>CM029642.1:43487677-44687677 GCA_017311315.1 Dendrocalamus latiflorus | reverse complement strand
GAAGAGTACATTAATGGCGTGTCTGCTTTTATAAGAGTTGCCGAGGACGATATGCTGAATAAGGGGGTGGAATATATGTACTGTCTATGCACTGACTGCAAGAATTTAAAGATGTTTAAGAATCGGGCAAATTGAAGCGCACTTGATTCGGAGGGGTTTCAAAAACGGTTATACGTGTTGGACCAGTCATGGCGAAGTCAATGATCATATATCGCCGGATGACATTGCCGGTGAAGTGAATGATATGCCACCAGATGACATCGCCGGTGAAGTGAATGACATACCGCCGGATGATGTCGATTGTGGTTTGGATTCGGATAGGTTGCACGATGACAATCTGGATGAGATGCTTCGCGATGTAGAAGAGAACTATGATGAGAGAGAGTATGTTAAATTCCGGGGCTTGATGGAGGACTCATAGAAACCTTTGTTCATGTGCTGCAGGTTAAAGTACCCGAGTTGGTCCGACAAGAGTTTCACGGCGCTGCTAGGTCTTTTAGCGGACATGCTTCTAGAGGGAAATGAGTTGCCTAAAACCACGTATAAAGCCAAGAAGGTTCTTTGTCCGTTGGGAATGGATGTAGAAAGAATACATGCATGTCCGAACAACTGTATCCTGTACCGTAAAGAGTATGCAAACATGCATGTATGTCCGGTGTGTAACGCATCCCGATACAAACGTAACAATCAATCAGATGACGGCGAGGGAACAGAGGTGAAGTAAGGACCTCCTGCTAAGGTGGCATGGTATTTTCCTATAATTCCCCGTTTGAAAAGGTTTTTTGCAAATCCAAAGGAGGCAAAACTGCTGCGTTGGCACTCGGAGGAGCGCAAGAAGGATGGAATGCTAAGACACCTTGCTGATTCCGCCCAGTAGACAAACATCGATAGGAGTTTTGCAGATTTCGGTGCAGAACCAAGGAATATAAGGTTTGGACTGAGTACAGATGGAATGAACCTTTCAGTAGCATGAGCAGCCGACATAGTACATGGCCCGTGACTCTCTGCATCTATAACCTTCCTCCTTGGTTGTGTATGAAGCGAAAGTATATTTTGTTGTCGATACTTATCCAAGGGCCAAAGCAACTTGGGAATGATATCGATGTGTACCTGGCACCATTGGTGAAAGATCTAAAGGTACTGTGGAACGAAGGGGTACAGGTATAGGATGCATACAAACGAGAGAACTTCACTTTGTGCTCTATATTGTTTTGTACCATAAATGATTATCCTGTCCTTGGTAACCTATCGGGCCATAGTACAAAAGGTGTCAAGCTTGTACCACTGTTTAGATGATACCGAGAGTGTGTGGCTGAAACACTTACGCAAAACCGTCTACATGCGTCACCGCCGGTTCCTTCGGAGGGCTCACCCATACCGCAAGATGAAGAAATAATTTGATGGAGGGAAGGAAGACGGTTTAGCTCCAAGGCATTTAAGGGGAAAAGAGGTTTATAATATGGTGAAGGATTTAGATGTTGTCCTCGGAAAGGGACGTAAATTGAGGGCTCATGAGAAGAACACTTGGAAGAAGAGATCAATATTTTGGGACTTACCTTATTGGTAGTACCTAGATGTTCGACACTGCATTGACGTCATGCACGTACAAAAGAATGTATGTGACAGCTTGATTGGTCTCTTATTGAACATTTGTGATAAAACAAAGGACGGCGTCAACGCATGGCTTGACTTGGCTGATATGGACATCAGGCCTGAGTTAGCACCGACATGCACTAATAATGGACGAACATACCTTCCCCCTGCATGTTACACTCTGTCCAAGGCCGAGAAAACAGAACTGTGCCAATGCTTGCATGGTGTCAAAGTTCCGTCTAGTTACTCCGGCAATGTGAAGAAACTTGTTTCGATGCAAGATTTGATGTTAAATGGCATGAAGTCTCATGATTGTCATGTGCTGATGACACAGATGCTCTCTATTGCAATTAGAAATATTTTGCTGATCAAAGTCCGAGAGACAATCATGAGGCTATGTTATTTCTTTAACACAATTGCTCAGAAGGTCATCGATCCCGAAGGACTAGATACTCTACAGGACGAGGTGGTGATGACTCTATATCATCTTGAAATGTATTTCCCTCCTTCGTTTTTCGATATCATGGTCCATCTCATTGTTCACATTGTGTGGGAGATAAAAATGTGTGGGCCCGTATTCCTACGTAGCATGTACCCATTTGAGAGGTTCATGGGAATTCTCAAGTCCTACGTACGGAATCGATCTCGGCCGGAGGGCAGCATCATCGAAGGTTATGCAAGCGAAGAGGTCATTGAGTTTTGTGTCGATTATATGGCTCATATTCAACCGATAGGTGTGCCTCAATCTCATCATGAGGGGAGACTGAAGGGTATCAGAACTATCGGAAGGAAAGCAATCACTGCAGATATGGGCACGTATACTCAAGCCCATTTCACGGTCTTGCAACACATGACTGAAGTGGTGCCTTATGTCGACCAGCACAAGGATGTGCTTCGGCAATAAAATCCGGAGTGGCTAGATGTTGGATCATGAGGCAACACAACAGTCGGTTTAACCAATGGTTGAAGGTGCAAATCGCTAAGAGCTCGCCAAGTGAGACACTGACATGGTTGGCAAAAGGGCCAACATTTACAGTTGTGACATGGCAAGGATATGACATAAATGGGTACACATTCTATACACAGTCTCAGGATGTAAAGAGTACTAACCAGAACAGCAGTGTCCACATAGATACGTTCAGTACTGATGGGTCGAGAAACTCATACTATGGGTTCATAGAAGAGATTTGGGAGCTCGACTACATGGTTTTCAAGACCCCTTATTTCGTTGTCGTTGGGTGCATCTCCCACAAGTGAAGGTTGACAAGTATGGTGTCACTACCGTGGACCTCCAACGTGTCGGGTACAAAGACGAACCATTCGTACTCGCCAACCAAGTTGTTCAAGTTTTCTATGTAATCGACCCGGCAAATAAGAAACACCATGTAGTTCTTCATGGAAAAAGGAGAATTGTCGGAGTAGAGAATGTAGTGGACGAGGAAGAATACAATCAATTTGATGAGTTACCTCCTTTTGGAAATGGCATAAGGGTCGACGACAAACAACGTGACGTAACTAGTTACGTATGCATTGATCATCATGAAGGGCTAATTTTTAAAGGAAATAAGCAAGTAGAATGAGAATGTGCGACATATATGTGGGCATTTGCATATATGTATATAACAATGCATGTATGTGATATATGTGTGAATTGGCATTTATGTATACAACAATGCATGTGTGTGATGTATTTGTGAATTTGCATATTTATGTATATGTGAAAATATGTGAAGAAATACATTGTGTGAGGTTGGTGAATGTAGTGAATTTTGAGAATGAGAAAATGTGTAAAGAAATACACTGTGTGAATGCAGCTGGTTGGTGTTGTATATGAATGCAGCTGGTTGGTGTTTGTCTTAATAACTATAGTCGGGGGCAAAGGCTTATTACAGACGGTTCTCCATTTAGAACGGTCTGTGATAATAAATATCATATACGATTCTAAGTTTAAAACCGTCTGTGATAGTATAACTATCACAGACAGTTCTATGTTTAGAACCGTCTGTAGTAAGCCTTTATATATAACCCCCGCTAGGGTTTTGCGCGTACACTGAGTCGCTCTCCCGAAGTCTACATCTAGCCCGTGGTCTTGGCGTCTCGCCTCCTGTCACCGTCAACCCGAGCTTGCGCCATCGCAGTTGCCATCGACCCAACTCGTGCCGTCGCAGTCGCCATCGACCCGAGCCCGCGCCGTCGCAGTCGCTGTCGACCTGAGCCCACGCCATCGCAGTCATCGTCGACCCAAGCCCACGCCGTCGACGTCAACCCGAGCCCACACCGTCGCTGTCGTCTCGAGCCCACGCCGCCGTCGCCACCGCCTACACAACGCCGCTGAACCCTAAGGTGCGCAATTAAAAAATGTTAGATTGTATAAATCTGTGATGAATATAGATATTCCTTTATATATATTCTTTCATATGTTAACTACCAGAAATCATCACAAATTTCCTAAGCATTATCTTTAGCATTGTCCTTCATTTTTTATGCAACCTGCCATTATTAGATTTAGGTAACTTCTCTATTGTTTTAGCTGTTGTTGTTTCATAAACTTCTCTGTTGTTTTACCTGCCAGCAATCATCACAAATTTCCTGGCTTGAATCTGAATGCTAGATGTTTTAGGTTATGTAACATTTTAAGCCAATTCAAACCATCTCTCATGGTTCTTTTGTAAATATACATCACCTCTTAATATTTTGATTTTTGAAAATAAATGAAAAAAGCTGCATAGTTCGCTTGCCTCTTTTCAATCTTGTAAAACACAATATCCAAAGACTTAATTTAACAAATCTTAAACCATTATTCAAACCAGAGCATAACATTATACATGTGTATATATGGCCCATTAGCATGTACTCTAGAGTTGTATTGTAATATGTATATGTATATGTCTATTTCTCCGACATGCTCCATTTATATCACCATCGTATGGCACTTTCTTATCTTATCCTAATAGATCCAAAAATTGAGCGAATCATAGTATGGCACTTTCTTATCTTATGGTCTTCTAGGATGGTTCTTCATAACTCCTTATAGCTATTGGAGTGTGAGAACTATGGTCTTCTCTTTCCACCTGTTTATATCTTGAAGAAGTCACTGGATTCTTCTTTTCTGTTGCTTATAGTGCATGTAATTTGAATATATCCCTTTTATATGTTGTTTAGAAGGCTAACATGTCACCCGCGCATTATTCAACATCATCGCCGGATGCGTCCGCTCCAAAATCAAAACGCCGAGGAAGAGGGCTATTGAAAAAGCCTGAGGGCCGATTTACCATCACAGAGGTTGATGGATCTGGGACCCCTCTCCTTCCTCCCAAAGCAGTAAGCGCATTCTGAAGAATGGTCGGAATAGTTGCACGAGAATGAATTGAGATCACATTCGATTCGTGGAAGAGCGTGCCTAAGACTCGGAAACATGAGCTGCTGACATAAATTTTGGCATCGTTCGAGATCCCAGAAGAACACCAAGACGCCGTGCAACGACAAGCCTTGCTAGCAGCGTGCAAAGCATGGAAAAACTTCAAGAGCACGCTTGTCAAGGACTACGTGGAGAAGGACGAAACACCCTTTCATAAATACCCATTCCTGGAACCACAATGGGAAGAGTTCAAGGCGATGAAGATGACCGAAGATTTCAAATGTATAAGTGCGGCGCACAAGGCCCTTCAGGCAAAAAACACACACCCTCACAGACTTGGCACAGCTGGGTATGCGGGTAAAATCCCGCAGTGGAGGAGGGAGGATGAATAGGTAGTCCTGCAGAACACCGCCCCGCCATTTGCCAATATCTCGGATGACCGTGTTCGAAATTGGATTAGAGCAAGGTCATCTACAACGACATCGGGGGACGTCTCCTTTTGAAACCCTGCAGACCAGCAAGTGTTCCAGCACTTGGTAAGATATCGATCGAATTACGTAGCTTGTAATTACTCCACAACTTCGTACGAAGTGAAATGACATGTCGTACTCCTTGCAGGAAGCGCTGAGTGTTGAATCTTCCCAGGGATCATTCCAGGGAACAAGGGAGAAAGATATACTCTCCGCGGCCCTGGGAAACAAAGAGCACCCGGGTCGTACGAGAGGCCTTGGGCTTTACGTCCCTTGGAAACATGGTTTCCAATATGACTCCGAAATATATCGGCGTAGGAAGAGAACCAAAGCCGAGCGTGAGGCACGACTATGAGAAGAGATCAAGGCATCTCTTAGAGAGGAGCTGGCAGAATATGTCAGAGATAAGGTGCAGAGACATACAGAAAATCAGTAGGCCGCCGCCATCGCTCCTGTGCTAGCTAGCTCGCACAACCATCCGAGTAGTTGCGCGTCCAATCCGATGGAAAGCGAGGCCAGACTTCCTCTGGACGACATCCAGGTAATAATTATTATCTCTCGAATGCTTGCTCCATTGATAGGCCTATTGGAGTAGCTAATTTTGTATCGTTATGTAGGAGCCTACGAAGTGCAGGCTCCAAGTGAGATATGCCTTTGTTCCCTTGTATGCTGCTTGGGGCCAGGCATATCCGTCTGGTATCGGGGCCATGGTGCACCGTCAAGCTTTAGCGCCAGGCTTCACAAAAGTTAATGTAGATGGTGTGCATGTCAATTTTGAGGTCGTCCCGCTACCGAAGCCCCCCAATGACGAGATCGTGACTCTAGGGCAGGCCATTGGAACATTCATCCAGTGGCCCAAAAGCGACATCTCCCTGGAGGCTTCTTCACCGGTGGTAGGACCAGAAGGGCAGTGCGAACTAGAGCTACATGCACTGGTGCCATCTCCACAAGACTTATCTCTAGCACCGCTACCTGCACCGGTGCTATCTCCATGGGTGCTATCCATAATCAACGAACTTGTCAGCTGCACAAGCAATACTTGAATGGCAATCATGCATCATCCAAGTATAGCTTGTGCAGCCTGACAAGTTCGTTGATTATGAATCTGTTCCTTTCGCGAGACCTCGATTCCGGAGTGATAGAGCAATAAAAAATGCAATGTTACCATCTAAGTGCAAATGCAATGTAGATCTTTTGTAATTGTGTATTTGTTAATGGATATTTTATTTCATTTCAACTAATTGATTTGCGAAATGGATGCTTTATGTTTGTGAAATGAATTGAGATGTGAATTGGATGTTTTATGTTTGTGAACTGAATTGAGATGTGAATTGTATGTATACATGTATATGTTGATCTGCTTGTTTCAGATGGCATGGCTAGCATTTCCTGAGGCTAGCCAATAAACATAAATAGATTTAGGGGTAGAAAAGAATATCACAGACGGTTTGTAACTAAAAACCGTCTGTGATAGCTGATAATCACAGACGGTTCGTAAGTAAAAACCGTCTGTGATAGCTGATAATCACAGATGGTTTTTAGTTACAAACCCTCTATGATATTTACACCACAGACAGTTCGAAAACCGTTTGTGATAACCTTTGATTATCACTGACCCATAAATTCAGACGGTTCAGAAAACCGTCTGTGATGACGTGTTCGAACCGTCTGTAATACGATTTTCTGTAGTAGTGGGTGACCCTATCCGTCGCCAGGATGCAGCCAGTCTCTCCACTGGCCACTTGCATGCGTCGCGTGGCTCTCTCACTGTGAAGCTCCACCAGCGCGGAAAGATGAATCGAGAGAACAGGGGGAGGCGGCACTAGAATGAGGGTGGGTTCTCCGTTACAGATGATTAATTATGACTATTGTTGATAGCTTTTGGTTATATCATGAGCATCTATTCGAATGTACCAAATGCCGATAAGCCATTTAAAAAAAATTATACTAATAAACCGCATCGAAAAGACGGCAGAGATGCTGTCCTGTTCGTTTATTCAGAATAAGCTATATGCTATGGCTTGTTCTTTTTGATTTGTTTATGGCTTTTAGCTTCAGCTTCTTCGAAAACTGGAATAAATGGGGTTGTTTCTTCAAATAACTTCTTAAAACCATTTCTCCAAATAGCTTTTCGTGTTTAAAACCGTGTGTCGTCGGTGTCGGCGTCTCCGTCGTCACAAAAAGCATGGATAAAAGCAATCAGATATAACTAAAAATTATCAGCTATAGCTAAAAAGTAGACATATGTTGAAAAAGGAGGCCAGAGCGAGCGTGAGAGAGAGCAAGAGAGCATAGGAGGAAAACCAAAATCTGTAGTAAATCCACTCGTATTCACACATTTCCCATCTTACCACTGAATGCACAGCATGAAGATAATAAGAACGAGGGTACTTATGTCCTAAACAAAAACCGCTCGGTTCAGTATAGCCAGCACTGGCTCGCCAGTTTACTCAAAAACCAGTCGAAATGCACGGCAGCCTTTGAGCTGAACCGAACTGGCTAGGTCACTGGTTCCGGCTTTTTCTGGTTTTACCAGCGATCCGGTCCGACATTTTAAACACTGGTCACAACTCATGAATACAGCTGTAGTAAACAACAATATAGTATGAGAATTTGATTACTTAAGATAGCATGGCAGTACACAGCAACAAGTACCAAGCGTCTTGTCGGAGCATAGAAAAGATCACCGAGTGCTTTAATACCTCTCCAAAATAAAGTCAAACAGATCTTAAGGTAGCAAAGCTTAACACCTCAGCTACTTTATGATCCGTGAAACTTCCCTTTAGAAAATAAGGCACTCGATCCCTTTATTTACTTACTTAGAGCACACCATCAATATACCAGACCACAATATAAGACTATTTGGGAGCACAGCCTTACGGATAGACTTCAATTACACCTCGAGCTCCCAGTTTCTTGATAATCTTATAGTCACTGAACCCTGCTTTCATGAAGATGTGGTGCCAGTCGTTTTCGTCGCGTTGCCCGCCTCTAGTGCACACCATCATGACTATGTCCATCAGGAGCTGCGCTTCCAACATAGGCCCTGAAGAAGAGCCAATCAGTATATCTATGACGATCACCTTCCCTCCCGCTTCTCGCGAAGGAATGGCCTTCTTGCATTGAGCCATGATTTTTACACAATCCTCATCGCTCCAGTGGTGCAGCACTAGCTAACATGGATATAAGTTCCATCAAATTATAAGAGGAAAAATGGAGTATGTAAAAAATTAAAAACTTGCTGATTCTATGCATCATAGTTAGAAGGCTGCATAAACGTTGAAGTAAAATTTTCATATATGAACATGCCAGCTAATATTGACATCTCAATTCTCATCATTTGGTTTCGGATCGTTGTAATTTTATTTGGCAGTTAAACATATATTAGAGATGCCTTTCCCATTGGTTTCCCACTTTGTACCTTGAGCATAACAGCTTGAGCAGCGGGGATGGACTTGAACATGTCACCCGCAACGTAGTTAACGACACCATCAGCCTGGACGGAACCAATGACCCGTGGAAGGTCCAGCACGGTGCACTTGATGTGTGGGAAGGCCTTGACGATGGCCCTCGCCATCGTTCCGTCGCCGCCGCAGCAGTCGGTAAGCGACTGGAGCCCCTCGAACAGGTCGCGGCACTGCCGCAACACCGTGCCCATCCCCAAATTATCATGGGCCGCCAAACCTTCGTTGGCCTCCTTGTCGAATTCCGGGAACTTGCGTGCCATGCTCTCGTCGAAGAGCGCGACTCCATGCACCTCTTCAAACGGTGCAAGCGCCACGTCTTTACTGAACCAGTCGGCCAGCCCCATGGCTGCCTCCATGTAGTGCCACGAGGTCGCTAAGAGCACAAGGGGTGCTCGGCTGGTGTGGCCGTCGTCCGCGACGACGCCATCCACCAGGAGACAGGACAGCGGGGTGAGGCGGTACAGCCCGACCTCCGTGGTATCGTCGGCGGCGAAGACGCCGGACGTAACCAGGAGCCGCATCAGTCGGCGGAGGAAAGGCAGCTTAGCCGGCGGGAGGGACAGCGCGGTGGCCAGGTTGGGCAGAGATGCAGTGCTGCCAAGGCGATGGATGGCGGTGGGGATGCCGAGCTTGATGGCGCACCGGAGGGACATGGACGAGAGGTAGTAGAGCATGTGGCGGAACAGGTCGGCCTGCGCCTGCACAAGCTCGTCGTCGGTGGGAACCATTAAGGGCTGAGCCTGAGCCGCCATCGCTCTCTCGATCTCCCTTGACTGTGGTGTTTTTTGTGCTGCTTAGTTTGTGCGTGCCGGGGGTTTATGTAGTGCGCACCAACACAGGCCATGGAATTAAAAAAAAAAACAGAGGAAAGAGGCACCCTGCGTATCTATCGCCTCGGACCAAGCTTCGTGATAAGTGATAGCTACATTAGATATTTTTCATTTTTTAGAGGTTTATACAGGGGCGGACCCACAGGGTATGCCGGGTGGGCCACGGCATACCCTGGGGCCCAGCCGCAGCCTGTAGTACCAGCCTGCTGACGGTTCGCCTGTGGGCCTGGCGCGGGCGCCGCGACTTCGCGTCACCCCCAAGCGACTTCGCGATTCGCGTCAGACTCTCTCGCCCCGAACGCCCGCCGCGGAATCAGAGGAGGCGACGATGGCGGACGCCGGCGACGCGCCGGACCCGACGGTGCGGAACCTCCTGGAGCAGGACAGCCTCAAGTGGGTCTTCGTCGGCGGCAAGGGCGGCGTCGGCAAGACCACGTGCAGCTCCACATCCTCTCCATCCTCCTCGCCTCCGTCCGCCAGTCCGTGCTCGTCATCTCCACCGACCCCGCCCACATCCTCAGTGATGCCTTCCAGCAGCGCTTCACCAAGTTCCCCACCCTCGTCCGCGGCTTCTCCAACCTCTACGCCATGGTAACGAAAATTCCATCCTTTTCCCATCTCGTTGGTTCCAAGTCGCAACCCACGATTTTTCTCCCGAGGTTGTCTCTTGATTCGGCCCAATTGGGTGGTATTTGCGAGGGTTGGATGGATAGATTGCATGGCCATGGCCTGGTGATTGGATAGGATGGTGGTTTCACCGAATTTTGGGAGAGGAGGGTGGGACAGTACCGTGGAAGAGGAGAAAAAGTATGGGTAGAAAATTCTCACATTGCCCCTGTTATGTAAGAAAGTATAAGAGTATATATACCACGGGCGCTCCTCTAGTCCAGGCTATGCAAACTGGAAAGTTCCCAATTTTGGGCAGGTTTGGCTTTGTTGCTACTTCTGGTGTGTGGGGAGTTGCTTAGTGATGGGACCTGTATGTTTATGAACCTTTCTGAATGGAGATTTTGCTTGTGCTTCAATAATACAGTGGTGATTCCTCTTTATATGTTCCGTTTAGGATGGCGGTTGAAGGTAAGGTGGGTGAGTTATAGAAAATAAGTATCTGTTGTTTAGCAGTTTCCTTTATATATGTTCTGCGGAGGTTTATTAGAGAAGAAGATGGCTGAATTGTAGAAAAGAAGTACCCATTGTGTAGGATCGGTATGGCGAGTAAGAAAGAGGGGGGATGAATGACTATTTCAAAATCTTCCCTCAGGTATTAACAACACTACGCAGCGGAAGCACAAACTTATAAGCCCATTAAAGCCAAGAGCCAAAGATCACAAAAATCGCTTGAGACCCGTTTATAGTGGATAATTGATTTGTCATGGCTATATCATAAAGAAGAAAAGAAACCACATTTCCACACTAAACTGGCACATATTCGGATGTTGAATAGCGGCAGTCACAACAAGAAGACCGAACATACAACATATAGGGTTGGTGCAAACAGAGTCCCATACAAAAATTATAGGACCAATATGGTAACATAAAGGGGTAAATGGTATCTCAAAAATTTTCTCTTAAGTGTTCACTAATTCTTCACTCCAGTAGTTACAAAGCTATGAAGATCAGAATTGAAAGTCAAGAGCAAAACAATAAATTCAAAAACCCGAGAGATGAATATTTCAGCTCCTCATTGGTTTGACCGCCACTGAGTGTGGTTAGACTGGTGGGCGGTCTGATCGGCAAAACCACGGTGGTCTGACTAGTGGCCGGTTGGACCGGGCCTAGTGACAGTCTGACCAACCCCTATTCCTAGAACAATAAATCAGCCCGAGCTAAGATAACCCGAGTTAAGACCAAGAAATGTGCAACTTCCAAAATCCTTAACCAAAAGAGAAAAACTTTGCATACACCTTACTTAGGGTCTTAAGAGACTATTCATCCAAATATCGTATGAATCTTGGTCAAACTTCCAACCTATACCGAAGACAAGTAAGATTGCATCAAAACCAGGCAAACCTTAAAATCTTAGAATATGATTTGCTCACGGGTGGAGAATAGCCAAGATGGCTTCAAATGAGTCCCAAAAACCCTAGGATCAAGAAACCTCAAGATAAGATCAAATCAAAGCAAAACGGGAAACTTTGAAGTCCTACAAGACTTGATGTTTAGATGGATAGGATATGATCTCTATGAGTCATCTTCATCACTTATACATCCTTAGCACGTGAGGGAGAATGGTGCATCTGGGACCAACGGCATTCCGAGGAGAATGTATAGGGCTCTTGAGGTGCCTCACTTGTGATATGTCTTCCTGGGAGACCACTTGGCACGTTTTTCTTGTTTTTTCGGCATCATCTCCACAAGAGCCGATACAACAGTCTTCCAAAGCGGAGGTTGAGGTAGAGTCATTGATGGTTCCAGCTTGATGTAGTGATGGGGATATGTTGAATGCAACTATCCCATAGATGGTTCGAAATGCGGTCGCTGCTTTCTTGGAATGTAGAGGGATTGTAACTGGACTGACTTCCATCATGGTCATTCATCTCTCGGGCATTTTGTATATGCCTCGGTCTGGTCATCGAACACATTCGGTGAAACTAAGCATAATGACTATGTGGACGTCATCTCACTTAGATGAAATTTGATTGGTCTTAGGTGTCTGCAGCACACTATTATCATAATAAGGCCACCTCAATACGATTGATCCAAAGACTATTTGTGACAAGTATGACATTATCTTTTACTGAAGTACTAAGTAGAAGATACTCTACAGTAATGTACTGGGTAACAGCACATGAAGTATACATTTGCTAATTTGCTAGGCAGATATGCTAATTTCACATTTCCAAGTACATTATATCCATCACCTTTGTCACTACTAAGTATGATGCACATTATTATTATATAGTGTCCAAAAACCTCTAGTAATCATCTAGTATCTTTTTTACATTATATTGTGTTCCAAGCGGACCTGAATTTTCTACTCTAACACTAGATATTTTGTGTCAAAAACAAATCATAGCAAGTACTTATGGTGTGACTTTTCAAATCTGAGCATTTAACCAAACAGTTGGCATGTAAAGAGTCTAGTATAGTCATGAAAAAGCTTCATGAAATTTGCACCAAGACACATCAACATGAAATTATTTGTAGCTTGACAATTCCATTGATTTCGACTACAACCATCATGCACTGAAATTGAACCTTATATTGTTCAAGTATAAACATCAAATAAATGCAACTATCTTCTCCATTCAGGCCATGTATTCTGATACTTTTCATGCAAGTAACATTCTGATACTCTACATGAACAATTGATACAAATATGCAACAGCTAGCCATTTTTCTCAAGTGTAAATTACTACTTTTTTACTGACAGAATCGCCATGAGCAAAATGTTGAAATGAATGATATGGCTTGGGCACTTTACAACTGTAAGCCTGTAACGACTAAAAGACCAGGCCAAAAGTTTGTAGTATAGCGGCGGCTGACAAATTAGTATACTCATGTGTTTACTCATTTGTTGACTAGCCATTGAATTTTTTATCATGCTGTAAATCCAATTAATTAGGAACAGGGAGCAACCAAGAAATGACATTTAGTCTGGATATTAAGAAGGCAAGAACCTTAAGCAAGGATTGAAAGGTGGGAGAATGAACTGCGCACCTATATTTCAACCTTGACGATAAGAGAGGGGAGGAAGACCAGGATCACAATAAGAAGGGGTGGCGGTTGCTCAAATCTAGTCACCACGGTGTCGCCCTTCCCTATGTCGAGTGTGAGCGGCGAGGGAGGTGATGGAGGAAGCTGAACAGGCCTAGATCCAGTGGCGAAGGAAGCTGAGAAGGCCCGAGTGTATTGAGGAAAATCTAAGTGTACGCAGAAGTAGTGAGTTGGGTTTTTGCCTTAAGTGTCTGTACATATAGGAGAATATTATCACAGACGACTAATATAAAAAACTATCTGTGATGGTCTACGTATCACAGATGGTTTTATGTTAGAAACCGTCTATGATAGTCCATATATTACAAACGGTTTTTATTATGAACCGTCTGTGATGCATCATAGACGGGTTGTGTAAAAATCCATCTGTGATAAGTAGGTTCTCACTGACGGTTCTTACCATCAGTTGCAACATAGATGGTCACGCTGGTATAACCGTCTAATATAACTACGCTGCAGCTTAACACTGACGAATTCTATAAAACCGTCTGAAATAAGACGTCCAATATGATATTCTCTATAGTAGCATAAACTGGATAGTTGATTTGTAGTGCTAGTAAGCGTGCACGTCAGGGCTATATCATAAAAAAAACACATTTGAACAATTAATTGGCACACTTTCGGATGGTGAATAGCGGCAGTCACAACAAGATGCCACAACATACAACATATAGGCTTGGTACAAAACAGAGTCCCATACAAAACTAATGATTACGGACACACATTTTGCCACTATATAACAAGGGGCAGAAATGTGCTTGGAAGAATTCTGAATACAGGCAAAATTTTTCATCAAGAAGCACTGCTATCGACGGGTTTGGCGTACGGCTTTAAAAAAACTCCAGACTTACGAACTACTTAAACTCGGTTTGTTTTAGACTTGATTTGAGTTCAACTCAAACTTTAAACGAGCCAAACTCGAGATTGCGAGCTTCATTGAGCAGAGTTCAAATAGTTCGTGTGTCTCGATTCAAACTTAAATAGTGATACATATTAACTCTTACTGAGCGTATTCGAACCGAACTCGAACTCGAGTTTTTCTTATTGTTGAAAATTAGTGTATGATTGAATTATTTTGACTATTATCGAGCTTACTCGAGCCGAACTTGAACTTAAACTTTTCTTATTGTTGAAAGTTAGTGCATAATAAATTATTTTAATTGTTATCGAGCTTCAACGAGCCGAGCTCAAGCCTACTCGAGCTTAGGCTGAGCCGAGCTTAAGCCTAGGTTCAGGCTCGGACCCTAACTCGAGCTTGGCTCGAGCTTAGTAGCTTCTACTAAGCTCGAGCCTGGAAGGCTAAGCTCGCTCGAGCTTAGCTCGTTTACAGCCCTAGTCTGGTGTGAGATTTACTCCTTTGACATCTAATCGCGCGCGTGCTGGCGTACAAACAAACCCCTTGTTAGGATCTGATACCACCTGTTATGAAATCGACAAGACAGACCACGAAACAGTGAAGAGCAATCAAGAACGCGAGATAGTGATTTAACGTGAAAAAACCTTTCGGGTGAAAAACTACAAACGCACAATTGACGAAATCACTGTATGAGGAAAAGTTACATAACGCTCTTGGCATATATGTGATTTTACATCTCTATTAGGTACCTTACATAGATATAAATAGCTTTGAGAATAAGAGCTCCAGATGAGGAAATAAACAGAGTCTTAGTCGGCAACGAAACAGAGACTTGTCAAAAACTGGAACAGTAACCTTCTTGAAGACGGTCACAGCACACCGCTTGAAGAATTTCAGAAAAGAATGGTATAGAGTTGTAGTTGAAAACGTCTTGAGTAGCCATGTCTGACTTCAGTCGACGCACACACCTTAGAGTACCACGTCTGATGTAGGTTGATGCAGAGTTTATTATGAACTTGAAGATGACCCTAATCATAATCTCTTATCAGTTCGCATTTCTTTGTGATCGAATTATTCAAGTAATCAGAAAGACCAGTAGTGATCAAATCTAACCAGATTCGGATCACAAAAGATACGTAAGAGAAATAATCAAAATAAATGGACATGGCTATGGCATGCATGCATGCATCTCGACCGCCCAACCAAGCTGCATATAGGTTGCAGTGATTAGTTTAACTGGCCAACTGGTTGAGGGTTTCGAATTCAACCTCCAAATAATTGCTTATCATGTATGGTACTTTGTTTAAACAAAAGGATTTTGCCCTTACCATCAGAGTACCAACTAGGGGAGAGAGGATGGGAACACCAGTGCCACCAATCAGCAGGAGCGCGGAGCCGCGGACTAATAAGTAGGGGTGAAAACGGGTCGGGTTAATCCCGACCGATCCGGCATCGAATCCGATTAGTACCGAATCCGACTAGTACCGAATCCAGAGAAAAAATATGGGTTAGGATATGGTAACAGCAATATCCGTCCGAATCCGAATATTCGTCCGAATCCGATATGCCTTCAAGTTTGATTTCACGTTAGTGCTACTATTTGATGTTTTATTTTCTTTTGCAATGGTAAAATAAAATCTTCCACATCAGCTATGTGCGTCCTACTCCATTACTGCACTGCATGCATTCCTTATAAACAAGTAGGGGTGCAGACGAATTGGGTTAATCCCGACCGATCCGGCACCGAATCCGATTGGTACCGAATCCGGAGAAAAAATATGGGTTAGGATATGGTAACAGCAATATCCGACCGAATCCGATCCGTTTTCACCCCTACTAATAAGGGCATGTACAACAGACATTACATGTCCCTTAGCGTTGCTACGTTGTTTTCGGGTGAGGTGGAGAGAACTCAAGGAATAAACCCAATCCGTCTGTCATGCATGCAAGAGATGACTTGGCACAAGAACTAGCGCAACATAGAGTATATAGTTATGAAGTGTGTGTACCAGTTTTTAATGCTACATAGAGTCAATCGTGTCTCTAGCATTAGAGTTGTTGTGTCTAACATTGATATGAGATGGTGTGCATCATGCATGCAGCCCTAACAGCAAATGTCCCTTAGGTAGAACTTGTTAGGAAACCGGGCCCATGGCCAAGAGTCCTGGCATATTTGGGCACCCCACCGTAGACTATAAATAGGGACCTAGACCCCTCTCATTATGTACCCCGATGCAATCTAAAACAATAAAGAAAGACCAGGAGTTCTCTCTACCTCTCTGTGTTCAATCTATTCTCTCTGTTATTCTGTGATTGATTCGTTCTTGTTCTAAGCAGAGAAATCGTTCGGACTGGTCGCCAGCGACGGTTTCTCAACACGTTATCAGCACGACTTCGCTCCGGTGAACGAGGTAATCATCGAAGCACAGATTGAATTTTCTAGATCGCTTTTGAATCTGTATTTTCTTTTCGCGTTCTAGATTGAATCTCTACGGTGCAAATCCGCCCTAATCTACCGCGAGCAGACTTGAAGTCGCCGGCACAATGCCGATCGGTAGATTGTGAAACGGGGTAGATGTTGATTGCACTGTAGATTAGAAACGATGCAAATCCGCCCTAAATCTACCGCGAGCAGATCTGAAGTCGCCGGCACAATGTCGATCGGTAGATTGCGAAACGGGGTAGATGTTGATTGCATCGTAGATTTGAAACGAAAATTTTGCATGATTCCATTTGATTCTGCATGATCAATACACGAAAGAGAAATTGCATGGCATCTACACATAAATAAAAAAAAGAAGGGGAGGCGCCACCATCGGTTTTGCCCTCTGCACAGGGCGGCACCGTTATTTGCCGCCAGCCTATCTCTGTGCGCCACCCAGGAAGGTCGCCGGAGATGATGCATCGGGCTCCGCCGGCGCAACGCAGACTACTGCCCTGTATGGCCATGGCTGCCGGCGATACCAGAAGCCGCCGCTCCAGCTCGGTGTTCGCCCGGCCGGCTGCTACCGCGCCGCCTCCCCACTGGCCCCTCTGCCTCGGCATCGCCGCCACCTTGTGCCTTCCGCCAAGTCTCGCCGACCAGCAGCCCCGCAGCCGGCCTCTCCGCGCCCTCACGCGCGCCTCCCGAAGACCAGCCGACGCACCGGCCTGCAGCCGGCCTCGACCGCGCTCGGCTGACCGCCCCCGAACGGGCCGCGCCGACCACCTTGGCCTGTAGAAGCCGTGCAAGACGCGCCGCACCGACCGGCCACCGCTCGCCCGCCGCCGAGCAGCACGTCGGCCGCCTCTGCAGCCAGCTGTTTGGCAAGCCACCGGCAGTTGGCCTCGCCTTGGCCATGCGCCGCTTCGGACCGCGTCGCCGCACCCTTGCCGCCCGTTCAGACCCGCGCCTGAAGCCGACGGCCTGACCGCCGCCGTCGCTGCCTCACCGCATGAGGCACCGTCGCCCCGTATGGCGTCGTCCACCGCCGGCAGCCTTGCCCCATGTGGCATCGCCCGCCGCCGGCCACTTGCCTCACCGCCGGCCAGTCGGCCCCGCGCCCGCTTGGACTGCCGCGCCGCCACCCGAAGGCCGCATGCGCCGGCCCCGGCCAGTAGCCGCGCCCGCCGCCGCTCCCCTCGCCCCGGTCCGCCGCCTCCGACGCGCCGGCCTCCTCGGCGCTCCCGCCACGCCCGCAGCCGGCACCCCTCCGCCGCGTCGTCCTCCCGCGCCTTCGCCCGAACGGTCAAAGCCGCCGCCGCCTGGGTACTAAACCCTAGCACTACCGTATAAACCGACCGGATGGGCCTCCGGCCATATGGGTCGGCTGGCTAAAACGGGTGGGCCGGGGGGCGGTGGGGGGGACGGGTGGACCGGGGGGGGGGGAAAGGCCGTATGGGCCGAGAAAAGATGGGCCGGGGGGAGAAGAAAGTCCGGCCGGTGCAAGGGGGAAGGGTTTTTGCAGAAAAGCCCCCCCGGTTCTCAGTAAATTACCAACTAGCCCTTAATTATTTGATTTGAATCCAGAATTTTGCAGAAAGGTCTCGGTAGTTCTGAAAATTACCGATAGGTCCTTAAATTTACGAGTGGGTCCAGAATTTTGCAGAAAACCTCTCGGTAAATCAGAAAATTGCGTGAATTTTCTCTGAACTGAAAATTTACGTATGAACCCTCTGGAATTGCAGAATTTGCTGAAATTTCATATTTTAGCATAAAAGGGCCTCGGGAATCCGAATTTTTCCATTATTTTTCGCATTTGAAGCTTATTTATTTATGCCATTATTATTCTCTGCATTTTCTGTATTTATTTACTGTTTTGGTTAATTGTAATTGTTTTAATTGCTTTTAATCACTGGAATTAGCAGTAAATTATAGAAAATGCACAGAAAATTATGAAACATTGCGAGAACCTTTTGTACCATTTATTTACCCGCAGTGAATTATTCCATGCATGACTACCAGCAGTAGACTTATACACATTTAGATGACTAGCATCGCGAACTGGAAGTTCGAGGAGCTGGCCCAGCATGGCCAATACTATCTGATGTAGGCATCCGATGTCGAGATTGTGCTTGGAGCCAGAAAGCTCCGCGCGACTATTGGGATTGGCGGACTAAATGACGCTCAACCCAACCTGAGGAGAATGATCAGGCACTTCATTTTCTTAGGCATCACCTCTGCCTCACTCTCAAGAATGAGTATATGGTGGAGAAAAACGCGCTAGCACTCTGAACCGTACTCAAGAAGCGGTTTGAGAGGCTAAAGTATACCATTCTTTCCCAAGCAGAGCAAGGGTGGATCAGACTGAGGTTTGCCGAATTTAAGACGGTCGAGGAATACAATTCTGCTTTGCACAGGATTTGTATCCCAATACAGAAAATTGAGAAAATCCTTTCACCCCAGTGCAGTATAATCCGCACGCAATTATCGTCAAGACGGCTATGAGGAATATGCCGAATTGATTAATATGATGCAAATTGCGGAAGCTCAGGACGAAGTTCTCCGCAAGAACTAAGTCACTCAGCCATCTGGTAGCTCCACTGGCCGTGAAGCCAATGCCGAGAGCAACAAGGTGCGAAAGCCCTTGATAGAGAAAAGGGGAAGGAAGGGTAAGACCGCAGCCCAGAAAGGCAAATCAGATGCTCCACGTGAGAATAAGGCTGTCAAGCCAAAACGGGATGGCAAAGGGCACATGAAGCCCACTCTGCATCGGTTGAGGGGAGCGTTCTAAGCAGCTGCCTGCGCTGATGGTGTTTGAGACCATTACGACAGCAGCACCCCTCTCGACCTAGAAGCAGCCACCGTCATGATTTCTCTTGAAGAGAATGTCAACCTCTGAGAAATAGCAGAAGAAGTTGAGTGCACTGAATTCATTTAGACTTTAATTGCCATTTATTTTGTGTGGAAGAATATGTTAGAATTTGCATGGATGGTACTTAAGAATTATTATTTTCTCGTGATGGTTGGATGATATTTGAAGAATTCATTCATTTATTCAGTTTATGATGGCATGACATGTTCTGATATTGGTATATTTATTTATGTGTTAATTGCCTTCTCATGCATGTTAATAAATACCCTATATTAGAACACGTGTAGCGCCCTATGAAGGAAGTGTGCTTAGCTAGCAGCGGCACAATGCATACCATCTTAAGAGAGACTAATATTTCCAGTCGATCCGTAAGAGCACTAGAAGCCTTACGACAATCGGCGGAAGCGATGTATGTATAATAGGTTCGGGAAGAGCCATAATGGGCACAACTTTGGTCATTGAAGAAGCCTTATTGTACCCAGAATCGGCTAGAACTCTCCTAAGTTTTAAGAATATTTGCGTCAATGGTTTCCACGTTGAGACTAAAGAAGAGTACGGTAAGGAATAACTACTCATTACGAAGCGCGAAGAGAATAGAAAAGTGCATTAGGAAAAACTCCCTTCACTAGAAACTGGGCTATATTATACCAACATTAAGGTGCCTGCAGCGTGCACTGTCCTAAAGACGGTATTTAGAAGCTCTGAACTATCCTGTCTCTGGCATGACAGATTA
This sequence comes from Dendrocalamus latiflorus, assembly GCA_017311315.1. Taxonomy (NCBI): domain Eukaryota; kingdom Viridiplantae; phylum Streptophyta; class Magnoliopsida; order Poales; family Poaceae; genus Dendrocalamus; species Dendrocalamus latiflorus. The sequence continues at coordinate 44,667,359 of CM029642.1, read as the reverse complement.
GGCCACCCAAGTCTTAGAATGATGAGAAATATAATAAATAACTCGCATGGGCATAATATTAATGAGAAGAATTTCCCGAATCATGAAGATTTTGTGTGCCCTGCATGTGCCACCGGGAAACTAATAACTAGACCCTCCACTCTGAAAGTGAAGGATGAAGTCCCTGCATTCCTGGAATGCATCCAGGGAGACATTTGCGGTCCCATTCAACCCGTCTCTGGGCCATTTAAGTATTTCATGGTGCTCATTGACGCTTATTCGAAGTGGTCATATGTGGGTTTAGTTGTCCACAAGGAACCACGCCTTTGCAAAATTGATCTCGCAGATCATTCGCATCAGAAATGTGTTTCTTGAACATCACATCAAGTCCATTAGAATGGACAACGCCGACGAATTTACTTCAAAGGCATCTGATGATTATTGCATGGCGATGGGAATTGCAGTTGAGCATTCGGTACCGCATGTCCATACACAGAATGGTTTAGCAGAGGCTTTAATTAAAAGAATTATTGCCCAACCCTCTTGCATAATTGAAATCTAGCAGCTACATGTTGGGGACACGCAGTCCTGCATGCAGCGAATTTCATCAATTTTAGACCTTCGGCCTACAACATCCATTCACCTATGCAACTAGCGCAAGGGTCACCACCGAAAATTTCCCAACATTAGGGGGAGGAAATCAACCCCTTGATGAAGAATGTCGGGAAATTACGTGGCAAGCCTAAGGAATCCATGCAGATGACCCGCGCACTAGAGAAGTCCAGAAGACATTACATGGCAAGCCGCGGGAATTCATGCAGATGACCCGCGTATTAGTAAAGCAAATAGAGAAGTCTAGAAGACAAGAGAAGTCCAGAAGACAATTGATTTGCAAGCATTAGCAAATCAGCTGCCTGATCACTTTAGTGATTTGAAGAGCGTGACTAAGTCGCATGTGCCAGCACGCACTGCACCGGAGAGGGTTGAAATACCAAAGAAAGCAGAAGGTATCCCTAATCTCGACCAGAGGCCTCAGAAAAATAATAAAGGAAGAGAACTCCGGTTCCTCGAATCCTTAGTAACCGGGGACGCCTGGTGAAGAAGGATAAGAGGGATTTATCACAGCCGATCACTGAAGTCCCCAGAATGAGAAGGGGAGCCAGTTGAGACCTGGCACAAGTATGACACCTTCAGAAAAGGGCATACTGGATCTGAATATCCCCATCGGCATGGATGTGTGCGCACACATCGGAGCCGAAAAATTAAAGGGACTTGCCACCGCAATTGAAAGAAGCGATGCGCAAGGTGAAGCTCCAGAAGAAGCAACTCATGAAGAAATAGCTATAAATTATGTGCACACGGGAGAATCCCTGAATAGGACAACAGCTAATATCGATATCTACTTCGCAAAGAAAATTGTCACTATCATCGATCTTGATCCCGAGCCTGCATCGCTCGATGAATGTAAGAAAAGATCAGATTGGAAAGATTGGAAGAAGGCAATAGCAACTGAATTGCTATCTCTGAATAAAAGAGAGGTGTTTGGGCCCGTATGCCGCACACCTCCCCACATATACCCCGTTGGGCACAAGTGGGTATTTGTTCGAAAGAGAAATGAAAGAAATGAAGTAGTGAGATACAAAGCAAGGCTGGTAGCCCAAGGTTTCACTCAACGTCCTGGAGTTGATTATGAAGAAACCTACTCCCCAGTCATGAGTGGAATTACCTTTAGATACTTGATCTCAATGGCAGTGAACTTGAATTTGGAAATGAAATTGATGGATGTTGTGACTGCATATCTTTACGGTAACTTGGATTCGGAGATTTACATGAAAGTCCCTGAAGGAATTCCTCTCCCGAACCAAGACAGAGCAAATAGAAATCTGTACAGTGTGAAGCTCAGAAAGTCACTGTATGGACTGAAACAATCTGGAAGAATGTGGTATAATCGCTTGAGCGACTTTCTCTGCAAGAAAGGCAACACGAACAATGAAGACTGTCCTTGTGTATTTATACGGCGATCCCAGAATGGATTCTGTATAATCTCTGTGTATGTAGATGATCTGAATATCATCGGGACAGCCGAAGACGTAAAAGAAGCAAGCTCCTACTTGGAGTCAAAATTTGAAATGAAAGATTTGGGCAAGACCAAGTTTTTCTTAGGTTTACAGCTTGAGCATGTCCCTGAAGGAGTCTTGGTACATCAGTCGACCTACACCCAGAAGATGCTCGAAAGGTTTGGCTTCGAGAAGGCATTTCCCTCGAAAATACCGATGATCGGTAGGTCTTTACAGCAAGAAAAAGATCCTTTCCGACCAAGGGAAGAGGGGGAGGAAGTCCTGGGACCGGAATTCCCATACTTGAGTGCAGTGGGAGCACTCATGTATTTAGCAAACTGCACTAGACCGGACATTGCATTTGCCGTGAACCTCTTAGCAAGGTACAGTGCAGAGCTCACCAAAAGGCATTGGCAGGGCATAAAGGACATTTTCCGATACCTCCAAGGTAGCAAGGACCTCGGATTGTTTTACAGAAAGAATCAAGATCTGAACTTGATTGGCTATGCAGATGCTGGGTATCTGTCAGACCCGCATACCGCTAAGTCACAAACAGGCTATGTATTCCTGTGTGGTGGAACTGCAATTTCATGGAAATCGTCTAAGCAAAGCCTGCTAGCTACTTCGACGAACCACTCAGAAATTATAGCACTGTATGAAGTCGCACGAGAGTGCACTTGGTTCCGCTGAACGGATCACCACATCCAGCAGTCATGTGGAATGAACATTGTGCAAACCCCCACAATTATCCATGAAGATAATGCAGCTTGCGTTGCACAAGTGCAGACGGACTATGTAAGCATATCAACCCCAAGTTCCTCTATGCTCATGAATTGCAAAGATGGAGAAGATTAGAGTACTGCACACTAAGACTTGTTCACTAAGTCACTCCTCGCATCTAGCTTTGAAGGGTGCGTGTGAGGGATTGAAATGATGAGACTTAGAAAAGTGCAGAATTCAGGGGGAGAATTCTCTCAAGCCCGTTATTAAATCTTGATCATGAAGATTAAGTACCCAAAGAAATAAAGTCCTGAAGACCAAATGAAATTGGGTGAATTGTACTCTTTTTCCCTTGACGAGTTTTCCATGAAGTTTCTCGACCAAGGTTTTTAATGAGGCAATTCGTGCATCGCAACATCGCATGTATCATGTACTCTTTCTCCAAATTTTTTCCACTGGGTTTTTATGGAGTTTTGACGAGGCATGAGCATGTTGGGTGAGTGCCCAAGGGGGAGTGTTAGGAAACCGGGCCCATGGCCAAGAGTCCTGGAATATTTGGGCACCCCACCGTAGACTATAAATAGGGACCTAGACCCCTCTCATTATGTACCCCGATGCAATCTAAAGCAATAAAGAAAGACCAGGAGTTCTCTCTACCTCTCTGTATTCAATCTATTCTCTCTGTGATTCTGTGATTGATTCGTTCTTGTTCTAAGCAGAGAAATCGTTCGGACTGGTCGCCAGCGACGGTTTCTCAACAGAACTGACTCCCTAATGTCCCGGACACCGAAGAAGATTCTAACCAGGACAAGTACGTTAATCCTAGACAGAGCAGCCATGCATGGGTTGTTTGCCATCGCACGTTTAGATGATAAAAACGATGGAATTTTTAGATACTATGAGTACCACTCGCACGTTGCTGTGGGTCTGGTGATACCATCGAAAACATATACCAATTACATGTCGGATCTTTGAGGGCCATTCAGTAATTTCTCAATTGAGAAAAGAAAAGAAAAGGAGAAAAGGAGGGCCCGCCTGTTGTTAGGGAGAGGGAAGAGATGAGGCAGCCTTGGCTGCTCAGTTTGACTTGACCGCATGACTGTTCGGTGCGCTCTCTCTCAGCTGTTCCTCCGGCTAGCGACTCGGGCGGCGAATGGAGAGGCTGTGACTGGTGAGGTGGCATCGAAGGCGCGGGCTCCTCGAAGCCAGCTGTTCGCAACCACCACGCCGCAGCCCCCTGCCTCCTCTATATAAGCCACCTCCTTTTCTGATTCGGGTAACTCCTCTTCAGATCTAGCTATAGTTCCTCTTTGGTCTTCTTCCTTTTGAGCTTCGGGTTTGGGGAGACTTGGTGCTTCTGTGCTATCTCCACTTGGACATCTCTTCTTTTGGCTCCCGTGTATACCCTGCCATCCGGTGGGGATTTGGAGGGGAACCTGAAGGTGAGGTCCTGATCACCTGTGTTGCTCTTAAGTGCCCTCGGCCGGTGCGCTTTACTGGCTTTGTGCGGCATTACCTGTACCTCAATTTTGTGTTTCGGTGTGTCCCAAACCGTGAAAGTGGGCATTGTATCTTCGAACCCTTGTCTGGTGATCTGCAGCACAGTGAGGCAATCGGTTTTCTAGCACAACGATTTTAGCGTGCCTTTCCTGGTTCTAGTTGGTGGCTTTCAGTGCCGACTGTTCCGTGAGTATACTGATTTCTGATTTTGCACATCACCTTGCATATGCGTGCTGTATTAGTTAAATTTTTTATACAGATTTTGAGACTAGTACTGGGAGATATTGCTTGGTGATTTATATGGGTTCGGCTTCTACTCAATGAAGATTTGGGTCAATTTGAGATTTGAATACAACAAATTGTTATAGATTGATCTTGAGCTTGTAAACCACTTGCTATTAGTTTATTTCTTATATGATTATTAGTTCTCTGTTCCATTCATTCGGTCTGTTCCTATGATCTTAAATCATTCACTTGCTCACTGTGATCATGTATCTTCTGTCTTACTTTGATGATTAAGTTGATATCTTGAGCAAAGAATTATTTAATTCTATCCAGTGATCACAGACTTGATGAATTGGCTAAATTGACTAATTAGACTTTTAAGATTTATCTGGGCGTAAGATCTAATTTGTTTTGAAGAATTGTTGGATTTAATCTGTGAATTGAACTGATTCAAGTGGTGAGGAGGCCAAGATTTATCTTGTGCAGCCTAACATCTGAGAGCCATAATTTAACTTCAAAACTGGAGCAAATATGTTGATTTTATGTACTGTTTTGTCCCTTCTCATAAGCATGCTATTTTGTTTAGTTGACATGATAAATATATTTGTTTATATGTTGATTATGTCAATTAGAGGTTGCTGGAATTATGCTTTTAATCCTAAAATAGTTGCTGCAATTAAACTTGAAAAGTTGCTAAAACTGCTCATTATACAACAAACCAGAAAACCAAATATTAAAGAAATGGCTTTTCTCGTTCGATGTTGTTAAGCCAGAAGTATTTGACGGTGCCAACTTTAAACGTTAGCATTCTAAAATGAAGCTATGGTTGACTGATCTCAAACTCTTTTGGGTCATTTCAAATCCTCCAATGTTCCCATTGAAAATTCCTGAAATGATACATTGGGAGGATGCAAACAACTTAGGCTTAGCTTGTTTATTAGCCATCTTACCCAACCGGCTGTTCGACATATACGTTAACTTTAAAGATATCAAGCTACTCTGGGATGAACTTGATGAGAAGTATTCCGAACGGGATAATGGAATTGAGTTATTTATAACTGCTAATTACTTGAACTATAAGATGATTAAGGGACGGTCGGTGATGGAGCAGCTTTACGAGCTATAAGTCTATGTACATGACTTAAATTAGTACGACTATATCCTGCCAAAGAAGTTCTAAGTAAATGTTATCCTGCCAAAGTTACCGCCTTCGTGGCGTGACTCCGTGACCACTCACCGACATATAAAGGAGCTCTTGACTCTTAATGAGCTGTCAACAACTATTAATGTTGAAGAGCATGCTAGAGCTAGTGACGGTGCAGGAAAGGCTCAAGTCTAGGCTCATCAAGTGGAGGTTAGGAGTTTTGCAAGTAGTGGGAAACAAAAGTTCAAGAACTATCCCCAAAACAAGCTCAAAGGCAAGAAAATAAAGAAGAAGGAGGAGATCGTCTGCTCTATCTATGGCACGGCTAGTCGTAAAGCCAACCATTGCCACAATTGTAAAGGCAGGGGTCCCTCTCCTGATCAGCATAAGAGCCGTAAGGCTGAAGTGAATGTCACACTAACTACCCTAGTTCAGAAGGGTATGTACCTTAGGCCTTGATTGGTGGATTGATACAGGTGCTACTAGACATCTATGTACTGATCAATCATGTTGCTCTTCATATTTTGGTGAAGGTGGTGGATCTGTCCTAGTAGGGAATGGAGCCGCTGTAATAGTACATGGGATTAGATAGGTTTTCCTGAAGTCATCTCAGGCAAAACACTTATCCTCAAAGACATACTGTACGTGCCTGTTATGACTCGCAACCTCCTGAGTGGGTCAATGCTATGTAGGCAAGGAATAAAGTTTGTTTTTGAGTCCAATAAGATCGTGTTGATCAAATTTGGCAATTTTGTGGACAAAGGCTATGATAGCGGAGGCATGGTTTGCTTATTCATTCTTGATCTCAATATTGTAAATATTTTTAATGTTACCCATTGCAATAAAATTCATGATATTTGACATTCTTGTTTATGTCATGTTAACTTTGAAGCCATTGAATGGTTAAGCAAAATTGAGTTTAATTCCAAGCTATAATTACGAGAAGGGTTCAAAGTGTGAAGTGTGTGTGCAAACTAAGCAACTCCGAAAACCTTTTCATAGCGTTGAAGGGCGAAGCACCTCTCCATTTGAACTAATCCATTCTAATCTTTGTGAGATGAATGGAATATTAACTAAAGGTGAAAAATGTTATTTCTTAGCACTCATAGATGATGTGACTAAGTATTGCTATATTTATTTACTTAAGTCAAAAGATGAAGTACCAGAACACTTTAAAGTCTTTAAAACCAAAGTTGAAACTCAACTAAAAAATTAAATGGTTAAGGTTGGATCAAGGCGGTGAATATGTCTCAAATGAATTCTCTTAATTCTATGAAGAAAGTGAAATAATTCATGAAATTACTCCACCATACTCACCCCTATCGAACGGAATAGCTAAAAGAAAGAACCGAACTCTTGTGGACTTGGTTCACACCATGCTACAAAGTTCGAGTATGCCAAACTATTGGTGGGGTGAAGCAGTTCTCACAGCTAATTATGTCATGAATAGGGTTCCGCCTTGAAATCAGGAGGAAACACTGGATGAAGGATAGAATGGGAGAAAGCCTAACTTATCATTTTTTCAAACGTGGGGATGCCTTGCAAAAGTACATGTGTCGTTACCGAAGAAAAGAAAGCTTGGTCCTAAGACCGTTGATTATGTCTTTCTAGGGTATGCTAAAAATAGCATGGCTTATAGATTTTTAGTGTTCAAATCCAAGGTAAGTGACATTACTACAAATATAATGATAAAATTTCATGATGTGATGTTTTTTGAACAAGTGTTTCCTATGAGTCCAAATGAAGCCATTAACCATACTAGTTCATTTGAACACTCTATTCTTCCTAGTGTGGATGACACCGCTCCAGAGTTAGAGTTGAGGAGTAAGAGACAGAGGACTGAAAAGTCACTTAGTGATACTATGTTATCTATGTCTTGGATGATGAACCATGAACCCTTTCAGAGGCATACGCATCCCCAGATGTGGATTATTGAAAGAAGGTAGTCTGTAGCGAGATGGATTCCATCATAGCTAACAGAACATGGGAGATTACAGATCTTCCATTTGGATGTAAGCTAGTGGGCTGCAAATAGATCTTTAAAAGGAAGTGTAGACTTGATAGTACTATAGAAAAGTACAAGATCCGTCTAATGGCTAAATATTTCACGCAAAAGGAAGGAGAAGACTACTTTGATATATACTCTCCTGTGGCTCGTTTACCCACAATTCGGGTGCTTCTAGCACTAGCTGTTGTATACAAACTCCAAGTACATCAAATGGATGTAAAGACCGTTTCCTATATGGAGAGTTGGATGAGGAGATTTATATGCAACAGCCTGATGGCTTTGTGGTTGAAGGGCAAGAAAAGAAAGTATGTTGGTTGATTAAATCCTTGTATGGTCTAAAGCAAGCTCCCAAGCAGTGTCATGAGAAATTTGATAGTACTATGACCTTGGTCGGATTTTCTGTAAATGAAGCCAATAAATATGTCTATTATTAGTTCAGTGGGAGCAAATGTGTCATTCTTTGTCTATACATAGATGACATATTACTTCTTGGGATCAATATAGATGTAATCAATCGAACAAAGTTTTTCTCTCCTAGAATTTTGATATGAAAGAGCTTGGTGAAGCTGATGTTATCTTAAACATCAAGCTAATAAAGGGTGAGAATGAAATTATTCTTTCACGATCCCATTATGTGGACAAAGTCTTAACCATATTTGGGTTCATGGACTACAAGCCAGTAGCCACACCCTATGATCCAAATGTTAAGCTGCATAAAAACACTGGACATGGAAAAGACCAGCTTAAATATTCTCAAATTGTTGGATCCCTAATATATCTAACTAGTGCAACTAGGCCTGACATCTCATATGCTGTAAGCAGATTGAGTTGTTATACGGCCAATCCAGGAGATGGTCATTGGATAGCACTAGAGAGGGTATTCAGATACTTAAAGGGGACCACAAACTTGGGGATACACTATTCTGGCCATTCAACAGTCTTGGAAGGATTCAGTGATTCTAACTGGATCAATGACTCGGATGACATGAAGGCTACAAGTGACTATGTATTCACTCTAGCAGGCGGGGCTGTTTCATGGAAGTCTTCAAAACAGATTATTCTTATACGGTCCACCATGGAGGCTAAATTGGTAGCACTTTATTCAATGGTAGTAGAGACTGAATGGATTAGATAACTCCTTTCTGACCTCCTTGTGCTGGAAAATCCAATTCCAGCAATATTGACCTACTGCAATAACCAAACCATTCTGGTTAAGGCGAAGAGTAGAAAGGATAATATGAAGTCCTCAAAACATATAAAGAGATGACTTAAGTCGGTAAGACATGCCAGAGAGATAGGTGTTATTTCTGTAGAATACATCTAGTTCGAAAGGAACTTAGTAGATCCTTTCACCAAAGGATTGGCGCGGAAGGCCATCCTTGTAGTATCAATGGGAATGGGGCTCATCCCTGTGTAAAGGCTCACATTGGTGGTAACCTATCCTAGAAGATCAGAGATCCCATGAACTAGACTGTAGGACAACAAGCTGTGTGGGATTAGAGAGCACATTCTAATGGGTCCCATTAGCTGCAGTGCTCTTTCTATATGGAAGGATGAGCAATACCTCTTAATGAATTCGATACAAATATGGGTTTGGGTGTTGTCCTAGAGGATTCCGTGGAGAATTCACTTACGTGAGTATGATCATGAGGTCGCAATCAAAGAAACAGAAGAGTATACTTTCTTAAGTACTCATGAGCTAGATAAGGGGACATGACTGTAACATCCCAAACGTGTGAGGGAAAAGGGCAAGCTGCCAAGTACAGTATGTAACTTGGGCAAAATTCTCACACAAAGACATTGGATCAAGGCAAAGTCGTCCTTTATATGTGCAAAGTCGTAGTCCTTGTTGCTAGGCTTTGGGTTCAAACCCGCAAGGTACCCATCATTGAATATCTGTATGTTAAACAAGACATAGAGCACCTTTTATCAAACTGATAAATTGGTGGGGACTGTTGGATCTTTGAGGGCCATTTGGTAATTTCTCGTTTGAGAAAAGAAAAAGGAAAAAAGAGAAAAGGATGACCCGCTTGTCAGTTGGGGAGAGGGAAGAGACAAGGTAGCCTCGACTGCTCCATTTAACTCGATTGCTCGACTGTTCGATGCCCTCTCTCTCGGCTATTCCTTCGGCTGGTGACTCAAGCGGCGAATGGAGAGGCGGTCATTGGTGATGCGGCACCAGAGGCGCGGGCTCCTCGGAGCCAGCCGTTCACAGCCACCACGCTGTAGCCCCTTGCCTCCTCTATATAAGCCACCTCTTCTTTTGATTCGAGTAGCTCCTCTTTAGATCTAGCTATAGTTCCTCTTTGGTCTTCTTCCTTCTGAGCTACGGGTTTGGGGAGACTTGGTACTTCTGCGCCATCTCCTCTTGGAGATCTCTTCTTTGGGCTCCCGTGTGTACCTTGCCATCCGGTGGGGATTTGGTGGGGAACCCGATGATGAGGACTTGATTCAGGGGTGGAAGAAGGTCCTGATCACCTATGTTGCTCTTGAGTGCACTCTACCAGTGCGCTTTGGTGGTTTTGTGCGGCATTACCTATACCTCGATTTTGTGTTTCGGTGTGTCCTGAACTTGGAAAGTGGGCATTGTATCTCTGTCAACCCTTGTCTAGTGATTCGCGGTACAGCGAGGCAATCGGTTTTCTGGAACAACGCTTTTAGCGTGCCTTGCTCGATTCTACTTGGTGGCTTTGAGTGCTGACTGCTCCGTGAGTATACTGATTTATGATTTTGCTCATCACTTTGCATATATGTGTTGTACTAGTTAAATTTCTGAGATAGATTTTGAGACTAGTACTAGAAAATATTGTTTGGTGATTTATGTGGGTTCGGCTTCTGTTCAATGAAGATTTGGGATCAAGTTGAGATTTGAATACAACAATTTGTTATAGATTGATCTTAAGCCAGTAAACCACTTGTTGTCAGTTTATTTCTTACATGATTATTAGTTCTCTGTTCCATTCATTCAGTTTGTTCCTATGATCTTAGATCATTTACTTGCTCACTGTGATCGTGTAGCTTATATCTTACTTTGATTATTAAGTTGATATCTTGAGCAAGCAATCATTTAATTCTGTTTAGTGATCACAGACTTGATGAATTGGCTAAATTGACTAATTAGACTTGCATGATTTATCTGGGCTCAAGATCTAATTTGTTTCAGAGAATTGTTATATTTAATCTATGAATTGAATTGACTCAAGTGGCGAGGAGGCCAAGATTTATCTTGAGTAGCCCGACATCTGAGAGCCATAAGTTAACATCAAAATTTCAGCAAATATGTTGATTTTATGTGTTGCGCTGTCCCTTCTCATAAGCATGCTATTTTATTTAGTTGACATGATAGATATACTTGTTTATATGTTGATTATGTCAATTAAAGGCTATTGGAATTATGCTTTTAATCCTTAAATAGTTGCTAGAATTAAACTTGAAAAGTTGCTAAAACTGCTAATTATACAACATTACAGACTTAGAGGAAATTCGCAAGTTAATCAGAAAAAGTTTAGATGATAAAACGATGGAATTTTTAGATACTATGAGTACCACTCGCACCTTGCTGTGGGACTGATGATGCCATCGAAAATATGTACCAAATACAGACTTAGAGGAAATTCCTAGGTTAATCGAAAAAAGAAAAATATTGAGCCGTCCATCAAGCTGACCCGAGTTACAATTGCATAGATTAAAAGAAAGATCACATGATAAGTATAATAAAAAATAACTGAAATTTAAAATATAAAATAAAGTAAATTTAGCATATTGATTTTCTAACAATTCCAAACAAAAATCCCTAAATAACTAGAATGCGAAATAAAAATATATGTATTTAGCAATTGGGATAAATAGTTCATATCAAGTCCAATCCAAAAATAACTGAAATTTAGAATATAAAAAGAAAATTAGAAATTATATTTCGATTGGACTTCCAAAGTAAAATCACCAAATAGAAAATACTGAGAATAAAAATTATATGAAAATTTTGAATTTGATTTGTATAAGAATTCCAGCCTAAATCTAGCATGTCGAAGTAAAATCCACAATTAGATGAGCAAATTAAAAATGAAAATCATCGGATCTATTTTTCTATCTATCTCTAACTATGCTAATTATAGACTCCGAGGAAATTCCCATGTTAATTAGAAACAAAGAAAAATATCTAGCCATCCATCATGCAGACCGCAGTTATAACGGCTTTGGTTGAAAGAAATAGTCCTTGTCAAGTACAATCCAATGTTAACTGAATTGTTGAATAAAAATAAAATATAACTAGCAATTTGATTTCTATATGAATTTCAAAGTAAAATCCCCAAATAACTAAAGTTCGGTATAACCGGAATCCAACAATCTATGCCATGTACAATCCAACAATAACTAGAATTCGGAATAAAAGAGGAAAATTAGAAATTAGATTTCCATGGGACTTTGAAAGTAAAATTACTCAATAACAAAAAATTACAATTAAAAATAGCAATTCGATTTGTATACAAATTCCAATCTAAAACTGAAAAAAAAACTCCATGCCAAATTAAGATCCACATATCAGAAAATTCAAAAATGAAATCATGGAAGGATTAGAGATTTGATTTATATATGGATTCCAAAAATATTAAAATTTTCAGTAATAACTAAATGAAAGTTTGAAATTTTTTGTTCTATATTAAAATTCAAAAAATACGTAAATTTAGAATAAAAATTAAAATAAGATTAGGAATTTGATATTTTTATATATGTAAATGGGGAATTAATAGGTTAAGAGAAATACTCAATGTCAAGTGCAACATATAGTTTATATCCTTTGCATATGCGGTATGGACTTTGGACCATTATGCTATGATATTGGTGAAGGCGATTGAATCAGAGAGCTAGGGATCAAGCCCCAGGATATATATACACCTAGTTACCTCGAACGCGTGTGTTCGGGTGAGGAACAGTGTGGCTTTACACAGGTTGGGGCGAGACCTGATCCAAAGACCAATTACAATTCTATTTATTATAAAGAACTTACTATGAATAGAAGCTTTGTTGTACGACGCTCTTATGATCCCTGGAAGCACGTGAGTCCGGACTCTGGAGCACTAATCCTGTGGAAAGATGTGGGCCCGCTTGACCTTCCCCTTCCTCGTGCTGTGTTCACCTGTGGCGAGCTAACTCGGCGAGCGAGGGCAAAGAAGGCCATGGTGGCAGACTGGCAGGCTAACTCGACAGGTGGCCAGCGAGATAGGGCAACGAAGGCCATGAGGCATTACACGCTGATCTACAATTTCGTGGCCTACAGAATTGTCTACTGGCCAAGTACACGGAGATCACGTACAGCTTCACCACCATCGATCGTCTCCCAGTTGCCTCGTGAAGCTCCCAGCCGGCAAGAAGTTCAACGACGACGGTACATTTCAGCTACCTTGTAGAAGACTGCAAAATTGACACACAATCCTATTAGCCTTCTTCCTAAATTGACACCCAATCCATGAACATCACCAGAACAGAATCCCCATAGATAATCTACTTCACTCTCGTTGAACCTCGACATTAAAACGTCTACGAAATGTGACGGATTTGAAGACCATAAGCAAGGCTCCAAGCCATGGTGAGAGAAAAGACCACAAGGGGCGACGTCCTGGTTAGTGAAGAACAGTTTGGACGCCTTTTTTTTCACGTGGGGCCAGAACAAGTCGGAAGGGGAAGGGACACAGTGATGACGTGATTCCGTGTGTCATATGGGCATCGTACAAGAAACCGTCGTTATAAAGGGCAGATGGGGTTTTTATCATATACCTTTCTTTTTTTTGCAAATCTAGGATTTACCCTCCCGCCTCAATGACATGTGAGGTCATCGTAAGTCACTGACACGTAGGCCAGGAGGGTAAATCCTGAATTCTCATCTATGAGGAGCGTATATGATGAATAAAACCTCGTTATATTGTAAACCAAAGCATATTTCAGAAAAGAAAGGATAAGAAAGAAGAATAGGGCAAGGAGAAGGACAAGGACGAGAGTGGACTGGCAGGCCAATAGACCAGCTCAGTATGTTCATACCCCTCTCCCCCATCTATCCCACTCTCTCAATCGCTCGATCTGACTCTGTCTCAGACAACCATAGCGTATCTTACTCTGATGCTCATCACTCATTCCCTCTCGCCTACAGCTTCTCTATGCTTCTCCCTCCCTCCTCTTATGGCCAGCCATGCTGGCAGCAACAACATCGAGTAGCCACTATGGCGCCATGGCAGCGACAGTGATGGCAAAAATATGTTGGCTATATTAGAAATAATCATGATTTATCAAGTAATAGGGTGTTAGAATCCTAATGTAATCGGTATTAGATCAAAATTGGTTACTTATTTCTTTTGTTATGCTTTCTTTATTTAATTTATTTCTTAGATAAGTCTATGATGTACTATAAATACTAGCTTCAAGGTTAAAAAAAGAGAACAGAGAAATTCAAAAAACTTAGCTACGCAGTTGCGGGGGGGGGGGCAATTCTCCTGTGTTCTTCTCCATCTATTCTTCTTCCACTGTAAATCTGTGCAATGTGTGAGTTCTCTTTTGGGGCTGGACAAACAACTGTTATAAAGCCCTAGGTTTAATTCTGATCTCTGGGCGACACGCACAACGCATCAAGGCAGCTTCGACGTCTCATTTTCGCGCTCAGATTTCTTATCGAATCTAAGCCATCCTTGGGTGGCCTTTTTCGAGTTGAAGTCTTGTAGTCCTAGCGACAAAGCCAAGGCTTTCCTCAGTCTAGTGCAATAGCAGAGAGAAAGCGTGCCCTAGTTTCGTCGCTAGCCCATGATGTTATACCAGTATGATCTATAGAAGAAGAATGAGACTTGATCATGAGCATTGTACTGCACTAAGAGAAATTGAGATGAGATAATGAGACATATGGATGAGAATTGATGAGAATGAGATGTGAAAATTGTGTTAATGTTTATAAATTGTTTAAAATGAGGTGGATTCTTTTAGTATTCTACTTTATACTTGCTAAGTCGTGGACTTACCCTTGATTATTAATTATTTTTAGGTGAACATTGAAGGCGACATGCATAGGTGGATGTAGAATTTGGTTTATTGCACATTTGTAGTTCTTCCCTCCACCTAGCAACCCATCATTTAAGGACATGAACAAAATAGTAGTTTACATAGCATTGATTAGATAATTTATAGTTTTCCTTAGTTTTTATAGTTCATAATATTGCTGCTTGATGCTTTGCTTAATTTAGACTTATTTATGATTCATCTTGGTTATTGTTGGTTCATATTAAATTCTGTTTATGGTTTACAGTGTTGCTAAAATTTATGTTTACTATATGTTGAATGTTTTGTCTTGAAATCTAGTTGATAGTAATGCTTGCTTATTGGTTAAAATTTGTAGCGATAGTAATTGTAGGTGACATCTTAGGCTATTGTTAAGCCGGGGTATTACAGTTGGTATCAGAGCGGGCATTAAATCCATGGTGAGGAAATTATTAACCTACTTATTTAATCAACTAAAATTTGACATCGGTTTGGTTACTTAATAAAACTAATAATCCTAATAATAAAGCAACTTAGAAAAATTTAAAATTCCCTTCTTTCTTTATTGTGGCCCTAGGTTCTTTTTCATTCCTCCCTTGAATCCTATCACCTTGGAAAAAGATATAAATGCTTTCATGAGCATTGTTCCACTTGTAGGTGGGGTCCATGGCTTCTTCTCCCACCTCCCACACATGATTATTTCTAGGCTTCGATCTGCCTATTGCATGATTTTGATAGACTAGGCCCAAGGTTAAACACTCCTTAAGAGTCCTGGAGAAAATCCGCCTACTAGGTGAGAAAGACCTCAAGAAGAGGTTCATCATGAAGATGAAAACTCAGCAACATAAGCGTGTACAAACTATAATACTGGGAATGTGGAACAACCAAGCATCTTTCATTTTGGGAAATGGTGAAGATTTGATTAACATATGAGATAACCTCAAATTATGATGATATGGGAGAAAGGAATAACTGCAACAACGTTGCCTCTATGATTACTAATGTTTCTCTAATGGAAACTAGATCCGAAAATAAATTCCATAGTAGAGATGCTTGAAGCCCTCATATCGGGCCATATGAAGAATGCACCTAAGCTAAACTATAATCACTAAATGTATGTCTTGAAAATAGCAAGTTCAGACTTCATGTGTCATTATGAAAATAATGTGATGATGAATTGCAATGGTTCATAGATCCTTGTAGTAGATCAGTACTCTCATATTCTGAATATAAGTATATTCTGCTATATAGTATTTCTAGTAAATGGCATGAATAAAAATATATAGTTAATGTATTCTGATAATTTGTACAAAGAGATCCTTGAATGACTCAGGATTGCTAATGAGAAGGAAAAAATCACAACATATATAAACCTCATACTTGTGAATAAGTCTCAACCTAAAGAATGAGCATTTTTTTTGAAAAAATACGTCAATAAAAGACTTACCAGTTGATATCTAAATTTACACCAATGACTTTATACTCTTTTGAAGTGGACAAAGATCCATATAGAACAACAGAATGAAATGAGGAACCTTAAAGGCCGAAAGGCTATATAAGCACTTATAAGGTGTATATTCCATCAAAAAATAGTGGAATGGACGTATCCTCTAGTACCATAAAGGAAAACGTATATTGGTGATAGTAGCAATGCGATCAATCCTTTAAATGCCATATTTATACTGGTTATATATTACTCTGTAGTGGTACAATGATTTTACCCCACAGTCCTATGTAAGGACAAAATTTTACTTGTCTTGCACAACTACATAGTGATTATTTGAAAATGTTTAGCACATTGCTCCCCAATTATTTTATCCTCACAATCTCTAAAAGAATAATGAAATAAGTGTCTATAAGACTAAATATTTTAATAATATAGTATTTTTGCTCATAATATAATTACTTATGTTTTATTTTTCAGAAAAACTCCAATGGATGTCATCTTGAGGGGAAGCATATGTTGGAAATATGGGCAATATTTTAATTCCAAATTTTACTAGGAGACAAACACAATAAACTAGTGATGCAAAGCTTACTATTAGCAGCAGGCTACTCATCATATTTCAGAATATACTCAAGAAAATGTAGTAACTAAGTCGTACGTGCGTGCGAACGACTTACTTGTTAGCCTGATGAAGAACAGGAAGCCGCACAGGCTTGACGCAGTGCAGAACGTAGATGTCGTAGTGCAGTGAGCGGTCGCACAGATGCGCTGCCCAGAAACCTTATTGCCGCCCCGTGCAGGTACTCTCTGCGGCAACGGTTCGGAGATAGCCGCTCTCCCTCCTTCCAGGTGCACGCTGGGAAGAAAGGTCGACGAGGTTCAGACAGCACAACAACACAACAGAGCAGAAAGTAGGAGAAGAATGGAGGTGCAAAATTCTCTCCCTTTTCCTGGACGTCTCCAGGCCCTTTTAAGGGCGCTGCAGTTACTGCTCACTAGTAACTGTTGCGTTTTAAACAGAATTATGCACTGGTAACAGCCTCATGAAATCACAAATTAAGCAGTGTAAATTCACTTGTAACTACCTCATTCAAATGTTTAAATCTCATTCAAACAGAGAGAGTGAGGTGCATGGTTCAGCAAAAATAAAGATGGACTTGGTCTGCCAAGTGGCGCACCACGTCACGGCACGGTCGCGGGTCGCAAGTCACAAGTCACGCGATTTTCACACGAATACGCGTGTGTGTGACTAGACAGAACCATCCTCATACCATCTCTTTCCATATTCAAGGAGTGGGGAGGACTCCGCCTTATAAATCGGTCTTCCTCTCCCTGCCTTAGCAATATGGTACTAAATCATGCATGCTTTGGAATTAAGGGAATAGGCCAAATTAAATGGGCCAATTTCTAACAATCCCCCACCAATTCCAAAGCAACAAGTAAACATATGACAAAGATATTGTGCTGAAGTACTTTTAATACACCAGTCTTTTAGTGTAAGTCCCGTATGGGTTGAACTTGCACCCAGAATGACAAGATTCATCTTCTCATAGCTGATGAATGGACTATGCCTTGAATTCACAGCTGCCAATGAACCACGCCTAAACAGAGCGTTATATGGTCATGCTCCCTTATTTGCTCATGAGCTTTCTAGAGAATGCCTGTTCTCGTGAACTGCGACCACACAGTTAAGCTCAATTAGGTGTATTCTTTCTAGGTATCCTGCAGGCTAATACATTTTCCTTATTTGGACAACAGAATACATTAAGACTTTATGCCAACCTCCATACAGTCAAAAGTACATTGTTTTTTTTAAGACATGGGTACAATAAATATGTACTCTCTTGTTATAACATCAATTTGTTTTTCCCATTACCTAAGTCACAGGATCTCCGATCAAGAAGGTATGGGTTACCATTGTGATGTAACTTAAATGGGCCTCATTCCCATGTCCATAGATGCAACGAAAATCGCTTTCCGTGCTAACCACTTTGTAAAAGGGTCTGCCAGATTTTTCTCAGTGTGAATATAGTTCACAGCAATCACTCCGGAGTTTCTCAGTTTTTCGACAGATTTAAGCCTACGCTTCACATGTCTAGAGGACTTCATATTATCCTTTGTACTTGTGGCTTTGGCCAACATTGTTTGATTATCACAGTACATCAGGATTGCAGGTATTGGTTTCTCAACCAATGGCAAGTCCAATAGAAGCTCTCTCAGCCATTCAACCTTAACTGTGGCTGTATCAAGTGCTACAAGTTCTGCTTCCATGGTTGACCTCGTCAATATGGCCTGTTTGCAAGACCTCCATGAAACTGTAGCACCAGCTAAAGTGAATACATAACCACTTGTAGCTTTGATCTCATCCGCATCAGAGATCCAATTAGAGTCATTGTATCCTTCTAATACAGAAAGGTGTCCAGTATAATGTATTCCAAAAGATGTTGTGTCTCTCAAGTAGCGCAACACTCTTTCAAGCGCCTCCCAGTGATCATCTTGTAGGATCAGAATTGGCAACAGAGGGGGGGGTGAATGGTGCCTCTTTTAAAAACTTGCCCCTTTAAAGCATCCACTAAAAGACACTCTCTTCCGATAGCTATAGAGCTATGAAGGAGAAATCATGTTCACTGCCAGAACATGAACAACAGCAAAAGGAACACAAGCTTTAATAAGAAGAAACAGAGAACTCAATAGATAACAGAGAGCAGCAGCCATAAAATCAAAAGCCGGTCAGACCGCAATAGAGAAGTAGGTCTGACCGCCTAAGACCTGCTGGTCTGACCGCTATTGGACAGCCGGTCTGACCGCTCCCACAATGCCGGTTGGACCGCCCTGAATGTACCGGTCTGACCACAATACTATCTCCTGTCTGACCACCATGGGCACACCGGTCAGATCGGGCCAAACCCTAGCGGTCTAACCGGTGGCCGGAAAAACAGACCAGGCAGTCTGCGCAGAACTCTGAAAATTCTCTAAACAGTAAATGCAGAAGGTTGCTGGTTTCTGGGAAACTAAAGAGATTTTTCCTGTTCTTTTCAGGTTCTCTCACAAAGACTTCAAATTAAATATCACAAAGGATTCAGAGGCAAGAGGAAGCAGACAAACACTCATTCCCAGATGAAAAATCTCATTTTGCTGAAACCAAACAGCAAGATGAGAGAAATCCAATTTCTTGAGATATCTCCATCCATAGCTCATTAAACATTGAGTATGGCAGGGGGAGGATCACAGAAGAGGGAATCACAACTCAAACTCGCATTAGCAACAAGAAAGAGCAAAAAGCTCAAGAGCCCCTGCCAACAAACCCTAGAAACAGAGAACATGCAAATGACAAGAATCAACTGCAATCAACCACTCCTTCTCATATTGATTGATAGGATTACAATGGAGTCCCCATACGCAGTTGGATAATGAGGGAACACACTCTACATGCTTGAGAGCACTCACGCAGGAGTTCAAGCCATACACAGACTACTCACTCCTCTTTTGCTTACTCTCATGAGCTCTCAAGAATACTCACACACACCTCTTTTCTTGCTATGGATGATCTGAATGCTGCCTCCCTCTCCAGTCTCCACCTTTTGAAGGCACAAGCTCACCCAAAAGAAGAAATTCAAGAAGTGGCATACAACAACCACTTTCCACCTCTCACACACTTGAAGCAAGAAAGTCAAAGCAACTTTTGGAGGGAAAGAACCAGCACTCCAACTCATGGCTTGAGTTAATTTACCAAATTACCCCTCAAGCACCTTCCCAGAAGCTTCCCACAACCGGCACCTTTGACCGACTGGACCTCGACTCCTCCCTGAGCGTAGTCTGGTCCGCTTCGCTGGACACGACTGCACCCAGCATCCTGACCATCTGGATCTCCGACTCCTCTCCTGAGCCTAGTCCCGATCCACTCGCCGCTCCTGTCGTGTCCACCCGACACCGACCGAGACCTCCGACTCCACCTGTGTCTAGTCTTGGTCTGTTCCGTCGCGCACGACCACAACCGACCTCCAAACCGTCTGGACCTTCGACTCCTCCCGGAGTCTAGTCCCAGTTCTCTCGTCGTCATCCGTCGTGTCCGTCACCGGTAGCTCCAGCTCTGGTTGCTCGTCTCCCGACTCGCAACCACCTCAGCAGCCTCGATCATCTTCGACATCACCGACCGTCTGGACCTCAACACCTCTTGTGCCTAGTCCCGGTCCTCCTCGCCTCACCATGACCTAGCTCCGAAGTCGTGTAGTCACACAGACAAGCAAACCGTCACATAGCACCGTACGAAACAGCATAATCAATAATAGCACAAGTAAAGGTACTCAACCCTAGAATACCCAAAACAAACTCAAACTCATTAAACCACCCGTCAATTACTCATCACCAACATGGGGATACCTCCACATGGTCTCTCACATCTCCTGGGTTAGAAGTAAACCGACTTAATTTGCTCACAGCAAATGAAATGTCAGGTCTTGTGGCACCAGCTAAATACATAAGTGACCCAATAATTTGTGAATATCTTAATTGATCTTTTCCTAACCCCTGGTTCTTTCGAAGCTTAATGCTCGCATCATAGGGTGTTGGTAAAACTTTACAGTTTTCAAAACCAAACCGGCTTAATATTTTCTCAGCATAATGGGATTGATTCAAAGTAATCCCATCCTTGCTTTTGATCAATTTAATATTCAGAATGACATCTGCCTCTCCCAAGTCTTTCATATCAAAACACCGAGATAAGAAAGATTTGACTTCGTCAATTATGGCAGTTGTTGTAGGGGTGGCCCCCACCTAAGCCCAGCAGGCCTGTTAAGAGGAATGTAAGGCCCAGAATGGGGCATGTATAATGACATGAGTACCCCTGAGGGGGACACTCGGATGTAAGGGTATAATTGTAAAAGCACTCCCCATGTGGACATATATATACAACACCGGCCCCGGGGAGAACTCGAAGCCATTACTCACCTAACTCTCCACTACCATACTCTCTTCCTGTCTGGTCCGTAGCCACGACATTTGGCGCCGTCCGTGGGGAGGACAAGAGCAAGCCTCCAGATCCGAAGGAGGATGCACCAAAGAAAGCTTCGTCGACGGCGGCAAAGAGGAAGGCGAACGCGGCGAAGCATCGCGTCGGTACCCGGGCTTCGGCGTCGGTAGTTGCAGGCATGGATGGCGACGCGAGTGTGGCGGCCGACGGCACCGGCGTTCATGATGCGATGACCAACCCCGCCAACATCGCCGCGATGGCTGACCCCGTCACCGTCGCCGCAACGACCGACCCCGCCACCATCGCCCCGACGGTTAACCCTGCCACCATCGCCACGATGACTGTCGAAACCGCCACACGCGTCGCGGGTAACCCCATCGCAGGTACCGCGGTGGCCGTCGGCAGCGCCTCCCAGGCGCTCGGAGCTGGTAATGACGGCGCGCACGCTGGCACGGCGTCTACCCTCCCACCTAGTACAGGAATGACGAGCGGCTCCGGTGGTAACGGGGGCTTCGTCACCAGTTCCGGACCCCTCCACGCCAGCGTGGCGGGCAATCTGGGAACGCAGGACGTGGTTGCGACCGCTCTGACTGTACCACCAGGAGTGCCGGCAGTCCCACCCGCGTCCGCAGCGGAAAACGCCCTGCTGGAGGCCCTCAACGCATTCCAGCGGGAGCTAACAGATCTCCGCGGGGCCGTGCGGGACATGCAGGAGGCTCGAAGCCAACAGACCCCGCTAGGGGTCGCGGTGGAGCCCACGCCGGAGAGGGCGGACAGCCGCGACGCCCCCACATCCAGCCGCGTCCCGCTACGATGTGTGGATCCGGAGTCCCCACTCTTCATGGGCCTGCAGCAGGCGGCGTGGCTGGAAGACTTCAAGTTCCCCAGCGCTATCGAATCGTACAAGGGCGACACGGACCCGCGAGAATTCGTGCGCGTGTACGAAACCGCCCTCGAAGCCACTGGCGAAGACGACACCACGAAGGCGAAGGGACTCCCCCTCGCGTTGCAAGGCGTGGTGCTCTCTTGGTTTTTTACCATAGAGCCAAACTCCATTTACGCGTGGGAGCAGATCCACGATCGCCTCTATAACAACTTCCAGGGGAACTACGTCGAGCGAGTCGACGCAAATCAGCTCTTCGCAGTTAAGCAAAAATCTTCAGAGAAGCTGTGGGATTCCTTCAAACTATTTGCGAAGGTACGCTGCCAAGTCAAGGACGTTAACGAAATGACCATTATCAATGCAGCTATACAGGGCCTTCGCCCCGGCCCGATGGCCGAATACAACGCACGAAAGCCAATCAAGACAGTGGCAAAGCTCTTCGACAAAATGGAGGAATACGCTAGGGCAGAAGAGGACGCGCGTCAAAGACAAGGTGACGACTCCGACACCAATCAGGAAGGCCTGGCCAAGAGCGAAGATCCGTCGAAAGACGGCTCCTCGAAAGGCAAACGCAAGCCGGAGCCGTCCAAGGATGCCTTCGAACGCAAGGACGCCCAGCACAAGGAGTCATCCGCTGACAAGCCCAAACGCGGCCAGCAGAAGTCGCGGAGGCCCCGATACGTCTTTGACATCGAGGGTGGCTCCGAGGACAACGTCCCCGCCGGCCGCGGTGGTAGAGGGCGCCGGGGGCGAGGATGGGGTCGTGGCTGGGGTCGCGACGATAGAAGCCGCGGGGAATACGAAGACCACCACCACGGGCAGTGGTGCGAGGTCCACGGTCGAGGCACCCATGACACGCGGGCGTGCATCTCTATTGCGGCACACCGGCAAAGCGTCGCCAGGGACAAGAACGCGGAAGCACGTCCACCCGTCGTGGCCCACATTCAGCAGCCCTTGGAAGCCCCCATGCAGGTCCAAGATTAGGGACCGCGGCCCCAGGAGGGCCTCCTGCGGATTCAAGCTCATATACAGCAGCCTCGGGCAGGCCTCTTGCAGCTGCAAGCCCCGGAGGGGCCCAGCGCAGGGTCATCAATGTCATCTCCGGAGGTTCCTCGTTGGAGTTTGCCTCGGCACGGCAGCGGAAAGCCTACGCAAGGAGGCTACACCACGTGGGGGCATACCCGGCGCAGGCACCCCCGGAGTGGGCGCAACATGAGATTACTTTCACGCCTACTGACACCCAGGGTGTGGAATTCCCCCATCAAGATCCCCTCGTCATCCAGGCCGCCATCGCGGGGTGCGACGTTGGCTGCATTCTGGTGGACGGCGGCAGCTCCGCAAACATCTTGTTCGCGGTAGCCTTCGACCAGATGGGGATCCCCTGGAGCCGACTGGGCTCCTCGGGAATCCCCCTACAAGGCTTCGGAGGTCAACCCCTGCGGGCGCTAGGCCAGATATGCCTACAAGTCTCCTTCGGTCAGGACGACAATGTACGGAGCGAAGACGCCATCTTCGACGTCGTGGATATCTTGTACCCCTACAATGCCATTTTGGGGCGACCAATCCTCAACTCCTTCGGAGCTGTGCCCCACCACGGCTTCCTATGCATGAAGCTCCCCGGACCGCAGGCCATTATCACTATTTGTGGTGACCAGGACATGGCCCGGCGTATCGAGCTTGGCACCAAAGGCCCGCACTGCGAGGCTTAACAGAACGCCTAGGATGGGAACCGTAACGCGAGGACCTGCGACGTCCCAGGGATCCAGCTTGGCGGACCCCCGCGCAGATCGTCCTGTTACCAGAGGCTCCGGCAACGCTAGCAATGAGTGGTTAGTGCCTCCATTTTTTGTAATCGCTCACCCGCGCAAACGGGAATTTAATAAAGTTCACCGTTTGCCGTACTCTCCACACTGCCTACAGAGATACACAGCGAGAACGCGCGGAGGCCCGCCCCCGCGCGTACTCCTGGAGTATAAACAAAGACACGCGTCCGCGCGCGCACTCTCCGTGAAAACCACGGGCATGAGTATAAACAAAGACACGCGTCCGCGCGCGCACTCTTCGTGAAAAACACGGGCATGAGTATAAACAAAGACACGCGTCCGCGCACGCACTCTCTGTGAAAAACACGGGCATGAGTATAAACAAAGACGCGTGGGGGGACGCCTCCGCGCGCACTCTACGGAGTATAAATAAGACGTAGCGTTGAGGTCCGCCTCCGCACGCACCTTCACCGCCCGCAACGCGCGGAGGCTTGCCTCCGCGCGCAGTCTACGGACTCTAAATAAGACGTAGCGCGTGGTCCGCCTTCGCACGCACTCTACGGAGTATAAATAAGACGTAGCGTTGAGGTCCGCCTCCGCAAGCACCTTCATCGCCCGCAACGCACGGAGGCTTGCCTTCGCGCGCAGTCTACGGACTCTAAATAAGACGTAGCGCGAGGTCCGCCTCCGCACGCACTCTACGGAGTATAAATAAGACGTAGCATTGAGGTCCGCCTCCGCAGCACCACACCGCCCGCAACGCGCAGAGGCTTGCCTCCGTGCGCAGTCTACGGACTCTAAATAAGACGTAGCGCGAGGTCCGCCTCCGCACGCACCTTCACCGCCCGCAACGCGCAGAGGCTTGCCGCCGCGCGCAGTCTACAGAATCTAAATACAACGTAGTGCGAGGTCCGCCTCCGCACGCACTCTACGGAGTATAAATAAGACACGGATGTGTCCCTGCGCACTCTACAGAGTATAAACAAGGCGCGGATGCCGCGCACGCATGGGCGATTGCTCCTATGCGTACTCTGCAGAGTATAAATAAGACGTGGATGTCGATCCCACGCACTCTCCGGAGTATAAAAAAATACGCGGAGGCTATCGCTGTGCACTCTACGGAGTATAAGCAGGGCACGAACCCCGCTCACGCATAGGCGTTGCTCCTGTGCGTACTCTTTGGAGTATAAATAAGGCATGGGCGTTGATCCCACGCAGTCCGTGGACCTCAGTACGGGGTTCACCTCCGCACATACCCTGCCGGACATGAGCACGGCGTACCGCGGGGGCCCACTCCTATGCGCATCCCGCGGAATACCAAGGTGACGCACCAGGGGCTAGCTCCCGTGCAAGCGCACGCGCGGGCGAAAGGCACCAGAGGCTGTCCTCACACAACCCTAAAGGACGGAGCGCTCGCACGTCTACTTTGAACCGAGGCGCCAGCTCCACTGCCCCCACTTCGAAGGGTAAGGGACGGAGCGCTCGCACGTTTACTTCGAACCGAGGCGCCAGCTCCGCTGCCCCCACTTCGAAGGGTAAGGGACGGAGCGCTCGCGCTACTTCGACTAAGGCGCCAGCTCCGCTGCCCCCACTTCGAAGGGTAAGGGACGGCGCGCTCGCGCGTCTACTTTGACTAAGGTGCCAGCTCCGCTACCCCCACTTCGAAGGGTAAGGGACGGAGCGCTCGCGCGTCTACTTCCACTAAGGCGCCAGCTCCACTGCCCCCACTTCGAAGGGTAAGGGACGGAGTGCTCACGCGTCTACTTCGACTAGGGCGCCAGCTCCGCTGCCCCCATTTCGAAGGGTAAGAGACGGAGCGCCTAGGCGGTTACTTCAACTATGTGTCCACCTCGATACCCTAACTCCCGCGGCGCAATCCGTCGTGTACGGGCGAGTGCCGTAACCCTCCGAGTTCACCATGGGACAGCGCAGCCAGAGGGGCGGAGACGCAGTTCGCAAGTTCCAACCAAGATTATTCTTTGCATTTGTTGAAGGACGCTTACAAAGTCGAATTACAAAGGCGTACAAACACCTCCGGCGCGCGAGGCCGCTACTCGGCAGACTCATCGTCAACACGCATCCGTGCTGAGGCTCCGCTCGAAGACGCCCGACCTGCCCAAAAATCCAGCGCTTCCTCGGCCCTTCGCCAGCGCCGAAGACGCCGTCGGGTCGCAAGGTCGGAAATTAGTAGCCGACCCCGGCTGTGCAGCTGCTCGGAACAAGGGGGCAAAGATCAGAACAGCGGCAAAGCAACTTTGTACTTTATTCCAAAAAGAAATGGCATCAGTTACAACGCATGCCAACACGTGACAACCTGCTGTCACACCTGTGGGTTCGCAGCGTCTTCCGGGGCCGCAGCGCCATCCCCGTCACGCCGCGGGACCTCGTCCAGAAACTGGCCAAGGTTTCCCTCGCCGTGTAGGTTATTCCGCAGCTCGACCATGGCTGTGGCCTCCCCGCAGTACTCTCATATCCGCTCATGGAAGAACTTCACGGCACGGCGAACGGCGCGCACGGCACCAGACATTACCCCGCCTCCGGCGGGCATCTCCAGTCAAGGATCGGCTAGCCCGGCAACATGTTCACAGCCGCGGAGCCGCAGGAGCGCGCATGTTAGACACGACGCCATGTAGGCGCAGTGGTTGCCAAAGGTCATCGCGGCACCACGTGCAATGTCGGCCGCGTCTCCGATCCACCGAAGCGATTGCGATAGGTCCTCGGGCCCGAAGGAGCGTGCCGGCACTTCGGCGATAAGCCCCTTAAGGGTGTCCTCCAGGGCCAACATAGCGTCCCAAGCAGCTACTGAAGCGTCGCCCAAGGCTCGATCCCACTCCGCTAAAGAGGCGGCAAGCTCGCCGTTCTCCCTCTCCAACGCAGCGACTTGTTGCAGCAAGCTGTCTCGCTCCGCTGCAATTTCCTGCTGCGCCGCCTCCGCGGCGGACGCCTAGGCCGCAGCAACAATTCCTCGGTGTGCGACTTCAGGCGCGCGCACTCGTCTTCCAAGTGGCGGATATGACCATCTTGGGCAGACCGCACCCCCGTAGCTTCGCGCAGCACCGCTTCGGCGGTCTGCAGCCTAGCCTGTAGCGCCCTCTCTTCGCGGACGTAAACCGTTTGTAGCGCCTGGGCCAGCACGAGGGTCTGCGCGGCCAAGGGGGTCAGCAAGTTTTCATGTGGCCATAAGTGGTCCTAAGGTCAGGTACTTACCCTCACTCTCGATACCTCCAATGCGTCCCCAAGACGCCCCGTCCCGTAGGTCAGCAACGTTTGCTGGCCAATGCTGGCGGCCGCGTCGTCCGCAATCCCATGCCACGCCCTCAGCGCCTCCGATGGAGGAACAAAGTCTGCTGGGCTCGGGCGTGAGGTGGCAGCACCGCCAGCGTCGAGGCCCCCGTATCCCGAGGGCTCCCCGTCCTCCGGGATAAGTATCGCTGCAGGAAAAGATACCAATCTAAGTCTCATAAGAAGCGCTGCCAAGGTAGGCCAAGGTAGCTTACCCTCGGTGGCGGACGGTGGGCTCCGCGCAAGCGCCTCCTCAGCCTTAGGCGGGTTGGCAACAGTGCCAACCCCCGCGGACAGCATCGGCTCCTGGGTTGGCGGAGCCTTCGCACTGCGACCCGAAGCCGGCGGTTCCCGCGCCACGGTCGCCACGACTTGAGGAGCCGGAGAAACGCGAGACACAGGGACTTCGGTGCGTGAGTCGGGGCCCCATAGGCTCCTAATGCCGGTCGCTACGGCAAACCACCTCGAAGTCTGGCGAAGGGGAGATCGCAGGCGTGGCCGCTTCGCTTGAGGAGGAGAGGGTCCCGCCTCGGTAACCACCGCAGAAGGGGCCTCCATAGCAGCAACGCTCGCAGACGGGGCCCCCGCGACCGCAACGCTTGTGGGCAGAGGCTCCACCCTCATAAGCTCCGCGGGAGGCATCCCAGCCTCGGCCGCTATTGTCGGCGGAGGCCCCGCCACACTTACCACCGCAGGGGGCAACCCCAGCACCGTCGTGGCCGCGGACAAGGGCTCCGCCCTGGCGCCGCTGGCCAACACCGGTTCTGCCTCGGCGACCGTCGTGGGCGTCAGGACCTCCCCCTCCCGGTAGCCCACGGAGCGCTCTCCGCCCCTGGCGCCGCCCAAGGACTCTTCGCCCTCGGCGCCCGTGCCCTCCTCCAGATCCGAGTCGGCGTACTTCGCCGAATCCAATTCTGCATTCGCTGCATCGATGGAGGCGGTAGCAGCCGTCGCACCGGGCGCGGTCGTAGTAGTTCGGGCCCTCCTGTGGGACAGCGCTTTCGTCCCTACGACACCTTCGTCTTGGTGTTGCGAGACCGGAGGGGCGCGTTCCGAAACGCGAAGGCCCATGGCCTCGTACGCGCGGTTTATCCGCCCTAGCCCCGCCTCTGCCGTCGCGGCCGCGCGCTTCTTGTGCTCCTTGGCGGTGTATGGCCCAAGGAACACGCGCACTTCTCGCTCTGCGTCCTCCAGGCGAACTCCTACGCAGGTCGGGGGACACGATTAGACGCAACGCAGTATGCGTGAAGGAAAGGAAGCGCATTGTCAAGGCTTACGAGGACCGGAGGGCGCCGGCAGTGAGCAAATGGACGGGAGGACGTTGTCGTCCCGAGGCTCCCCGGCGGCGAGGCGCCACTCATGGGCGAGCGGCGCCACACCGTACATTATGTACTCGTCGGCGAGGTCGCGCATGTTGAAGCGGGCAGTGATCCCCACAAGTTTTTGCGCCCTCCGCTGATCTTCGGCGTCGAGCGTCAGGCCGGGTGAGGTCTTCAAAGCAATTGGCCGGCCCGTACACTCGAGGCCGCTACCACTTGTTACACGGTGATAGAACCATCGTCTCATCCAGCCAGACTCCCATTTTTCTCGAGTCGAGTTCGCTGGGAAGAACTGCCCGCATGACGATCGCAGGATGAAGTTAACGCTGCCGAAGTTCGACAACGCCCCACCCTTTCGCTCCTTCGGCTGGCACCGTGCAGATACGCGAACATCGACGCGCTGGGCCAACATGCTTTCGAACGCAAGGCGAGCCACCGCGTTCGGAGTTAGTTGCGCCAGCTCCAGCTTGAAGGTTCGCAGCATGTCGCCAACGATCGTCGCGGTCGAGATGCGGAGGCCGGCTTCGAAGTTGGCGACGACGATGAGCACCTCTGACTTCCCAGGCTGTGGTTCCGTCTCATCGGTAGCGGGCAGCTGCACCGTTTGGCGGTCCGATAGCTTCCCCGCGCGCAGCAAGGCCTGGATCATTTCCAACTTCACGAGCGTGTGGCCCAAGTCAATCGAGTGCGGGCCCTCCTTCCTCTCGGCCGCCTACCACCATTTGCCTGCCGCCGTCGGATCACGTTCTTTGAGCACGTAGTCCACCTCAAGTGGCGAGGGCCGCCGGCGAATGGCAAAGCCGTCGGTCACCTGAGAACGCTTGTCGCGGGCAGGAGGAAGCGCAGTAGCAAGGAAAGCAATGAAGTGCAGGAGGCGGCGCGGGCGAGGGGAGAGTGCGTCGAACAAGCACGTATTTGGTACTACGAGGAGTATTTAAAGAACCCTCGCCTCCCAATGGCTGAAGCCGAAGCGTCGCGACGGCAAACCACTCACCCCCCCAATGGCCGAAGACAAAGCGTCGCGACAACACGCGCGTGCCAAATGCGGCCGCGGCCGTGCAGAGGCCTGTCAGTGTACGACGCCCCAATAGCGCCCCGCCGCGCGTCGACCCCAGCATGGAATAAATGCAGGTAGTACGATCTGTCGCAGCAGCTGGCACGTGTCGGCGCGGTTTTTTGGGCCAATTGACTACAACAATCCCCGCTCTGCCGGCGAAGCCTTGAATTCGACTTCCGCTGCCACCCCTTCGAATGGTAGGAGACAGAGCGAAACAGACGGTGAAGAAGAGCGAACGCCAGTCTATCCGCAATGCACCCAATTGCCGGCCTCGAGCCGTGGGAGCAGCGTAGGCGGCCACTTCGGCTTCAAAGTACATGCGACAACCTCATAGCCTAACCCGGCGGGGATCCAGCTACCGGCTACACCCTGTTCCATCAGGACGGAGCGCTCGCGCATCTACTTCGGCTAGGCGCCAGCTCCGCTACCACCTCTTCGAAGGGTAGGGGATGGAGCGCTCGCGCGTCTACTTCGGTTAGGCGCCAGCTCCGCTGCCACCTCTTCGAAAGGTAGCGGACAGCTAGGCGCCAGCTCCGCTGCTACCTCGAAGGGTAGGGGACGGAGCGCTCGCGCATCTACTACGGCTAGGCGCCAGCTCCGCTGCCACCTCTTCGAAAGCAATCTTTCCCTCTCTCTCTGGGTGTAACCCTTGGCCACAAGCCTTGCCTTTAGTTCCATCAGGCTTTAGTTTCTTTTTAAAGATCCACTTACATCCTACAGGTTTACACCCGATAGGGCGATCTGTGATCTCCCAAGTCCCATTAGCCATGATAGAGTCCATCTCGCTATGGACTGCCTCTTTCCAATACTCAGCATCAGGAGATGCATAAGCCTCCGAAAGAGTCTTTGGCACATCATCCATGAGGTATACAATAAAGTCATCACCAAAGGTTTTCTCAACCGTTTGTCTCTTGCTCCTGCGAGGAGCTTCTGCGACTAGTTTGTTATCTTCCTCAGGGATATCACATAATGGTTCAGAAATGGTGGGAAGTTCAGAAGTTTGATTATTCTCACTTTCAATATTATCAGTTGGAACATTTTCTGTTCGTGAAGTACTGCCTGCTATTCTCATAGGAAAGATATTCTCAAAGAATGAAGCATCTCTAGACTCCATTATTGTATTAGCAATAATCTCAGGAGTTTCTAATTTAACTACTAAAAATCTATAGGCCGTGCTATTTTGAGCATATCCTAGAAAAATACAATCGACTGTTTTTGGTCCAAGTTTTCTCCTTTTCTGCAATGGTATATTGAGTTTTGCCAAACACCCCCAAGTTCGCAAAAAAATTAATATTAGATTTTCTCCCCTTCCATCCCTCATACAAAGTAATCTCACTCTTTTTAGTGATTACTCTGTTTAGGATGAAAGTTGTTATTAGAATAGCTTCCCCCAACCATGCCTTAGGCATACCAGCACTCTCTAACATGGCATTAACCAAGTCTGTTAGTGTCCGGTTTTTCCTTTCAGCTACCCTGTTTGATTGGGGTGGATATGGTGGTGTAAATTCATAGACTATTCCATGCTCAGAACAGAATTGGGAGAATTCATGAGAGACATACTCTCCTCCACGATCAGACTTCAATCTTTTTATTTTCTTTTCTAGTTGGTTCTCAACCTCGGCCTTATAAGTTTTAAAGTAGTTTAAAGCTTCATCTTTAGTTTTCAGCAAATACACATAGCAGTAGCGTGTTGCATCATCAATAAAAGTTACAAAATATCTTTTGCCTCCTTTTGTCAATAATCCATTCATTTCACACAAATCTGAATGAATAAAGGTGGCAAGTTCTTTTCATCCTCTAATCCCTTAAAGGGTTTTCGAGGTTGCTTTGCTTGCACACATGACTAGCATTTTGATCCTTTGACAATTTCACATTTTGGAAGTAAATCTAATCTGGACATTCTAGCAATACTATCAAAACCAATATGACAGAAACGAGAATGCCAAATATTTGCCTCACATTTATTTAAACCAGTTGCAATATTCAGATTATAACAAGACTCTAAAATGCTTAGGCGGAACAAGCCTCCGCCCTTATAGCCTTTACCAACAAATTTTC
This sequence comes from Dendrocalamus latiflorus, assembly GCA_017311315.1. Taxonomy (NCBI): domain Eukaryota; kingdom Viridiplantae; phylum Streptophyta; class Magnoliopsida; order Poales; family Poaceae; genus Dendrocalamus; species Dendrocalamus latiflorus. The sequence continues at coordinate 44,635,931 of CM029642.1, read as the reverse complement.
TGAACTTAGACATTACAACTTTATTTGACTCAAAAACTAGCTTATAGCCGTCCCTGCATAGGAGAGAACCACTAGCGAGGTTTTTCTTTATTGTAGAAGCATGCTGCACGTTCTTCAAGTGGACAATCTTCCCTGAAGTAAGCTTCAGATCCACCGTGCCAACACCAAGAACAGAAGCATGCGACCCGTTTCCCATTAGGACGGGGGAAGCCCCTGCTGCCTGATAAGAAGAAAACAAGGAAATATCAGAACATACGTGAACATTAGCTCCAGTATCAACCCACCAATCAGTGGATTGACATACTGAAAAAACAACAGGTGAATTACCATACCCTCCTGAAGCCGAGGCCTCGTCTATGGTCACGTTAACAGCCTTCTTCTTAGGTTGTTCACCATCTCTGATCTTGCGGAAATGACAGTCCTTCGCCATATGACCGTCTTTTCCGCACACAAAGCAGGTGATGTCCTTCAAATCATTTTTCTCAGTTTTCTTCTTAAAGCTAGTTGTCTTGTTCGGTTTGTTGGATTTGTACTTCTTAGCAACAGTCTTTTTCTGTATGACATTTGCATTGTTCTAGCCAGATGTGCTAGGTGCATCTTTTGCTCTTGCTTTTTCTTCCACATCGAGGGCTACAATGAGATCCTCTACAGAAATCTCTTAACTCTTATCGAGGGCAGGGAGTTTGGCAACGATGCCCGCAGCCACAAATTTTGGAGGCAACACACAGCCTAAATGCGCAATCTCACCGACTAGTAGCTGGAGGTCATGAGCTTGTCCAACTATGGACTTAGCCTCATCCATGCTAAAGTCGAAAAATTGCTCACATATATAGAGCCAGCGACATGCCTCTGCCTCTGTATATTTGTGCTCTAGTGCATCCCACAACTCTGTGGTGGACTTGTAGTCCATGTACACATCATAGAGCTGATCTGCCAGAACAGTCAGAATGCAGCCAAGAGCAGTATTGTTCACATTTTCAAACTGCATGTACTGCTTAATCGTAAATGGATACTGCGGGTGGATAACCCACCACAGCCCCAAAGACATGAGCCAAAACTTGGCTCTAGTCTGCCATCTACGAAAGTTCTGACCAAAAAACCTCTCAGGTTTCATCGCATCAAAAGCACTAGCTATTGCTGTATTACAACAAAATTTGCAATAAGGTTTCTGGATTGTTGGAAATATGGGTAATATTTTAATTCCAAATTTTACTAGGAGACCAACACAATAAACTAGTGATGCAAAGCTTACTAAAGAAAAAACTAAGTTGTACGTGCGCGCGAACGACTTACTTGTTAGCCTGATGAAGAACAGGAAGCCGCGCAGGCTTGATGCAGTGCAGAACGTAGCTGAGCGGTCGTGCAGATGCGCTGCCCAGAAACCTTATTGCCGCCCCGTGCAGGTACTCTCTGCGGCAACGTTTCGGAGATAGCCGCTCTCCCTCCTTCCAGGTGCACGCTAGGAAGAAAGGCCGACGAATTTCAGAATATACTCAAGAAAATGTAGTAACTAAGTCGTACGTGCGCGCGAATGACTTACTTGTTAGCCTAATGAAGAACAGGAAGCCGCGCAGGCTTGACGCAGTGCAGAACGTAGATGTCGCAGTGCAGTGAGCGGTCGCGCAGATGCGCTACCCAGAAACCTTATTGCCGCCCCGTGCAGGTACTCTCTGCGGCAACAATTCGGAGATAGCCGCTCTCCCTCCTTCTAGGTGCACGCCGGGAAGAAAAGTCGACGAGGTTCAGACAGCACAGCACAACAGCACAACAGAGCAGAAAGTAGGGTAAGAATGGAGGTGCAAAATTCTCTGTCTTTTCCTGGACGTCTCCAGGCCCTTTTAAGGGCGCTGCAGTTACTACACACTAGTAACTGCTGCGTTTTAAACAGAATTATGCACTAATAACTGCCTCATCAAATCACAAATTAAGCAGTATAAATTCACTTGTAACTACCTCATCAGTCACAAGTCACACGATTTTCACGCAAAAATACGCGAATACGCGCGCGTGCGTGCGTGCGCGCGCGCGCGTGTGACTAGACAGAACCATCCTCATACCATCTCTTTCCATATTCAAGGAGTGGGGAGGACTCCGCCTTATAAATCGGTCTTCCTCACCCTGCCTTAGCAATATGGTACTAAACCATGCATGCTTTGGAATTAAGGAAATAGGCCAAATTAAATAGGCCAATTTCTAACAGCATATATTCTTCCAAAGATAGAAGTCATGGTACTTCAGACTATAGAAGTCTTACTTTTGAGTTACCTAGAAGAAACCAATTCGATGATTACTACCTACATTTACCTTGAAGGTTTTAGCAATTCATTGTTTAAGATCATAAAGATCAAGTATTGTACTCTTTTTTCCTTAATGAATTTTTGCTAGAAGATTTCTCATATGAAGATTTTTAATGCAATAGAACTTGTGTATGTTATGTACTCTTTTCTTCTATCTTTTTACGTGTTAGGTTTTTGGAAGAAATTCTTAATGAGACATGTGAATGTCGCGGTGTTCGTCTAAGGGAATATTAATTAACAACATGGTTTCTTATCTACCAAGAAAGATGGGCACATGTTAAATACCTAGCAGGACTCTTGGGCTATAAATATAGGAGAGAGACTATATTAACTTGTACGGAAGATTATGTATGTAGCACTTGATTGGATGGCAACTAAGAAACACGTTACTAGTGTTGGGAATTTGGATTGGATGAATACGTAGGGAGCACGAGTTGGGATTGGTACATGGTTTGATTTCTTGTGTCTCCGAAGAAAGACAACTTCCATATGTAGAGGGTAAGGCTATAATATAGATGTAAATATTTTTCTTTTTAATTAACATAAAATTTTTTATATATTTTTTTAAAATTAATGTAAGAATTTCTAGCTTTTTGACCCTCCTAGAGTTAACATAGAAGTTTTCGAAGGAGCCTCCAATCAGTATGGATACAAATAGAGAGAGAAATAGATAGATAAATATCCTTGTATGCAGTGTCTGACCTCTTGGTATGGCCAAGAGCTACTTGACTATTTAAAAGCTACGCCCTGCCGTCCTCGCAAGGCACATTTTTAATTCATTGACACATCTAAATTATAAACGATTTTTGTATGTAAGTACGCAAATCATCCATGAATGGAACCTGGTTATCAGCTTCTATGTAAGTGCACAAATCATTTGTGAATCGAACCTGGTTATGCAGCGCGGTTGGCCACTATATGGGTACCAATTTCCCTTGGGACATTTTTCTTTGTTTCACAAAGTAACCTGCAATCAGTATTAAATCCTTTGGATATGCGGTATGGACTTTCGACGGTTATGCTATAATATTGGAGAAGGCGATTGAATCAGAGTGCTAGACTGCTAGGGAGCAAGGCCCGGGATATATATACACCGAGTTACCTCGAACGTGTGTGGGTTCGGGTGAGGAACAGTGTGGCTTTAGGTGGTGCTCATTTGATCTTTTTTTGATGGCTTATGGTTGAAAAGCACTGTAACTGATTAAAAAAACACTGTAGTTGACATATGCTTATTTAGCATAATTAAATTTTAAAAAAATTAAAAAAATATAAAAAATATGTTAGCCCATTACATATAATACAAACAAATATGGGAAAAAAAGAACCGGCAAAAAAGCTCAACAAAAAGCCAAAAGTTCAGAAAAAGATGAAATTTATGAATAGTAAAAAATAAGTTAAAAACTAAAAGCTAAAGCCAAAACGATCACAGCTAAACAGGTTGGTGCGAGATCCGATCCCAAGAATCTAGGTCGATGACCCAAATACAAAACTAGTTATTATAAGGAAATTACTACGCATAGAAGCTTTACCGGATGACGTCTTACGATCCTAGGAAGCACGTGAGTGCAGACGCCAGAGCATTGATCCTGCCGGACAGTAGCGAAACTAGGCTCTAGGTTGTCTAGGCTATAGACTAAAACCTAACAACCAAATTTTATATAAAATTCATAAAAATTCATAAAAAAACAGAGGCTTAGACTTGAACTGGTTCCGCTCCTACTGCCGGAAGATGTGAGTCCGGGTTAAGGCCCCGCTCATTTCAGCTTCAGCTTCTGGCTTTTGGCTAATTTTTCACTATTCTTAAATTTCCTCTTTTTTTGCTTTTTTTGAGCTTTTTTGCCGGTTCTTTTTTTCCCGTATTCGTTTGCGTTGTTCGAGATGAGCTAACATATTTTTTCTATTTTTAAATTTTTTAAATTTAATTATACCAAATAAGCCACCTTCAGCTACAGTGAAATTTCAACCAGCTATAGTACACTTTCAGTCATAAACCACAACTTTTCAACCCCAACTTTTTAGCCTAACCGAGCAGCCACAAACACGATCGTCTTCCAGTTACATCATGAAGCTCTTAGCCAGCAAGAAGTTCAACTACGACGGTACATCTCAACTACCGTTGTAGAAGACAGCAAAATTGACACCCAATCCTATTAGTCTTCTTCCTAAATTGACATCCAATCCATGAACATCACCAGAACAGAATCCCCAAAGATAATCTACTTCACTCTCGATGAACCTCGACATAAAAACCTCTACGAGATGTGACAGATTTCAAGACCATAAGCAAGGCTCCAAGCCATGGTGAGAGAAAATGACCACAAGGGGCGACGTCCTGGTTGGTGAAGAACAGTTTGGACGCCTTTTTTCACGTGGGGCCAGAACAAGTCGGAAGGGGAAGGGGCAGAGAGTGAGACTGTCTCCCAACCATAGCGTATCTTTCTCTCTGTCCATCATCACTCAATCCCTCTCACCAACAGCTTCTTGCTTCTCCCTCACTCCCTCTTATGGCCAGCGACGCTGGCAGCAATCAGTGAGCAACAACTATGGCGCCATAGTGGTGACGGTAATGACGAGAACTATGTTGACTGTTTCATTAGTGGAGTGAGTTGCCTCTTATAGGTTTTGTTGACAGAGAACAAGAGCCTATAGTTCAATTAGTTCAAGCTACCTGCAATCTCAATAAAGCGGAACCTTCTACCCAAATTTATTGTGTAGCATAATTTCTTTTTCACTAGTAGCTTTTAAATAGAAAATAGGAAATAGTGAACCTTTCGAACACAAGTACTCGTTCACTCTCTATAGACACCACACTCTTAATTGAAAAATTATGATGGTATCTTCCTCTCTCGCACATCACTCATTCCCTCTCGTCTACAGCTTCTTGCTTCTCCCTCACTTCCCCTTGTGGCCAGCGATGCTATCAGCAACAACAGCAAGCATGGACTATGATGCCACAGCAATGACAGCGATGGCGAGAACTATGTTAGTTGTTCTATTAGTGGAACGAGTTGCCTCTTGCGTTTTGTTTATGAAGAACGAGAGAATATAGTTCAATTAGTTCAAACTACTAGCAATCTCAGTAAAGCCAAACCTTCTACCCAAATTTACTATGTTAATTAATATTAACTTCTAGATACCCTATTACACCATGAACCGAAATCTCCAAAGGCAAATTTGCATATTATTGTGTAGCATAATTTCTTTTTCATTAGTAGTTTTTAGAAAGAAAATAGGAAATAGTGAACCTTTAGAATACAAGTACTCCTTCACTCTCTATGGACACAACACTCTTATTCAATCAAAAAAACTCTGATTCTATCTTCTTTCACACATCACTCAATCCCTCTCGCCTACAGCTTCTCTCTCGCACCCCCTTGTGGCCAGTGATTCTAGAAGCAACAAAAAAGAGCATTGACTATAGCGCCATGGTGGCGACAGTGATGGCAAGAACTATGTTATGATGGCGAGAACTATGTTGGCTGTTCTATTATTGGAACGACTTGACTCTTGGGTTTTGTTGATGGAGAATGAGAGCCTACAATTTAATTAGTTCAAGCTACCTGCAATCTCAGTAAAATCAAACCTTCTACCCAAATTTACCATGTTAATTAATATTAACTACTTGATACCCTATTACACCTTGAACCGAAATCTCTAAAGGCAAATTTGTATATTAGGTCTTGTTTGGTAGCCCATAATTCCTGGTCATTCTCTAGGATGGGCTAGGATTTTAGTTATCCCAGAGAATGACCGGGAATTATGAGTTGCCAAACAAGACCTTGTTATGTAGCATAATTTCTATTTCACTAGTAGCTTTTAAAAAGAAAACATGAAATAGTGAACTTTTAGAATACAAGTCATCCTTGACTCTCTATAGACACAACACACTTAATCGAAAAACTATGACGGTATCTTTGGCTGGGTTCGAACTAGCTTTTTGTTAGCTTATGCTCGTACTGTCTACAGTAATTAGCTTTTTTTAGATCAAGGGAAAATTTCATTAAGTGCATGAAAAAGGTCCCAGCCTCTACAATCCGAAGATCGTACACAGCTTAATTAGCTTTTAAATGACGTATTTTTTAAAAATAGGATCAATAGGAAGATTGTAGTAAAAATATATTGAGTTCAGCTGTGACGGTTAAATTTACATACGACTATTTTTCTATATATATTACCTCTCATAAACATCCAAAATTCAAATATTTAAATCATAAACCATCAGTCCAAAAATCTATTCTTTCTCTATCGCAAATCACTCCATCCCTCTCACCCGTTAGATATTTTTCTCTGATCGTTCGCTTGGAAACCGCTTGGTTCAGAGATGCGATCGCCTTGTCTCCACGGGACCCGCTTGACTGACCTGCCTGGTCCTGGTCCCGAGGTGACTTGCCCGGTCGATGAGAAGCATCGTCTGGTTCCAACCCGCGGAGGAGCTGCGCCTCGGACTTGCCGTGTCTCCACGTGATGGACAACACACAAGGCGCTGCATTGCTCTTATCTCGACGTTACGCGATGCAGCTGTCCGCGTGATGAACTTGTTAGATGTACCCAGTGGCGGAGACAAGGGGGCTGGAGGGGGCCGGCACCCTCTAATTTTTTACTAATCTTCCATTATGTAGTTAATTATATATGTTTAATTAGTGGTTTGGTCCCTCCTAATTTAGCCTAAATGTAAAGTATGTTTAAAGCCCAGTCATATGCAGCCCAAATCCTCTTTGTTTTGTTTCTTGTTTTAGCTTTGTATCTACTGATCTTTGTAAATGCGGGTTACAAGGTGGTGCGTACCGTGATCTGTAGGATATGCATGTTTGTGTTCTTAATCTTAGGATGATTAATGCAGGCTGGTAAGTTGACTAGAAGCTGTTGTAACTAGTCATAAGTGTGATTGAAGATCACTCAAGCACTACTAGCTGGTGGAGTACATAACGCTAGGAACCTTTAATTAAAAGCCAAGAAAATGTTTTGACCGAATTTCTACGGCAATACAATGGACATGTTCTCGTGGATTTGTTTTTTGATTTCTTCGAAAATCAAAATAAATAGAGTGTTTTTAAAGCAGTTTTTTTAAATGACTTCTCGAGTCTAAAAATATATGAGCCGTCCACGTCAATATCTTTACCGTTCACTGTGGTATCAAAAAATGTAAACAAAAACCATAAATACACATTTCAGTAGTTACTTTCACATCACATCTAGAGACCCTGTTTTAATCGGCTTAGACCCTGTTTTAGTCGTAGAGCTAAGTTTAAGTTAATAGAGATGTAATTTTCTTTGCATTGCAATTTGTGAAACATATTACTCTGATCTGTGACTATTGGATCGGTAAATCCGGTATGATTCATTGGTTCTACTCTACTTGTTGTCCATATTACCTCCCTATATCCAATTCCTGGCTCCGCCCCTGGATGTACCCTCCTCTCCATGATGTTTTTTCCCCCACCGTGGGATCCTCTGGTCTCCTCGATGTGACAACTAGACGCAGCTCCTCTGCGCGCTGTTGTTCTGCGTGATGCACCTGCCGGAGTGAAGAACCGCACGAACACAACAGATCAATAATATTTTTTGAGAGCACAAAGCACTTCTGCTTTTCTTTTTTTTTCTCTCTATTAGTTCCCCTCCTAAAACTGATTACATGAACACCCTTTTATTCAGAGCGAATAACTATTTGTATTCGACACAAACTCTATGTATCTAATAAGGATATAACAAACTAACTCTATATCATAACTAATACTTCCTAAATACAAGACAAACTCTCCAAAAATCACTACGCCAAAACAGGCTATACTGAACGCCTCATCATAGATGGTTCATGGGGAACCGTCTGCGCTGTAATTATCACAGACAATTTTATAAGCATGACTGTGTACCGTATGTAATACACAACTATCACAGACGGTTCGTGTTAATAACCGGCTGTGATAGTTTACAGATGGTTATTGACACGAACCGTCTGTGATAGTTGCAAACATCACAGACGATTTTGAATTAAAAACTGTCTGTCATAGTTCACAGACGGTTATTAATACGAACCGTCTGTGGTAATAATGTATTACAGACGGTTTCGTGGTTGGACATGTCTAGAATACACCACGTTATTAATTAATACCTAGCCGACTGGTCCCGACAGATCTGTCTTCATTGCGCTGCATTGAAGGAGGCGGCCGGCTTTGGGAAGTTTGGTGAAAGTATTGCGCTTGTAGATCTAGCTGCTTGTAGATCGATTTGTTCTTAGTGATTAGAGGTTAGTATTTATTTCTAATTATATGCCTTGGAATGAAAAGAGATGATAGCTAATTTTAGGTCTAGGTTATATATTTGTTAGTTTGCTCCAATTTAAGAATGGTTCACTATTTCTAGTTTACTTCAATATATTCTTAGTTGATATATATTACTTCATGAATAGTACGTAGATAGCTACTTAATTTACATATAGACAATTTATTATAAGGTGAATGATAATTATGTGTAAGTATGTCTTAGGCTATACCTAGTTATAGTAGCATTAATAATCTAATTTGACACTAATTTGTTACATGCGTAATGTAGATGGACCGAAACTAGATGTACGTTGAGAACCGGGTGAGTGAAGGGTACATTAATGGCGTGTCTATTTTTAGAAGAGCGGCCGAGCAGGATATGTTGAAGAAGGGAATACAATATATGTACTATCCATATATTGATTGTGATAATCTAAAGATGTTTACCTACTTAGCGTAGATCGAAGCTCATTTGATTCGAAGGGGTTTCAAAATAGGGTATACATGTTGGACCAGTAACGGTGAAGACAAGATTATACAGGAAGGTAACATCATCGAGGGAGACAACGATATGTCGGTTGTGGACTGTGCTTTTGATGAGGATAGGTCGTATGATGACAATCTGGATCAGATGCTACATGATGCAGAAGGAAACTATAGTGGAGAGAGTTTGGTAAATTCGAGGGCTTGATGGAGGACCTAGGGAAACCTTTCTTCCCAGGCTGCAAACTGCAATACACAAGATTGTCATCTATTTTTGAACTACTAAAATTGAAGGCAAGTAATGATTGGTCCGATAGGAGTTATACGGCGTTGTTAGGTCTCCTAGCGAACATCCTTGCAGAGAGAAACATGTTGCCAAGAACCACCGACCAATCCAAGAAGGTTCTTTGTCCATTGGGAATGGAAGTAGAAAGATACATGCATGTTTATATCGTCTATTGTAAAGAGTATGCAAAATTACATGTTTGTCTGGTGTGCAAAGCATCCCAGTACAAGTGTAAGAATGACTCTGATGACAGCGAGGGCATTGAGGTGAAGCAAGGACTTCCAGCTAAGATGTAGTGGTATCTGCCTATAATTCCCCGTTTGAAGCATTTGTTTACGAACCGAAAGGATACAAGTTTGTTGCATTGGCACTCGGAGAAGTGTAAGAAAGATGGAATGATAAGACACGTTGCTGATTCTGCTCAGTGGAGGAACAACGATAGGATGTTTGTAGACTTCGGTGCAGAACTAAAGAATATAAGGTTTGTGTTGAGTACAGATGAAAAGAATCCTTTTGGTAACATGAGTAACTGACATAGCACTTAGCCCATGAATGTATGCATGTACAACTTTCCTCCTTGGTTGTGTATGAAGCGAAAGTACATTTTGATATTACTATTTATCCAAAGGACAAAACAACCTAGGAATGATATTGATGTATACCTAACACTATTAGCGGAAGATCATGTGATACTGTGGAACAAAGGGGTAAAGGTATGGGATGTGAACAAACGAGAGAACTTCACTCTGCGCGCCATATTGTTCTGCACCATCAATGATTTTCCTGCGCTTAGTAACCTGTCAGGGTTGAGTACAAAAGGAGCCAAAGTTTATCTGCACTGCTAAGATTATACCAATAGTGTGTGGTTGAACAACTCGCGTAAAACTATGTACATAAGATGAAGCAATAATTTGACAGAAAAAAGAGGATAACTCAGCACCAAGGCCTTTTAGCGGGAAAGAGGTCTACGATATGGTCAAGAATATTGATGTTGTGCTTGGAAAGAGTTGTAAGTTGAGGACCCATCAGAAGAACATATGGAAGAAGAGATCAGTATTTTGGGACCTGCCTTACTGGGAGCACTTAGAAGTTTGTAATTGCATCGATGTCACACATGTAGAGAAGAATGTATGTGATAGCTTGATTGGTCTCTTACTAGATATTCATGATAAAACATAGAATGATATCAACGCACGGCGTGATTTGGTCGCTATGAACATCAGGACCGAGTTAGCACCGATAGAGACTGATAAAGGCCAGATGTACCTTTCCCCAGCTTGCTACACTCTGTCTAAGTCCACGAGAATTGAACTGTGTCAGTACTTGCATGATGTGAAAGTTCCGTCCGATTACTCCGCCAGCATGAAGAAAGTTGTTTCCATACAAGATTTGAAATTAATTGGCATTAAGACTCATGACTATCATGTGCTAATGACACAATTGCATCTTGTTGCACTTAGAAGTATTTTGCTGAACAAGATTTGAGTGACAATAATGAGGCTATGTTATTTTTTAACGCAATTGCTCAGAAGGTCATCGATCCCGATGGACAAGATGCTCTGTAGACTGAGGTGGTGACCATCTTGAGATGTATTTCTCTCTGTCATTTTTCGATATCATGGTTCGTCTCATTCTCTACCTTGTAAAAGAGATAAATATATGCAGCCCCATGATTCTACATCATAAGTACCTGTTCAAGAGATACATGGGAATTCTCAAGTCCTATGTATGCAATCGATCTCAGCCAGAGGGCAGCGTCATTGAAGGTTATGCAATCGAATAGGTCATTGAGTTCTGCATCGATTACATGGCTTAGTTTGAACTGATGGTGTGCCTGTATCTTATCATGACGGGAGGCTAAAGGGTATTAGGACCATCGGAAGGAAAATAATAACTTCCGATCTGGATACGTACACTCAAGCCTATTTCACAGTCTTGCAACACATGATTGAACTGTCCCCGTATATTGAGGAGCACAAGGACATGATATTTCAAGAGAATCAAGGCAGTCGGAGGTTTGGAACATAAGACTGCACAATCGTCGGTTCAACGAATGGTTGAGATGCGATTCACTGGGTGGTCATCAAGTGAAATGCTGCAATGGTTGGCAAAAGGGCCAAAATTTATAATTGTGATATGGCGAGGATACGACACTAATGGGTACACATTTTATATAATAAATCCGGATAGAAAGAGCACAATCCAGAACTCAGGTGTCTGCATAGATGCATTTTGTGATGAGCAGTTTAGTATCGCTGGTCCAAGCTCCTACTACGAGCTTGTAGAGGAGATTTGCGAGCTCGACTATGTAATTTTCAAGATTCCTCTATTTCGGTGCCATTGGGTCCAACTCTCATAGGGTGTAAAGGTTGACATGTACGACGTCACTACTGTGGACCTCGAAGCATAGGATACAAAGATGAACTGTTCGTACTCGTGAGGCAAGTTGTTCAAGATTTTTATGTAACTGACACGGCAAATAAGAAGCGTCACGTAGTTCTTCATGGAAAAAGAAGGATTATCAGAGTTGAGAATGTCGTGGATGAGGAAGAGTTCAATCAATTTAATGAGTTGCCTCCATTCAGAGACAGCATCAGGCTCGAGAAAGAACCAAGAGATGAAGCAAGCTATATGTGTGCGACCACCATGAAGGGTTTTATTTAAAAGGAAGTAGCCAAGTGTAATGATCCAATGTAATTATAAGAAACTCAGCATGTAATTAAGGAATTGTTCCATTGTAATTGATTTAGTAATTAAAAAATAATTACATTTTCGATTGTATATGCTTGCTTTTTTTGTAGGGCATGGCTAGCACTTCATGAGGCTAGCTGTAAAATAGGATTTGTTATAACTGAAGAAGGCAAAATCACAGATGATTCTTTAAAAAAATTGTCTATGACATACATACATACATACATACATACATACATACATACATACATACATACATACATACATACATACATACATACATACATACATACATACATACATACATACATATCATGGATGGTTCCATAATAGAACCGTCTGTGATACCTATACATAGACGGTTCTTTTAAGGAACCATTTGTGGTAGTTCGCATATAAGTAGTGCCCCGCTAGCGTTTGCGCCCTCATTCACTTACTTGGTCACATCCTTTCGCCTCCTCACCTCGCGATGCCTAGCCAAATCCAACTTCCCACCATCGCCCCAGCCAGATCGACAACCTCATCATCACCCCAACCGGATTTGTCACCGCCTCAACTGGATTCACTGTTGCCCCCGGCTGGATCCATTGTCGCCCCACAACCAGATCCGCCGTCGCCCCCCCTCTCCGTTGCCCCCAGCTGGTTCGACCGCCTCTGTTGTATCGAAATCGGCGACAGAGGGGAGGTGAATCTCGCTCTTTTAAAACTTACCCCCTAACGTACTCTACTAAAAGAATCCCCTCCAATAGCTATGAAAAGCTATGAAGAAGTCAATTCAGATTCTCTGCAACCTTGAGCGCACAGAAGAAATAAACACGACAAGAAGGAAATCAAAAAGGCCAAAATTTGACCAAAAGACAGTGGACACCACAAGAAACCATAAGGAAGAAAGAAGAACAGAACCCCAAAGAGAAACCAAGAGTTAGCGCAAAACGCAGAGGGGCCGGTTTGACTTGAATACACTGGGCGGTCAGACTTGAATGCGCTAGGCGGTTAGACCGCCGTTCCCAGGCCGGTCTGACCGGTCAATTGCTGCCGGTCTGACCAGCCTACGAAGTTCAGACAGGGGCAGAGAATAGAAGCGCATGACAGCAACTCTGAAAATACTGAAACTTGCAGATTTTGGGAAAATGGAGCAGACCTTCTTTTCTCCTTTGGAGAAAGGACCAAGAGCATAAACCAAATACTCACAAGACCTTTGAAATCAAAAGATTTACCAATTGGACTTGAAACGGGGATTTAGGCCATCATCTGATAAATACAGAGAGAAACACCAAAATTTCAATTCCCCTTCAAACTTTGATCCTTTGCTCATGAAATTTCGAGATTGTCTGAGCAACAGCCTTAGGACTTCAAACCTCACTCCAGGGCACAATCAATTGAAAGGAAAAAAAGAATCACACCAAACCCTAGAAATGGTAAACAGTGAAGAACATGAACGCTGGAGAAGGATCCTGAAATTGAACACTTAGCTCTAGGATTTTGGCTGACCAAAAGGTCTAGAAATGCAATTCCATCACAGAGCAACCCATTTTGGCCCTTCTTAGCAAGAATCAACTCAAGAACGAAAAACTCATAAATCAACCAGAGAGAGCATCAAAGGCAAAAAAACAACAGAGAGTCAAGAACTCAATCAAACTCAAACAAAGCCATCTCAGATTGATATTGAGGATGAGAGATACATGATTACAAGGAGTATCAACTCATATCATCCCTACAATCCCATACATGCTTGGAATGATCAAGAACTCATGTCTCTGTCCCTCAAGAACTCACATACACGAAGGGGACAACTCTCTGTGCTCTCCAACAGCTCTCACCAACTAAAGCATAAAGAGAATACACAAAGCAAAAGCCCTAACCACTCACTCAAACCCTAAAATCCATGCACTCCCTCTCACAAGACATGCATGCACTTGAGAATCCCTCTCCTATTTATAGCCTTTTGCTAACGGGTCTCCAACCCGTTATGCCCGCTAAATTCCGAACGGAACCGCTTCCACCTGTGCAGCTTTGCGCTTTTACCGAAACGCCCCTCCTGCACCTTTCGGGAAGCTTCCGCGTTCCTTGTCGTCCAAGCCTCGCAACCACCTCGAGTCTCCACCGTCTTCGACACATCCGACCCTTCTGACCTCGACACCGCTTGTGCCTAGTCCGGTCACCTCGTGTCTCGCCACGACTCCGCCTCGACGTCCTGCAGCCATCAAAGACAAGAAACACATCACATAGCACCGCTCGACACATGTAATCAACAGAAGCATTAAGAATAATCTTAAGTAAGTAAAAGCCCAAACCCGTCGAATCAAAAGACTAAGCATCCTAAGCCCATACGACCAAGTTTGATCAAGTCCGACCGAACCGATTGCACCACGCAATACCAGGGCACGAACCTCACAAACCAAACTCGACTTTCCTAAAACCGATGTCAATTACTCATCACACACTCGGGGTCACCTCCACATGGTCCATCAGCCTCTGCTCCCTATCGCCTCTAACTTCAGCCGAATGTATGGATTTGCTTCATCTTTTTGCCTTTTCTTTTCTGTCGCACTAGCAATCTTTGTAGAAATACATATGTTCATTGTGGTTACAAGCAAAGGAGAAGAAAACATGGTTTTGTTTTGATGCTATATAATATGAGCATAAATCTTGAAGTAAAGATTAGATGAAAACAAGGGCTGGCATGAAGTGCTATAATCTTAACCCCTTATAGACACTGTTGTTTAAGGTCCATCCAAATTTAAAAAGGAACAAAGATAAGTCAAGCAAAAAATTAAATGATGCTTCAAATCTAGAATAGAAGTTGATACAAAAAATTCAACGTTATATTGGCAGAACAAGAAGACATTGTACAATAACTGTAAAACATCTACATCAGTTAATGATCACCTTGTAGTTGTTGAAAAATACATGTCCCCTCCTCCGACTATACTCGCATTACTTCTATGGGTGGATTGCTGGTTCAAGTAAAAAAGTGCATGAAACACTGTGAGTCGGTGTAGTAGTTGTACAAAAGGAACATTACAACACTATATACTTAAGCTTCAAAAGGATTGAAGCAAATTAAATTGCTTCAGCCCTTTTCAAGCCTAAGTGTATGGTATTTTAATGTTCGTCTTGTAGTTGTTGAGAAATAGATGCTAAGAGATAAAATAGTTAGGGAATAAATTTAGAGAGAAATTGTTGAAGCTATTGTTTCTAAATGAGTTGGAGTTCTTAGAGACAACCTTAAGGGAGGGTTGTGTTATTGCTACAAGATCTATTTAGAATATGAAGCAAATTACACTCTAGTGTTTTAGGTTCTATGAAGTTGTTCATAGCTGTTACCTCTTCTTCCTTGTCATGCTACCCAAAGGTTATTTTATGCCTAAGATAGCAACTAAGCCTAGCAAGCAGCATGATGAGGAGGAAGAGGCTCTAGTCATGACTAACTTCATAGAACCTGAGACACTGGTGTGTGTCATTAACTTCATACTAGAGTGTTACAAAGAGATCTTATAGAAATAATATACATCACCGAATATTCTTATTTCTTGTAAGATCAACCATGTGCCAATGTTTACGCTCATAACTTATTGTAATTAGTTTTTTCTTGTAAGAGAGATGTCGTCATCATCGACATCGCCGAATGGGTCTGACACTCTAAAGACTAGGGTAACTAAGCATGGCAAAGTATCTAAAAGGCTAGAGGGTTGAATGACCATCACGGTGGTCTCTCCGGATGGGGTCCCTCTGCAACTGAAGAAAGCAGCTCCAACATTTTGGACTACTTGTGGGGTAATTGGAAGGCAACAGGTCCCCATCACCGTAGCAAATTGGAAAGGTTTGACAAAAGACGAGAAAAATGTGATGTGGACGGAAATTTCAACCTCGTTCAAGATCCCAGTAGAAGTCTAGGGACTCGTCAAACGGCATGCACTCTTGGCGATGAGAAAAGAAAGAAAAATCTTTAAGAGCACCCTTGTCACACAGTACATGACCAAAGATCGCACCCCTTTCATAAGGTATCCTTTCATCTCGCCAGAAACATGGGTCGCCTCTTGCAGCAAGTATTGACTACCGAATCTTTCGAAGACTCCTTCCAAGCAATCTGGGAGAGGGATATACTATCCACAGACTTGGGAAACAAGGAGTACTCAGATCGCACGTGACGCCTAGGGGTTTATGTATCTTAGAGGTACAGATTCCCAAATGACTCTGAGGCGTATAGGAGTAGGAAGAGATCCAAGGCCGAGCGCAAGGAATGTATGAAACAAGACTTTGATGCAAAACTTCAGGAGATTACTGCCTCACTTTGAGGAGAGATAGATTCATTGAGGGAAGAACTGAGAGAAGTCCACAACCACTCACAAGCCACACCCATTATTGCAGCACACAGTCCCCTTCAACATTGGAATAGCTGCGCATCTACGCCACTTTCTGAACATAGCGATGCCCACTTACCTATCGATGATATCTAGGAAATATACATTTCTCGAATGCTACATAGATAGACATGCTGGACACCTTAGCTCATCGTGTATCGTTATATAGGGGCCGCTGCTATGCATTGTCAAAGTCAGGCTTGTTGGCTCCATTCTCGTTGAAGTTAGGTGGAGGATGGCATATCAATACCTGCTAGGGACGTTGGTGCACGGTGCCCAGCTGGAGACCAGTTTCACAAAGGTCTAAGTGGACATGATTAATGATGTTTTCAGGGTTGTCCTACTGGAGAGGCCCCCAAATGGAGAAATCATGACAATAGGGGAAGCCGTCCACATATTCATCCAGTGGCCTAAGAGGGACATCACCCTGAACCCTTCCGTGCCACGATCGCCACACACCCATGCCTATCAAATAGAACTCTCTATGATTCCACCTCAAGCACCTCTTCAGAAGGCCAGCGCATTAGCTCTCGTGGAGACGACGCCAAAAATATATCACAAGCGAGGCACTAAGGCCCAATCGAAGAAAATTAAGGTGCCTCCCAAGTAATGAAAGTACAACCTCGGAGTGTTGTTGGTCCCTAAGTTACAATTACCCAGCCTTGGACTGGTTTGCAGAACTTTGCATACCTGGTACATGTAGAGGTCCAATAGGAAGGCAAACCGGCAAAGTGGATTCACCGTGACTTATATGGAGGCACATTTCCTCTACGACTCGGGCTACTTTGTCGTGACCTTCGAAGATTTATTCTTATAATTTAACCACAACAAACTTAACACCTCACTTTGACGATGCTTTACACTATAAGTGTATTGTAAAATCAAGTTCTACATTCACGTAATATCGATAAATGTCTTAACTCATTGCATATGTATAGATCTATAATCCAATAAGTCCGGCGACGCCGTCAACCAGTGGGTTTTCTCGACCCACATTTAGTCTCTAAACAATCCATCAATGATAACATATCTTTCATCCAAGATTACATAGATTGCTTGCTCACAGTGACAAGGACTACATCCTAGTACCTTTCAACCATGGGTAAGTGCTTCACTATTTGCCATACATGTTTTATTTGTACTTTATATGAACTTAGGATTAATCACTATGATGACATATATGACTAGATCTCACTGGATTCTGATTATGAGTGTAGCAAAGTGGAGCATGGTAATATACCTTGATTCTCTACTTATGAGCAACCACGACTTCAGCCATGTGCAATAAACAATTGACAGGTAAACTCATTTCCTCCATACATAATTCTATTGTAGTCCTTAGTTTGCAATGGCCGAGGCTAAGTTTTTGGAATCACGTAGGTCGTTTAGCGCTTACGTTACCCAGGGAGGGAGACAAAGAATCCAACGTCACACTGCGACATAGGATGAGATTTTCGGTGCCCGCTACAACACAATAATCCTATATCACACTTTATAATAATGCTTCTAGAACTGACAATACCTGTGTATGTAATTCTATTTTTGAAGTGCCACCAATAACTACATGGAAGCATATGTGGATTCTACGTTTGCCGTCATATGGAGGAAATCATGGCCACTAAGATGAATGATCCAGCGGTTTGTCAACTTGCCATAATTATTTCGTGATTACATATATATATATATATATATATATATATATATATATATATATATATATATATATATATATATATATATATATATATATATATATATATATATATATATATATATATATATATATATATATATATATATATATATATGTTAATGACTTTAACACCCTTAGTGACAGTGCGTGGAATTGGAGGAAAGTGCATCTTAGTGCATCTTGACAAACTCGCCAAAATTCGAGGAAACCTCTCCCAGTTCTTGATATCGAAGGTCATAAACAAGGATGGAGAGTTCAACCCCAGCGATGATGATTAGCTGTTGAAACATTTGATACAATTGTATTCGCTTAATTATGCTTAATCAAACAATTCATTCAAATGTATTTCATTCAGTTGTTTAATTTATTTATGAGATCTGTATAATAATTGTCGTGTGCTATATATGTGATCTATTTGTTTGTTTTCTGAGAGCATGGCTAGCATTTCCTGAGGCTAACCAAAAAAAGGATATAATTTAGCTATTCAAATAGCTATCATAGACAGTTTGTAACACCAAACCGTCTGTGATATATAACATATCACATACGGTTTTTGGTATTAGCCATCTGTGATACATAAGATATCACAGACGGCTATGTTTGAGAACTGTCTATGATATATAACATATCACAGATGGTTTTCGGTATTAGCCATCTGTGATATATATCATATCACAAACAGTTTTTGGTATTAGCCATATATGATATGTCAGATATCATAGACGACTATGTTTAATAATCATCTATGATACCTGATATATCGCGGACAGTTTTTTTAAAAAAACCATCTATGTCGTAATTATCACAGATGGTATGAGAGCCATCTGTGATAACCACCTAGTATCATAGACACATAAATTCAGATGGTTCTGAAACCATCGGTGATGACGGTTTTGAACTGTCTATCATGACCCTTTCTGCGTAGTGAATAAACCAAACCTACCAAAACAAGATTAATTCCATCATCGCCTATAGCTTCTCCTTGCTTCTCCCTCACTTCTTCTTGTGGCCAGCGATGCTGGCAGCAGCAACAGCGATGGCACCATGGCAGCGACAGTGATGGCAAGAACTATGGTGGTTGTTCTATTTGTGGAATGAGTTACCTCTTGCGTTTTGTGGATGGAGAATGAAAGCCTATAGTTCAATTAGTTCAAGCTACCTGCAATCTTAGTAAAGCCGAACCTTCTACCCAATTTACCATGTTAATTAATATTAACTGCAAGATACCCTGTTACACCTTGAACCGAAATTTTGAAAGGCAAATTTCCATATTATTGTGTATCATAATGTATTTTCACTAGTATCTTTTAAATAGAAAATAGGAAATAGTGAACCTTTAGAATAAAAGTACTCGTTCACTCTATGGACACAACACTCTTAATCAAAAAACTATTACAGTATCTTCCTCTCTCACTCATCACTCAATCCCCTTACTTATGTAATATTCTGAAAATAACCTTCTCAAGAACCTGCACGAATTCGAAAAAAGGGGATGTATGATGCTTTGGAATTTTAGAGGAGTCATTTTCCTGGAACTATTCGTACGATGGAGTTGGAATCAAATCAAATTCGTGCCATGATAAAAGATCACATGCAGGGCCGTGCCGTGAAATTTGGAGGCCCTGTACAAAGCTCTAAGTGAGGCCTAAACCAAAGTACCAAATATAGCCAAAATAATGTATGTATTGCAGAGCAAATGCGATATATCAAGAATAGTACCTTTTGAACTCTTGGTTTGCATAATCTTTACTTGAATAACATCATTCTCTTAGTGTTCTTTGAAATAAAATCTTCAATAATATGCTCATAATTAATTTTCTCCAGCAATCCACTCTCAAGTGCTATCGTAGCCAAACTATTAACTCCTCAATTCTTTGTTTCTTCTTACGTTTTTGGGAACCGGATTCATATTTTCTAAATCGATTTGCAGAAGACATGGCTTCAAAAGATGAAAAGAACAAAATTAAAATTATACAAACAGTTCTAGACTTCTGAAGATTGGTCTCTTGGTATCAGGGCTCGGAGCCGTGTGAAATCTGAGTTTGGTCTCTTGGTTTCTGAAGATTGCGAGTCTTCTGATCAGAATCCTTGGATCTCTGATTGTAGTATCCAATACTCGTCACCTGGTTTGGAGGATTTGCAGCAACACTATCTGCGAGGAGGATAAACAAAGAACATTAGATTGGTTTCTAACATAAGTAGTATTAAATGTCTCATATTTGTCTTTCACCCCCTTAAAAAGAGGTCTCATACTTGAGTGTACTGTCTTGATGAATTCAAGAAATGGTGAAGTGATAGAACCGATAAAGCTCAGTCAGACAAGATGGAAAAAGACAAGACTGCCTAACATATTGAGGATAAGAGGATTTGGCATGAAACACATCAAAAGAACCAAGATTACACATGAAGAAATGTACCTCTTATGTTGAACTTGAAATTGGAGCCGGAGACCTTCCTAAATGGGTTCTTCTTCCCTTACTTGATTTACCCCGATCTGTTCTCAGAAGTCAGAATCAACGCAACACCACCCGGGAGGATAAGAACACAAACGGAGAGTGGCAACTAGGAACTTCCAAAAGGTAGGACTGAATACGAAGCGCCACGCTGCCCACGCACGCGAAGTCGCCGCGTGGAGACGCGCGTGCGGACTCGAGCTAGGCTCTGGCGCTCTGGCCTCACACGAATACATGGGCCTTCTCCTGCTGAGTTGATTTTTTGAGGCCCTGGAAATTGGGGGGCCCTGTACGGTCGCACGGGTTGCACGCCCATAGGCCCGGCCCTAATCACATGCAGGGAGAGAAGGGCTAAAAAACCCTAGCCGTCTCCCTTCCCTCTCCCACCCGCCATCTTCCTGCTAGTGCACGTCTGGCTGCTCATTGAGTTGTTGCATACTGCTTGTTGCTGTAGCATTTGCATGTGCACGTATTGATGTTACATGTGCAAGCCAACGCTTGCCAGCACTTGCATCCACTCGTGAGCGCGCCATACACCAGGGTTGCCCACTCACGGGAGCACGCTGCATGCCCATGCCTATTGCCCGCTAGTCCACGCGTGCTAGCGCGTTGCCACACCTGCTGGCAGCTATCCTGGGTGTGCAGTGTGCTGATAAGGGGGAAAATCTGAGTGGAAAAGAAGAGCAGCTGGGCAAGACAGAGGACAGAGTGTTAGAGTGATCTCAGGGCTTTGGCCCAACGGCCAAAGCCCACCCCTTGACCGCGCCCTGATCGGGGGCGCCCAGCCCATTGGCTGGTGGGCCCCTGTCGCCAGCGCCATATAAAGAGAGGTGGGGGCCGGGGCGGCACACACGACGAGGTTCACCGTGCCGCCGCCAGACCCACCACCAAACCCTAACCCGATCTAAGAGGGGGCGCTGAAGCGATGGGAAGCTCCACCGGCTCCTCTGCGTCTTCTCCAAATCGCCGCCGCCAGGAGCCGCCACCGCCCGGGACGCGCAGCCGCCAAGGAGCTCCGCGACCTTCTCCGACCGTCGCTGCCCGTGCGCAGACTCCACCAAGCGAACCCGAGATGACCACCTCTACTTCCTCCACATCCGACGGTTAGTCCTCTCTCTCCCCTCGGCATTGCCTCAAGAACACGAAGAACCTAGAGAAAGGATAGACCCCGCTAGATCTACCCTAGAGATCCCTAAAGACCTAAACCTAACAATGGTATCAGAGCACCTAGGCGTAGATCTAGATGGGGAAAGAGAAAGACCGCCGTCGGTTGACCGGCATGCGGAAAAGAAAAGAAAAGAACGAAAAATCCCCAAAAGAAAGAAACGGATAACGGGGCGTCGGGGGTCTTACGGGCGCCGTCGCCGGTGTAGAGCGCCGCCGCGCCGTCGCATCGTGCGGTTGCCGCCGTTCCCCGCGCCGCCTTCGGGCCGCCACCGTAGCTCTGCGCGGGTGCCGGCCGCCGCCGCCTCGCGGGCGCTGCGTGCCGTCCGGGCAGCCGCGCCGCTTCGGGCCGCCGCCGCCGTGCTCCGCTGGGGCCATGGGGCCGCCGCCGCCTCGCAAGCGCGCGCCGTCGCCCTGCCTCGCGCCGCCGCTGCTCGCAGCCCGCGCGGGTCGCCGCCGTTCCGCCTCCACGCGGGCGCCGCCTTGTCGCCCGCGGCTCCGCCCGCCGTCGCGCCCTTGCGCGCGGGAGTCGCTCCCTGTGCCGCCGCCGCTCCCTTCCCCTCAGATCCGAAAAAACCGGGCTCAGAGAATCTAGGGTTAGGGTTTTTGGGGTGGGGGCGGTTTTGATCGGGCGTTTTTTCCTCGGGACCGCCCGATTGGACGGACGGCCGAGATCGGGTAACGGGGCGCCAGTTGGGCCGGCAGGCCAATGCGCTGATGGGCCGTTTCGGCCAGCTAACGGCGCAATTTGGGCCGCGGGACTGGTGGCGAGCGCGTGCGCGTGGTGACCAGTTGGGCCGTCAAATTGCTGAACAGGCCGAAAGAATGGGCCTAAATGGCCGTTTTAAACAGTGATTCCAAATGGATTTTTATTGTTTTTCAGAAGCATTTATGAGTGAATTTGATTGAAATTTGATCCAAAATCTCTGTAAATTTTTGCACCAACGTGCTAATTTTTCAGAGATTAAATGTGTACAGTATAATGCTTCTGAATAATGAATTATTTTTTAGAGAATTTACAGTTTCCGTTGCAAAAGTTAATGAGATTGAATGATTTTCATTATTAAATTCGAACCAACGGGAGAATTTAATTTTGGAAAAATAGATATAATTTCCAGAGATTTATGATATTGTTATTTTCTGACCAACGTTGATAATAACAGTATTATAATTTTTAATAGATGATTTTATGCATTATTTCTATTTCTGCCCAACGGTGATGTAGATTTAATGTATAAATAAAATTGTATGTCGTATTTTGACCAATGTTGGAAATAAGGCATATAATTTTGCTGTTAACAGTATTATGATTTTAATTGATAATTTTATGCATTATTTCTATTTCTGCCCAACGGTGATGTAGATTTAATGTGTAAAACAACTGTATGTTTTATTTTTAACCAACGTTGAAACCAAGGCATGCAGTTGTTGTTATTATGTTTAATTGTTCTCACTGTATATGAATTGTGTCACCACACCGTGTCCCACAGAGCCTGTGGCAACGGTGAGGGATGAAAATGAGGCTGATGCTGCTTGGCAGACTAGACAGAGGGACTATGCTCCCATAAAAAGTGGGTCACTGCCAACAAGAAAATTTGGCTGTGATAAAGAACACGATTGAGCCTGCAATTGTGGGCTCAATCGCAGAGTGTGACACTGTCACAGAGTACTTTGAGAAAATAAAGAGTCAGTTTACTGGCTCTTCAAAGACTTATACTACACAGCTGATTAAGCAGCTTGTGACAGAAAGGTACTCTGGTGGTGGCAGTGGCATAAGAGAGCACATACTAAAGATGAGCAACTTGGCATCCAAGCTTAAACCAATGGATTTGGCTCTCAAGGATGAGTTCCTTATTCATTTGATTTTTTCTTCCTTGCCGAAAGAGTTTGACACCTTTGTTGTCAACCACAACATTGATAGCCCAAAAAAAAAATGGGACTTAGAAAAGTGCATAGCTATGTGTGTGCAAGAGGAGGAAAGAATTAAATCCTCACATGGTGGTTCTATCAACTATGTGAAGGACAACAAGAAAAAGAACTTAAACAGTAACTCCTCCTCAAAGAACAGGGAAAAGGCCCTGTCCATCAGTCTCAACAGAATAAGTTTGCAGTAGACAAAGATCAGTGTCTTCACTGCCAAAAGACGGGACACTACAAGAAGAAATGTCCTGATTACTTAAAGATGATAATGGCAAAGAAAGGTGAGAACATTGATGTGAATGTCGTATGCGATAATGGGAACGTCGCGTGCGAGAAAGTGATTGAATCCTCGTCTACGAATGTAAACAGAAAACGAAAGAGAACTCTAGATGAGTCGTCGAAATTATGGCACTGTCGTTTAGGCCATATTTCGAGGGGGAGAATAGAAAGACTAGTTAAGAATGATATTCTTCCTCCATTAGAGTTCTCAGACTTAGAACAATGCAGAGAATGCATTAAAGGAAAATATGTAAAGAAAATTAAAAAAGACGCTAAAAGAAGCACAGGAGTTCTACAAATTATTCACACAGATATTTGTGGTCCTTTTCCTGTGCAAAGTGTGGATGGATATGACTCGTTCGTAACATTCACGGATGATTACTCCCGTTATGGATATATTTATCCAATTAAAGAAAGAAATGAAGCCTTGGATAAATTCAAGATATTTAAGGCTGAAGTTGAAAACCAACAAGACTTAAAGATTAAGATAGTTCGATCTGACCGTGGAGGGGAGTACTACGGTCGACATACCCCATATGGACAAGTTCCTGGACCTTTTGCAAGGTTTTTACAGGAAAATGGCATAGTGGCCCAGTATTCTATGCCGGGCGAATCTCAGCAAAATGGAGTAGCTGAAAGACGCAACCGTACCCTGATGGATATGGTGCGAAGCATGATGAGCTATTCCACACTGCCATTGAGTTTATGGATGGAGGCGTTGAAAACCGCCATTCATATTCTCAACAGAGTACCTAGTAAGTCGGTGTCCAAAACACCGTACGAATTGTGGACAGGAAGAGTTCCCTCATTAAACCACTTACGTGTGTGGGGGAGTCCTGCTGAGGCTAAAGTATTTAACCCAAACCTTGGGAAGCTTGATCCCAAAACAGTAAGTTGCCATTTCATTGGCTACCCTGAAAAGTCAAAAGGTTATCGTTTCTACTGTCCAGACAGATATACAAAGTTTGTAGAAACGAGACACGCTGTCTTCTTAGAGGATGAAATGATGAGGGGGAGCATGGTAGCTCGAGAGATTGACCTTGAAGAGAAGCGGGTGTATGCGCCCACTCCGATGATTCAAGAGCCATTCTTCACACTACCTGCTGTCGCTGCACCGACGGTGCAAGACACTGTGGTGCCAGCACCTGTTATTGTTCCTCCCGTGGCAACAATGAATGAGAATGTGGAACCTGTTCTTCAGGATCTTATAGAACCTATTGCCACAGATGAGGGGGAGCAACAGCAGCCTCAAACAGTAGATGTACCAAATGAGGAGGCCCCGAGGAGGTCTCAAAGAGTAAGAAGATCAGCTATTTCTGATGATTATCAGATTTATCATACAGAGGAATTTCAAATGGAGGATGATCCCACCTCATTTGAAGAAGCCATGAGAAGCGAAAATTCCTCAAAATGGCTTGAGGCCATGGAAGAGGAAATGAGGTCCATGAAGACTAATAAAGTCTGGGACTTGGAAATTATTCCTAAAGGAGCCAAAACAGTAGGCTGTAAATGGGTCTACAAGACAAAGCTTAACTCCCAAGAGAATGTAGAAAGATACAAAGCGCGACTTGTGGCAAAAGGCTTTACGCAAAGAGAAGGGATTGATTACAATGAGACTTTTTCTCCAGTCTCATGTAAAGATTCCTTCAGAATCATAATGGCATTAGTAGCACATTATGATTTAGAGTTACATCAGATGGATGTAAAGACGGCATTTCTTAATGGGGATTTGGAGGAAAATGTTTACATGGCACAACCGAAAGGTTTTGTTGTGGAAGGGAATGAAAGAATGGGATGCCGCCTGAAGAAATCGATTTATGAGTTAAAGCAAGCTTCAAGACAATGGTACTTGAAGTTTGACAGTACAATAAGAAAATTTGGGTTTAAAGAGAATGTAGAGGACAACTGTGTTTATGCAAAGTTTAAAGATGGGAAGTTTATCTTCCTAATCCTGTATGTGGATGATATCCTACTAGCTATTAGTGATGTCAGTCTGCTACTGGAGACAAAGAAGTTTTTGTCCTCAAACTTTGATATGAAAGATCTTGGTGAAGCTTCGTTCGTTCTAGGGATCGAAATTCACCGGGATAGAAACAAAGGGGTATTGGGACTGTCACAAAAGGCATACATAGAGAAAGTCTTAAAGAAATTTGGTATGCATAAATGTAGTCCTTCACCTGCACCTATAGTCAAGGGCGACAGATATGGGGATTTTCAATGCCCCAGGAACCAGTATGAGATCGATCAAATGAAAGCGGTTCCATATGCTTCAGCTGTCGGAAGCTTGCAGTATGCTCAAGTGTGTACGCGCCCTGACTTAGCGTTTGTTACCGGGTTACTTGGCAGATTCCAGAGCAATCCTGGAATAGAACATTGGAAATTGATAAAGAAAGTCTTGCGTTATTTGCAAGGAACAAAAGGCCTCATGATGACATACAGAAGATCAGATTCACTCCATATAGTGGGGTATACAGATTCTGATTTTGCGGGAGATGATAGAAAGTCTACATCCGGATATGTGTTCACTCTCGCTAAAGGAGCTATATCGTGGAAAAGCTCAAAACAAACCGTCACTACATCGTCCACAATGTATGCCGAGTTTGTAGCATGTTATGAGGCTACGGGGCAGGTGAACTGGCTAAAGAAGTTCATACCCGGTTTAAAAGTGGTTGACGACATCAACAGACCACTTAAGTTGTACTGCGATAATGAACCCGCAGTAACGTATGCCCACAACAATAAGTCAAGTGGTGCTGCCAAACACATTGACATAAAGTACTATGTTGTGAAAGATAAAGTTCGGGATCAAATTATAAGTCTTGAGCATATAAGTACCGCAAAGATGTTAGCGGATCCGCTTACTAAAGGCTTACCACCCAACGTGTTCAGAGAACATGTAGCCGGCATGGGTTTAAGGGAAAGCCTATGATTCCTGGACTAAAAGATGGCCCAAAAGATTAAAGTAACTATTTCAGAACAGGGAGGTGTATTGTAGCTGTTGAATCTATCGGCGATTGACCGTGACGATGAGACATGTTCTATGCACTAATCTGTGATGGAATGTGTAAACGCAAAAGTCATTAAAGATAAAGCATAGATTGAGATCAAGGGGGAGAATGTTAGAGTGATCTCAGGGCTTTGGCCCAACGGCCAAAGCCCACCCCTTGACCGCGCCCTGATCGGGGGCGCCCAGCCCATTGGCTGGTGGGCCCCTGTCGCCAGCGCCATATAAAGAGAGGTGGGGGCCGGGACGGCACACACGACGAGGTTCACCGTGCCGCCGCCAGACCCACCACCAAACCCTAACCCGATCTAAGAGGGGGCGCTGAAGCGATGGGAAGCTCCACCGGCTCCTCTGCGTCTTCTCCAAATCGCCGCCGCCAGGAGCCGCCACCGCCCGGGACGCGCAGCCGCCAAGGAGCTCCGCGACCTTCTCCGACCGTCGCTGCCCGTGCGCAGACTCCACCAAGCGAACCCGAGATGACCACCTCTACTTCCTCCACATCCGACGGTTAGTCCTCTCTCTCCCCTCGGCATTGCCTCAAGAACACGAAGAACCTAGAGAAAGGATAGACCCCGCTAGATCTACCCTAGAGATCCCTAAAGACCTAAACCTAACACAGAGGACAGAGGAAAAGTTTAGGAAGGGATCGAGGTTTTGGCGTTCGTCACCTGGGTAACGACCTAGAACTTCCCTCTCTAGTTTGCCAATTTTAGTAGAGATTAGAGTCAGGATTAGGAAGAGGATTAACAAGTTTCACGTGAGGGGTTCGATTAGTAGATTGGTTTGTCTGCTATAATTTTCAATCGCGAATTCTGACACTGTATTGGCATAATATTAAAATGTCATCCACTAGATAGTTGTAGATAATTTTGTTAAATCATGTCAAATGATGAGCTAGATTAAGAGTTATAATTTTTATAAGGCTGTTTTCTGGAGAGTTATCATCTTTTAGCATGATCGTGGTAAACTATAGATTGAAATTATTAAATGGATTAATTAGGGTTTTTACTCTACATGAAAAGTATAGATAATTGTCTAAGGATTCACAGAGTCTAAGAACATAAATTTTGGTTGGGTAAATTAGAAGGTAGGTCTCTGGGAAGACTGGTGTCCAGAAATTGGTTGTTGCTGGACGCAGTCGTGGGAACTTTTAATTTGGCTTGGTGAATGGTAGAATTGAATTTTAGGTATAACTAGAAAGCGATAGATAACTTTCTACAGATTCTGAAAATGCTATCATTTATTGTATTTGCATGTGTACATAATAGATACGAAATTATTAAGCCTACTGTCTAGTAAGATGACCGATCTGCCTTCTACGGTAAAAACAAGAGGTTAAATGATTTAATCAGGGATTGTGACCAACTAAGAAACTGTAGAGAATTTTGTGTAGATTCTAAAACTAGTGTGGTTTGTCATATAGGGTTTGGGAGTTAAAGTTATGCTATTTTTAGTATTGGGACAGTAGGGGGTGACTGACCGGTAAAGAGGGAGTATTGCGGAATTAGGATGCGTGTAGGAGATTTATTGTTTAATTTTTATTTTTGTACTATTGGTGGTTTGTTATTTAGTTTGGATGTTTACTGTACAAGGAGCGGCACCGGGTTTGTTATCATCCTCGAATAAACCCGTTCATCGCAACTAGAAACGGCAAGCGCATGGTAGAATGGTATTCAAGCATTTGAACTTGTTGTTATATTTAAATAAATATTTGCCATGATGATTCATATGATTATACCTATTCTTATAATGCTCATATGTTTATGGTAGAATGATGATGATTTTTATGGCTAAAATGATGATGTTGTGAATTGGTTAATGATGATAATTAACTAATGAAAGATAATCATTACATTGCATATTGAGCATTTGTAACATCCTAAAAATTGTATTTGCATTTTATGGATTTTTCTAGATTTATTTGGATTTATCTGGATTTTATTTCAAAGCCTAAAGAAAGTAAATTCAATTTAAGAATTTTTCTTAAGCAAAAAAGATTTTTTACTTTTCCTAAGTTCTCCTTGATTTATAGTATTTTTGAGAATTTTCCAGAATTTAAAGATCAATTTCAAAGCTAAAAAGTATTTTTGAAAGAGCTTAAAAGACTAAATTTAAGTTAAAAATATTTTTCTTAAGTCTAAAATGTCTCCAGAAATTTTCAGATATTATTTATTATTTTCTAAGTATTTATAAAGTTTCATTGTATTTTTAAAAATGTAAAACGAATTTTAAATCCAGAATCTCCTCCATCTGACACGTGTAAAGCCTAGATTCAACCCGGCCGCCGCCCGATCTAATCTGAGCCGTCCCCTTTAACTTACCCCTTCGTTTTGTATCTAACAGCCCTGGTTTGTCTCCATGCACGTGGCGCTCATCCGGCTGTGCGCCCCTCCCCTCTCTTGTCCTCTCTTTCTCGCCGACATGCGGGGCCCGCATGTCAGCTCTCTCTTCCTCCCCATTCTTCTTCCTCCTCCGGCCAAGCCGCCATTGTCGGCCCCTCCCCGAGCTTTAATGCGGACGTTACCCACAATTAAGTCCCATGCTAATACAAGTTTTGATTGCCCCCTTCACTCCTCAGTCATTCCCACCTGTTTTCCCCTCTTTTAAGCACCTTAAACTCCTCTTTAAGCTCCTTTGCACCAACCTTAACTCCGGCGAGCTCGTGCTTGGCGGTTACCCTCGCCGCTCCCTATATAAACCCCTCCCCGAGCACCCTCTCCTCACCCCGCACCCCGTCCTCCCCTCCTCTTCCTTCCTCATGCGCCCGAGCCTCCCCGTGCCGTGTTTCCCTTTTCTGCCGCCGAGCGAGCTCCGGCGAGAAATCACCACCGCCTCAGTTACTTTCGCGCCTCACCGACGACACCTTCGCCTTCCTCGTGCCCTGCTGATTGTCCTCCGCCGCTCCGCCGAGCGAATCTGCCGCCGGAGACCCCTCGCCGCCGACACCCGTGCGCCGCCGCCGCCTCGTCTCGTCGCCGACCGCCCTCCGATCATCACCGAGCGTCGCCTCAGGTACCGGCGCACTCCCCGCCTTCTCCTCTTGCCGTTGTGCATCTCGGCCACCACCACCAGGCGCCGGAGCGCCGGAGAGCCCGCAGGCCTGAGCGCCGCCTCCAACTGGCGCTACCGCGTCAGCGCTTGTGCTTGCGTGGTAGCTGCGTGGCACCGTGTGTCCGCCTCATTAGCACATGGCTGCCACCTCCTCCTTCTTATCCACGTCAGCTGTGGACCGAGACCACGATGGATCGAGCCGAACCGTGAACCCAGTCTACCATAGACCCGACCCCACATGTCAGCGAAATAACACCTTTTTCAATATAAAAATAATTCAGCAGAAAAATAAAAATTAATGCTGACGTCATAAATTGAAACTTCAGTATAAAAATAATTCCAAAAATCAGTCTTTTCTTTTCTTTAGTTTTAATCTTCCAAAAGCCTGTATTTCTTCGTTTTAACTCCGATTTGACCGGTTCAAATTTCTAAATTTTTCTAAAATCCTAAACTATCTATTTCTATAGTCTTTTTGAATTTTATTTGAATTTTTTTCGAATTTATTTTGGTTCTTCGCGTATAGATTTCGATGAATCTGAAGAGTTTGACTTTGACGAATCACAGCAGGACTTTGAGCAAGGCAAGTTACACCTTTGATCATGTTGATCCCAGTAATTTAAATTATTGATGTTGTTTTTAAATTATTATGCATGCGTACTTTTATTCAAATCTAGTTTAAATTCAATTTAAATTCTAGTTATGCCCATTTCCTTTGTGTATAGCCAAATTGGATATTGAGCAATCATGCCTTGTCACTCTAGATGAAAACCTAGTTAGTACATTAATATTAGCTAGAAATTTAATTTAGAATTGCTTAGCCATGCTTAGAATGGTTTTAGGTGGGAATATTTGTTTCCTAAAATAAAGGTTTATAAAATCTATTCTTGACTTTGGTGAGTCAAGAAAGTCTATGAAATTTTCATAAAATAAAATTATAAAATCTAGTTTAGACTTAGGCAATGGTATGGTGGTGGGTGCTTGCTGGCATGCATTGTTATTTGGCGACGCAATGTGGATTGCCAGGCACGAGGGGTAAGTGGTTGGGCCTAAGTCAAATTAAGGACGGTCTATAAACTACTATTACAAAGTCACACCGTACTACCACAAGTCTGGTATGGGACAGACGTGGCTAAATAATTTGTGAAGTTCCATTTTAGTTTCGCTATAGGATGAATGTGAGCGTGGCGTAGGCCATGAGAAGTCTCACATGGCACAAGAGGGGGGCTCCAACATGTAGATTCATGTTGTGGTGAAACCTTAGTGGCGACGCAACTAATTTGGTAATGGAACATTGGAACAGCCTTGTCATGAACTCTCAGCCGCACACCTAAGGCAGTGTGTTAATCGCGTGGCAAAACGAGAGGACATGTCTTGTGGGTAAAGTGTACACCTCTGCAGAGTAACAAACTATTCTGGATAGCCGTGTCTACGGTCAAGGACATGCTTGGTATGATTTTTCACGGATTAGACTTTGGTTTTTCATAAAATCTGGTTTGTGAACTCTTTTGGAGAATGGTCCGGGTGGGATACTCGTGGATAGGTTAGTGTAAGGTTGGTGCCTGCATTAATGATATTATTTTAGTTGTCAAGAATTGTTTTACATACTGTATTAAAATTCAGCTTTTGCACTTACTTTACAGTACTTACTCTACTTGTTGCTTTTGTGCAAATAACCATATTAAGCCTTCCTTTGTCAGTACATATGCATGCATTGACTCTGTTAAATCTCCTAGTGTAACTTGTGGAGTACATTATGTGCTCATCTTGCTTAATTCTGTTGCCAGAGGATGACAGCTTCGACTTCGGTGAGGATTGCGACACTACACCATGGCACAGCTTTACCGACACTTAGCTACCAGCAATAATTCGAGAATACCGGCAAGTCATTTGTCGGTAAAGATCGGTGACAAAACATCCGTCGGTAATTCTAACTTCAATGTCACTACATCTGTCGGCAATTGTATGTGGCTTTACCGTCTACCTATATGTCGGCAAAACAGAGGTTTGTGTCACATTATCTGTCGGCAAATAGTATTTGACAAACAATGTGTCGGTAAATCTTTGTACAGGAAAAAAATAGATTAAAACCTGAAGCGGGAAAGAGGTGCGAAGATGGCGGCAAAATTTTCAGTGTGCGCTAAGAGGAAAAATATCTAACCTAAAATCTAACCTAACCTCCCCTCCTCTTCTCTCTCCTTTTCCCCTGTGCGCGCCGCCAATCGATCCTCTTTTCCCGTCCTCTCGTACGCGCGTGCACCACCAGCGCGGCCCCTCCTCCTCGATCCATCGCCGCCCCCTCGGCCCTCGCTTGCCCACCCACCAGTGCGCCACCCCTCCTCCTCCGCCCCTCCTCCTCCTCCAGTGCGCCGCCCCCCTCCTCCTCTCCTCTTTCCTCTCTTGTGCACCACCACCCACCAGCGCCACCGGCCTCCTCCTCCTCCATTGCGCCTCTGATCATCTCCTCCTCCCCCTCCAGAGCACCGGCTGCGCCGCCCCTCCTCCTCCGACCACCGCGCCGCCCCTCCTCCTCTAGAGCGCCGCCCCTCTCCTCGCAGCTGCCTCTTCCTGTTCGCCCCTGCCTCCTCCGACCACCGAATGTTGAACTCTTGAACTCAGTTCTGTACAGAGACAAGCTTCTTGAATTTGTACTAATTTTTTCTTAATAGAAGTGCAGCAACAAGGAGAAGGTGTTCAACAAGTGGAACATATGACTCAAGGCCATAATTGTACTAGCTAGGAGCTGCTGAGTTCTCTAGAAAATGTCTACATTGGCAGGTTCCCTTCCTTTCCTTCTTGTTGTATGTTTGTGCTATTTTTTTCAAGTACTTCTTAATGAACGGTCTGATTCTTGTGTGTTGGTCACTAAATAAACTGAGTGGATGCTGCCTGAGTGTTTGAAGCTTATACTGTTGTTTTGAGTCTGAGCAGTTTATGCTTGCAAATTAATGTGATGTCTATAAATAATATGTTTACTTGATTGGTGTAACATTTTGTTTTGACACTTATAATATTTACACTGAATGTAGTTAACTATTGAATATCATCAGTAAAGGTGCATAATGAATAAAAGTTGGATGGATGAGCCTAGGTATACCCTAAACTTGATACATGTATATTATATTAGGTGATAAAAGTGCAGCACATTTCATTTAACATAAACAAAACTTACTGCATGTAGGCACACACGGGTCTATATAGAAGGAGTGGGGAAATTTCTTGATTTTGCATTCAATAATTCAGCAGTAGGAAACAAAATATTATGCCCTTGTAAAAAATGTGTGAACGCATCATGGAGAAAAGAAAGTGATGTACGTGAGCACTTGATATGTGAGGGATTCTTACAAGGTTATAAAACATGGATGTTTCATTGAGAAACAAGTTCCTCTTTTGTCAACAATCATGCTTGTGGTGAGGTTGAGGGTGGGATTGCTGCTGAGGAGAATTTTGAAGAAGATGATGACATTTCAGATTTGCTTAGGGACTTGGCATATGGGATAAATGATAGAGGGGATTTGGAAGATGGTAATAGTTTTGAGGAGCCTACCGATGATGATTTAGAGGCTATTCAAAAGTTAGCAGAGGGTGCTAGTCAAGAGCTATACCCAGGGTGCAAGAACTTCTCAAAGCTACGGTTTGTAGTTAGACTACTTCATATTAAATTACTTGGAGCCTGGACAGATAGAAGTTTTGATATGTTGTTAGATCTCTTGAATGATGCTTTTCCTGAAGGGTCCTAAAAATTACCATGAAGCTAAGAAGATGGTAAAATGCATAGGACTTGGGTATGTTAACATCCATGCATGTAAAAATGATTGCATTCTTTTCTGGAAGAACCATGCTAATACTGATAAATGTCCAAAATGTAATACTTCTAGATGGAAATCAGAAAGTAAGAGTGTTGATGGGAAACATGTACACAAGGTTCCTGTTAAGGTTCTACGCTATTTTCCAATAAAGAAAAGATTGCAGAGGTTGTTTGTAAACCCTAAAATAGCAGCTCTGACAAGGTGGCATGATGAGCAACGGACAAAAGATGGTCTACTTAGGCATCCGGCAGATTCGCCTTTGTGGAAGGATTTTGACCATAAACATCCAGAGTTTGCTTGGGATAGCCGGAATATTAGACTTGCTTTAGCTACAAATGGTTTTAATCCATTTAGGTCCATGAATGTCAACTACAGTATTTGGCCTGTTATATTGATTCCATATAAGTTCCCACCTTGGATGTGTATGAAGCAACCAAATTTCATCCTCTCATTGTTAATACCTGGCCGTGAGGCTCCTGGTAATGATATAGACGTCTATCTTGAGCCACTAGTTGATGATATGGTAGATATGTTTGTTAATGGCATTAGAACATATGACTCTTTTAAGGGTGAGTACTTCCAGCTACGTGCTGTGATATTGTGGATCATTTCTGATTATCCAGGACTAGGGTATGTGGCAAGATGCACTACCTCTGGTGAAGGAGCATGCCCTGAATGCCACTCATATACCTGTTCACTATTTTTGAAACATGGGAGCAAGATGTGCTACATGGGTCATCATAGGTTCTTACATGCAAACCATGAATTTAGGATTGATGCCCATTCATTTGATGGTGTTAATGAGCTTCAGCCTGCACCTAAACCACTTTCTGGGGAAGAAATTCTGATGCAGACAGAAAATCTTCAAACGGTTTTTTGGGAAGGACCCATTCGGAAAAAAACCTAAAAAGCGCAAACGACGGGAAGGGGAGGAAATGATTGTTTGGAAAAGATGGTCCATTTGATTCAAGTTGCCATATTGGAAGGACTTGTTGCTTCGGCACAACTTTGATGTAATGCATATAGAAAAAAATGTTTGTGACGACATAATTAGCACACTTCTGGGAATTGATGGGAAATCGAAAGATAATTTGAATTCTCGCTTAGACCTTAAAGCTCTAGATATTAGGAGGGATCTCCATTCGGTGGAAGTACATGATAAGTTTTTTTTACCTCCTGCACCTTATACATTGAGTCCTGCTGAGAAGAAATTATTTTGTGAGGTATTAAAGAGTGTCAAGTTTCTTGATGGATATGCATCTGATATACGTCGCAATGTCCACGTTAAAGAGAAAAGGATAATTGGTTTAAAGAGCCATGACAACTATATACTTCAGCAACATTTACTTCCTCTTGCTGTGAGAAAGATATTACCAGAAAAAGTAAGTGCAGCACTGATTCGTGTAAGCAATTTCTTCAAGAGGATGTACTCACCTGTCATTCGCGTAAGTGATATGCAAAAGCTAGAGGCCGAAATAGCTGAAACCTTGAGCCTTCTAGAAACAATATTCCTCCCATCCTTTTTTGATATTATGGTACATTTAATGGTACACCTTCCTGCCCAAGCAAGAATGGCCGGTCCAGTGCATTTTCGCAATATGTATCCTATAGAAAGGTGATTTTCTAAAAATATTAACATCAATATTATTACTTGATGGTATAAATAAATTTTAAAGTATGCTACTTTCTTATTATTATAGGTATTTAATGAGGTGTAAGGGCTATGTTCGTACTAGAAGCCATCCCGAGGGATCAATTGCGGAGGGCTATTTGTTTGATGAGAGTCTTACGTTTTGCTCTCGCTATTTACAAGGTGAGACCAGATTTACTCGTCGAGTTAGAAATGATGATGGTCAGCATAGGGAAATCTGTAGCTCTACTCCTTATGTACACAACGTTGGTCGAGGATTGGTTGGCAAGTGCTCCGTGAATTTAGACTACAAAACCTGGCTTCAAGCACACCGATATGTCCTGTTCAACTATGCCAACATACAACCTTACTTGAAGTAAGCCATCTAAATTAATTAGCATATTATAGTTTATCCATTCTTACTGAAATGATGTATGTCACCTTTACAGCAAGCATGCAGAATATCTTTCCTCTATTGGTCTTCGCAGTAAAGGAGACATCAATCGTGTGCAACATGAAAGATTTCATGAATGGTTTAGATTGCATGTAAGTAACCAGATAAATAAAATAAGAAGCCATTTTAGTTGGATTTTTTCATTTCAGATTAATAATATTAATGTATCACAGGTGGCTGAGCTGGTTGAGGGTGGTGAGGCGGTTCCAATGGAGATTAAAATTTTAGCTAAGGAGCCAATTATGGTTACACAAAAATATAGTAGCTACACTATAAATGGGCTCAACTTTCATACTCACTCCTATGATCAGGGTAGGTCGGTTCAAAGTAGTGGTGTAGCTCTGGTTGCACAAACTTCATGCTTTGAGAGGGGGAATGCTGACACTGTGACAATAGGAAACATGACATATTTTGGTGTTATAAAGGAAATAATTGAATTGGACTATCACCAGAAAGGAAAAATTGCTCTCTCAAGTGTGATTGGGTGGATAATCACATACTTGATAAATGGGTAAAAACAGATCAATTTGGCATTACTTCTGTAAATTTCAAGCACTTATTTAATACAGGGGAGAAAATGTCAGATGAGCCTTTCATTTTAGCATCACAAGCAACTAAAGTTTACTATGTTCAAGATCCAATTGATATTGATTGGTATGCTGTTGTTCAATCAAAACCAAGGGACTTGTATGAGATGAATAATCCTGAAATTGAAAATCTAGAGAATGAAGTTGATATTGTTGTGTCAGTACCTGAGGTACATCCTAATATTAATGTAAATCTTGGTGGTGGAGGTTTTGATGTGTTAGGACAGACATTGATGGAATCATTGTTGGTGCAAGTAAAAAAAAAGTAAGATTTGTTGATATATTGCTATAGCTTTTTTGCTTGTTATGTTCATACAGGACCTATAGTAAATTGTATATCCTTTTTAATACCTGAATTTGTGTCTTATTTCAGGAAAAAAGATAACAAGCACAAAAGGAAAAGCTAACTGCAACATGTAGAATCAATATGAGGTTGAAAGAAATGAAAATGTTGCAAAAAAACAAAGCATTGTTGGCATCTCTAAACTTACATCCCTTGAATGCTAATAGCCAACATGGAGCTACCACATCCAAACCACCTAAAAAAAGTGCTAAGGTTATGTATTTCTAATTTTTGTAAGTAAAAGCTTCATATGATACATGCAATCTGTTTCACATAGAGCATGTTTTGTAGAGAACTGTTGGTACATCTGAAGCAGAAGTTGGAGGTCCAATATTGCGCTCAAGATCAAGAAGAAATAGTGCAGATAATGAAGAGGAGCAGCTGGAGGTCCAATCTGTTTCAGATGATGAAGGTAAGCATTTCATTCCACACTACTGTGTATTAATAAGTATCTAAAATTCTTTATTTCTGTCTATTTGTAAGTAGAGAATGCTCTAGATTCTAGTGGTCAGCAGCTAGAAAAGAAAGATGAAAGGGGTATCACTCGGAAGCATGCCATATATTCAAGGGGAAGTAGTGAGCCTAAGCTCAAGGTTATTTTCAATGCATATGGTCAGCCGGTTGGTAGCAATGATGCAGGATTTAAAAACTTCATTTCAACATTGGTGAAAAGTAAGAAAATCTCCCTTGGACACGACGATTGGAGGTTTGTTGATGTCAAATCAAAGATGAAATTATGGTCTGACTTGAAGGTATTACAATACAAATTTATTTACTCACTGCAAATGTTCATTTATTTGCTGTTATGTTTTTTTAATGTTTGCATTTATTTGCTGCTTAGGAATATTATGATGTGGATGAAGGTGCTATTAGATTTGTCATGGCAACAACTGCAAAGAAATGGAAGGATTTTAAAGCAGATTTGAAGAAGAAATTCTTTCAGAAATATAAGGAGACCATGACTGAAGAAGAAATCATGGACTTACGTGATGAAAGAGTTAGTGTCCGTGATTGGAAGGGGCTTATTTCTCATTGGAATTCTACTAAAGCTGAAGTAAGACACTTTACATTCAACTTTATGGCTGCTGTAATAGTTGATGCTCAAGGTTATTTGTTGTAATAGAGCATGTTGTTTTTTTTATTTCTACTGCAGACTCGTTCCAAAGTTGCCCAAGAAAACCGTGCAAAATCATTGGTATCTCATACATCTGGAAGCAAGAGTCATGCTTGTGTTGCATATGAAGTGGTATGTCAAGTACTATTTTAATCACAACTTAGTATATTGCTTAAGAACCAAGTCTATTGCTAACTGAATTACTTGTTGTAGTTTGAAGAACTTGGGTATGAGGCCTGTAGAGATGAAATCTATATCTTGACACACATGCATAAAGATGGAACTCCTTGTGAACAAGCAAGATCAACTATTGTAAGTGTGTCTATGCAGTAGTTGCCAATAAAATCTAGTTACTAATTTGTGCATGGAATTCATTTTCAGAATAAGCTACAAGCAGCAGCTATAAACAACCCAGAACTGAAGAACAAAACTATTGAAGAAGGTTACTTATATTCATCTGTTTGTGGAGAGAAGGAGCCAGCTGGGCGTGTTCGTGTTATCGGTCTAGGACCAACTCCACAAGATATTGGCACACCTGGAGCTAAAAGCTACAAATCAACTAGGCTTCAAATTGAAATTGAAGCTCGTCGCCAAGCTGACCAGAAAGTTGAGCTACTAACCGGCCGTGTAGACCAAATGCAACAAGAGCTAAATGAGATGAAGAAATTGATGCTTGCTGTCCAAGGGTCCAATTCACAGCATGGATCTAATTCTCATCGTCTTGTAAGTGTTGTCCATGCTCTTGTGTTGAAATTTTTGTTGATAATTCCATTGCATTTAACTCCAATTTGATATCTAATAGGACTCAAGGCTTGAACAAGAATTTGGTGACAATGAACAAGATGAAAACACTGAGGTTGAGTTTGCCTCAGCTGAAAATCATGTCTTAAGTGATGATGAAAACATTGTTGTCCATAGGCAAGTTTCATCCCCAAGGACTAATGCATAGAATAATGCAACTATACCAGAGAGCAATACAAACCCTCGCCATGATTGTGAACTTCAAGTAATATTTCTTTCTACTCTATATATACTCATACATAGTAGACAAGTATTGCTGATTTCTATTGTTAACCTTTATGGAATGGGTTGTGTTCTTTAGGCTGGTGGAGATGTGATACTCTATGGGCTTCTTACAGTTAGTCCTGTTGCTAAGGCAACAATTATTTCAACTGACCCAAATACATTGGTGGGACAAGTTCCTCTTGGGAGAAATTATTGTGAGGTGGTAATTGATGTTGTCATCAAAAGGGATGCAACGCTACCTCGCCCATATAATGGCATGGAGATTATGGCTGATGCTCACATGATGTGTATCGCATGGCCATATGTCAAAGTAATATTCTATCATAAATCTTATTTCATTTTCTGTCATTACTTGAATTCAGCTAGCTGCTGCTAATTTGCTATATATGTTTAGATGAAGATACAGAAGAAGACAACTAAGTTGCACCAGCGTGCAGGTACTTGAATTTTGAGTTCTATTTTGCATAAAGAAGTTAGAATTTTGGTGTCTAACTAGTAATTGCCTATCTTGCTTCGAATATTCAGTCAATTGCATATCCATTGCATATAAAAGTGGTGTTTTATTTCAAATCCTAGTGATTACAGGAGGGTATCACTCAATAGACAATCCAATATGACCATGTACTAACATATACAACACTAAATCCAATACTAGTTGAAGCATCACTAAATGGTTTTTCATTTCTTTTCAGGCAACAACACTGCTATTGCAGCCCCTACCAACAATAGTGGAAGGAATTAGCAAGGGCAGCTAGATGAATTGCTTATTTTGTGGTAGTGAAACTTTTGTGAAGCAATGGTAGATGAATGACTACAAGGAAAGTTAGATGAATTAGCAAGGGTAGATAGATGACTGAGACTTTTGCTGCTAGGTTGTGGACACACTCACATCTAATTGTTACTTAGAAAAACCTTCTGAGCTGTTGTTGCTTTTGGACAGTGGGTTATTTAGCTAAAATGGATCATATTTAGGTGTTATGCTCTTTTGAGCAAATTCTGGAATGGTTGTTGCAAATTCTGCAATGGTTGTTGTGGTATTACTTTGTGGAATGTTGTGGATTAACTGAAATTCTGGAATGGTGCTATGCTTTGTGGAAAGTGATGAAAATATATATTTGTTGAATGTCGATGCATGTATGTATTGCCTTGTGGACAAGTAATTATTGATGAAATTTGATCCATGTATGATGTGTATCCTTCTGTTGGACTGCTCCTATATATAGGAATCAATAATAAATCTTGTATTGATGAATTAATGACAGATAATAGGCTTTGTTGTTTCAAATTTTGAACCTGTCAGTCTAGTTCACTGATATATTATCTGTCGGTAGATCCATATTTACTGATAGTTTTATTTGTTGGTAATGTTTCTATCTGTCGAGAAATCATATCTGTCGGTGAAACATATCTGTCGGTAAAAGTTACAAACCACAAACATATTATATGTCGGCAAACTTTTATCTGTCGGCAAAAGTCTTTCCCGACTGCATTTATCCTGTTAGATATCATCTGTCGGGAAAGGTAATTACGGACACATCGGTTGTCGGTCTATGGTACCTTTGCCGACAAATTTATTGTTACCAATTTTGGGACATGGTGTAGTGCGATGAATAGACCGCGTCTTACAGTCATTTGCCTATGGGCTGTTCCTTTTATTTATCTTTCGCTGTTTATTTTTGTGGTTGGCCATGAGCCCTTTTATTGTAATACTTGGCCATAAGGCCATACACTTTGCTTTATAATAAAGTGGTAATTATGCAAGGTATATATCCCTGTTATTATTGTGTGCACTAGCTTTTCCTGAGATAGTGCGATTAACACAGTGGATTTCAGAGTTATTGCTTTGGGATCTGACAGCATTCATGTGCAAAGAGGTAAACTGTGTGGCCCTCTAGAGCCTACTTTGTGTGGGCGACCCATAGGAATGGGTAGAGAAAGACTATTTCGGTAGGCACCCCACGGGAGTGGGGAAAAACCTACTTCGGTAAGCACTCCGCGCTGTATGAAAAATGACAGGGCAAGGGTGATTCATCAATGGTTGAACACTCATCTATACCGATATAAGCAAGAGAAGTTAATACATGTGTATTGCATTTATGAAAACAGAAATGAGATAATGAGATAATGAGATATATGTGTGAAACTTGATGGGAATGAATATATGATATTGAGATAATGGTGAATGGATATGAAATGTTAATATGATGTTTATCTTGTTTATGATTCTATTATATACTTACTGAGTCATGGACTCACTCTTACTTTGTTGTTGTTTTTAAGTGCTCGTTATTAACAACATGCATGGACGGGATATAGCACAAGTTGATCTTGCACTTTATAGTTCTTTTTTCACTTAGTGACCACTTATTCATTGTCAGAAATAAATCATACTATACATGAATTTCTTAGGTGAATAATGATTTTTCATTAGCACTTAATGGTTTCATATTGTCGCTACTTGTCATTTACCTTGCTTAAATATATCATTGATTCATATTATTATCATTTGGTTCATATTAATGTCATTACTGATTTTTGTATTGCTCAAATTTCTATATTCATAGTTATGTTGAGAAATTATACTTAAAGCCTAGCAATTAGTAATATGTAATTAATGGTTTAAATTGGTAGCATTTATAGCTGTAGATGACATTCCAGACTTTTGTTAAACTAGGGTTTTATAGCGTACAGCTTTTCCTTGCTTCTCCCTCACTTCCTTTTGTGGCCAGTGATGCTAGCAGCAACAAACAGCGAGCAGCGACTATGGCGCCATGGTGGCGACAGCGATGGCGAGAACTATGTTGGATGTTCTATTAGTGGAATGAGTTGCCTCTTGGCTACAGTTTAATTAGTTCAAGCTACCTACAATCTCAGTAAAGCCGAACCTTCTACCCAATTTTACCATCTTAATTAATATTGACTGGTACATACCCTATTTCACCTTGAACTGAATGCTCCAAAGGCTAATTTGCATATTATTGTGTAGCATAATTTATTTTTCACTAGTAGCTTTTAAATAGAAAACAGGAAATAGTGAACCTTTAGAATACAAGTACTCCTTTATTCTATGGACACGACACTCTTACTCAATCGAAAAACTATGACGGTATCTTCCTCACTCACTCATCACTCAATCCCTCTTGCCTACAGCTTCTCCCTCACTCCCTCTTGTGGACACCTATTCTGGTAGCAACGACTATGGCGCCATTGTGGCGGCAGTGATGGCGAGAACTATGTTGGTTGTTCTATTAGTGGAGCAAGTTGCCTCTTGGGTTTTGTTGACAGAGAACAAGAGCCTATGGTTCAGTTAGTTCAAGCTTCCTGCAATCTCAGTAAAGTCAAACCTTCTACCTAAATATACCATGTTAATTAATACTAACTACTAGATACCCTATTTCACATTGAACCGAATCTCCAAAGGAAAATTTGCATATGATTTTGTGGCAAATTTATTTTTCGCTAGTACCTTTTAAATAAAAAAAACAGAAAATAGTGAACCACTAGAAAACAATACTCCTTCACTCTCTATGGACACAACACACTTTACTCGATTGAAAAACTATATATGACGGTGCATGTACACTTGAAAAACATTAGCACTAAGTTTAGACTATTGGTCTAATACAAACACTCAACACTTAAGTTTGTTGGATGATGGAACTACGTTTCCAAAGGAGAGGAGAAGGCAGACGATACATATGTTCTATTCTCTGTTCTCGAAGGCGGCCATCTAGTCCGCCTAGGCGCTAGGTGCTATCCTCTCGTTTTGTCTGTTTAGTTGATTTTTTTCTGCTTAAGCTGCTACCTAATCGGCCCAGACAGCAATTAGACGCTAGACACCGATCTACTGTCCAACTAGCGTCTAGCGTCTTGGTGAACACGGGTTCTATTATCCTCTTCAGTAGGGATATTAGACTTATGTGACAAGCACCGTACATACAAATGTAACTTTTTCACATGTGACAACTATAGTTTTAAATTGGACTGGTAAGGCTGCGGTTGTCCGGTTCGCCCACTGGTCCTTCGGTCGGGCCGTCTGTTTCCAAATTTATTAGTATTTTATTACTTAAATATCATTTTAATTCTGAAAAATTATGAATAGACCAAATAGAGAAATATAACATCACAATTGGAGATTCGGGAAGAACCTAGTGCTGCATGCGAAAGCTAATCATGTCCAAGTTAAGCAAACACTATCTCCTACAATCCTACTTGAATTAGAAGCAAGCTCTAATCAGGAAACACCAATCCCCATCTATCCAGCTTGCCAAACACAAATCCGGCAGAAACTCCAAGAAGCAAACACAAATCCCCATCTAACCTGAATGGGATACAACCTGATTGAGTGATCTTGATCGGTGAAGAAACAGTGCAGCCAGCGGCTGTTGTTGTAGAGTAAGGCAATATTTTAATTCCAAGTTTTATTAGGAGACAAAAACAATAAACTAATGATGCAAAACTCACAACTAACAGCAGGCTACTCATCATAGTTCAGAATATACTCAAGAAAGAATATAGTAACCAAGTCGAACGTGCGCGCGAACGACTTACTTGTTAGCCTGATGAAGCCGCGCAGGCTTGACGCAGTGCAGAACGTAGATGACGTAGTGCAGTGAGCGGTCGTGCAGATGCGCTGCCCAGAAACCTTATTGCCGCCCCCGTGCAGGTACTCTCTGCGGCAAAGGTTCGGAGATAGCCACTCTCCCTCCTTCCAGATGCACGCCGAGAAGAAAGGTCGACGAGGTTTAGACAGCACAGTACTTGAGCACAAAATCGTAGAGAAGGAAAAAATGGAGGCAGTCAGATTCTTCTTTACACTCTGGACGTCTCCAGGCATATATAGACAGACTGATAACTGACATGATTAAAACAGCCATTTACCCACTGGTAACTGACACATTCAACCAGCCATTTATCCACTAGTAACTGTCTATCATCAAAACCCCAGTAAAGCCTCAAAATCAAACGTTTGAATCTCATTCAAACAGAGAGAGAGAGAGTGGTGCAGAGTTTAGCAAAAAATAAAGATGGAATTGGTCTGCCAAGTGGCGCGCCACGTCACGGCACGGTCGCGCGTCGCAAGTCACAAGTCACGCGATTTTCACGCAAAAATACGTGAATACTCGCGCGCGTGCGTGCGCGCGTGTGTGGCTAGACAGAACCCTCCTCATACCATCTCTATCCATATTCAAGGAGTGGTGAGGACTCCACCTTATAAATCGGTCTTCCTCACCTTTCCTTAGCAATATGGTACTAAACCATGCATGCTTTGGAATTAAGAAAATGGGCCATAATTAAATGGGGCAATTTCTAACAATCCCCTACCAAATCCAAAGCAAGAAGTAAACAGATGACAAAGATATTGTGCTGAAGTACTGTTAATATACCAGTCTTTTAGTGTAAGTCCTGTACGGGTTGAACTTGCACCTAGAATGACAAGATTCATCTTCTCACAGCTGATGAATGGACTATGCCTTGAATTCACAGCTTTTCGTGATCAGATTTCACTTGAAATCTCAACTAGTACAAGGCTGCCAATGAACCACGCCTAAACGGAGTGTTATATGGTCATGCTCCCTTATCTGCTCATGAGCTTTCTAGAAAATGCCCTGTTCTCATGAACTGTGACCACACAGTTAAGCTCAAGTAGGTGTATTCTTTCTAGGTATCCTGCAGGCTAATACCTTTTCGTTATTTGGACAACAGAATACATTAAGGCTTCATGCCAACCTTCCATACAGTCGAAAGTACATTGTTTATTAGGA
This sequence comes from Dendrocalamus latiflorus, assembly GCA_017311315.1. Lineage (NCBI taxonomy): Eukaryota > Viridiplantae > Streptophyta > Magnoliopsida > Poales > Poaceae > Dendrocalamus > Dendrocalamus latiflorus. The sequence goes on along the minus strand of CM029642.1, from coordinate 44,591,261 downwards.
CATGGGTAAAATAAATATGTACTCTCTTGTTACAACATCAATTTGTTTTTCCCATTGCCTAAGTCACAGGATCTCTGATCAAGAAAGTATGGGTTACCATTGTGATGTAACTTAAATGGGCCTCATTCCCATGTCCATAGATGCAACGGAAATCTTTTTCCGTGCTAACTCTTTGTAAAAAGGTCTGCCAGATTTTTCTCAGTGTGAATATAGTTCACAGCAATCACTCCGGAGTTTCTCAGTTTTCTGATAGATTTAAGCCTACGCTTCACATGTTTAGAGGACTTCATATTATCCTTTGTACTTGTGACTTTGGCCAACACTGTTTGATTATCACAGTACATCAGGATTGCAGGTATTGGTTTCTCAACTAATGGCAAGTCCAATAGAATCTCTCTCAGCCATTCAGCCTCAACTGTGGTTGTGTCAAGTGCTATAAGTTCTGCTTCCATGGTTGACCTCATCAATATGGTCTGTTTGCAAGACCTCCATGAAACTGCAGCACCAGCTAAAGTGAATACATAACCACTTGTAGCTTTGATCTCATCCGCATCAGAGATCCGATTAGAGTCACTGTATCCTTCTAATACAGAAGGGTGTTCAGTATAATGTATTCCAAAAGATTGTGTGCCTCTAAAGTAGTGCAACCCTCTTTCAGGTGCCTCCCAGTGATCATCTCCTGGGGTTAGATGTAAACCGACTTGATTTGCTCACTGCAAATGAAATGTCAGGTCTTGTGGCACCAGCTAAATACATAAGTGACCCAATAATTTGTGAATATCTTAATTGATCTTTTCCTAACCCCTGGTTATTTCGAAGCTTAATGCTCGCATCATAGGGTGTTGGGGAAACTTTACAGTTCTCAAAACCAAACCGGCTTAATATTTTCTCAGCATAATGGGATTGATTCAAAGTAATCTCATCCTTGCTTTTGATTAATTTAATACTCAGAATGACATCTGCCTCTCCCAAGTCTTTCATATCAAAACACCAACATAAGAAAGATTTGACCTCGTCAATTACGACAGTGTTTGTTCTAAATGTAAGTACGTCATCTACATACAGACATAAGATAACTCCTTGACCCCCACCATAACGATAATACACACATTTATCAGCTTCATTCACAACCAAGCCAGCGGATGTCAAAGTTTTGTCAAACTTTTCGTGCCATTGTTTTGGTGCTTGTTTTAGGTCATACAAAGATTTCAATAATCTGCATACTTTATTTTCCTGTCCAGAAATCACAAAACCATCCGGTTGATCCATATAGATTTCTTCCTCCAACTCTCCATTAAGGAAAGTTGTCTTCATGTCCATTTGATGAACATGTAGACCATAGGAAGATGTTAACGCAAGGAGCACTCTGATGGTAGTTAGTCTGGCGCCAGGAGAATTGGTATCAAAGAAATCTTGTCCCTCTCTCTGGGTGTAACCTTTGGCCACAAGGCTTGCCTTGTACTTCTCAATTGTTCCATCAAGCCTTAGTTTCTTTTTAAAGATCCACTTACATCCTACAGATTTACACCCGATAGGACGATCCGTGATCTCCCAAGTCCCATTAGCCATGATAGAGTCCATCTCGCTATGGATTGCCTCTTTCCAATACTCAGCATCAGGAGATGCATAAGCCTCTGAAAGAGTCTTTGGCACATCATCCACGAGGTATACAATAAAGTCGTCACCAAAGGTTTTCTCAACCCTTTGTCTCTTGCTCCTGCGAGGAGCATCTGCGACTAGATTGTTATCCTCCTCAGGGATATCACATATTAGTTCAGAAATAGTGGGAAGTTCATAAGTTTGATTATTCTCACTTTCAATATTATCAGTTTGAACATTCTCTGTTTGTGAAGTACTACCTACTGTTCTTATGGGAAAGATATTCTCAAAGAATGAAGCATCTCTAGACTCCATTATTGTATTAGCAATAATCTCAGGAGTTTCTAATATAACTACTAAAAATCTATAGGCCGTGCTATTTTGAGCATATTCTAGAAAAATACAATCGACTGTTTTTGGTCTAAGTTTTCTCTTTTTCTGCGATGGCATATTGACTTTTGCCAAACACCCCCAAGTTCGCAGAAAATAACATTAGGTTTTCTCCCCTTCCATCTCTCATACGGAGTAATCTCACTCTTTTTAGGGATTACTCTATTTAGGACGAAAGTTGCTGTTAGAATAGCTTCCCCCCACCATGCCTTAGGCATACCAGCACTTTCTAACATGGCATTAACCAAGTCTATTATTGTCCGGTTTTTCCTCTCAACTACCCCGTTTGATTGGGGTGAATATGGTGGTGTAAATTCATGGACTATTCCATGCTCAGAACAGAATTGGAAGAATTCAAGAGAGACATACTCTCCTCCACGATCAGACCTCAATCTTTTTATTTTCTTTTCTAGTTGGTTCTCGACCTCGGCCTTATAAGTTTTAAAGTAGTTTAAAGCTTCATCTTTAGTTTTCAGCAAATACACATAGCAGTAGCGTGTTGCATCATCAATAAAAGTTAGAAAATATCTTTTGCCTCCTTTTGTCAATAATCCATTCATTTCACACAAATTTGAATGAATAAGATCTAAAGGTGCCAAGTTCTTTCATCCTCTAATCCCTTAAAGGGTTTTCAAGGTTGCTTTGCTTGCACACATGATTGGCACTTTGATCCTTTGACAATTTCACATTTTGGAATTAAATCTAATCTGGACATTCTAGCAATACTATCAAAACCAATATAACAGAAATGAGAATGCCAAATATTTGCCTCACATTTATTTAAACCAGTTGCAATATTTAGATTATAACAAGACTCTAAAATGCTTAGGCAGAACAAGCCTCCGCTCTCATAGCCTTTACCAACAAATTTTCCAAACTTAGACATTACAACTTTATTTGACTCAAAAACTAGCTTATAACCGTCCCTGCAAAGGAGAGAACCACTAGCGAGGTTCTTCTTTATTGTAGGAGCATGCTGCACGTTTTTCAAGCGGACAATCTTCCCTGAAGTAAGCTTCAGATCCACCGTGCCAACACCAAGAACAGATGCATGCGACCCATTTCCCATTAGGACGGATGAAGCCCCTACTGCCTGATAAGAAGAAAACAAGGAAATATCAGAACATACGTGAACATTAGCTCCAGTATCAACCCACCAATCAGTGGATTGACAAGTTGAAAAGACAACAGGTGAATTACCATACCCTCCTGAAGTCGAGGCCTCACCTATGGTCACGTTAACAACCTTCTTCTTAGGCTGTTCACCATCTCTGATTTTGCGGAAACGACAGTCCTTCGCCATATGACTGTCTTTTCCGCACACAAAGCAGGTCATGTCCTTCAAATCCTTTTTCTCAGTTTTCTTCTTAAAGCTAGTTGTCTTGTTCGGTTTGTTGGTTTTGTACTTCTTAGCAACAGTCTTTTTCTGTATGACATTTGCATTGTTCTGACCAGATGTGCTAGGTGCATCTTTTGCCTTGCTTTTTCTTCCACATCGAGGGTTGCAATGAGATCCTCAACAGAAATCTCTTCCCTCTTATATTTCAAGCTAGTAGTAAAATCCCGCCAAGAGGCAGAGAGTTTAGCAACAATGCCCGCAGCCACAAACTTCGGAGGCAACACACAGCCCAGGTGCGCAATCTCACCGAATAGTAGCTGGAGGTCATGAGCTTGTCCAACTATGGACTTAGCCTCATCCATGCTAAAGTCAAAAAATTGCTCACATATGTAGAGCCAGCGATCTGCCTCTGCCTTTGCATATTTGTGCTCTAGTGCATCCCACAACTCTATGGCGGACTTGTAGTGCATGTACACATCATAGAGCTGACCTGCCAGAACAGTCAGAATGCAGCCAAGTATAGTATTGTTTGCATTTTCAAACTGCATGTACTGCTGTCGGGACCCCGGATTTCCGAACCCGGACCCTCTGTGTATTACAGCACTAGTCCCAGATCAAAGCTAGTGCACACAGTCAAACAGAAATGATTACATAACCAACAACGCTTTATTAGAATAATTAAGAGTACTGACCAAATGGTCTCATTATTACAAATGAGGTTTCAAGACCTCGCACGCACGAAACACAGCGGAAGCAGAAGACAAATCCGGCGAAGACCCATCAATACGCCACAGGCAATTGACTAGGGAAGCGCGACCTAGTACTCCAGAAATCCTTCGTCGAATCCACCCGCGAAGTAGTCGTAGTCACCTTCTTGAGCTTCATATTCTTCTGAGATTTATTTTTAAGTGTAGCATGTGAGTACATAAAGTACTCCGCAAGTCTTGGGAAAAATGCATAGATGAAAGGCTTAACAAAGGAAGGCTATATGGTTCTTTTGCACAAAGCAACATTTTAAAATTCAATTACTACTACTTATTTTCGAAGGCAACATTTTAACCAATTAATTGTTTTAACAAAACTATCATTAATTCTCTAGTGAAGGTTCCATCTACCAACACTAGCTTAAACAACTTGAACAAGTTTAATACTGCGGGTTACATCCACCCTCTCTGGCTCCAACTGCCAGGATACCCTTCCGAGAGTTCCCTCCACTCTCGGAATACAAAACTTTGATTTTTAAAATTAAAACCAGAAATCTACCATGTGAATGCATTCCTTGCCCGCCCTTGACCGTGGGCACGGCTATTCGAATAGTTTTACACTCTGCAGAGGTTGTACAACTTTACCCACAAGAGATAAATTATCCTAAAAGTCAACACGCTTCCTTTGGCATGAGACCCAGATAAAATATCACAAAGCCTTTACCTTACTCTAATCTAGCTAAATACCACCCGCTGAGGTTTCACCGCAGGTAGGCTAACTGCCCGAACCGAAGCCCCCTCTTGCGCCATATGAGTACAGTAAATCCCTGTCCCTCACTGTGAATAACCAGTCCATCCCTGGCACCCACTTTCCACTGGTGGCACCTAAACTAGACTATCATAAGTTAGTCGGCTAGGTCGTACCCATATAGACTTGTGGTTGTACGGTTAATGCTCAGTCTGGACAAACACAAGCGTCGGTCCTTAATTGACTAGGGTGGAACATACACTTTACAAGATCTCGTGCTAACTGCACCAAGCCAAACCAACCATCCACCCTAATCTAAACCATCTTTCACATTTTTATTTTATTTTAAAAGAACCAGTGGTAACTCCAATCACCACTAACTTTATAAACACAAGGGTTTCAACAATAAATCATAATTTCCCATTTTCAAAGTTCCAAGGGTATTATTTAGCACGACTAAGCATTATACTACCATACTATCATTATCAAAGTATAAATAATAATCTCATTAATGAGACAAGGGAAGTTCTAAGGTGACAAGGGTACATGACATTCAATTCCAATGGAGGGCATAACAAGGTTGGATTAACTACTACCTTAAGATTTGAATTATCATTTTATGTAAATAGCAATGCATAACATTTAAAATAATTAAAACATTTCAAAATCATAGGTTCAAGATGATCAAAGGAGACTTGCCTTCTTGCACGCTCTCGGGGTCTTCCTGCTGCGGAGTGGAGAGGTCTTCGACAACGTTGGAATCTACGCGGGAAAAGACGAAGCAAACGAAGCAAATAAATACAATAAAAATTCCAATAAAATCCAAAATTCAAATAGAGGCCATATTTGGATAGATTATGATTTTAGACGAATTTAGGAGAAAGATTCAGCGGATTTGGGGTTCACACACGAGGGAGAACGAATATCTGGAAGATCGGTTGGGAAAAGGAATTACTGAAACAATATTTGGACCAAGGAGAATGGAATGGAGTTTATGGAGATTTTTGCAAGATTTGAATTTGAATTTTGAAAGTGCATAGAAAATTTGGAATGGATCTGAGGCTTTGAAATTAAACTAGGCATTGGAATTTGAAATTTAAATTTTGAAATATCAAATAAATTTCAAATATTTGAAAGGATGGGAGAAATGGATAGTTTGGAATTTTTGATGAATTTAGAAATTTGAATGGCTCAATTTGGAGTTAAAACGAAGGAGAACGGGCTCCGGGAAGTTTAAATTCAGGGAAAAAGAAAAGGAGGAATTTCTGGAATTATTTTTCTAAAGAAAATTGGAATTATTGCGTCAGCGAGGAATTTCTTTTCGGCCGGAATTATTTTTCTACGGGAAATCAGATTTAATGCGCCAGCATGATGTCAGCCCTGGGAGACATGCCACTGACATGCGGGCCCGGGTCTATGGACCGGGTCCACGGACCGCATGAGGCGCTGAGGTGGCATGGGAGGGTGGCGTGGCAGCCGGGAGATTGCGTGGCGCCTGCGTGGCGGCCACGTCGTCTACCACGTCAGCCCGACGGCCGACGTGGCCGGAGCAGCGCTCGGGGGCGGCGTCTCGCCGGCGATTGGCGGCGTGGTTGCCGGCGGCGAGGCGGGGAACGGGGAGCGGGGCGCGCGGGGAACTCGGGGAGGGGCGCGGGCTCACCGTGGGCGACCGGAGGCGGCCGGCGGCGTGAAGAGGCGGCGGCGCTGTTCGGGTCACCGGCGAGGTTGGCCTTCGGGCGGCGTTCAAGCCAGGCGGAGGGGCGGCCGGGGTCGAGCGCGGTGCGGCGAAGCCGATGGTGGCGTCGGCGGGGCTTGGGGAGCAGCGGCGTGCCGACAATTTCTCACCGGAGGCGAGGCGGCGCCCGAGGAAAGGAGACACGGCGCGGGGGCGAGGAGGGGCTCGGGAGAAGCGAGCGAAGGCGGAGGGAGGAGGTGCGGTGGGAGAGGAGGCCGAGGGTGGCCTTTATAGGGGCGGAGGGGGAGCAAGGGGGCGGGAATCGCTCGCCGGAGACGGCGGGGATCGGCGGCGATTGCGGGGGAATAGGGGGAAAGCGGCGCGGAGATGGTGGGATTTCGGGCGCGGGGATGGCGGGGCTGGCACGGGCCGCTCGGGGGAGGAGAGAGAGGAAGGAAAGGAGGGGATTCGGCAGGCGGGGTGGCGGCGCAATTGGCGGCGGAGATGGTGCGGCCGAGCAGAAGGAAGGAGACGGCGTGGGGAGGGGAAGGACCTGACGAGTGGGCCTGCGCGGCAGTGAGAGGGGGGCGCGGGCGGCCAGGATGGCGCCACGCGGGAAGAGGAGGAGGATCAGGTGGCAGGCGCGGAGGGAAGGGGCGGACGGCCGGATTGGCCGAGCGCGTGGGGAGCGGGAGGATCCCGGCCACCCACGTGGCGAGCGGGGAGGAGGGGTAGGCGGGATCGGCCGGCTGGCGTGGAGAGGATCCGGCCGTCCACGTGGCGGCCAGAGAGGAAGGGAGGGGAATTTGTTTTCAATTTTTGATTTTAGATTTTCAGAAAACCCCAGAAAATTCATTTGGCCTCAAAAAAATACCAAATAACTTCCAAAAATTCCAGAAAGATTCATAGAACTTCCTGGAGACATTTGGGACTTAATAAAATTATTTCCAACTAATATTGGTATTTAATTTTCATACATGAAATACTTTTTAATTTCAAACATATATTTTTAAATTCCAGAAAATCCAGGAAACCAAATAAAAGCCAAATAACTCCAAATAATTAAGTTGAATTAGGATTTTTATAGAAATTCAAAATATCTTCTTATTTAACAATATTTTTAGGTTTTACTCAAAATACTTTTCAAAATTTTTTTTTAACAGAAATTCAGGGCAAATCCAAATAAAACTCAAATACTTTAAAATAATTAATTTGAATTTAAATTTTTCCAGAAAGCAAATTTTGGGATGTGACAACTGCTCAATTGTAAATGGATACTGCGGGTGGATAACCCACCACAGCCCCAAAGACATGAGCCAAAACTTGGCTCTAGTCTACCATCTACGAAAGTTCTGACCAGAAAACCTCTCAGCTTTCATCGCATCAGAAGCACTAGCCATTGCTGTATTGCAACAAAATTCGCAATAAGGTTTCTGGATTGTTGTAGAGTAAGGCAATATTTTATTTCCAAGTTTTATTAGGAGACAAAAACAATAAACTAATGATGCAAAACTCACAACTAACAGCAGGCTACTCATCATAGTTCAGAATATACTCAAGAAAGAATATAGTAACCAAGTCGAACGTGCGCGCGAGCGACTTACTTGTTAGCCTGATGAAGCTGCGCAGGCTTGACGCAGTGCAGAACGTAGATGACGTAGTGCAGTGAGCGGTCGCGCAGATGCGTGGCAACGGTTCGGAGATAGCCGCTCTTCCTCCTTCCAGGTGCACGCCGAGAAGAAAGGTCAACGAGGTTCAGACAGCACAGTACTTGAGCACAAAATCGCAGAGAAGGGAAAAATGGAGGCAGTCGGATTCTTCTTTACACTCTGGATGTCTCCATGCATATATAGACAGACTGATAACTGACATGATTAAAACAGCCATTTACCCACTAGTAACTATTCAACTAGCCATTTATCCACTAGTAACTGTCTATCATCAAAACCCCAGTAAAGCTTCAAATTCAAACGTTTGAATCTCATTCAAACACACAGAGAGAGAGAGTGAGAGAGTGGTGCAGAGTTTAGCAAAAAATAATGATGGACTTGGTCTTCCAAGTGGCGTGCCACGTCACGGCACGGTCGCGCGTCGCAAGTCACAAGTCACGCGATTTTCACGCGAAAATACGCGCGCGTACATACGCGCGTGTGTGACTAGACAGAACCCTCCTCATACCATCTCTATCCATATTGAAGGAGTGGTGAGGAAGTTGTTATGAACCTTAGATCATAACGGGTAAACACCACCAAGAGGATGGCCGGATGGCGTCGGCGTAGAGAGGGAGAAAGACTCTAAAGGAGGAGGACTATAATATTTCTTTGCTTGATTACAAAAGCATGCGGTAGCCCTCTTATATAGATGGCTCCCCCCTAACAGATGTAATCTAACTCCAATCATATCTCTAACTATATCTCTAATACAAGGAAACCAATCTCTAACTCAAATAGAAACCAATCTCTAATTCCTAATAATAACCCGACTGGCCCAAGGCCCACGTCTATAACACTACACCCCTCCCGGACATGCAGCTCGTCCTCGAGCTGCTAGGCGGCGGTCATGACGCCAATGGAAGACCTCTGATGCCGGTGTAGAAGACGGCGACGGCGGGGTCCTGGAGCGGATGGAAACGACCGGCCAGATCCAAGCGGAATAAGGCTAGACGAAGTATAACGCCTTCGGTATATAATACCTGCAAAATAAGCTTTTTGTTTTGTGTTTTTTTAAAAAAAATTCTGATTTTTTTTTTAATTTTAATTATTTTTTCTATTTTTTTTATTTTTATTTTTATTTTTCTTTTCGTTTTTTTCATAAGCATATATCTGTTAGTCCTGTGATTTCATCTACATAGGAAATCGATGCTATATTCTGGTTGAAAATGCTTCATTTCTAAATTCTAATCCACATTAAGGAAATCTGTGTCATGTGAAAATAGGATTGGGGGGATGCTTACTCTTCATGCCCCAAATTTCTTTTCTAAATGTTGGGGATGGCTGTAGTACAAACAACATTTATCTATAATATTTTTCTCAAAGTTTCCTCGCCCTACATTTTTTTCCACTCCCCCACTCCCATTTGTAAGATGAGTAGTGCTTGGTGGAAAAATTGCATGTAAAGTACATAAAATACAAACACATGTACTAGTCACTCCTTCAAAAGGTTTACTCAATTTGATTGATATGCTGGCAATTGAGCTGTGACTATAGAGATGTCTTGTTTGTTATCTGCAAGGACTGCTAGAATTTCATGGATTTAATTTCTATTTACAGATCCTTCCGTGCCTATGGAGAATCAGTCTTGAAACATTTGGACAACCCAATCAGTAAAGATCCAAATCTCCACAAATGCCCGAAGAATTATGTAAGGCGTATGTCAATATTCTTTGCTTGCTTTTGAAAGCTGCAGTGTATATTTTGATACAGCTATATACTCTTCTCCGAAATAGCTTTCTGATTGATATTTCATCTCATATCACTGCAAGAATACCTTACAGGTTTCAAGAATGTTCAAGATATTGTCGCATAACATATGATTCATATGGTCATTGGGTGGAATTCTCATCTAATATGTTTTGGTTCCTTTCCTCCGACTAGATTATGCATGGAAAAGAGGGACCGACAAATCAAATATTATTAACGCGCTTGTTGCTCATGTGTAATTACAGCTAGCAGATACTGTAATTGAGAGGATGGAGCATCGGATTTTTGTATGTCCACATCGGATTGCTATTTTCATGGATTTTATTATGCACTTGCAAAATGTTGGGTTTGGTTGGAGGATGAAAACTTTATCCAATACAGATTTTGCTAGCTACCATAACCATAGCTGCGCTTTCCCCTTGGTCAGAAACATCTTCGAAATCATGCTTCTATTTTGGATGATTTTGAAAGCATTTGATGCTTCGGATTTGTTTAGAACAATCATGTATTTTTTATTAGAAGGTATAGTATCTTTTGTGCTCTGCATTGATTGATTCATGCATCCACCAATTAGTACTAAACAGCATGTGCTCTGGATCTGGTGGCTGCTATCAACAAGCTCCCATGCAGCCAGCCAGTCCCTTTGTTCGCAGATCAGCTGTGCTGCCTAGAACGAGCAGTAGTATTGCTAGGTTTTGGTGCCAATTTGGGTGAGAAACATTTAATCCAATTCCAAAGTATAATACCAAAATTGTTTGTTTCGCTCACATCGATGCCTAAATCCTGCCTCACATTTGGGCCGTTTTTTTTTTGTGCGTAGGGATTTAGGATAAAGAGGCAAGTAAGAGCATCTCCAACAAATCTTCTAAAGTGCTCATATCCCCTATATTTTAGAAGAAAAGGTAAAAAAAGGGCTCCAACAGATCCCCTAAGTGGTACCTAAAAATATAGAGGACTCCATCCCTGATTTTTCGTCCCCCATATATGGAGGACGCACACCATCCCCTAAATCGGTCTCAACGCTCCTGCGCCGTCCGATCCCCTAAATTCTTTGGTTGGTAGTTTTTTTGGACCTAGATTTTAATTTAGGGGACCATATTTAGAGGACTTGTTGGAGGTTACATATTTTTAGTCTTCTATATTCTAGATTGTGTCCTCTAAAAAGTGATTTAGGGGATGAGATTTAGAGGATATTGTTGGAGATGCTCTAATAAACTAATTTCTGGCGGCTTAGAAGAGTCACCACAACATCAAGATGCATGTTGTTCCCCATTCTCTCTTTGGGTTATTCCAAAAAAAATGTTAGTCTAAATCTTGACTTAGTTGCATGCAGCAAAATAAGTGGCGCACGTTTGGTGGTGCCGAGTCATGAGATCAGTTGTGCCGTAGAAATAGGATCCAAATAGCTATGTTTAGGCTGTTTTGTTTAGCGTTGGTTACGGGATATCCGATCAGCAGTTCGGCCAAGTCTGTGTTATCCCATTGCTATAAATAGGTGATAGACTGTAAACCAATCTGAGCAGTAGCAGTTCAGCAGCAATAAAAGAGCTCCTGTGCGTAAGAGTTGTTAGACTTGTGTCTCGCCTCCTCTACGTTTCTTGTGGCGTGCGGACGCGTTTGATCGTGTTTATTTGCGTGAGTGTTTTCCTGGGCTAACATTCACGGAGCCACGGAGCAACAACCTTATAAGTGGTATTGAGTCTTCTCCCCCCAAAAGATTAGTCCAATGGATGGGGGCTCCCTCACACTTATAAGTTGTACTTGCTCCTCTCCCACAATCCATGTGGGACTATTCCTAACAATCTCCCCCTCACACATGGATTGGGCACTTCTGTAACCATGAGGTCCAAGGAGATGTTAGGCACCTGTGCTCTGATACTACTTGTTACATCCCGGGCCATAGGTCTAAATGGGCTGAACACAACTAAGCCCACGGAGCCACGGAGCAACAACCTTACAAGTGATATTGGGCCTTCTCCTGCCAAAAGACTAGTCCAATGGGTGGGAGCTCCCTCACACTTATAAGTTGTACTTGCTTCTCTCTCATAATTCATGTGAGATTATTCCTAACAAAAAAACTCATCCGATATGTTCAAAGAAGGATTCTGCTATGTACTAGGTGATATGCGCTGCAAGACTTTTTTTTATCAGCTACATGATTTCGCTTTTCTTCATATATTGCTCAATTTTAGCTTTAGTCAATGCAAGGGGATATAAAGCGATGGAGATGGTGCTGTTACTAAAATATAATTACCATTCGCAAGCGCATGCAGTGCCCTTTGCAAATTATGCAGACATTCTTCTAAGAAAGACTTTGTTGTATGTAAAAAAACACTTAGATACTTATTGGTATTAGATAAGTACTGCCTATTCCCTACTGCCTTCGATACTTAAATTTTGTTGGTGTTATTAGACCATGTGGTCTGGTCTAGAATATTTTGGTGACGAATAATTGACAATTATAAATTTGTGATGAATAATTGATGATGTTGCTTGCTGTTACTTGAGGTGTGTGGTATGTGTGTGGACTGATGTTGGTCAAGTTAGGACGAACTTGTGCTGGAAAAATGTTCTTTAGTCTTTGCATGTGCAGGTTGAGCATGGAGGCGATTATGGTCGGTGATAAGGTGGATTGAGACTAGGATGGGAGATCCGAGGTTCAGACTGTCAAGGAGGTCACGAGATGGTCGGGCTCATGCTTGGAGCGTATAAAAATCAGAGATGATGATACGTGTTGGAGCTACAGTGGTGCGATATGGAGGCTATGACACGTGATGGATGATGTGTGGAGAAGTTATGGGAGGTGCGGTCTTGAAGGTTTCGACACATGACGTGTTAGAAAAAGTTGGAATTTTGAAAAACTCGTGTTAGAAAGGGTTTTAGGTTCCTTGAAAAGTAGTGAGCCGAAAGCTTGATTGAGATAAAAAAAGCTTAGATCTAGTTGGATGAGTTGTATTAAGGTTTTGAATAGAGATTGAATAAGTGTGATAGGAGGCTGTATAAAAATGGTTAGGTGTGTGCGGCGGCCGGACGGTTTTTGGGTCTGATGGATAATTGTTTTGGTTGGACACTCATTGATTGAAGGGGAAACGGCAGCGGCTGCATGCATGCATGTATACGAGATGATGGCTGTCCGTGGCTTTTGATTAGATTTGTGAAGCTTTTCTTCTTGCATAGTCATCAGCGTGCCACGGTCCACGTCTCCGATCGAAGCAGTCTTGATGGTTGATGGAAACGGGCTTGCATGCAGAGTTGAAGAATACGTTGTGTGCATGCGTGGTGTTGATGGATAATTGAGCTCTGCCGACTCATATTGACTGGAAGTAGCGAGCGTCGGCCGCGTCGTGTCGTATCGAGAAAAAGCGATCGGCGGCCGACTGTTGTTGATGGTTTTGAGCGCCGGCCACGTTGCGTGAAAAAGAAAAAAAAACGTGCGGCAGCCGTGTTTGTGGAACAGAAAAGAAGACGCGAGCGGCGGCAGGACGTGAAAACAAAATTGGTGTTGTGCTGTCCGAGACATTTACATGATAAATTATTATTTTTATTTATTTTTACTGTCTTTTGCTTTTGTGTTTCTGTAGAGTTAACAAGTTAGAATATCAGAAGACAGCAGATTCAAAGAAAAAGTTTCCGTGACAAATTACAATCATTCACCCCTCTAATTGCCATGAATGATCCTACATGTGTTTATATGGATATATCTAATGAAGGAACAAAGTCCGGATATGTGTACGACCAACCCATAAATAGATGATCTATTTTGTTGATCGATAGATAAATGATTATTCTTTGTTAGTCAGGATGATTTTGACTATTGTCATAGCTTATATATTGCCCAGAGATGAAAATTCTCGAAATATTGTAGTTCACATATAGATTCTATATTTTTTTTCCAGGTTATGGATTGTTAGGTCTTACGTGTACAAAATAAAGTGAGATTGTTAGCTACACTCACTCAGGTGTTTGGTTAATTACCTGTACGAAGATTCCATGAACTACATCAAACAAGTGATTCTCTTGCCAATTTTTTGTTCATTGTTATGTTCTATTGTTTCTGCTCTTTTTATATCTACCAATACATTAAAACTCTTATATGTAATTTTAGATTGAGCTTGACCACAACTAATTTATGCTTTACCCTTTTTATCAACTGATTTCTAGAATGGAATTGTTATCTGTACGACCAGATTCCTCATATTATGTTGTTTGGATGCTCAGTGATGCTTTGTTACAATTTCTCCTTTGGTTACAGGAAGGGATAGAAAAGGGGTATCAATATCTATCCTCGGTCGTTCCAGTTTTTCCCTTTATTATAGAAGTGCTTTGTATCTTATCCCCTCCTCCTATTTTAGGATGTGGTGAGCTGGATGAATTAGGGCTGTTCCTTGCAAAATGAAAGGTAATATTGTTCCTATTGCCGCCTTTCTATTCCAATGTGCAGTGAAAATATGCTCTATCGGTTTATTTAGTCCATACACAAAAAAAAGGTGCTTTACTATCCTATAGATGACCATATTCTCTTATCTAATCATGTGCCTTCTTCTGAGTTTCACATTGCTGATTGTTGCTCTCTTCCGGTAAGAAGAAGCACCATATCTCAAAATTGAATGTTAAGTGCCAAGATCAGTAAAGCCGGCTGTCTTCAGATTAGTCCTGCATGAAAATTCAGGCCTTCTCGCATGTCTACATGTTGTCTTTCGCTACTATGGTTTCATCTGGTCTATTCTTAATTTCTGTCTTTCGTTGTATTCCTTTTAGCATGCCATCTGGTTATCATAATGCAAAATCTCTAAGAAAATGATGCATTCATACTGTTACTTTATTTGTTTCTGAAGATGTACCATTTCTTTACATGATACGTTCCTATTTCTTTGTGAAGATATACCCTTTCTTTACAAGGTGCCAATTTTGTTGGCCAAACTCAAGCTGCATGTTTCCTCTTTCTTTCTTTCAACTATTGCGTAAACTTTTCCTACCACCAGCAGCGAATGGTTTGATGTAGTTAAGAGTTGCTTTGGTCCAAAAAGAGGAATATCTTCTTCCCTGGATCAAGGATTCCAGAGCTATTAGCCTAGACTAATGATGGGGCGCGGCTTTAAACTCATGATGCCATTGAAACAGTGAGCTCTATTGAAATATGAGTTGTTTGCTAGGGTTGCCATTGGAGGCTGTGGAGCCATCAGGAGCTCATTTGGCGATCCTGTAAACCCAAAAACAGTTCCTCACTAGGACTGCCATTGGAGACTGCAAAGCCATTAGGGACTCGAGCGATCTGCAGGCCCCTAACGTGGCATCACCTCTCCTTGCGCCCATGTCTGTGTGAATTAAAAAGGTGTAATCATTTGGAGAGGTATATGCAGCTCCTTGTCAGTGTAAGCACAAAGTTCTACTACTTTGTTACATATACAGATCTAATGATATAACTGACTCACTGTTTGTCCCTCGCTTCTGTTATTTTCTCTCACGGCGTAACGTAGTGCACTACTTTGTCTAGTAGATCATCAATTTATAGACCAGAGGAGCAATGCTGGGAATCTTTTCTAAAATATCTTGCACGAGGGTTGCGTAGTCGTCGTTATAGCCTGTCTTCCACTCATGGTCTAGCTATGGATTCACCTTGTGAGCTCATCCCTAGAGCAAGTGTTTGATGACCAATGGAGTGGTGCCCAACCGTTTTTTTTTTTTTGGAATTTTCGGTCATTTAAGTTTTTACCCAAACCTTTTGATCATTTTCATGATTTTTGTTTAGCATGACAAACAGTTCAAGATAATAACTAGTTTAGCTCAAATAAATCTTTAAGGAGAATATGTTGAATCTCTAGCCCTAGCAATGTGGGGTACGAGAGTTACAAGCACTTCGTCTAGGCATATTCACAGACAGTCTGTGTCAGTACCATGTCAAGTGACCACTTGTTTCGCTCGGTTTTCTTTCATGGTTTCGCTATATGCTTGGATCTGACTTTACAGCTTCTAGTAGCTGTTAGAGGTCAAGAATCCTTTTGGAATACCAAGTAGGGGATGATTTCGGTCAGGTAATTTTGGACTTATGGATTGACTTTCTACAGTATTTAACTTTTAAACAGAGTATTTTTTAAGATGGGTCTACAAGTCGATTGTAGTAGAGCTATCCTGACTTCATCTATATCGGCTAAAATCGCATGCGAGTATCTCTCTTTTGCATCCTCTCTCACGAACAGCGAAAATTCAAAATTTTAAACTAAAAGCTATAAGCCACAGTCCAAAAAAACACACCCTTTAAGTTAGCTCTTCTTCACCCCACTCTAGTGGGTGCCATGGTCCTACATAAACCCTTCTAACTTCCACAGACCACATCCTACCCCCTAACAAAAGTTTGTATGTGTGTAATTGTTCGTGGAAAATTAAGGAAATCATTTGTGTAAGCTAGACAGCACCGGACTTGGGTAAAGACGATGGCACAAATGAAAGCTCCTCCCATGCCTCGGCCATAGTCATCAGCAAAATATGGGTCTGTTTTTTTGCAGTTTTTAACTTCAACTTTTGACTTTTTTACAGTAACTAGCTTTTAAATGAAGTGTCTTTTAACTACAACCCAGCTTAGAACTGGATCCATCCTGTCCACCTTGACTGCCCCTACTGCTTCCTTACAAGCACCAATGTACAAGGTTTTGAGTACGGAGATCTTGAATCGAATCGGATCAGATGTTTTGCTAAATCACATTGTAGGATCGAATAGTAGGATATAAGATCCTATTTGGTTATGGCGAATTGTACATTTTCTCACTCTACTACATCTTTTAATACATACTGATGTTAGAACTTTTTAGTCATAGTTGACATAATTAAATTTATAATTGCCGGTAATACATAGGATGCCTATAGCCAACTGTTCTTTTTTTTTTTTTGCTAGAATTGTGACAATATTCACTACTACAGAAAGGCTAATAGTAGACGGCAAATCACAGACGGTTTTGTGAAACCGTCTGTAATGTACACTATTACAGACGGTTTTAATTTGAAGGGCGTCTGTGGTATTTGTGGCGGCAAAAAGGAGTATCACAGACGGTTCTTACTGGATTATCACAGACGGTTTTTAATACAAACCGTCTGTGATAATCTGGGATTATCACAGACGGTTTTTTATTAACAACCGTCTGTGTTATTCGACTATCACAGACGGTTGTTGTTAAGAACCGTCTATGTATGTTCACAGACGGTTTTTAACAAGAACGGTCTGTGATGTCCCTTTGTCTGTCGTATCCTAGATCAGAGGTTAATATATAAGTACACATTGCTTCTAATAACTTAACTACAGAACTACTGAGACAAGAGATCACAAATTTAAGGCAAATTTATTAATTTCAATTAGAGACAAATTTATTACAAAAGTCGCACAGGTACAGAGTTTCCCAGATTGTAATCTTTTGGGATTCGTACGCTTCTTCTTCGACTTGGGGACTTGGAGGATCAGCCGCTAAATTCTCGAACGCCGTTAAGATTGCCCTTGTCCTCAGCACTTCCTCTTCCAGCCTGGGCAAATGATCAGTAGCATCCATAAGGTCGTAGAGGATAGCATGAAAGGATTCCTCAGAATCTGCCGTATTTGCTTGATCGGCAAGGCTATCCATCAGTCTCTCCAATGCGTGTAGAGCTTCTTCCGCTTTGCGCACATTGTGGAGAAGAACCAGGGTGAGGGCTGTTTCCCTTTCTTGAGCGGCAGCGAGACGCCTCCGTCGACGACGGAGGATCAGGTCAAGCTGACGGATGCAAGAAAGTCGGGGAAGGAGAGGAGGGCGGGTGCGGAGAAGCTGCTCCAGATGCAAATTGCTGGCCGCCTGTGTAAGGTTCCGGCCGAACAATTCTTGATGAACAGATGAGAGGAAGGAGATGATCACAAGAACAGTAGAAGCCATGTCGTATTGTATATTGTATTGTACGTAGAAGAGACCTGGATTAGGCGCATATTTAACCTTTAGCACAGACGGTTCGTATACCCAAACATTAATGATATAGACGCTTCGTATAACGATCAAGAGACGTTATTTAGACGATCGAAACACGAAGCGTTCTGGCATCGAAACACGCGCGAAGCGTTCTGGTATGAAGCTTATCACAGACGGTTTTTAATAAAAAACCGTCTGTGATAATATTTATCACAGACGGTTTTTTATTAAAAACCGTCTGTGATAATGACAAAGGCATTTAATGCGCTGCTCAGACCGCATCTGTCTTCATTTCGATCCAGATCTAGCCACTGTTGCGCACTTTTTCACTCGGGAGGAAGCTAGGCGATTTCAGGCCAGTTAATTTGGTGGGAAGTGGCAGAGATTGAGCTTTGAATTAAGATTCAGACTTTCCTGGTTGCTGTAGATATGGTTAGTAATGAAATTTATTTTTTCTTTAATTGCATTACAATTTAGGTCTAGGTAATCCATGAGTGGTTATTGAAGATGGTTAATTTGCAAATTATTGTTGGTTATATAATAGCTGTTGTGTTTGTAATATGAATTGAGCTAGCAAATTAAGTCTGAATATAATAAATGTGGCCGGTATATACGTAGTTATAATTAGTTAATCTAGATTTTAATACTAAGTTGTTATATATGTACGTAACGTAGGACCGAAGCTGGATGTATGCCGCGAGCCGTGTGAGTGAAGACTACATTAATGACGTTTCTGCTTTTATAAGAGCCGCCGAGGAGGATATGTTGAATAAGGGGGTGGAATATATGTGCTGTCCATGCACTGACTGCGAGAATTTGAAGATGTTTAAGAACCGAGGGCAAATTGAAGCGCACTTGATTCGGAGGGGTTTCAAAAAGGATTATACGTGTTGGACCAGTCATGGCGAAGTGAATGATCATATGCCGCCGGATGACATCGCCGGTGAAGTGAATGATATGCCCCCGGATGACATCGCCTGTGAAGTGAACGACATGCCGCCGGCTGATGTCGATTGTGGCTCGGATTCGGATAGGTTGCACGATGATAATCTGGATCAGATGCTTCGCGATGTAGAAGAGAACTATGATGAGAGAGAGTATGTTAAATTCCGTGGCTTGATGGAGGACTCAGAGAAACCTTTGTACACGGGCTGCAAGTACACGAGGTTGTCGGCCGTGCTTGAACTGTTGAAATTGAAGGCAAGCAACGGTTGGTCCGACAAGAGTTTCACGGCGCTGCTAGGTCTTTTAGCGGACATGCTTCCGGAGGGAAATGAGTTGCCTAAAACGACGTATAAAGCTAAGAAGGTTCTTTGTCCATTGGGAATGGAAGTAGAAAGAATACATGCATGCCCGAACGACTGTATCCTCTACCGTAAAGGGTATGCAAACATGCATGTATGTCCGGTGTGCAACGCATCCCAATACAAACGTAACAATCAATCAGATGATGGCGAGGGAACAGAGGCGAAGAAAGGACCTCCTGCTAAGGTGGCATGGTATTTTCCTATAATTCCCCGTTTGAAAAGGTTTTTTGCAAATCCAAAGGAGGCAAAACTGCTGCGTTGGCACTCGGAGGAGCGCAAGAAGGATGGAATGATAAGACACCTTGCTGATTCCGCGCAGTGGAGAAACATCGATAGGAGGTTTGCAGAGTTCGGTTCAGAACCAAGGAATATAAGGTTTGGACTGAGTACAGATGGAATGAATCCTTTCAGTAGCATGAGCAGCCGACATAGCACATGGCCCGTGACTCTCTGCATCTATAACCTTCCTCCTTGGTTGTGTATGAAGCGAAAGTACATTTTGCTGTCGATACTTATCCAAGGGCCAAAACAACCTGGGAATGATATCGATGTGTTCCTAGCACCGTTGGTGGAAGATCTAAAAGTAATGTGGAACGAAGGGGTACAGGTATGGGATGCGTACAAACGAGAGAACTTCACTCTGCGCTCCTTATTGTTCTACACCATAAATGATTATCCTGCCCTTGGTAACCTATCGGGCCATAGTACAAAAGGTGCCAAAGCTTGTACTCACTGTTTAGATGGTACCGAGAGTGTGTGGCTGAGACACTCACGCAAAATCGTCTACATGCGTCACCGCCGGTTCCTTCGGAGGGCTCACCCATACCGCAAGATGAAGAAACAATTTGACGGAGAGAAGGAAGATGGTTCAGCTCCAAGGCATTTAAGGGGACGCAAGGTTTATGATATGGTTAAGGATTTAGATGTTGTCCTCGGAAAGGGACGTAAATTGAGGGCTCATGAGAAGAACACCTAGAAGAAGAGATCAATATTTTGGGACTTACCTTATTGGGAGTACCTAGATGTTCGGCACTGCATTGACGTCATGCACGTAGAAAAGAATGTGTGCGACAGCTTGATTGGTCTCTTACTGAACATCCGTGATAAAACAAAGGACGGTGTCAACGTACGGCTTGACTTGGCTGACATGGACATCAGGCCTGAGTTAGCACCGACAAGCACTGATAATGGACGAACGTACCTTCCCCCTGCGTGTTACACTCTGTCCAAGGCTGAGAAAAAAGAACTGTGCCAGTGCTTGCATGGTGTGAAAGTTCCGTCTGGTTACTCCGGCAACGTGAAGAAACTTGTTTCGATGCAAGATTTAAAGTTAAATGGCATGAAGTCTCATGATTGTCATGTGCTGATGACACAGATGCTCCCTATTGCAATTAGAAATATTTTGCCGATCAAAGTCCGAGAGACAGTCATGAGGCTATGTTATTTCTTTAACACAATTGCTCAGAAGGTCATCGATCCCGAAGGACTAGATGCTCTGCAGGACGAGGTGGTGATGACTCTATGTCACCTTGAAATGTATTTCCCTCCTTCGTTTTTCGATATCATGGTCCATCTCATTGTTCACGTTGTGTGGGAGATAAAAATGTGCGGGCCCGTATTCCTACGCAGCATGTACCCATTTGAGAGGTTCATGAGAATTCTCAAGTCCTACGTACGGAATCGTTCTCGGCCGGAGGGCAGCATCGTCGAAGGTTATGCAAGCGAAGAGGTGATTGAGTTTTGTGTCGATTATATGGCTCAGATTCAACCGATAGGTGTCCCTCAATCTCGTCATGAAGGGAGGCTGAAGGTTGGTGTTAATGCAGCTGGTTGGTGTTGTTTATGAATGCAGCTGTTTGGTGGTTGATATGAATGCTGTGTAGTTATTGGTGTTGTCGTAATAAGAACAGCCGGGAAGGGCTTATCACAGACGGTTCTAAACTTAGAACTGTCTGTGAAAGTAAATTATCACAGACGGTTCTAAACTTAGAACCGTCTGTGAAAGTAAATTATCACAGACGGTTCAAAACTTAGAACCGTCTGTGATATAATATCACAGACGGTTCTAAACTTAGAACCGTCTGTGATAATCTCCCTACATATACGCTCTCGCTAGGGTTTTCTTGTGCGCCTGCAGTTATTCGATTAGATCTAAATCCCGAGCCCGTCGTCGCCGCCTCCTCCCCGAGCCCTCGCCGGCCGCCTCCCCGGACGAAGACGTCGCCGCAGCCTCCTCCTCCTCCGTCGCCGCCTCCTCGAGCCCGTCGCCTCCTCCTCCTCCGTCGCCGCCGCCTCCTCCTCCTCAGTCGCCGCCTCCCCGAGCCCGTCGCCTCCTCCTCCGTCGCCGCCGCCTCCTCCTCCTCCGTCGCCGCCTCCCCGAGCTCGTCGCCTCCTCCTCCTCCGTCGCCGCCTCCCCGAGCCCGTCGCCTCCTCCTCCTCCGTCGCCGCCTCCCCGAGCCCATCGCCTCCTCCTCCTGCGTCGCCGCCTCCTCCTCCTCCGTCGCCGCCGCCGCCGCCTCCTTCGTCGCCGCCTCCTCCTCCTCCGTCCCCGCCTCCTCCTCCTCCGTCACCAAAACCCTAAGGTCATCAAATCCCTCCCCGAGCTTCATGCTTACTGTTAGGGTTTAGGGTTGATGCTTGATGCTTCATACTTAGGGTTATGGTTGATGCTTGATGCTTACTGTTATGGTATATGCTTACTGTATATTCATGTTTGTTATGCTTACTGTTAGGGTTTAGGGTTGATGTTTCATGCTTCATACTTAGGGTTATGGTTGATGCTTGATGCTTACTGTTATGCTTGATGCTTAATGTATATTCAAGTTTGTTATGCTTACTGTTAGGGTTTAGGATTGATGCTTGTTGCTTCATACTTAGGGTTATGGTTGATGCTTCATACTGTATATTCAAGTTTGTTATGCTTACTGAGATTGCCTGTGGGATTTACAGTTGCTCGATGATGATAAAATCATATACTGAGATTGGTTCATTCAGTGTTTGAGCTCTAATAGCTGTCGGTTCATGCAGTTTTCAGGTTATAGCATGTTATTAAATTGATCTGTTAGGATTTAATCTTGACAAGTTAAAAGACTTAATTATTGGGCAAAGTTAACTTGTGTGGTCTTGATCTGTATGAATACTGCTGTTTGAATATATGCATGCTGAATATATCTTGATCTTGAGATTTTAGAGTTTGTATCTAGAGCTCAAAATACTGAATTCATTATTTGGCATAACCAATCAAGGAAGAGTATATGATTTAGTAGCGGGACGGCCAAGATTAATCTTGTGCAACCCTACAATTTGAGAGCACATATTCATGTTGAGACTGTTATTGATTCTATTATTGATGCTTGTTGCTTATTGCTTCATATTGCTACCATTATATATGTATATATGTAGGTATGTATATGTATATATGTAGGTATGTATATGTATATATGTAGGTATGTATATGTATATATGTAGGTATGTATATGTATATGTATGTATATACACATATAGTATGTAGTATATAGTATAGGCACATAACCCCTCTCTCTGTCCACATCACCCCCTCCCTTCTCCCCCTTCCCTCTACTCCTCTCCTCTCTTCCGAACATTTAGCATCATGTTTCACTTTTCGTGCTTCCTCACTTTGAACATTGAGCTTCATAGAACTTTGTTTAGAGACCTTGTAGTAATAGTATACATTGACCATTTGGGTGGAAAGAAATACATTGTGTCGTCAGGCTCATGACTGACAATTTGAAGCATAGCATAGCATCCGAGGCACATCCGAGGCCTGCAGCTGTGTCTTGAGGAATGCCAAGAAGCTGTTCTTCAGATGTGGCTCTTCAGATGCCACATCTGAAGACCAGCTCTTGGCATTCCTCAAGACACAGCAGCAGGCCTCGGATGTGCCTCGGATGCTATGCTATGCTTCGAATTGGCAGTCATGCGCCTGACGAAACAGTTGATCTTTCCACCCAAATGCTCCATGTATCTAGACATCACCCTTACAATTTGAGAGAACACATTAAGCAATCAAGGACCACTCTAGTGTATATGCCACATAGACCTTCAAGGGGCATGAAGCAAGTGACAGTCTAGTGTATCAGGTTCAATGAACCAGATACACTAGTTTCTGTCATTTGCTTCATAGAACTTTGTTTAGAGACCTTGTAGTAATAATATATGCCACATAGACATTCAAAGGGCATGAAGCAAGTGGGACACTCCAGTGTATCCGGTTCAACGAACTTGATACACTGGTTTGTTCCATTTGCTTCGTAGGACTTTGTTTAGGGACTTTGCTATTTGGTTTATAGTATTAGCAACTAAAGTAGGTGCTAAGATAGGCACATCACCCCCTCTCTATGTCCATATCACCCCCTCCCTTCTCCCCCTCCCCTCTACTCCTCTCTTGTCTTCCAATTCAATATGATCACTTTCTCATCTTATCTTAATAGACCCACAAAATGAGCAACACGTCACCCGCGCATTCTTCAACATCATCGCCGGAGGTGTCCGCTCCAACAGCAAGACGCCAAGGAAGAGGGCTATCGAAGAAGGCTGAGGGCCGACAGACCATCACAGCGGTGGATGCATCTGGGGTCCCTCTCCTTCCTAAGAAAGTAGTAAGCGCTTTCCGATCCATGGTCGGAATAGTTGCACGAGAACGAATTGAGATCACATACAATTCGTGGAAGAACGTGCCTGCCACTCGGAAACGTGAGCTGTGGACCGAAATTTTGGCATCGTTCGAGTTCCCAGAAGAACACCTACAAGCTGTGCAACGACAAACCTACCTAGGGGCGTGCAAAGCATGGAAGAACTTCAAGAGCACGCTTGTCAGGAAATACGTGGAGATGGACGAAACGCCTTTTCATAAATACCCATTCCTGGAACCACAATGGGAAGAGTTCAAGGCGATGAAGACGTCCGAGGATTTCAAAAGTACAAGTATGGCGCACAAGGCCCTCCAGGCAAAAAACACACACCCCCACAGACTTGGCACATCTGGGTATGCGGGAAAAATACCGCAATGGAGGCAGGAGGATGACCTGGCAGCTGCACAGGACATCGCCCCGCCATTTTCCAATATCCCGGATGACCGCGCTCGAAATTGGATTAGAGCAAGGTCATCTACAACGACATCGGGGGACATCACCTTTCGAAACCCTGCAGACCAGCAAGTGTCCCAGCGCCTGGTAAGATATCGATACAACTACGTAGCTTGTAATTACTCCACAACTTCGTACGAATTGAAATGACATGTCGTGCTGTTGCAGGAAGAGCTGAGTTTTGAATCTACCCTGGGATCATTCCAGGGAACAAGGGAGAATGATATGCTCTCCGTGGCCCTGGGAAACAAGGAGCACCCGGGTCGTACGAGAGGCCTTGGGCTTTACGTTCCTTGGAAACATGGTTTCCAAGATGACTCCGGAATGTATCGGCGTAGGAAGAGAAGCAAAGCCGAGCGTGACGCACAGCTACGAGAAGAGATCAAGGAATCTCTTCGAGATGAGCTATTAGCTCAGATGGGTGATAAAATCAGAGAAGAGGTGCGAAAACAGACAGAAAGTCAGCAGGCCGCCACCGCCGCTGCTATGCTAGGTAGCCCGCACAACCGTCCGAGTAGTTGCGCGTCCAATCCGACGCATACCCAGTCCAAATTTCCTGTGGACGACATCCTGGTAATAATTATTACCTCTCGAATGCTTGCTCCATTGGTAGGCCTATTCGAGTAGCTAATTTTGTATCGTTATGTAGGAGCCTACGAACTGCAAGCTCCAAGTGAGATATGGCTCCATTCCCTTGTACGCTGCTTGGGGTCAGGCATATTCGTCTGGTAACGGGGCCATGGTGCACGGCCAAGCTTTAGCGCCAGGCTTCGCAAAAGTTAATGTGGATGGTGTGTATGTCAATTTTGAGGTGGTCCCGCTACCGAAGCCCCCCAACGACGAGATCGTAACTCTAGGACAGGCCATTGGAACATTCATCCAGTGGCCCAAAAGCGACATCTCCCTGGAGGCTTCTTCACAGGTGGCAGGACCACATCAACTTGCACTGGTGCCATCTCCATTACAAGACCAGTCGGTTCCACCACCGGATACTACACCGGTGCTATCTCCACGGGCCCTATTCTCGCCAGAGCAACTTGCACCGCTGCTACCTTCAAAGTCGACTTCCGTGAAGTCGACCTATAGCCGAGGCAGCAAGGCCAGCAAGGGCAAAGCAAAGAAGACCAATGATGATCTTCCGTACCACCCTTTGGCCCGCAAATTCGTGCTTGGCGAGCCGTTGCTCGAGCAAAAAGCCCTCCAAAAGCTACCATATAGTTGCATGCAATTGCACACGTGGTATATGCAGCAGTCCAACAAGCCAGAGGGAGAACGGACTTCAAGTATCACTGTCAAATTCTCCGAGGAAGATTTACACCATAATCTTCAAGAGTGTACATTCGTGGTCGCCTTTGAGGATTTATTCGAGCTGTTCATGCTCAACGCTCTTGACGTCTCAATCGTTCGATGCTGGACGCTGTAAGTGTGTACAATCACAGTCTCCGTTAATGTCATACCGATAAATGCCATATCTAATTTTTTGCTTTCGTGTGTATATATATAGACACATGCTGATTAAAGCTAGAGTATCGAACTCATCAGCTGGTTTCTTGGACCCACAATTGGTCGCCAAGACTACCATCGATGTGGAGGCATCCCTCGTCGAGAGGTACATTGCATCAGGCCTGCTGAGTTGCCGCAATAAGGACTATGTACTTATGCCCTTCAATCAGAGCTTTCATTGGATTTTAATAGTAATTGTACCAAAATGGAACAAGGTATATTACCTTGATTCCCTAAGTAAGAATAAAATGGACTTCACAGTTGTCAGCCAAGTAATCGATAGGTAAGCACATATTCTCCATACATATCTACATTGTACTCTTTCTTTCCTTCCGAATGATTAAGGTTAACCTTTTCGAATTACGTAGGGCGTTCGCGATGTACATTGAAAAGGGAGGTGACTCGAAGCGCGGGGCCAACGGCCTGCTGACACATGTTCGAGATTTTAAGGTATTCGCTATTTCACATTAATTAATCCTATGCAACAGATGGTACTAATGCCTTTTGAACTAACACATTCCATTTTTTGCAGTGCCACCAGCAGCAGCCGGGCAACACATGTGGATACTACGTTTGCCAACATATGGAACTACTCCTCGATTCCTCGAGGATCACCAATTCCAAGGTTTGTCAATCTTCCCATAATTACTTCATACTTATCGCGTTACATATATACGCACATTGATATTCCTATCGACAGGCTGTGTCAATCCCGTCAACTGCATTGAAACAGTCTGAGCTTGGAGGGATTCAATCAGAGTTGGCGTTCTTTTTGCTGACTCAAGTCATACAGCCAGGAGGACGGTTCCACTGCGCACCATGATTTCTTATTGGTCTTATCACTAAGTGTAAATGCAGTGTAGATCTTTTGTAACTGTGCATTTGTTAATGGATATTTCAGTTCAATTCAATTAATTCATTTGCGAAATGGATGCATGCTTTATGTCTGTGAGATGAAGTGCGATGTCAATTGGATGTTTTGTCTGCGAAATGTACCTGAAAGCAAATGAGATGTGTGAATTGTATGTTTTTTGTCTGTGATTATCTGCTTGTTTCAGAGGGCATGGCTAGCATTTCCTGAGGCTAGCCAATAAACAGAAATAGATTCTGCTAGGGGGGGAGGAATATCACAGACGGTTTTCAATGAAAAGCCGTCTGTGATTATCAGATATCACAGACGGTTTTTCATTACAACCCGTCTGTGATTATCCGATATCACAGACGGTTGTTTATTAAAAACCGTCTGTGATTATCAGATATCACAGACGGTTTTTTATTAAAAACCGTCTGTGATTATCCAATATCACAGACGGTTTTTAATAAGAAACCGTCTGTGATATCGGATAATCACAGACGGGTTGTAATGAAAAACCGTCTGTGATATCCGATAATCACAGACGGTTCGAAAACCGTCTGTGATAACTTGGATTATCACTGACCCATTATTTCAGACGGTTCAGAAAACCGTCTGTGATGACGTTTCTGAACCGTCTGTAATACTGTTTTCTGTAGTAGTGATTAGTATTCTTCAAAATTAAAGATTCTGTATAAGATCGAATTGTTCCCTCAATCCGGATTGTAGGGTATTAAGATTTTAAGACTCAAATCGAGATTGTTACAACCTTGCCGATGCGTATATATACTCCGCTCCAATTTTGCTTTGGTTCTTCTTGGTCTGGGGCCGTCGATGGCATGGCCAAGGCCATAGCCATTTATTTGCCTTGCATGTCCCAATCATGCGGTTTATTTCCACGCCCGACACGTGCGCGGATAAAATCAACGTACCAATCTCACGCTTATCCGAGTCCTGAGCACGGCGATAGCGCCGTGGATGGCCAGCACTACGTGATAAGATGCTGCACGACGCACGCTGCCTTCTGCCCTAGTTGAACCATACAATTCCGTACCTGCCCATATAAATGCATCGATCGGCAGCCAGCAATTGCTTTACCCAACACACATTTGTGCCCTGCTGATCGTACGACCAGGTATATCACTACTGTGTCTGTACAGGACGCCATGGCTAGCTCGGTCTCCTCAATCCTCCTCCTCGTCTCCTCCGTTCTCCTCGCCGCCGCCTATTTCCGCCGCAACGCCGGCTACGCCAACTGCAGCATCTCCGCTGCCACCACCACGTACCTCCACTTCTACATGCACGACGATTACGCCGGCCCGCACCCCACGGCCGCACTCGTCGTTCCTGGGAGGCCGCCGCTATCAGACAACGCAGCAGACGCGGCGGCGTCTCCCTCCCCACGGCGGTTCGGCGACATCGCCGTGATGAGCAACGCGCTTACGGAGGGGCCCGGGCGCGGCAGCGCCCGCGTGGGCACGGCGCAGGGTTTCACCGTGCGTGTGGCGGAGCGCGGCGCCGTGAACGCCGTGAACATGCACCTGGTGATGGAAGCCGGCGAGTACGGTGGCAGCTCGCTAGCGTTGAACGGCAGAGTCGACACGGACACTGAGGTGCGCGAGTCGGTGATCGTCGGCGGCACCGGCCGCTTCCGGTTTGCGCGGGGCTACGCCCTGAGCAGGAGCTACGACTACGACATGGCCAAAGGAGGCGTTGTTGAGATAGATGTGTACGTTCACATACTGGACGCTTAGCCATGTATGTATGGCGCCCGTGCATGCGTGAGCTTTGTTGCTTTGGTGTGCTTATATATGCATGTTATGGCTAAACTTTTTAAAAACTAAATCCCAATTACGGCCAGCTAATCTATACTCTCCGAGAAGGCAATACCTAGCAATTCTTTTAGTTATCACGACGGTTCGCGGCTGCATGGGAATAAATAGAATTTGGCGAAATTAACAAGAGAGACTAGGGAAAGTTCCGACGGTATAGCTCAGCTCCTCCAGCTGCCCTCCACTCCTCCTCTCTCTTCCTCACCTCCGCTGCCTCCCTCCTTGTCATTGTCACTGTCATGCCAGTGGCAGCTCCGTGTCACTACTACAAAAAAGGTCATCACAGATGGCTTAAAACCGTTATCATAGATGATTTCTGAACAGTCTTAATTTATGTGTCTATGAGAACAGATGGTAGTAACGGCTCTCAAACCGTCTGTGATAAGTTACAACACATACAGTTTTTCAAAACAATCGTCTGTGATATGTTAGGTATCACAAACAGTTCTTAAAAATAGCCGTTCGTGATATCTGATGTATCGCAAATGGCTAATACCAAAAACCATTTGTGATATGTCAGATATCACATACGGTTCTTAAATATAGTTGTTTGTGATATCTGACATGTCACAGATGACTAATACCAAAAACCATCTATGATATATCATATATCACGGAGTGTTCTTAAACATAGCCGTTTGTGATATCTGAAATATCGCAGATGGTTTGGTATTACAAACTGTCTGTAATAGCTAAATTATTTTCTATTTTAGCGCTAGCCTAAGGAAATGCTAGCTACGCTCTTTGAAAACAAGCAAGCAGATCACATAGCACACGACAATTATTACGCATATCTCACAAATAAATTAAACAACTGAATGAAGTACAATTGAATTAATTGTTTGATTAAACATAACTAAGTAAATGACAATTGAATGAAATGTTTGGATATCTAATCATTGATCATCGCTATGGTTGAACTCTCCATTCAGGTGAATGACATCTGCCATCAAGAATTCAGAGAGCTTTCCTCGAACTTTAGTGAGTTTGTCAAAATCGAATGCACTTGAGTTGAATTCCACGCCATGTTGTTTGGAGTGTTAAAATCATTAGCATATATATATATATATATATATATATATATATATATATATATATATATATATATATATATATATATATATATATATATATATATATATATATATATATATATATATATATATTGATAATCATGAAATAAATATTGGTAGCTTGATAAACCTCTAGATTTTTCATCTTAGTGCACATAATTTTCTCCATATATCTGCAAATGTAGAATTGACATATGTTTCCTGTAGCTGCTGGTGGCACCGCAAAAATAGAATTACAAACATAGGTATTGTCAGTTCTAGAGACATTATTACAAAGTGTGACATAGGATTGTTGTGTTGTAGCGGGTACTGGAAATTGCATCCTGTATCGCAGTATGGCGCTAGATTCCTTGTATGTCCCTCCCCAAGCAATGTAAGCGCTGAACGGCCTACATGATTCCAAAAGGTTGGCCTTGGCCATTTTGAACAAAGGGAAGACTATAATACAATTATGTATGGAGGGAATGAGTTTATCTATCAATTGCTTGTTGCACACGGGTGAAGTCGTGGTTGTTTCAAAGTAGGGAATCAAGGTATATTATCACAATCAGAATATAGTGAAACCTAGTCATGTATGTCGCCATAATGATTAATCCTAAGTTAATGTTGCATATAAAGTACACATGAAACTTGTATGGCAACTAGTGAAACACTTACCTCTAATTGAAGGGTACCAGGATGTAGTCCTTATCACTCTGAGCATGCAATTCTGTCATTATATAATTTTTGACGAAGGATGAGTCTTTCTTGATGTATTGCTCAGGGACCAAGTGTCAAGGAAACACACCGGTTCTCGCCATCGCTGGACTTGTTGGATCTATACAAAAGTAATGAGTTATGATATTTATCGGCATTACGTGAATATAGAACTTGGTTATATAGTACACTTACAGTGTCTAGTATCATAGAAGTGAGGTGTCGAGTCCGTCGAGGTTAATAAATCCGAATAAGTTTTCGAAAGTCACGGCAAAGTAGCCCAAGTTGTGGAGGAAATGCGCCTCTATGTATCTCATAGTGAATCCACTTTGCCGGTTTGGCTTCCTATCAGACCTCTGCATGTACCAAGCAAGAAAAGTCCTGCAAATCAGTCCAAGACTGGGTAATTGAGAGACCATGTGGTTATGACCCCATGTTTGTGATGAGTAATTGACGAGTATTTTGGAAAGATTGAGTTTGGTTTGTTCGTTTCGTGCCATGATGGCATTTGGTTCAGTCGGGGTTGGCTAGTGGGACTTGAGGCATATTCTTCTTCCCGATTGGTCGTTTGGGCAAATTCATGCTTAAATACGATTTGTTGATGCTAATGAGGTTTACCTGTTTCGAGCGGTGCTACGTGATGCGTTTCTTGTTTGTGATGGATGCAGGATGTCGAGGTGAAGTCGTGGCGAGGCACAGAGGACCGGACTAGGCGCGGGCGGTGCCGAGGTCAGAACGGTCGAGGTGTGCCGAAGACGGCGAGGGCTCGAGGTAGCTGCGAGGCTTGGAAGGCAAGGAATGAAGAAGCTTCCCGGAAGGTGCAGGAGGGGCGTTTTGGTGAATACGCAAAGCTGCAGTAAAGGAAGTAGATTGTGGACAAAGCACTAGAGTTAGTGGGTAAAGCGAAAAAGCTTAATGAGCAAAGCATGTAATGGACCCATTAAGAGAGGCTATAAAAGGAGGAGTATTTCCTGCATGTTGTGTGACTTGAGAGATGGCTTGAGAAGGGGGTTAGAGGCTCTTTTACTTTGTGCTTTAGTTGTTGAGGAGTGGGTGAGAGCAGGAGGGGTGTGTCTCCTGTTTGTTGCTCATGTTCTCTATCGTATGAGTCTTTTGCTTTGAGAGTTCTTGCATATCCTGAGATTGTGAGAGAAGAAATGAGTTAATCTTCCATGTAATCATTCATCTCTCTTACTCTAAATCAATATGGGAATGTTTGTGTTGGAATATTTTCATTTCCCTACTCTTTCTGTTGGTTTTTAGTCTTTGTTGCTTCACTGCCCATTTTCTCCTTTTTGATGTTTATGTTGAATCTTTGAGTAAGGAGTAGCAAAATGGATTGCTCAGTGATGGGATGATGTTTTACAACTATTTGGTTAGATAATCTTTCTAGAGTTCAATGGAAAATCCAAAGATTCCCTTTTGCTCTCTTCCTCTGTTTCCTGTTTTTCTAGGGTTTATGTCAGGGGAACCTTGCCCCTTTTGATTTCCTGTCTAAAGATGGCTTGAGATTTGGTGGTTTTAGTCTTGAGATCATTGCTAAGGTAGTTACAAAAGTTCATGAGCAGAAGGTGTGTGTATGATGAGCAATTTGCAAATCTTCCTATTTCTTGTAGGAGCTCCAGATTTTTGTCAAATCCTTGATTTGTAGCTCTTTTGGTGAAATCTCTGGATTCAAAGGGTCTCAAGACTATTTGAGACAAGTTCTTAGGCTTGTGGTCTAAGGGGAGCTGCTATTTTTCACCAAATCATCTGAAATCTGCAAGTTTCATCTTTTTAGGGTTCTTCAGTCTCGGGTCTGCCTGAATTTTTCAGCTCAATCGGTCAGACCGGTGATCGTTAAGTGGTCAGACCGGAGTTAGCAGACCGGTCAGACCGGCCGTATGCTTGCGGTCTGACCGGCCGGCTCTTTGCGGTCAGACCGCCCCTGGTGCTTATTTGATTTGGTGTCTTTCTTACTTAAGCTAGGTTATTCCATGTTATTTCTCTCTGTTAGATTTGAGCTTGCAGTGAGCATGAGTATTTCCTTTCATAGCTTATCATAGCTATTGGAGAGAAACTTGTGGTGAATACTTTTGGGGGAATTTTTAAAGACGACATTCACCCCCCCCCCTCTGTCACCGATTTCGATCCAACAGTAATTGTGACTTGAGAACCAACAATACTCTGGACTTGTACTTTCAGGGCCCAGGAGGCACCTTAATCTTCTTTGGTTAGACCTTAGCATCTCGCTTGCTATACATCTTCGGTGTCATCTCCACGAGAGCCAATGCGATGGCCTTCTGAAGTGGAGCTTTAGGTGAGTCACAGAGGGTTCTGTTTGATAGGCATAGTCATGTGGAGATCGTGGCACGGAAGTGTGTAGGACGATGTCCCTCTTGGGCCACTAAACGAATGCGTGGACGGTATCCCCTAGTGTCATGATCTCTTCATTTGGGGGCTTCTCAAGTGAGACGGTCCTAAAAAACGTCATTAATCATTTCCACCTGGGCCTTCACAAAACCAATCCCTAGCTGGGCACCATGCACCTACATCCCTAGCAGGCATGGAAACGCCATCCCCTATCCACCGTCAATAGGATGGAGCTAACAAGTCTGACTCTGAGGATGCATAGCGTGGACTTCTACAAAATGATACACGATGAGCTAAGACATCCACCAGGTCTATCTATGTAGCATTCAAGAGAGGTATATTGCTTGGATGTCATCGATAGGTAAGTCAGCATCGCTATGTTCATAAAGTGGTGTGGACGCGGTGCTACTCAAATGATGAGAGGGACTGGGTACCACAATAATGGGGGTGGCTTACGAGTGGTTGTGGACTTCTCTTAGTTCTTCCCTCAGTGAATCTATCTCTCCTTAAAGTGAATCAGATAGCTCTTCCTTAGGTAACATACAAAGCTCCTGTTTCATTTGTTCCTTACGCTCAGCCTTAGATCTTTTCCTACTCCCATATGTCTCAGAGTTGTTTGGGAATCCATGCCTCCAAGGTACGTAAACTCCCTAGGCCTCACGAGTGACCTGGGTGCTCCTTGTTTCTTAGGGCCATGGATAGTATATCCTTCTCTCTAACTGCTTTGAAGGAGCCTTGAGAAAATTCAGTAGTCAATGTTTGTTACAAGAGGTAATATGTTATTTGAGACCCCATAAAGTTATGGACCTATTAACAACTAGGTTGTTTAATATATCTTATCAGGCATTGGGACACTTTCTTGTCTGCAGAGTTTTTGAAAGAGGAAACGCTCAAAGACGTGGTTGATGACCTTACTCTAAACTAGTTTTAGGTGTGCTCATTTGTGATCCTGACAAATGGTGAGAAGGTCTCCAATCGAATTATGACCTCATCCTGCATCCTCCATTGTGGCATTTTACCAGCGTACCTAGCAGTGCTGAGTCTGTGGGGGTGAGTGTTTTGTGCCTAGAGAGCCTTGTGCAGTACTGCACTTCGCTGTTGAAATTCGGTCATAATTTTCATCCACACAAAGACCTCCCAATCAAATTCATTCTACATTGTGGAACTCCCTATCTTGGTTTATGACCTGAGACATCAAGAAGTACACACACTATCCTCGAATTTGTTGGAGCTTAGCCTGTTCCAACACAGTTGTAGTGATCGACACAACCTATCGGTTGGAAGATCAATGTCATGCATACATATAAATTAATAAGTATGAAATAATTATTGCAAGATTGATAGACCTAAGGATCATTGGTCTTGGTGGAACCAAGGAGTAGTTCCATGTTA
The DNA here is from genome assembly GCA_017311315.1 of Dendrocalamus latiflorus. NCBI lineage: Eukaryota > Viridiplantae > Streptophyta > Magnoliopsida > Poales > Poaceae > Dendrocalamus > Dendrocalamus latiflorus. Next base: position 44,557,352 of record CM029642.1, on the reverse strand, counting down.
TGGCAAACATAGAATCCACAGGTGTTGCTCGGCGGCTGCTGGTGGCGCTGCAAAAATAGAATTTGTTAGTTTGAGAGGCATTACTATGAACTGTCATATATGGGATTAATGCGTACTAGCAAATACTAAGAAATCTAGATCATGTCATAGAGCGTTGATCTCTTCCCTGGATCTCCTTACAGTAGCAACATATATGGCAAATGACCTACATGATTAGAAAAGGTTAGCTTAATCATTGCGAAGAAAGGAAAGACTACAATAGAGTTATATATGGAGGAAATGTGTTTACTTGTTGATTAATTGTTGGACAACTGTGAAGTCAGTTTTGGCCTTCCTTCCGGAATCAAGGTATATTACCCTGTTCTATTTTGGTATAACTACAATTAGAATCCAGTGGAACCTACACAAGTATGTCGTCATGGTTATTGAACCTAAGTTTGTATTGTTTATAAAGTACAAATCAGCAATTATAGCTATTAGTGCAGCACTTACCCCTGGTTATAGGGCATAAGTATGAATTCCTTGTTGTGGTGAGCCATGAATGCCTTCACCATATAATTCTCGATGAAGGATACATTCTCCTTGATAGTATCTATGGAGACCAAGTGTGGGTCGAGGAAGCCTACTGGTGATTTCATTAATCTGACTATAGTCACCATGTATCTATCTATATATATAAGCAATGAGTTATATATGACACTTCAGTATTACATGAACATAGACCATTATTGTTATACACACTTACAGTGTCCAGTATTGAATGAGCGAGGCATCGAGTTGAAGAGGAAGAACATGTCCTCGAAGGTCACCATGAAGATGCAATCATGAATATCATGCTGAAGATGGTACGACCTGAACTTGATGTTGGCACCTGAGCACCATTGTCCATCTGGCTTGTTGGTCTATTCCATGTACCATGCATGCAATGCCTGGCAAGCCAGTCCTAGGGTTTGGAGGTGCTCTATCGAGATGACCTACGGCTCGCCTAGCTTGAATTTTTGGGCCAACAGCAAGTAGAGTATGTTATCGGTCTTCATTCGTTTACCCTTACCACCTCGATTGTTAGAGGTCGACTTCAGGATAGTCGACTGTGCACGAGATGTAGATGCACTACGCCCTTGCCACGTCGGTGCAGATAGCTCTAGTGGACTTGGCACTGGTGCAGAGAGCTCCTGTGGACTTGAAGATGGTGCAGGAGCCTCCAGACAGATGTCCCTATAGGGCCATAGATGAATGTTCCAATGGCTTGCTCTAGAGTCACAACCTTGTCATTTGGGGCATCTAAAGTGGGATGACCTCAAAATTAGCGTGAACACCATCCACATTCACTTTTGTGAAATCTGGCACTAGAATTACACTATGCACCAAGGCCCTGGCAACGGATGGATATGCCTGGTCCCAAGTAGCGTATAGGGCAATGGAGGCGTATCTCACTTGGAGCTTGCACTTCGTAGCCACCTACATAATGATATAAAATTAGCTACTCCAACAGGCCTATCAGTGGATCTAACATTCCAGAGATAATAATTATTATAAGGATATCATAAACAAAAAATCTGTGGTCGCTTTTCGAGGTAGGGTTGGACGCGTAGCTACTCTAATGGTTGGGGCTGGCTAGCATAAGAGCAGCGATGACTTCCAACTGATTTTCCCTGCACCTTTGCATCTCATCTCTGCGATCTTCTCTCTAAGGGATGCCCTAATCTCCTCTCGTAGCCATGCCTCACAGTTGGCTTTAGCTCTCTTCTTACTCTAGTACGTTTCGATGTCCTCTGAGAAACCATGTTTCTAAGGAACATAAAGACCAAGGCCTCTCGTGCAACCCTGGTGCTCCTTATTTCCCAGAGCTGTAGAGGGCATATCTCTCTCCATGACTACCTGGAATGAGTATTGGAAAGATTCTACACTCAGCGCTTCATGCAAGAGCTCAACATGTCATTTTACTTCCTATGAAGTTATGGAGTAACTACAAATTAGGTAGTTCCATATCTTGCCAGGCGGTGGGACACTTCCTCATGTACAGGGTTTGAAAAGAAGATGGCCCCCAATGACATGGTAGATGATCTTGCTCTTTTCCAGTTTCGAGCATGCTCATCAGGATCCCAACAAATGGTAGGGAGGCCTCTTACAGAATTGCTTGATCGTTCTTCTTCCTCCATTGCGGGATTTTACCTGCATACCATGTGGTGCTGAATCTGTGGGGGCGCGTGTTTTTTCTGGAGGGCCTTATGTGCCGCACTTTCACTCCTAAAATTATCTGTCATCTTCATCGCCTAAACTCTTGCTATTGCGGTTCTAGGAATGGATACTTATAGAAGGGCGTCAGATCCTTGTCCAAGTATGTTTGATAAGCATACTCTTGAAGGTCTTCCATGCTTTACATGCCACTAGCAACATATGTCATCGCATAGAGGCCTTTTGTTCTTCTGGGATCTCGAACGATCCAAATATTTCTGTCACCAGCTCATTTTTTTGAACTTTGATCACATTCTTCCATGAATTGTACATGATCTCAATCCATTCCTGTGCAACTATTCCGACCATTCTCCAGAATGTGGACACTGCTCGATGAGGATTGAGAGGGGTCCCAGATGCATCGACATCCATGATGGTAACTCGGTCCTTTGCGATAGTCCTTGTCCATGGCACTTCCATTTTTCAGAGGATGGTGCATCACACGCATCTAGCAACAATGACAAAAAATGAGCGGATGACATCTTCAAAAGATAATAGAAGTGATGAAGCCTAATTTAATGCTAAATCAAGACTATGTAGGGCTAATTCTTGAGTATTTTGAAATAACAATTAATTAATATGTAAGCAGAATTGAGCTGACTGTATCGTTTGGTGAATTCAGAATATGTTTCAAAAAATCAATGTGCCAACTAAACCAGAATTGTTAGGAAAAATAGGTCATCCATGTGGCATCACAAGTTCTAAATTGAAGTTCAAATGCAGATGATGAACCAAACTCTAGTGGCATCCATGCCATTCTCCCTATCATTACTTCATCAGTAATTTCTGGTAGGATAAAGAGACATTTGACTCAATGTATGCCAATATTACATTGCATTTACACATGAATATAGGACATCTATCTACTAGACCATGCTCTTGAAACATGAATTGAATAGATAAATAAAGATACCAGGCACAAATGTGAGGAGGAGGCGTGCTCGGGCATAAGGAGGAGGGGCGACAGCTTCGGGGAGGAAGGGTGCCAGGCTTATGGGAGGAGGCGTTATCAAGCTTGGGGGAGGAGGCAGTGTTAGGCTTAGGGGAGGCGGTGTGCTCGGGGGAGGTGGAGGGCGTCGGGCGTGGGGGAGGAGCGCCGCCGGAGTCAGGGGAGGCAGCAACGGGCTCAGGGGAGGTGGCGTCGGGCTTAGGGGAGGCGGCATGCTTGGTAGAGGAGTTCGTTGAGCACAGGGCAGGAGAGCCGTTGGAGTCAGGGGAGGCAGTTAGAGTGGGGGCTTAGGGAGTAGCGTTAGTACAGTGGGGCAAACCCTGAGTATAATATATATAGGGAAATAATCATAGAAGATTCTTAACTAGAACCGTCTGTGATATTTAACATCACAGATAATTCTTAATTGCAACCATCTGTAACAAGCTACCATCACAGATGGTTTTAGTTTAAAACTATCTGTGAAAATTAAATATCACAGATAGTTTTACTTTAGAACCATCTGTGCTGTTGCCTACTAGTATACATTAGGGCAAACTCACATATATATGACACAGTCTCATATACATATATAAAAGCAACATCACATGCATATGACACATTATCATATATATAAATGCAAATTCACATATACATGCACACATTCTCACATACATAAATGTAAATCACATATATATCACACATTCTCCTATACATAAATGCAAATTCACACACACACACACACACACACACACACACACACACACACACACACACACACACATATATATATATATATATATATATATATGACTCATTCTCATATACATAAATACAAAATCACATATATATCACACATTTTCATATACATAAATGCAAATTCACATATATATCAGACATTCTCATATACATATATGAATACAAAGGCAGAATATATGACACATAAACATTTCATTCACCATTCCACTTACTTATTTCCTTTAAAAATTATCCCTTTATGATGATCGATGCGTATGTTGCTAGATTCACATGTTATTCTTCCTCGAACCTTATGCCATTTTCATAAGGAGGCAACTCGTCAAATTGATTGTATTGATCCTCGTCAAATTGGTTGTATTCTTCCTCGTCCACCACATTCTCAACTCCGACAATGCTCCTTTTTCCATGAAGAACTACATAGCGCTTCTTATTTGTCTATTCAGTTACATAGAAAACTTGAACAACTAGTTTAGTGAGTATGAATGGTACATCTTTGTATCCGACATGTTTGAGCTCTATGGTAGTGATACCGTACTTGTCGACTTTCAACCATGGGAGATGGACCCAATAGCACTGAAACAAGGGGATCTTGAAAAGCACGCAGTCAAGCTCCCAAAATCTTCTCTATGAACCCATAGTAGGAGTTTCTCAACCCATCGGTACTGAATGCATATATGCAGACACCGCTATTCTGGTTAGTGCTCTTTACATCCTGAGCCTGCACATAGAATGTATACCCATTTATGTCATATCCTTGCCATGTCATAACTGTAAATGTTGGGCCTTTTCCCAACCATGTCAGCATATCACTTGATAAGCTCCTAGCGAGTCACTTCTTCAACCATTGGTTGAGCCGACTATTGTATTGTCTTGTGATCAAAACATTCGATAGCTCTAGATTTTTTTTTCAAAGCACGTCCTTGTGCTGGTCGATATACGGTGACACTTTAGTCATGTGTTGCAAGTCCGTGAAATAGGAAGTGATTGCATTCCTTCCGATAGTCTCGATACCCTTGAGCCTCCCCTCATGGGTCACTACTAGTCTATTTAATTTAGACATGGACAATTTATTAAGATGAATGATAATTATGTGTAAGTATTAGGCTAGCTAGCTATAGTAGCATTCATAATCCAATTTCACACTAATTTGTTACATGCATAGCGTAGATGGACCGAAGATAGATGTATGTTGAGAACCATGTGAGTGAAGAATACATTAATGGCATGTCTGATTTTAGAAGAGCGGCGAAGCAGGATATGTTAAATAAGAGGATGGAATATATTGTACTGTTCATGCATTGATTGCGATAATCTGAAATTGTTTACCAACTCATCATAGATCAAAGCTCACTTAATTCAAAGGGGCTTCAAAAAGGAGTATACATGTTGGATCAATCACGGTGAAGATAATATTATACTGGAAGGTAGTTATAACGTCGCTGAGGGAGACAATGATATGCTGGTTATGGACTATACTTTCGATGAGGATAGTTCACACGAGGATAATCTAGATCAGATGCTATGCGATGTAAAAGGGAACTATAGTGAGAGAGAAAGAGAGTTTGGTAAAATTAAGGGCTTGATGGAGGACTCAGAGAAACTTTTGTTCCCAGGCTACAAACCGCAATACACAAGGCTGTCATCCATTCTTGAATTACTGAAATTGAAGGCAAGCAATGGTTGGTACGACAAGAGTTTCACATCATTGTTAGGTCTCCTAGCCAACATCATTTCAGAGGGAAATGTGTTACCGAGAACTACCTACCAAGCTAAGAGTTTCACTGTGATATGCAACTATCACAGATGATTCGTATTAATAACCATCTGTGAACTATCACATACGATTCTAATTAAAAACCATCTATGACATCAGTAATTATCACTGATGATTCATATTAATAACTATTTGTGAACTATCATAGACATTTATTAGTCTGTGATAGTTGTGTATCACAGACGGTACACGGTCATGCTTATAAAACTGTCTGTGATAAATACAGCATAAATGATTATCCATGAACCGTCTGTGATGAGGTGTTTAGTATAGCTTGTTTTATAGTAGTGTGTGCCTCCTCCATTGCCCCCTCCTACCCTCACCTCCCCTGCAGCCTGCGGCGAGCTTGCCACCTCATCACACCGCCATCTCCCCCTACCCCATTGTCTCCATCCTGCCTAACCTAATATTCATAGCACTACTATCTTGCTGTCCCACTCACCACCCCCCACCTCCATCGCCCTCCACCGTCACCCACGACCAGACCACCACTTCCCAGGCTTCCCTCTACATTCAGAGTCCACGATGAACAATCAGTGATGGTGTAGGGAAAGGCATTGGTGGTGAGTCATCATTAGAGCCAGAGTAGGAGGAGCAAGCATCGGCGAGGTTTCTGTGAGAGATATGTTATACCATCGGGCCATTTTCTAGCATTTGTCAATTAATAAATTGTTGGCAATAAGGATATATTTTGAGGTTACTTTATGGGAAATGTCTTGCACAGTAACTAATTTATACTAGCTACACTATAAGAATCCTTTAGTATTTTTTGTACAGTCTGAAGGAATACGGGTAGGCTACACTAGCGCAAATTAAAATTTTAAACTGCGTAAACTAGAAAGCCATAAGAGTAAGATATCATGGATCATTACCACTAGACACGTAGTGCAGCAGAAGTAGAGTTGAAGCAGCTGATTCAACAAAGAGCGCGTTGATATAGTAGTAGTAGTCGATATCCTCCGGCCAACTGTTTCTTCCTTGTAATCGTCCTGATTAGTGCCGTCATCACAGCAGCACCTCTACCAAGGTCCACATGTCTAGGGATGGAGCACCGTGCGTCGGCATGCTAGCACCAGCACACACAACAAGGGATATGAGAGGTACTCCCTCAGGCCCCGCACCTCTCCTTATATAGCCTCCAATTGGATCCATATCCGATACGAGTAGAGATCGAATCCAACTCAAAAACTATCATCCAGCCCCTTATCGTTCCAGCCCATTAAGTGTGTGGCCCTGTAGATTCATGTATATTTGGTCATAGGCCGAAAAACTCCTTTTCGACCCATAAGTCGGTAGCGGTCTCCCAAATATACATAAAGACCATATCGGATGAACCTATATAGTGCTTATATGTTGATCCCTTTGCCTCATGATAATAGATCAAACTCAAAGCGAGAAACATGCCATCATATGATAGCTCGATCATTCACTTGAAACTGTAGTAGATTACTCAGTCATGATTGACTCCTCAACCACATTCAGCTTGGCCATGTAGTTTCTTAGTCCAACTACATCGAGGGGCCCAGAGATATCTCTCTTGTTATATAGGATGGGCAAATTCCATCTTAATCGCTCGCATTCCTCTGCATGTTTCATAGTAAACCCGAAAGCTACCTTTATAACCACCCAGTCTTGGATTAGTGTTTGGTAACCCTAAGTAAACTATTACACATGTAGGAAACAGTAATGATCTCAGGTATAAGGATCCTACATACACTATGTATGAGATCAACTGATGACACTTAAGAATATAACAATTCCCGTAGTGTCTCATGGTGAGTTAATGCAACATCATGTTCTCTAACATATGTCCACATTATTGATTTGATATCCCATATCCATGATCCGTGAATCATGATCATCAATCAATACATGTGCTGATCTGTGAATCATAATTGTTCTACATAATGATATAAAATCAGGGATAATTTAGAATAGCATCAAAACATGATTTAAGAGTTTCACGGACAAATTACATACTTGTTGATCAATATGAAAGACATTTATTCAAGGAACAAAATAACATATTATTCAAAAGATCATAAACATAGAAGTGATACAATCATCTCTATGATTGCCTCTAGGGCATATCGCTGATACAGTTGATGGTGTTTCTAATGTAGTATAATTCCTTTCGGGGAGTTGAACGCAAAAGTGAGAAGTGGGTGCAAGGCAAGTGCAGCTGCCGGCATCTCAGAGAAGCATCCGGTGTGGACCTACAATGTTGTTGCTTCTCTTAGCGTGAGGCAAGCACGAAACAAAGCAAATGAAGGCACATATGTACTCAGCTTAGAAGGCTTCGTAGGATTTTGCAGTTGTGCTTGTGGAGGGGGACCCCGTCGTTTGCGGGTGCCTTCTCGAACTGGGCGAGAAGGAACTTGAGCACGGCGAGCGCATGCGCGAGGAGCTCACACGTGAACCTACACCACACAGTGGCGTCGACCCCCGTGTTGTTGCTATGGTCCTGTGCCACCTTCTCGGGGAACACAGTGAGTAGCTCCAGCATGACGGGGTTGGGCAGGTGCCGCATCCAGGCGAAGAGCACGTCCACGCCTCCCTCGACGTGGAGCACGAGTGCCGCGAGGGCCAAGCAGATCTGTGTGAGTAGCCACAAGGGCCCTAGGCAGAACCAGTGCGCGGCTAGGAAGAGCGCATCAAGGAGCGGCGCACCGGGGTGGGGGAGCTACATGCTAAGAGACTGATCTTCCGGTGAAACATCTGGGTGGTGAAGAAGAGGAGGTCGGTAGGCGGGGTGGGATCTGGGGACGCGAGCAATGAGGTCGCCAGCGCCTATGACTGTGGTAAGCGCTGCAGGCCGAGGAGCCACTGCTTGGCAGCAAGGCAGGCGGAGGGGTGTGCACCGTGGTTGAATGCGTGAAAAGCCGCGGTGAGCCGCGCCTGGAGGTCCGACACCTCGGCGGCATCCATATCGGCGGTAGGCGGAGCGGGGAGGTGGGTGGATTTGGGTAGGGAGGCGAGGGGACAGAGGGGATTGGGCCAAGTGGCACGTACGGATGAGTGGGAAGGCGATTTTTTTCACTTTTCTTTTATTTTCTGGGAGTGGGCCAGTTGTTTGAGTGGCTGTAACATTGAAGAGCAAGCGACAGAGAGAGAAGGGTGGCCAGAATGCGTGAGGAGATAGAGAAAGTGGAGGGGATGGGCTGTTGGATCCTGAGAGAGAGAGAGGAGGAGAGAGACAAATAGTCCAGATCAAATCGGATAGCTGTAGAGAGTGAAGAGGAGAATGCACCGACGACCACCAACTCCTCTTTATATGAAGCTTGTTCGCCTTGCTGATTGATTATACTCACTTGCGTAAAAGACTAAAATCGCATCACCATGATGGTTTTTTACGTGCTGTCGAAATGACGGTAACAAAAATATATTGCCACCATGTCACACCATGCACTCACCCGGCCCAATAGTTCAGGCTCAGATGCTCAGCATGGCCGTTGACGGCGGTCACGGAAGACACAGCCAGGGTTGACATTGGTGCAACGGCCACGAGCGTGATCGATGGCAGTCACGGCGGTGACAATACCATGCCAAACTGTCAGATTGACAATAAAACGGCTACCAATCTAAACTCCAAAGGAAAGAAGGCGAAACACTACTTGCCTAGGCCCGTTGAAACTAATTTCGACTCATGCTTATTGTGTTGAGTGTGGTCGAAGGTGCAGTCAAAGGCGTGATCAAAACTACAGTCGAAAATATGGTTGAAACAATAGTCGTGACCATGGTTGAAGTGTAAGTGGTCGTAAGAGTCGATTTGTACGTTGTCGTAGAAGCCATGGTCATAGTCATAGTCCGAAGTTGTAAGTCGTGGTCGGAAGTGATTGTGATCGTAAAGTAACTGTAGCAGTCATGCACACTGTAGTAGTAATGTGTACTATAGCAGTCTTATCGTACTATAGCAGTCGTAGTGGGTACTATAGCAGTCGTAGTGGGCACAAGTCGTGGAGTCGTGGCCAGTAGAACTGAATCGCAGGGTGTCTATTTATATCCTTGTAATCAGTTTGTTAATAAGCGAGTTGGATAGAAGAAAAAGAGACCTAGCTGAGTTCAGTCTTGGCAAACAAGTGTTATTTGTATTTCTTCCTGTGTCCATCTGGTTCCCCATGAAAGCGTGTGTCCATGGGTAAATCGAGTTTGTGAACACTGGGTGTATTTTCCAACATTTGGTATCAGAGCTTGGTGAATGCCCAAAATCATGCCAAGAAGTATGGAGATCGTCGATCTGACGGCGTCAGCATCAGCAAGCGCACTAGTGAAGGAGAGTTTTGCAGTGTCGCTTCACTACCCTGTGCTCATGAGAAGTAATTACGTGACATGGACGATGAAGATGAAGGTGCACATTAAGGCCTAAGGCGTTTGAGACGCCATCGAGCCCAGCGACGCCGACACGCACAAGGACCAGATGGCATTGGTGGCCATCTACTGAGGTGTCTCCAAAGACATGCTCTTCCTACTGGCTGGAAAAGAGACGGCCAAAGCTATGTGGGAAGCATTGAAGACCATGCACGTAGGAACCAAGCACGTAAGGGAAGCCCAATGTGCAGACTCTCAAGTCGGAGTTCGAAGTGTTGTACATGACGGAGTCAGAGTCGATCGACAATTTCGCCATCCGGATGACAACAATCATCAGCAAAATTCGAGGGCTCGGTGACAAGATGGAGGAGAGTTACACGGTAAGAAAATTTCTTCGTGCAGTTCCCACCAAGTTTCTATCGGTAGTCTCCCCAATAGAGCAATTTGGAGACCTCAAGGCAATGGCGATTGAAGAGTTGATCATCTGTTTGAAGGCACATGAAGTACGGTGGGTATCTCATGGTGTAGGCATAGGGGATCAACACCTGCTATTGACAAGGGGCGATGGCTTCGGCAAGAAGAAGAATGCCTTTGACAAGACAAAGGTGTGCTGCTACAGCTGCCAAAAGTTCGAGCATTTTGCAAAGGAGTGCCACGAGCCAAAGAAGGAGCTGGCTTTTCTTGCTGTGTAATAGATGCAGAGGATGAGCCAATGCTACTTTAAAGCCAACAATGAGTCGTATGTGTATATGGCACAGTAGGAGTGGTGCATGTGTCATTTATTTGTTTGTATACGTAGGAGGTGTGTTACATATGTACGTATGTTTGTGTCATAGTCGTGCAAGTAAGTGAGTCAGTACATGATGCATGTGTGTGTGTGAGTTCTTGTAGTTGTGTCCAAGTTCTCATGTGTGTAAGCTCTAATGAGAGTCTCTGTCGCCGTCAAGATGTGTCACAGGTGAAACACAATTGGCACTGTAGTAGAAATGTTTACTGTAGCAGTCATAGTGGGTTGAGCTGCACGCTATGGTGGGACACGGAAGAAAATCTAGTAGAGGAGGGCCTCAGCTGAGGCCTGAGACCCTCTCCCATAGAAAAGTGTTTCGTGGGACAGCGGGCACCGCTAGGGGTTGCACCAGATTATGGTTAGGGTCTAGTGCCATGTAGATCGAAAATAACTAGTTATATTCATGTTGTGATTTTTATTATTTTTTAAGAGATGGGATAACCGGGCTAGTATAGTTATCTTAAGGTTCACACAAGTAGCAGATTTAAATCCTAGACAAATAAAATGAAAAATCCATAAAAATAACCCACCTAAATCGAACTCTGGTTATTAGTCAGCGAGAAGGTGCCACACTGCGAGAAGGTGCCACACTGCTAGGTTATGCTGTGGTTAGCTCGTGATTTTTCTAGTATGAGGAGGTAAGTGAGAAACTAATCTTACGGACGCCCCTAGCAATGCTGGAGATGATCTACGATGCTGGAGATGATCTGAGCTATCCAGACGTGCAGTCCTTACCCATCACCTGTTTGTAAAATTTAGGAACAACAGAAAACAACAACGCTTCGCTTTCGCTTCCTCCGCTCATGTGCCGCACCTGCACCTTGTTTGCGCGGACTGCAACCTACCCCGCGACTGTCGCCGGCGCTGGCGATGCCACTCCTGCGGCCCGTCGTCGACGTGCCCGTAATGCAAAAATATCCTCTTCGCCCAACGACATGTGGGGCCGCCACCGTCAATCACCGCTCTGGCTATGGGGACGGGGTGGTGAAATCGAGTTGAAAGCTGGAAAAAGTCTACTTCACTATCCTAAAGTATCATGAAATACAAATTTTTAACGTTTACATTATGAAAATGCGCAACGAAATACTAAAAGACAATAATATTTCACGTATAAGAATAATTCAATTCTCATCTATTAATATTTTTGTAAGGAGTCCAATTAGATTACAAAATTAAATTGCTTATATTTTATTTTTTGTTATTGTACTATTATGGCATAAAAAATTCAAATTGTTTACTTTCAAATATTCAAAAGTCGTAACAAATAAATGAAAAAGTAAATAGAAAGGGGTGTCTATTGCAATGTGAGGGTTCAAACTTCAAACTCAAGACCTGCCGCATGTGCACATGTAGGCTCTTGCCTCTATGCTAACTGCATCCATGTGTATACATAATGTTTGAGGTTTCTTTTATCGTTAACTTCAAAGTTTAACATTCAAATTTTATTCAAACATTTTGAACGAAATTCGGTCCGAAATTACCAAGATTTGGCGATTGATCGGTCATATTACGGTGGGTCCCGAGATTTTTTGCCAACCAAAATTGACAACCCTGTTTTGTAACATAGGAACTTCGTACCACAGGATACTACAATTCTCGCGTAGGATTCGTGTAGATTTCCCTCGAACGTCCAACGAGGACATTAAGTATCTGACTAAACCATGCATGTTTATACGTACGATCTAAAAGCTGTGAGCACTAACTAATTGCATGCAACACGTGAATGTGACATGGTAGAGCAGGAAAGGCAGTGCGACCTACATATGTCAGATGTTTGTGGTACGTGGATTCATGTCCTCCGCTTTGATTCCGTAAAGGCGGCTAGAGGGGCTGAGTGATCGTCCAACGTAGAGGAAAAGGTACAGAGAAGGGTGACGCTGGCGGGGTGTGTCATGAATCCTGATGAATGCATGCTATTGCTATCCACATTTTTCACCTGTAATTAAAGAATGGGCAAAATGCTGAAGCTGTAACTTTCCCTTTTGCTGAATGGAGATGCAACGAGAGGATAGTGTTGAATGGTGATAGCCTGATTGGTACTATAGAGTGATGTAAACTTGGGTAGAATAGACGGCAAATAACAATGATAATCAATGAATAAGATACAGTTTTATCATCGAAAACTCAAATCAGGAAATAAACACGAGCGCACGACGATGATCAAACTATATAAGAAGAGTTACAAAGGGATTTTACTTCGAGCGATCTACTAATCCCATACGGCTAAAGAGGGTGTGCATATAAAGGAGTAAAAAAAGACTCCTAAGTAGCAGAGAGAAACAAAACCCTACCATCGATCGTTCCATCTTCATCGTCAGAATTCTGATAACAAATCAACAAACTTAATACTGAAGCATATCAATTATGAATTCATTTCATGCATCAGCATTTCGAGGGACTGTTTGTTTCCAGTTTGATTGGAACAGGCGTCGGATCCTTCTAGCTTGTAGGTTACTTATCTGCAGCAGATCTTTCTACCTGAGCTGACAATGTAGCGCATGGCCAGCATTGTTTCTGTTCTTGCAAACTCATTTCCAGGGCACATTATTGGACCTCTTCCAAATGACATGAAGCAAGATACAACTTCAATTCTATCTTGGAACCAGACCAAGTATGCAAGGCAATGTATCTTACCAACGTGCAAAGCTATGCAGTGCTTATGCTTACATAGTTACATGAAGTCGCATAACGGACACACGCCTATTGCATGGAGAGTATTATATTCGGACTAATATAATATATGTTACCATCTCTCGCACTTCTCCGAATTTATCAGTCTTTATATTTATATGAATACGTACACACCAATAGGAATAGGGACACCATACTAACTGCGTAGTTGTGAGACCCTATCCAAAAGCGTGTAGCATTTGACTTTTAATTTTAGTTTTTAGCTTTTAGTTTAAATGATGCTGTAGTGATTGTTAGGTTTTTACATATTTAATTAAAAAATAAATAAATATGAAAAATATTGTTATATGTCTGTAGATAATACAAAAAAGAAAAAAGTACATTAAAAAGCAACATATTTCAAATCATTTTTGGCTCGAAGCCTGCAGATGTTTGAAACGGAACCTAAAATTAATGATAACTAGTTACATACACGTACGTTACAACGGAACTCATTAAATATATAGAGAATCGTGCTATGAAAAAGAGTTGCTATGATATACTGAAAAAGTGAAAAATGGTGAAAAATTAAAAAAATAGAGCGATTGAAGGAGAATAAATGTACAATCACTAACTCGTTATAAAGATATTCCCACACGCCTGCTCGCGCGTCAGTGCGCCCTACCATATGCGGCCTTCCCATCTTCATATTTTTCGGTACGGAACCAGGCTTACGGTTTCTCCTTTTTAGTTCCTGTGCATGTGGACGAGAACAAGCTTATATCGGTGCACTTGTTCATAGTTTAATTTAAACTACCGTGTCTAATTATCCAAATATCCAATTTACATCCATTTGTACCGTTATATCTCATACGAGCATAACACAACAAGGCCATATTAGATATATTTTGACACCACAATGATAAAGCTGTTTCTCACTTAGCGACTAATAACGAGATGCTAGCAAATAAGGTGTAGATCAGTTACTAGTATGTAATATATACTAATAGTTGAATAGAATCGTTGATAATTATTATCAAGTAGTAGAGAGATACTAGCAAGTAATATATAGAAGTGCTACTAACTGACGTAGCAAGTAACATAGTAGTTGATTGCAACTAATGTGAAGCCATCACTAGTAGTAACGTAACTAATGTATATGTAAAGTTAACAACTAATGTGAAGCCTTTACTAGTAGTTAATTGCACAAAATCATTGATAATTATCATAAAGTAATAGAGCAATGCTAGCAGGTAATAAGTGGAAGTTGCTAGCAACTAATAGCCATCACTAGTAGTTGATTGCACAAAATCATTGATAATTATCATGAAATAATAGAGGCATTCTAGCAAGTAATAAGTAAAGTTGCTAGCAAATAATATAGCAAGTAACATGTAGACTTAGCAACTAATGTACCAAGTAATATGTAGAACTACTATCAACTAATGCTACAAATAACATATCGAGCTAGTATTACTTGTATAGTTGCTAGTAACAAATGTAGAGCCACCACTAGTAATTGATTACACAAATCGTTAATAATATCATCAAGTAATAGAGATATATTAGTAAGTAATATGTAGAGTTGGTAGAAACTAATGTAGAGAGATACAAGCAATATAAAGTTGAAAAATTGCATGGCCCTCGTGCTGGCAACGCATCATTCAAAAAATATATAGTTGAAAAAGACATTGTTTTGTTTTGTTCATCGTATGGAACATAATCACTACTATAAAATAAGATATACTAGATGCCTCATCATAGATGATTTATAGGAAACCGTCTATGCTATTATTATTACAGACGGTTTTTACAGGAGTGACCGTTTGCCGTCTGTGATGAGCCACTATCATAGACGGTTCATATTAATAACCGTTTGTAATAGTTCACAGACAGTTATTAACACGAACCGTCTGTGATAGTTGAAGACATCACAGACGGTTTGTATTAAAAATCATCTGTGATATTTTATAGATGGTTAATTTTATAGATGGTTATTAACACAAGTGTCTGTGATATTGCACACATCATATATGTTTATTAATACAAACCATCTGTGATAGTTCACATACGGTTATTAACATGAACCATCTGTGATAATTATGTATTATAAATGGTTTGTGGTTGGATGTGTCTGAGATACGCCACGTGATTAATTAATACCAACCCAGATCGGTCCCGACAGATCAATCTTCATTGCGTTGCATTGAAGGAGGCGGTCGGCTTTGGGATGCATTCTAATTGTAAATCTAGCTACTTGTAGATGATTTGTTCTAGCTTGGTGATTAGAGGTTAGTATTTGTTTTTAATTTATATGCCTTGTAATAAGAGAGATGATAGCTAGATTTAGGTCTAGCTTAATTGGTAGTTTTCTATAATTTAAGAATGGGTCAGTACTCCTAATTTACACAATATATTAATTCTTGCTTGATATATAATGCTTCATGAATAGTATGTAGCTGGCTAGCTATAGTAGCATTAATAATCTAATTTGACATTAATTTTTTACATGCGTAGTGTAGATAAACCGAAACTAGATGTACATTGAGAACCATGTGATTGAAGAGCACATTAATGGCATGTCTGCTTTTAGAAGAGCAGTCGAACAGGATATGTTGAAGAACAGGATGAAATATATGTACTATCCATGCATTGATTGTGATAATTTAAAAATGTTTACCAACTCAGTGCAGATCGAAGCTCACTTGATTTGAAATGGTTTCAAAAAGGGGTGTACATGTTGGACCAGTCATGATGAAGAAAAGTTTATACAGGAAGGTGTCATGGGAGACAACGATGTGCTGGTTGTGGACTGTGCTTTCGATGAGGATAGGTCATCTGACAACAATTTGGATCAGATGTTATGCAATGCAGAAGGAAATTATAATGAGAGAGACTTCGATAAATTCGAGGGTGATAGAGGACCCGGAGAAATCTTTGTTCCCGGGCAGTAAGCCGCAAATCACAAGGGTGTCATCTATTCTTGAACTGCTGAAATTCAAAGCAAGCAATGGTTGGTCCGATAAGAGTTTCACAGCGTTGTTAGGTCTCCTAGCGAACATCATTCAACAGGGAAATGTGTTATTGAGAACCACATACCAAGCCAAAAATGTTCTTTGTCCATTGGGAATGAAAGTAGAAAGAATACATGCATGTCCGAATGATTGTATCTTCTACTGTAAAGAGTATACAAAATTATATGTTTGTCCGGTGTGCAAATCATCCCGATACAAGCGTAAGAATGACTTCGATAATGGCAAAGGTATTGAGGTGAAGCAAGAACCTCCTGCTAAGATGTTGTGGTATCTACCTATAATTTCCCGTTTGAAGCATTTATTTGCGTACCGAATGGATGCAAGATTGCTACATTGGCACTCAGAGGACCATAAGAAAAATAAAATGATAAGACACATTGCTGATTCTGCCTATTGGTGGAACATCGATAGGATGTTTGTAGACTTCGTAGCAGAATCAAGAAATATAATGTTTGGGTTGAGTACAGATGGAATGAATCCTTTCATTAACATGAGCAGCCGACATAGCACCTGACTCGTGAATGTACGCATGTACAACCTTCCTCCTTGGTTGTTTATGAAACGGAATTACATTTTGATGTCACTACTTATCTAAGGGCCGAAGTAACCTGGGAATGATATTGATATGTATCTAGCACCATTGGTGGAAGATCTTGTGACACTGTGGAACAAAGAGGTACAAGTGCGGGATGCAGACAAACGAGAGAACTTCACTCTGCATGCCATATTGTTCTGCACCATCAATGATTTTTTTGCCCTTGGTAACCTATCGGGATTGAGTATGAAAGGAGTGAAAGCCTTTCGCACTGCTTAGATTTATACCGAGAGTGTATGCTTGAACAACTCACGTAAAACTGTGTACATGCGTCACCGTAGGTTCCTTCCACGGTATCACCCATACCGCTAGATGAAGAAACAATTTGACTGAAAAAATAGGATGACTCGGTACCAAGGCCTTTTGGTGAGAAAGAGGTATATCATATGGTCAAGGATATCGATGTTGTACTTGAAAAGAGACGTAAGTTAAGGATCCCGTCAGAAGAACATGTGAAAGAAGATATCAGTATTTTGGAACTTGCCTTACTGAGAGCACTTAGAAGTTCACAATTGCATCATGTCATGCATATAGAGAAGAATGTATGTGATAGTTTGATTGGTCTATTACTGAACATTCATGACAAAACAAAGGATGGTGTTAACACACGGCTTAACTTGGTCGCTATGAACATCAGGACCGAGTTGGCACCGATAGAGACCGATAGAGGACGAATGTACCTTCCCCCAACTTGTTATACTCTGTCAAATTCCGAGAGAATTGAACTGTGTTAGTGCTTGCATGGTGTGAAAGTTTTGTTTGGTTACTCCACCAGAATGAAGAAACTTGTTTCTATGCAAGATTTGAAATTCATTGGCATAAAGTCTCATGACTGTTATGTGCTAATGACACAATTGCTTCCTGTTGCAATCAGAAGTATTTTGCCAAACAAATTTCGAGTGACAATCATGAGGTTGTTTTATTTCTTTAACGCAATTTCTTAGAAGGTCATCGATCCCGATGGACTAGATGCTCTGTAGGCTGAGGTGGTAATGACTGCTTTGGTTAGGATATTCACACTATTCTTCTTAACACCATGCTTAACACTTCAACTAGGGTTAGCTTTCGTTCCATTTGGTCTATACTTACAGCAAGAAATTAGTCTAAACGACTACACGGGTTTTGACATTTTGACAAATTCAAAAGAAAAGCTTTTTAATGCATGTCTAAAAGAGATGAGATAGAGACAACAATAATACTTATGGTTTTCGAAATTGTTTTCTATTGGAAAATAGGGTTTTGTAAAACTTGTATACTTATTGTAACAAAATCTATATCTAGGGTTACAACCTACAGTCAAGCCTGCTCTGATACCACTTTGTAACGCCTCCGTTTTTTTGGGAATAGGGTCATCATACGTCTCGTAACAGCCCAGGAGTTTAGTTGTGGATAAAAAGAGTATATTGCCTACTCACGAATATTTAAAAAGAGTTAATTTGACTAAAATATGACCTAGTGGTCAACTTTTAGAAACTTTAAGGGCGTCAAGCTAAAACTTAGCTTACAATCAGAAGATCCGAAGAAAACTCCCACAGGAACGCTTGAGTATGATCGTAATCCTAACACGAAAACTTATAACATCCTTTTTTCTTTTGATCTCTGTTTCGGTGGAAATAAAGCAAGACTAAGTACAACCAATCGTACTCAATAAGTCACATGGGGAAACGCTATATAACAACTTACCAAGATTTCCCAGGGCTCTTAAGGACTGTTAGCGGCTCTGTAGGCAAGGCGTACGGGTGTTGACGAGGCTGCAGAGGCGTGGCAACGGGGATATGTCCAGGCGACTAAAGAATGCAGTGGGAGAAGTCGGCCAGAGGATGAAACCGGCGGCGATGGCTTTCCCAGCTTGGGCAGGCTTGAGGGCTGTTAGGGGCATTAAATGCATGTCAGAGGTGCTATCAACGAGGAGTACAGCAGTTGAATTGGGACGGCTGACCGAGATCTTTGTGGCGGTTGTCGTCTTTTGGCAAAATGTCGGATGGTGAATAGTGCGGAAGGGTTATGCTGCCTGCGAACGGATAGTGGAGATTGGGATGGCAGAGAAAAAGGAGCGCAGAAGGCGGCTCCAGGTAGCGGCGGCGGCTGGCCATGCTGGACGCGGCGCTTGGGCTTGTGCAGCATTCGGCCTTGGGAGTAACAGCAAAAAAATTGTCCATGATTGCATTGTATGCCAGTCCCCCTATTTCTTGGAAAAAATGACCTCTGGTAGCAACCGCATGCTCCAAATTGTACTGCAATGTACGTTCGTGACAGTACAATGTTCCATCAGTCTCTTTAGTTTAGACGGTGGACGTTCGTGACAATACAACACATGTTAATACAACTTTTTTATGTGTCCCAAATATTGTTTGTGAACAGGGATATGATATGAGAACTGATAAGTTGCATAAGATAACATGGTACTACATGGTATATATCCACAACAAGGATCAAACGAGACCTTGTTGGGGATATTAACATGACACACACACATTATATATGTATATATATATAAAGCTCGCGAGTGCTTTAATACTTTTCCAAAACAAAGCTATACAAATCATAAAGTAACAAAGCTTATCAACTCAGCTTCTTTACGATCCGTACAACTTTCCTTTAGAAAACAGGTCACTCTCTTTATTTCCTAAAGGCACACCATATATACCAAACCACTTTGTAGGAGCATTTGGGAGCACAGCGTTATGGATAGACCTCGAAGACACTTCGAGCTCCTACTTTCTTGACAATCTTATAGTCGCTGAACCCTGCTTTCATGAAGATCTCGTGCCAGTCATTTTCATCCCTCTGACGGCCTCTGGTATTCACCAACATGAGCATGTCCATCAAGAGATGGGTTTCCAACATTGGCCCTGACGAAGAGCCAAGCACTATATCACCGACGATCACCTTTCCTCCTGCTTCTCGCGAAGGAATGGCCTTCTTGCATTGAGACAGGATCTTAACACAGTCCTCGTCGCTCCAGAAGTGCAGAACAAGCTACCATGGATAAACTTCCGTAAAGTTAAGCCATGCATAACCGAGAATGTTAAATTTAAGAGCTTAAGATAATTATTTATGTCACAGACAGAAAAATGCGTTAATCTCAATTCCTCATGCAGATTAGAATCCGTGCAATTTTCCTTTGCATTGAAACATGTAGAAGACATTTCTATTGGTTTACCACTTTATTATACCTTGAGCATCACAGCTTGAGCAGGTGGGATGGACTTGAACATGTCACCTGCGACGTAGTTGACAACACCATCAGCCGGGATCTTCTCAATCACCTGCGGAAGGTCCAGCACGGTGCACTTGATTTGAGGGAAGGCCTTGACGATGGCCCTCGCCGTCGTGCCGTCACCACCACAGCAGTCAGTCAGTGACTGCAGCCCCTTGAACACGTTGCTCAACGCCCGCAGTGCCGCGCCGATCCCCAGATGGTCATGGGCAGCCAAAGCTTCATGGAACACCTTGTCCGACTCTGGGTCCAGGCGCGCCATACTCTCATCGAAGAGTGTCGCGCCATGCAAATCTTCGAATGGTGACGGCGGTGGTGACACCATGTCCTTCTTGAACCAGTCAGCCAGCCCCATCGCTGCCTCTATGTAGTGCCTCGAGGATGTGGCGAGCACAATGGCCTTCTGGCTGGCGTGGCTGTCAATGAGTATACCATCCACCAGGAGGTAGGACAGTTCGTTGAGGATGTAGGTCGGCACCTCGGTAGTGTGGTTGACGGTGAAGACGCCCGACGTGACCAGCAGCCGCATGAGGCGGCCAAGGAATGGCTGCTTGGCCGGGGGGAGGGACAGCGCGGTGATCAGGTCCGGCAGCGATGCGGCCCCACCGAGTTGGTGGATGGCGGTGGGGATGCCGAGCTGGACGGCGCACTTGAGTGCCATGGGCGTGAGGTAGGAGAGGCTGAGGCGCCACAGGTCGGCCTGCGCCTGCAGCAGCTCGGCGTCTGTGGGGACCATCAAGTTCTGCGCCTGAGCCGCCATTGCTTGCTCTATCTATCTGCCTATCACCGTGTCTGTGTGCGGTGTCTGTGCTCTGGTTGCTTGGCGATGATTTATATAGTGTGGATTAGCTACTATTGAGAATAGTGATTAGCGTTAGCCTCACGTGGAGCGCGAGGGAAGCCATGGTGCTGTCGACGGGTCCGGACTCAGGACTCAAGGAGTAATGTACCTTTCACTATGCGCGCGCGTGGTTGTCGTGCAAATGAACCGCAGGACACGAAAGAGAAACAAATGGCCATGGCATGCAAGCACCGACCGCCTAACCAAGTTGTCATTACTCTAGACCTCTAGTCTATTGAAAGCACTACAACTTGAATGCATATCCACCGGCAACAACGCCATAGCAACCGTGAAAGACACTAGTACAACCAGGCACAAGAAAGATGTTCTTGGCGTGGCTCTTTTCTAATTTCTCCTGTGAAGGAGAGTGTCCACTAACTCTTCTTTTTCTCTTTTTTGGCAGTCAGCTTGCGTGAGCCTTCCTTCAGGAGCATGTTAGTTCCCTTTCTGTAAGAAGAAAGACATTCAGCAGCGTTGGCTGAGGCTCAACCGGAGCCAAAGATGGAGAGGCCTCGATGGGAGCCCAATGCCAGCGGGGTTATTGTCGTTAGTTGTCATGTCTGGAAGAAAGGCATAGATAAGTGACCGCCGCTAAACGTTTATGAATTAGTGTGCTGAATTCTCATCGCACAATATGGGGGAAAAACCAAATTAAGCAAAATGTTCGATTTATTCATCGTAAATTCAAAAGAATTTACAACTTGTCTTCTTCTATTACAATATATGGATTACACTCCTTGTGCCGAAACGCTATGAATAACTCTAGCCCCCTCTTATGCGTAAGCATCCTCGTCAACCTTTGCCTCAGTACCATATACCGGCGGGGCACCAGATAAATTTATAATGAGTATGTTAAACATACTTGCCATTTTGGCAACTAACTAGTTTTATCAAAACCTTCGCATGTAAAATATTGGGTTGGTTGTAATATTTCCACTTGCCAGACGGAAACTATGGAAATAAACACTCTTTTCTCTTGCAGCTAGCCAGCCGGATAATATAGAACATCGCACCATATCACGAGGGCCTCGCATTTCAAGTAAATAACCTCTGTAGAGGATCAACAAAGTCATGTGTCATAATCTCCACCCGCTGGTAATATACCTAGCTCTCTAACGCAACAAGGTGACGTCAGTGAGCCCCCCTGCTTGCACAAGGCATTGTCTATGTTGGGTTTTGATCTTGTACAATTAGAAGTTGTGTGTGTGTGTGTCGGGTCAATAATTGTAACCAGACATGTGCAAACTATGTAGCGCATAATCCGGATCTAAACCACACTTGTAGCTGCATTGTTAAAGCAGTTGAGGCGTGGCGTGAGCAGCGGTCAGCACTGTTGCAGCTGATTGCAGAGTTATGGTGTATGTTGAGGAATCGTCGCTGGCGACCAGTCCGAGCGATTCCTCTGTTTAGAACAAGAACGAATCAATCACAGAATCACAGAAGAATAGATTGAACACACAGAGAGAGATAGAGAGAACTCCCGGTCTTTCTTTATTGCTTTTCTTTCATGCGTACATAATGAGGGGGGTATAGCTCTCTATTTATAGTCTACGGTGGGGTGCCCAAATATGTCAGGACTCTTGGCCATAGGCCCAGTTTCCTAACACTCCCCCTTGGGCACTCACCCAACATGCTCATGTCTCGTCAAAACTCCATAAAAACCCAGTGGGAAAAATTTGGAGAAAGAGTACATGATACATGTGATGTTGCGATGCACGAATTGCCTCATTAAAAACCTTGGTCGAGAAACTTCATGGAAAACTCGTCAAGGGAAAAAGAGTACAATTCACCCAATTTCATTTGGCCTTCAGGACTTTATTCTTTTGGGTACTTAATCTTCATGATCAAGCTTTAATAACGGGCTTGAGAGAATTCTCCCCCTGAATTCTGCACTTCTCTAAGTCTCATCATTCCAATCCCTCACACGCACCTTTCAAAGCTAGATGCGAGGAGTGACTTAGTGAACAAGTCTACACGACTTAGTGTGCAATACTTTAATCTTGTCCATCTTTGCAATTCATGAGCATAGAGGAACTTGGGGTTGATATGCTTACATAGCCCGTCTGCACTTGTGCAACGCAAGCTGCATTATTTTCATGGATAATTGTGGGGGTTTGCACAATGTTCATCCCACATGACTGCTGGATGTGGTGAACCATCCGGCGGAGCCAAGTGCACTCTCGTGCGGCTTCATACAGTGCTATAATTTCTGAGTGGTTTATCGAAGTAGCTACCAGGCTTCGCTTGGACGATTTTCATGAAATTGCAGTTCCACCACACAGGAATACATAGCCTGTTTGTGACTTTGCGGCATGTGGGTCCGACAGGTACCCAGCATCTGCATAGCCAATCAAGTTCAGATCTTGATTCTTTCTGTAGAACAATCCGAGATCCTTGCTTCCTTGGAGGTATCGGAATATGTCCTTTATGCCCTGCCAATGTCTTTGGTGGGCTCTGCACTGTACCTTGCTAACAGGTTCACGACAAATGTAATGTCCGGTCTAGTGAAGTTTGCTAAGTACATGAGTGCTCCCACTGCACTCAAGTATGGGAATTCCGGTCCCAGGACTTCCTCCCCCTCTTCCCTAGGTCGGAAAGGATCTTTTTCTTACTGTAAAGACCTACCGATCATCGGTACTTTCGAGTGAAATGCCTTCTCGAAGCCAAACCTTTCAAACACCTTCTGGGTGTAGGTCGACTGATGTACCAAGACTCCTTCAGGGACGTGCTCAAGCTGCAGACCTAAGCAAAACTTGGTCTTGCCCAAATCTTTCATTTCAAATTCTGACTCCAAGTAGGAGCTTGCTTCTTTTATGTTTTCGGCTATCCCGATGATATTCAGATCATCTACGTACACATAGATTATACAGAATCCATTCTGGGATCGCCGTATAAATACACAAGGACAGTCTTCATTGTTCGTGTAGCCTTTCTTGCAGAGAAAGTCGCTTAAGCGATTATACCACATTCTTCCAGATTGTTTCAGTCCATACACTGACTTTCTGAGTTTCACACTGTACAGATTTCTATTTGCTCTGTCTTGGTTCGGGAGAGGGATTCCTTCAGGGACTTTCATGTAAATCTCCGAATCCAAGTTACCGTAAAGGTATGCAGTCACAACATCCATTAATTTCATTTCTAAATTCAAGTTCACTGCCATTGAGATCAAGTATCTAAAGGTAATTCCACTCATGACTGGCGAGTAGGTTTCTTCATAATCAACTCCAGGACGTTGAGTGAAACCTTGAGCTACCAGCCTTGCTTTGTATCTCACTACTTCATTTCTTTCATTTCTCTTTCGAACAAATACCCACTCCCAAACACCTCTCTTTTATTCAGAGATAGCAATTCAGTTGCTATTGCCTTCTTCCAATCTTCCCAATCTGATCTTTTCTTACATTCAGCGAGCGATGCAGGCTCGGGATTAAGATCGATGATGGTGGCAATTTTCTTTGCGAAGTAGATATCGATATTAGCTGTTGTCCTATTCAGGGACTCTCCCGTGTGCACATAATTTATAGCTATTTCTTCATGAGTTGCTTCTTCTGGAGCTTCACCTTGCGCATCGCTTCTTTCAATTGCGGTGGCAAGTCCCTTTAGTTTTTCGGCTCCGATGTGTGCGCACACATCCATGCCGATGGGGATATTCAGATCCGGTATGCCCTTTTCTGAAGGTGTCATACTTGTGCCAGGTCTCAACTGGCTCCCCTTCTCATTCTGGGGGACTTCAATGATCGGCTGTGATAAATATCTCTTATCCTTTTTCACCAAGCGTCCCCGGTTACTAAGGATTAGAGGAACCGGAGTTCTCGTCCTCTTTTTTATTTTTCTGAGGCCTCTGGACGAGATTAGGGATACCTTCTGATTTCTTTGGTATTTCAACCCTCTCTGGTGCAGTGCGTGCAGGCACATGCGACTTAGTCACGCTCTTCAAATCACTAAAGTGATCAGGCAGTTGATTTGCTAGTTCTTGCAAATCGATTGTCTTTTAGACTTCTCTTGTCTTCTGGACTTCTATTGTCTTCTGGACTTCTATTGCTTCACTAGTGCGCAGGACATGTGCATGAATTCTTGTGGCTTGCCATGTAATGTCTTCTGGACTTCTCTAGTGCACGGGTCATCTGCATGGAGTCCCGTGGCTTGCCACGTAATTTCCCGACATTCTTCATCAAGGGGTTGATTTCCTCCCCCTAGGGCAATAAATTTAATTCTTTTAATTAAAGTCTCTGCCAAACCATTCTGGGTATGGACATGCGGTACCGAATGCTCAACTGTGATTCCCATCGCCATGCAATAATCATCAAATGCCTTCGAAGTAAATTCTCCGGCGTTGTCCATTCTGATGGACTTGATATGATGATCTGGAAACACATTTCTGATGTGAATGATCTGCGAGATCAATTTTGCAAAGGCGTGGTTTCTTGTGGACAACAAACCCACATATGACCACTTCGAAGAAGTGTCAATGAGCACCATGAAATACTTAAACGGCCCTGAGACAGGCTGAATGGGACCGCAAATGTCTCCCTGGATGCGTTCCAGGAATGCAGAGACTTCATCCTTCACTTTCAGAGTGGAGCGTCTAGTTATTAATTTCCCGGTGGCACATGCAGGGCACACAAAATCTTCATGATTCGGGAAAATTTTCACATTAATATTATGCCCATGAGAGTTACTTATTATGTTTCTCATCATTCTAAGACTTGGGTGGCCTAATCTGTCATGCCAGAGACAGAAGAGTTCAAAGCTTCTAAACACTGTCTTCAGAACAGTGTACGCTGCAGGCGCTTTAATGTTGGTATAATATAACCCATTTTCTAGTGAAGGAAGTTTTTCTAGTACCCTTTTGCGCTTCGTAATGAGCAGGTATTCCTTACCGTACTCTTCTTTAGTCTCAACGTGGAAACTATTGGCGCGAATATTCTTAAAACTTAAGAGAGTTATAGTCGATTCTAGGTACAATAAGGCTTCTTCAATGACCAAAATTGTGCCCATTGTAGCTCTTCCCGAACCAATTATACATGCATCGCTTCCGACGATTGTCGTAAGGCTGCAGTGCTCTTACGAATCGACTTGAAACTTCTTAGTCTCTCTTAAGATGGTATGCATTGTGCCGCTGCTGGCTAAGCACACTTCCTTTATAGGGCGCTACACTTGTTCTAATATAGGGTATTTTATTAATATGCATGAGAAGGCAATTAACACATAAAATAAATACGCCAATATCAGAACATATCATGCCATCATAAACTGAATAAATGAATGAATTCTTCAAATATCATCCAACCATCACGAGAAGATAACAATTCTTAAGTACCATCCATGCAAATTCTAACATATTCTTCCACACAAAATAAATGACAATTAAAGTCGAAATGCATTCAGTGCACTGGACTTCTTCTGCTATTTCTCGGGGTGACATTCTCTTCAAGAGAAATCATGACGATGGCTGCTTCTAAGTCGAGAGGGGTGCTGCTGTCGTAATGGTCTTAAACACCATCAGTGCAGGCAGCTGTTCAGAATGCTCCCCCTCAACCGATGCAGAGTGGGCTTCATGTGCCCTTTGCCATCCCGTTTTGGCTTGCTAGCCTTATTCTCTCGTGGAGCATCTGATTTGCCTTTCTGGGCTGCGGCCTTACCCTTCCTTTCCCTTTTCTGTATCAAGGGCTTTCGCACCTTGTTGCTCCTAGCGTTGGCTTCACGGCCAGTGGAGCTCCCAGATGGCTGTGTGACTTAGTTCTTGCGGAGAACTTCGTCCTGAGCCTCCGCGACTTGCATCATATCTATCAATTCGGCATATTCCTCATATCCGTCTTAACGATAATTGCGTGCGGATTGTACTGCATTGGGGTGGAAGGATTTTCTCAATTTCTGTATTGGGGTACAAATCCTGTGCAAAGCAGAATTGTATTCTTCGACCGTCTTAAAGTCGGCAAACCTCAGTCTGATCCACTCTTGCTCTGCTTGGGAAAGAATGATGTACTTTAGCCTCTCAAACCGCTTCTTGAGTGCGGTCTAGGGTGCTAGCGCGTTTTTCTCCGCCATATACTCATTCTTGAGAGTGAGGCAGAGGTGGTGCCTGAGAAAATAAAGTGCCTGATCATTCTCCTCAGGTTTGGGTTGAGCGTCATTCAGTCCACCAAACCCAATAGCAGCGCGGAGCTTCCTGGCTCCAAGCATAATCTCGACATCGGATGCCTACGTCAGATAGTTTTGGCCATGCTGGGCCAGCTCCCCGAACTCCCAGTTCGTGATGCTAGTCATCTAAATGTGTATAAGTCTACTACTGGTAGACATGCACGGAATAATTCACTGCGGGTAAATAAATAGTACAAAATTCTCGTAATGTTCCAGCATTTTCTATGCATTTTCTATAATTTTACTGCTAATTTCAGTGATTAAAAGCAATTTAAACAATTACAATTAACCAAAACAGTAAATAAATACAGAAAATACATAAAACAGTAATGACATAAATAAATAAGCTTCAAATGCTAAAAATAATGCAAAATTCGGATTCCCGAGGCCCTTTTATGCTAAAATATGAAATTTCAGCAAATTCTGCAATTCCAGAGGGTATTTACGCAAAATTTCAGTTCAGAGAAAATTCGCGCAATTTTCTGATTTACAGAGGGGTTTTTTTGCAAAATTCTGGACTTGTACGCAAATTTTAGGATCTTTCCGTAATTTCTACGATTTCGGACCCTTTTACACAAAATGGCCACCCTCTCCCCCGGCCGGGCTTTTATTTCCGGCCCACCCCAGCCCATCTTCTTTCGGCCTACTTGGCCTTTCCCTGGTCCGGCCGCTTGGCCTCTTGGGCCCAACAGCCCATACGGCCAGCTCAATGCGCATAACAGGAGGTGGAGGGGAATTTAGGGTTTCCCCTCCCCTTACTCCACTCATGGCGGCGGCTGTGCAAAGAGGCGGCGACCGGCGCAAAAAAGGGGCGGTGGGGCTGGCTCAAGGCGCAAGGCGGCGGTGCCGGCTCAAGCCGGTGGAGCCCAAGCGGCGGCAACACAATGCGCGGGGGCCGGCTTCGGGCGGCAAACCAGTGGAGGCCGGCGAGTCCAAGGCGTGCGCGCATCTCGGGAGGCGGGCCGGGGCGAGGTGGCATGCGCACGGTGGGGCCGACGCGGGCAGAGGTCGGCGCGGGGAGACCGGCTGCGGGCCGGTGAAGGATGTGGGCGAGGGCGGTGCTGCTGGCCGGTGGCCAAGTGATGCCATGTGGGGCTGGCGCAAGGCGGCGGGGCCGGAGTATGGCGGATGGCGGCGGGGCCGGCGAGCGTGTTCGGGCGGCAGGCGCACATGGAGAAGGAGCCGGCTTCGGGCCGGCCGGCGGCGCCACGAGTGCGCGTGCGGGCGCGACGGCGAACACGCGTGCGGGCGTGACTGGGCCGGCGGTGCCAAGATGGCCGGCGACGGCGGCTTCCGGTCGGGTCGGTGGCGGCCCTGCGGGATTGAAGACGGAGGAAACCGCACCAGTAGCCCGTGCGGGGGCGTCTGCCGTGCGATGGCACAGGCGGTCGTGTGCACTCCGGCCGGCTTCTGGCCGGTGGCGCGCATACAGGCGCGGTGGCGGCGGTGGCGGCCAGTCGGCATCCGTGTTTTGTGTGTATATTTGTCTGTGCCATGGTTATGCAGAACCGAAGAGAGAAGATGATAATTTCTTATCTTTTGCACAATGATCATGCAGAATTAAACAGAACTCATGCAAGTATTTTTCGTTTTCCAATCTAGATGCAATCAACATCTACCCCGTTTCGCAATCTACCGATCGACATTGTGCCGGCGATTTCAGATCTGCTCGCGGTAGATTTAGGGCGGATTTGCATCGTTCTATAGTGCAATCGACATTTACCCCTTTCCACAATCTACCGATCGGCATTGTGCCGGCGACTTCAAGTCTGCTCGCGGTAGATTAGGGCAGATTTGCACCGTAGAATTTCAATCTAGAATGCGAAAAGAAATACAGATTCAAAAGCGATCTAGAAAATTCAATCTGTGCTTCGATGATTACCTCGTTCACCGGAGCGAAGTCGTGTTGATAACGTGTTGAGAAACCGTCGCTGGCGACCAGTCCGAGCGATTCCTCTGTTTAGAACAAGAACGAATCAATCACAGAATCACAGAAGAATAGATTGAACACACAGAGAGATAGAGAGAACTCCCGGTCTTTCTTTATTGCTTTTCTTTCATGCGTACATAATGAGGGGGGTATGGCTCTCTATTTATAGTCTACGGTGGGGTGCCCAAATATGTCAGGACTCTTGGCCATAAGCCCAGTTTCCTAACAGTGTAAACACAAAACAAAAAACTGGAACAACGCAAAAATCAGCAGTTGGCCAGGAAAACTCCTTTGTTCCTCGTGCGTTTGTATGTTCTTCTCATCTTGCCCAAACAATGATCCATCAAGTTCTAAACCATCCACTGCTGTAGTGAGTAGGAGAGGAGATTCAATTCCTAACATTCAGGAAGAGACTCGACTCCTGACATTCTGGTATCAGAGCCCACGGGCTTTGTTTGGGGAGGATGACGAAGGACGGTGAGGAGTCAGCAGCAGCAGAGACGGCGGCGGGAGGTGGCAGTGACAACCGGGAGTCACTACCACTGGCGGTGCCTGTTGTGCAGGGTGCGCTGCAGCGGCCGCGGGGACCGATCGTGTACCCGCAATTGACGCGCATGAATTACAACATCTGGGCGATGAAGATGAGAGTGGCACTGCAATCCCAGCGCATCTGGGAGGCCGTGGAGCGCACGAACGTCGATTTCGAGGTCGACTGGGAGGCCCTATACGCCATCTATCAAGCGGTGCTCGATTTCGTGATGTCCTCCCTCACCGGGAAGGACTCTGCGAAGGCTACTTGGGATACCATCAAAGCGGCGCATGTGGGGCACGACCGTGTGCAGCAGGCAAGTCTGCAGTCCATGCGAAAGAAATTCAAGGAACTCATGATGGGCGACTATGAATCTGTGGATGACTTTGTAGGGCGCATGAACACGCTAGTGGCGGGGATGCGTGCCCTCGGCGGTGTCATCACAGAGGTGAGGATGGTGCAGAAGTTTCTCCATGTAGCCCCTGCGAAGTACATGCAGATAGTGACTACCATCGAACAGTGTGTGCCGTTTGATACCCTGTCAGTGGAAGATGTGATTGGGAGATACAAGGCATTTGATGAGCATGTACGCACGCGCTTTGGGGATCCAAAGAAAGGTGAGCACCTCATGCTATCAAAATCCCAGTGGGAGAATCTCTCTGGCAAGAAGAAAAGCGGAGAGGGGTCGAGCAGTGGGAGTAAGGGAGGTGGAGACCGCATTAGAAATGATAGCCGAATTGGCAGTTATGGAAAAGCTAGAGATTAGCCAAAGAAAGAGTGGAAATTTGACATCAAGAAAGTCAAATGTCACAACTGTGGAAAAACGGGACATTTCAAGAAGGATTGTACCAAGCCCAAAAGGGAGAGAGCAATGTTTGCTTAGAAGGACAAGGTAGACTATGAGGAACCTGCATTACTGATGATGCATGTTTGCGAACTAACTGAAGCTACTGAAGAACCGAAAGGCAAGGTGTTTCTAAATGAGGAGAAAGTGCACCCTCGCAATGCTGAAAAAGATGACAGAGATGTGTGGTATTTAGATACAAGAGCAAGTAATCGTGTGACGGGGAGTGAAGCAAAGTTCACTGAACTTGATAAATCAGTGAAAGGAAAAGTAAAGTTCGGTGACAATTCCACTGTTCCAATAATGGGTAGAGGTACTGTGTTGTTTCAGTGTCTGAATGGAGAGCATCTAGCTTTAGCAAATGTATACTTCATTCCATCGTTGAAGACCAACATCATTAGTCTGGGTCAGCTATTGGAGCATGGGTGCAAAGTGGTCATCAGGATGAATATCTACAGATATTTGACAAGCAGCGTTAATTGTTGGCAAAGGTGAGAAGATCACCAAACCGTTTGCATCTATTGGATCTCAGTATAACAAGTCCAATTTGTTTGATGGCCAATTATAGAGATGATGCATGGCTCTGGCACGCATGCTATGGTCATCTAAATTTCAAGGCGCTGCTTAGACAGCTAGCAAGGGAACAAATGGTACTTGGACTCCCTCATGTTGATCAGGTTTGTGATGGATGTCTCGTTGGCAAGCATCATCGCTCACCGTTCCCTACTGCAGCAACATACAGGGCAACTGAACCGCTGGCACTTGTACATGTTGACCTGTGTGGGCTTGTATCTCCCCCAACACCAGCGGGTAAGAGATACTTCATGCTCATGGTCTACGATTATAGCAGATTTATGTGGATAGTGTTGCTGCGCAAAAAGGATGAAGTGCTCAATGCTTTCCAGAAAATCTCCAAGAGAGCAGAGGTGGAAGTGAGCCACAAGGTGAAGGCCTTTAGAACTGACAGAGGAGGTGAATTCACTTCGAAGATGTTCACAGCATACGGTGAAGACCGCGGCATTAACCATTTTCTCACTGCCCCACACTCGCCGCAACAAAACAGAGTTATAGAGCAGAGGAATCAAACGGTGGTCGGAATGGCGCGCTGTTTGCTCAAGAGTAAAGGCATGCCAGGCGCGCTGTGGGGTGAGGCAGTGACGACCACAGTATATCTGCTGAATCGTGCACCCACAAAAAAGTACTCACAGGAAGACACCATATGAAGTCTGGTACAAAAGGAAACCAAGCATTCACCATCTTCGGATTTTTGGCTGCGTCGCATATGCAAAAGTGACAACGCAAAATTTGCCAAAGCTGGCAAACTGAAGCCTACGCACCGTGATGCTTGGGTATGAACCAAACACAAAAGCCTATAGACTGTATCACCCAGGAAGCAGGAAGATCATTATGTCAAGAGATGTGGTATTTGATTAAGTTAATCAGTGGGACTGGAGCAAAGTGACAGCAGCAGATTCAGAAACATCAGAGAAAGTGTTTACTGTAGCATATCCTGGTATTGTTAGTCTCTCTGAACCTGAATCTGAAGCGCAGCTGGAGACTAAACCCACATCAAGCGTTCACAAAGAAACAAGTGTCGCTGTAGTCTGTGATACTGAAGCGGCTCATGAAGAAGCAAGAGATGCTGTGGCCGGTACCACTCCGGTATCCTCACCGTTAGCGTCACTGGGAGGACCAATACCAAGTGCTCCGACAACACCCATCGCCCCCAGCGTGGAAGGTGGTGACAGCGCGGGCGCGAAAGAGTCTCCCAACACTGCAGATTCTGTTGGGCCATGAGGATTCAGAAAAGTTCAGGAACTGCTGGACACAGTGCCGCCGTGTGAATGTGAACCCGATGACACTAAACTGTGTTTGCTCGGTACCGAAGAACCCACTTCATTCATTGATGCACAGAAGGAGGCATGCTAGTGTCGTGCCATGGACGAAGAAATGAGCTCCATTCTTGACAATGATACTTGGATCATGACAGATCCACCAGTAGGTCAGAAGCCAATAGGACTGAAATGGGTGTTTAAGTTGAAGAAGGATCCCTCCGGAGCAATAGTCAAGCACAAAGCTAGACTTGTTGCGAAAGGATATGTGCAGAGAAAAGGCATAGACTTCGACGAAGTTTTTGCTCCAGTAGCCCGAACTGAGACTGTTAGGTTGCTTGTTGATTGGCAACTTAAGAGGGGTGGGAGCTACACCATATGGACGTGAAATCTGCATTTCTAAATGGAGAACTTGAGGAGGAGGTATACGTCGGTCAGCCACCTGGTTTTGATGCACATGGAAATGAGAACGAAGTGCTGAAGCTGAAAAAGGCTTTGTATGGTTTGTGTCAGGCTCCGAGAGCATGGTATGCCAAACTGGATGCTAGTCTAAGTGCTCTTGGTCTTCAGAGATGCCCACTAGAGCATGCTGTATACTTGAGGTGCATTGGTATAGCACAGCTGTTAGTGGGGGTATATGTTGATGACTTGGTGATCACCGGATCAAGTAAGGAGGAGATTGTCAAGTTCAAAGAAGAAATGATAGATCTCTTTAAGATGAGTGTCTGGGATTATTATCCTATTATTTGGGCATTGAGGTAGCTCAAACAGCAAATGGGATTTCACTCAGCTAAACGGGGTATGCTCTGAAGATTTTGGAGAAAACTGGTATGTCAGAGTGCAATCCCTGTCAGATACCCATGGATCCTTGACAAAAGCTAAGCAACTCTGAACAAGGATCGAAGGTAAATGCTACTTTCTACTGTAGTGTTGTTGGTAGCCTGAGATATCTAGTGAATGCATGCCCAGGTCTGGCACACTCTGTTGGCATTGTGAGTAGATTTATGGAAGATCCTACAGAGTAGCATATGGCAGCAGTTAAGCAAGTGCTCAGATATGTGCGAGGTACAGCCAATCTCAGCTGCCACTATGGAAGGAAGGTGGAAGCTAAACCAAGGTTAGTTGGGTATAGTGACAGTGATTTTGCTAGAGATAATGACAGGAAAAGCACAAGTGGGATAGCATTTTTTCTGGGTTCAAATCTAGTGACATGGATCTCTCAGAAACAAAAAGTTGTACCTTTATCCTAATGTGAGGCAGAGTATATTGTCGCAACCACAGCGGCTTGTCAGGGTATATGGTTGAGTTGTTTGTTAGCTCAACTAAATTCTAAAGAACTGCAAGCAGTGACAATCATGGTGGACAATAAATCAGCAATATCGCTAAGTAAGAATCCTGTCCACCATGATCGTAGCAAGCACATAGACACAAGATATCATTTCATCCGAAATTGTGTGGAAGAAAGGAAGATCAATGTCGAGCACGTCAGGACTGAAGGGCAGCTAGCGGACATACTGACGAAGCCCCTGGCTCACACTAAAATTCTAGAGATGAGAGACAAGATTGGCCTTCGCACTGTGAGGAAGTGAAGTACAAGATCAAGGGGGTGTTTGTTGGGTTTTGATCTTGTACAATTAGAAGTTGTGTGTGTGTGTCGGGCCAATAATTGTAACCGGACATGTGCAAACTGTGTAGCGCATAATCCGAATCTAAACCACACTTGTAGCTGCATTGTTATAGCAGTTGATGCGTGGCGTGAGAAGCGGTCAGCACCGTTGCAGCTGATTGCAGAGTTATGGTGTAAACACAAAACGAAAAACTGGAACATCGCAAAAAGCAGCAGTTGGCCAGGAAAACTCCTTTGTTCCTCTGTGCGTTTGTATGTTCTTCTCATCTTGTCCAAACAACGATCCATCAAGTTCTAAACCATTCACTGTCGTAGTGAGTAGGAGAGGAGATTCGATTCCTAACATTCAGGAAGAGACTTGACTCCTGACAGTCTATATCCCATTGATACCAGCTTATTTCAGGTCTGACTAGTTGCAGGCTAAGTATTAGCAACCTCTTACCATGATTATGGCATATTGTTTTGCAGATGTTACAGTTATAATCCTCTATTTAACTTAACATGGTAATTTTTTTCAAATGATTATTTAACTTCTGGGTAGCATTTATGCTAATTTAAAAATATAATTATATAATAGATATTGGAATTCATCCAAAATATTAGGAAAATAGTCCGATATGTGTAGCTGCCCTTTTTGGGGGGTTTTCTGTAATATCCCTAAAACTTGTGATGGCAAGGACAAGGACTGGAGTGGACATGCAACCCAATAGGCCAGCCAGCTCAATATGTTCATCCACTGTCTCCCAATCACATCGCATCTTTCTCTCTCCCCCATCACTTAATCCCTCTCGCCAACAGATTCTTGCTTCTCCCTCCGTCTTGTGGCTAGCGATGCTAGTAGCAAACATTGAGCAATAACTACAGCGCCATGGAGCGAAAGGGTCTCTAGCCTAGTGGTTAGAGCGCCTCAGTAGCACCTCCCAGGTCCTGAGTTCGACTCTTAGTGGGAGTGAATTTCAGGCTTGGGGGAAAAAATCCCCTCGCCTGCTACCACACCAAAGCACAGGTCTAAGGCCCCGCCAAGGCGTTGATCCAAAGGATCCGCCGGTAGTCTCACAAGGTCGGGCGATGGTGCCGCTGTGTAAGGGTGGAGCAGGGGTTCGGGGGTTTTCTCGGTCTGCGTGAGAAGACCTTCTTCTTAAGCAATGCCCGGGGGGATTCTTCCCCCCCGCAGGTCGAGTTTTTTTTTAACTACAGCGCCATGGCGGCGACAGTGATGACGAGAACTATGTTGGCTGTTCCATTAGTGGAGCGAGTTGCCTCTTGGGTTTTGTTGACAGAGAACGAGAGCCTACATTTCAATTAGTTCAAGCTACCAGCAATCTTAGTAAAGCCGAATCTTCTACTCAAATTTACTATATTAATTAATATTAACTGCTAGATAACCTATTTCACCTTGAACTAAAATCACCAAAGGCAAATTTGTGTATTATTGTGTAGCACAATTTCTTTTTCACTAGTAGTTTTTAATAGAAAATAGGAAATAGTGAACCTTTAGAATACAAGTTCTCCCTCACTCCCTATAGCCACTCCTACTCAATCGAAAAACAACAAAGACATCTTCCTCTCGTGCATATCACTCATCAATACCTCTCGCCTACAGCTTCTCCTTGCTTCTCCCTCACTCCCTCTTGTGGCCAGCGATGCTGGCAGTAACAGCTGCAAGCAGCGACTATGGCCCCACGGCAATGACAATGATGGCGAGAACTATGTTGGTTGTTCTATTAGTGGAACGAGTTGCATGCCTCTTGCGTTTTCTTGACGGAGGACGAGAGAATACAATTCAATTAGTTCATCCTATTAGCGCCTAAACCTTGTGCATGTCATCACATAAAAAGCCACTAGTCTGGAGCTAGAACACCTAGAGTTTAAGGGGAGTCGGGAGACTTACGGTCGCCGATGAACGCCATTTCAGTGAAGACCTCGTGCCTGCGTGATGCAGGCGTGGGGACGAGTCGGTGCAGATCGGGATCCGGAGGGTCGCCGGCGAAGTCCTGCAGAGGCAGCGGTCGACGGCCTTCCCGTTGCTAGCAGCGTGTAGGAGATCGGATCCTTAGGGTTTTGTTTGGGGTTTGTGACTCTCACGCGAACGCCGTCGTACGGGAGAGGCCGGTACCCATCCTTTATATATACGCTGTTGCAACGGGGGACCGTAACCATGAGTTGGTTAGGGACCCCCGATCAGGGCGCTGAAAAACAGGGACGTGGGTTTCCCCACATCTCCCTCGTCTCGGCCGTTTGGCCTGAGATCAATATCCAACATTCTCCCCCTTGATCGTAAGGCTAAACATCATAAGCCCTCTCTCAATAAAAGTTCACACCAAAGTAATGCTTCACAACAGTCAATTAAGTACCGCTGGACATCAGTACTTATAATGCTCCCTTCTATATCGATCGGATAACATAATACTTCATGGGAGTTGGTTACTTTATATGGTCCTCTTATTCCAGGATCACAGGCTCTCCAATAAACCCATGCTGGCAACATGATCACGAAAAATATTGGGTGGTAAGCCTTTTGTGAGCGGATCCGCGAGCATAAATTTAGTTCCAATATGCTTAACCTTAATTGTTTGATCCTGGACTCTATCTTTCACAACATGATACTTTTATGTCAATGTGCTTGGCAGCTGCACTTGACTTGTTGTTACTCGAATAGAAAACTGCGGGTTGATTATCGTAGTACAAAATGAGTGGTCTAGAAATGCTGTCTACCACTCTCAATCCCGGGATAAAATTCTTAAGCCATACAGCCTGCCCGGTAGCCTCATAACATGCCACAAATTCAGCATGCATTGTCGACGATGCAGTAAGTGTTTGCTTTACACTTTTCCATGAAATTGCTGCTCCTGCGAGGGTGAAAATATAACCTGATGTGGACTTCTTAGTCTTTACACCCCGCAAAATCAGCATCAGAATAACCAATAACCTCAAGGTTATCGCTTTTTCTATATGTGAGCATGTGACCTTTAGTGCCTTGCATATAGCGCAGGACTTTCTTAACGGCTTTCCAGTGGTCCGGTCCTGGATTTGATTGATATCTTCCAAGCATCCCAGTAACAAAAGCTAAATCAGGGCGCGTACATATTTGAGCATACATAATACTTCCGACAGCAGAAGCGTAAGGTATAGCCTTCATCTGATCAGATTCAAAGTCATTCTTTGGGCATTGAAATTTCCCAAACTTATCGCCCTTAACAATAGGAGCAGGCGAGGCAGAGCATTTATGCATATTGTATCTCCTTAGTACTCTGTCAATGTATGCCTTTTGTGATAAACCTAATGTTCCTTTGGACCTATCTCGGTGAATTTCAATACCAAGAACATAAGATGCTTCACCGAGATCCTTCATGTCAAAATTGGACGACAGAAATCTCTTAGTTTCCCGCAGCATGTCCACACTGCTGCTGGCCAATAATATATCGTCCACATAAAGAATTAAGAAAGTGTAATTACTCCCCCTGAACTTAACATATGTGCAATTATCAACATCATTCTCCTTAAATCCAAATTTCCTTATGACTTCATCAAACTTAAGGTACCATTGCCTAGAAGCTTGCTTCAGACCATATATGGATTTTCTTAGCTTGCATCCCAAATGTTCCTCGCCTTCCACAACAAAACCTTCTGGTTGTGTCATGTAAACATCCTCATACAAGTCTCCATTCAGGAATGCAGTCTTAACATCCATTTGGTGCAACTCTAAATCAAAATGTGCTGTGAGCGCCATTATTATTCTAAATGAATCTTTGGTTGAGACAGGCGAAAAGGTTTCATTATAATCAATGCCTTCTCTTTGTGTAAACCCTTTTGCCACAAGTCTCGCCTTAAACCTTTCGACATTCCCTTTAGAGTCACGTTTTGTTTTGTAGACCCATTTGCAGCCTACTGTTTTGGCTCCATTAGGAATTTCCACTAAGTCCCATACACCATTATCGCCCATAGACTTAATTTCATCTTTCATGGCATCTAGCCACTTAGAAGAATCCTTACTCTTTATAGCTTCCTTATAAGAGCTAGGATCATCCACCTTCCCAAGATCATCCTCATTCAAGTAAACCTCATAATCACTTGGGATAGCAGATCTCCTCACTCGTTCTGATCTCCTGACAGGTTCATTAGTAGGTTCATTAGGCTGTTCATTAATTGTCACAGGGGGCTGTGAAGGCTCATCATTAGGTGCCACACTTGTACTTTCAGAGCCCTCAACAGAAGGAGTGGCCACAGATTTAACTGGAGATGCAACAGGAGTTGCAACTACAGGATCAACTGTGGGCACAACCATTTGGGGCATAGGAAAATCAGTCTGTCGGATTAGCGGTGAAGCAACATAAATCCGCTTCTCCTCAAGATCAATTTTCCTAGGCTCCAAGTCACCACTGATGCCATCATTTTCCAAGAACACATCGTGTCTTGTTTCTACAAATTTTGTGGTACGATCTGGACAATAGAATCGGTACCCTTTAGACCTATCAGGGTAGCCAATAAAATGGCAACTCACAGTCTTGGGATCTAATTTCCCAATATGTGGGTTAAATACTTTAGCTTCCGCTGCACAACCCCACACATGGAGGTAGTTCAAACTAGGTTTTCTCCCAGTCCATAATTCATAAGGTGTTTTAGGCACCGATTTACTGGGAACCCGATTGAGTATGTGTGCAGCGGTCTTTAATGCTTCCATCCATAACTTTACAGGTAAAGTGGAGTAGCTCAACATACTTCGAACCATGTCCATAAGTGTGCGGTTTCTTCTTTCCGCAACTCCATTTTGCTGGGGGTCACCAGGCATTGAATACGGGGTGACTATACCATTTTCTTGTAGGAACCTGGCAAAAGGACCAGGAATCTGCCCATAAGTTGCGTGTCGCCCATAATACTCTCCCCCACGATCCGAGCGCACTACTTTAATCTTTAGATTGAGCTGATTTTCATCTTTAGCCTTAAATATCTTAAATTTATCAAGTGCCTCCGATCTTTCTTTAATAGGATAGATATAACCATAACGTGAGTAATCATCAGTGAACGTAATAAAAGAATCATAACCATCTACTGATGTCACAGGGAAAGGACCACATATGTCAGTATGAATTAATTCCAAAATCCCTGTGCTTCGAGTAGCACCCTTCTTTATTTGCTTTACATACTTGCCTTTGATACAATCAAGACAATGATCATCCGAATCATTAAAGTCTAAAGGGTGGAGAATTTCATCTTTAATGAGACATTCAATTCTCCCCCTCGAAATGTGGCCCAAACGACAGTGCCACAATTTCGACGAAGTCTCATCCATTCGCTTGCGCTTTTTATTCACATCACATACATTCATGGATATAAGAGAATCTTGCAGGGATAACATATAAAGCTTGTCGTGTCGGATGGCACAACCAACATTATCATTATTAAAATAAATCAGACACTTTCCGTGTCCAAAATTACAAGAATATCCATCATTATCAAATAATGAAATGGAAATTAAGTTTCTTCTCATCGAGGGAACATAAAGAACATCATTGAGTTTCATTACAAAACCATTATTCAAAACTAAAGAAACTGATCCAATAGCTTGAATTTCGGCTTCCATCCCATTAGCCACTCTTAGGCTTCTTTCCCCTCTGAGACTTCTCAACATATGGAATCCCTGCAAGGAATTCGTAACGTGCACAGAAGCACCAGAATCAATCCACCAAGAATTTATAAGAAAATCAGCATATAATGCTTCATCAACAAAAGTAATTTCATAAGTACCTTTCTTGGCGAGCCATTTCAGCCATCCAGGACAATCATCTTTGAAATGGTCCTTTGACTGACAAAAGTAACACTCACCACTTTTCTTCTGTTCATTTGAGCTCCTAGGACCTGAAGCGTTTTTAGGCGCCTTAGGATGCTGTGGATGTTGTGGCTTCTGATAAGGGGAGTAGGCTTGCTCCTTCTTTCCCTTTCCTTTGTAGGCACCTCTATTTCTAGAGGGACCAGCTTTATTTGAGGAGCTGACTTGATTCACAAAATCAGTAGCCCCTTCAGCCTTGAGTCTCTCTTCCTCTTGAGAAACATTAGCGATCAATTCGCTCATGGTCCACTTGTCCTTAATGGTGTTATAGTTCACCTTGAAAGCTTCAAATTGCTTAGGAAGAGACATCATAATGTAATGGACAACAAAACCATCGGAAATTGCCATGTCCATTGTCTTAAGTCTGGCAGCAATATTGATTATAGTCATAATGTGCTCACGGACA
Source organism: Dendrocalamus latiflorus (assembly GCA_017311315.1). Lineage (NCBI taxonomy): Eukaryota > Viridiplantae > Streptophyta > Magnoliopsida > Poales > Poaceae > Dendrocalamus > Dendrocalamus latiflorus. Next base: position 44,517,127 of record CM029642.1, on the reverse strand, counting down.
TTTCCAGTACCATTGTACTTAGTGTTCATGAGCCTGTGCATCAGTGTGGTAGCATAAACTTTAGAGGACCCCTTAAAATGATCCTCGATGGAGAACAAATAGTCCTTTACCCTTTCCTTTTCAGGGATTGCTCCCCTTATTGCCTCACTGATGGAGTTCTTCATCACAGCAAGTGAAACGCGGTTAGACCGCTCCCACTTCTCAGCATTAGATTTATAATCCTTCATTTTGTCATCAAAATTGTCCTCCCCTTCAGTAGGAGCGACAGGCTCATCGAACCTGAACGCATAGTCCAGATCCAAGAGCTGGAAAGTCGTCATAAGCGTAAACTTCCATTTCTGAAAGTTACTACCATTAAGCGGCTCAATTGCATTAACATGAGCGGAAACAGAAACAGCTGAAAAAATTTAAAATTTACATTAGGAAAGTGCATAATTAATTTGCATGAAGGTTAATCTTACGTTGGTATGATTAACAACATGCTCATAAGAATTTTTCGCATCACCGTTGGGCAGAAACGAAAAATTTAACATAAATTATCGCATGCAATTACAATTAACGTTGGTCAAAGAGTAATAGCATGAATAAAATAAACATAATTGATTACATGCAATTACAATTAACGTTGGTCAAAAGGTAATAGCATGTAAAATTAAATACAGCCCTCCAATTGAATTTCCCGTTGGTTCCATTCAATTAGGGGTAGAACATTACGCAGCGGAAAAATGGCATAATAATTTTCAGCAGCTTAGCAACATTATCCGTTAATAATTTTCATGAGCGAGACATCAAATAATCATGAGATAAAACATAAATACATGAAATATATATACTGAAAATAAAATCCATCAGCATGAAATATACACCATAAACAATTTCATGTATATATGCCTAATATATGCATGAAAAAATTATGCCGAAATACATAAGGTTATGCGCTGCTGGGCCAAAAACAAAATTCATAAGAAGGCCAACATGAAAGTGAAATAACAAAAAATAGCCCACAGCCAAAATTCGGCCTAAATAGGCATTTAGCCCATAAAACCTCGGGGCCCAAAAAATTTCCGCACGGGGCTTGGCCCGCGGCCGCCAGCAGCCCATCAGCCCCTTTCCCCATCGCATTCATCATGCCCGTTCAAAAAGATCGGACGGCCAGGAGCACATTCGGCGGGAATAACACCCCCAAACCTAACCCTAGCCCTTATTCGGCTCCTCTCCACCCGAAAAAAGCGGCGCACACGGGAGAGGGGATGCGGGGGTGGTGCGGCGCGCGACGGGCGGCGGGAGGGGCGGCTCCCCGGGAGGCGGCCCTGCGGCACGCTCACGGCAAAAAAGCGGCCCCTAAAGGAGCGTGCGGCGCCCGGAGCAGAACGGCGGCGGCGCGCGGCAGCCGCAAGGAGCGCAGCGACGGCGGTGGCCATGAGCGCTCAGCGGTAGGTGCGGAGCTGCGGGGCGGCGGCCCCAAGCGGCGCGCGGCACGGCGGTGCGGGGCGCAAGGCGCCGGCGGCGGCCGGGCGGCACAACGGAGCGGCGTGGCGGCCAGGTAAGACCCGACCCTTCCCTTTTTTTTGGTTCTTGATATGGGGATGAGGGATTCTTAGGGTTCAACATGATTTGGGTTCGGGCTTCATCAGATTTTGGGGAAAAACTTTAGGGCTTGCATAAACAATTTGATTCCCCTCCTCCCATGCTACCCGAGCCAACATCAACCCTAATCCGAAACAAGACATACACTAGGGTTCTAGGAAGACTAGTGTGGCTCTGATACCAAATATTAGCGCCTAAACCTTATGCATGTCATCACATAAAAAGCCACTAGTCTGGAGCTAGAACACCTAGAGTTTGAGGGGAGTCGGGAGACTTACGGTCGCCGATGAACGCCATTTGAGTGAAGACCTCGTGCCTGCGTGATGCAGGCGTGGGGACGAGTCGGTGCAGATCGGGATCCGGAGGGTCGCCGGCGAAGTCCTGCAGAGGCAGCGGTCGACGGCCTTCCCGTTGCTAGCAGCGTGTAGGAGATCGGATCCTTAGGGTTTTGTTTGGGGTTTGTGACTCTCACGCGAACGCCGTCGTACGGGAGAGGCCGGTACCCATCCTTTATATATACGATGTTGCAACAGGGGACCGTAACCATGAGTTGGTTAGGGACCCCCGATCAGGGCGCTGAAAAACAGGGACGTGGGTTTCCCCACGTCTCCCTCGTCTTGGCCGTTTGGCCTGAGATCAATATCCAACACAACCAACCAGCAATCTCAGTAAAGCCAAACCTTCTACCCAAATTTACCATGTTAATTAATGTTAACTTCTAGGTACCCTATTACACCAAGAACCGAAATCTCCAAAGGCAAATTTGCATATTATTGTGTAGCATAATTTCTTTTTCACTAGTAGCTTTTAGATAGAAAATAGTAAATGGTGAACCTTTAGAATACAAGTACTTCTTGACTCTCTATGGACACAACACTCTTACTCAATTGAAAAACTTTGATGGTATCTTCCTCGTTCACATACCACTCAATCCCTCTCGCTTGTAGCTTCTCCTTGGTTCTCCCTCACTTCCTCTTGTGGCGAGCGATGCTGGCAGCAACAACAGCGAGCAGTGACTATGGCGCCATGGCGGCGCGCGACAGCGATGTGGAGAACTATGTTGGCTCTTCTATTAGTGGAATGAGTTTCCTCTTGGGTTTTGTTGACGGAGAACGAGAGCCTTTAATTTATTTAGTTCAAGCTACCTGTAATGTGTAAAGCCGAACCTTCTACCCAATTTTACCATGTTAATTAATATTAAGGAATGTCTATACAACATATGACTGTTTTTAAAGACAAAAATAGTCAGATTTTGAGCCGTTAGATGGAGATCCAACGCCCTAGATCATTGTTTTGGAGGGGGGCTGCTACAAGCACTATTTCACATTGAACTGAAAATCTCCAAAGGAAAATTTGCATACTATTGTGTGGCATAATTTATTTTTCACTAGTAGCTTTTAAATAGAAAACAGGAAATAGTGAAACTTTGTAAAACAATACTCCTTCACTCTATGGACACAACTCTTTACTCAATCGAAAAACTATATATGACAGTGCATGTACACTTGAAAGACAATAGCACTAAGCTTAGCACTACTACAGAAAGCCTAATAGTAGACGCCTCATCACAGACGGTTTTGTGAAACCGTCTCTGATGAGCACTATTACAGACGGTTGTAATTTGGAGGCCGTCTGTGGTATTTGTGGCGGGAAAATGGATTATCACAGACGGTTATTACCTATGAACCGTCTGTGATACTTTTGTATCACAGACGGTCTGTATGAAAAACCGTCTGTGATAATCCCAGATTATCACAGACGGTTTTTAATTAAAAACCGTCTGTGATAAGCTTGTTATCACAGACGGTTTTTAATTAAAAACCGTCTGTGATAATGGCTAAGGCATTTATTGCGCTGTTCAGACCGCATCTGTCTTCATTTCGATCCAGATCTAGCCACTGCTGCGCACTTTTTCACTCAGGAGGAAGCTAGGCGATTTCAGGCCAGTTAATTTGGTGGGAAGAGGCAGAGCTTGAGCTTTGAAAGATTCAGACTTTCCTGGTTGCTCTAGATATGGTTAGTAATGAAATTTATTTTTTCTTTAATTGCATTACAATTTAGATCTAAGTAATCCATGAGTGGTTATTGAAGATGGTTAATTTGCAAAATTGTTGGTTATATAATAGCTGTTGTGTTTGTAATATGAATTGAGCTAGCAAATTAAGTCTGAATATAATAAATGTGGCCGGTATATACGTAGTTATAATTAGTTAATCTAGATTTGAATACTAATTGTTATATATGTACGTAACGTAGGACCGAAGCTGGATGTATGCCGCGAGCCGTGTGAGTGAAGAGTACATTAATGGCGTTTCTGCTTTTATAAGAGCCGCCGAGGAGGATATGTTGAATAAGGGGGTGGAATATATGTGCTGTCCATGCACTGACTGCGAGAATTTGAAGATGTTTAAGAACCGAGGGCAAATTGAAGCGCACTTGATTCGGAGGGGTTTCAAAAAGGATTATACGTGTTGGACCAGTCATGGCGAAGTGAATGATCATATGTCGCCGGATGACATCGCCGGTGAAGTGAATGATATGCCCTCGGATGACATCGCCGGTGAAGTGAATGACATGCTGCCGGCTGATGTCGATTGTGGCTTGGATTCGGATAGGTTGCACGATGATAATCTGGATCAGATGCTTCACGATGTAGAAGAGAACTATGATGAGAGAGAGTATGTTAAATTCCGTGGCTTGATGGAGGACTCAGAGAAACCTTTGTACACGAGCTGCAAGTACACGAGGTTGTCGGCCGTGCTTGAACTGTTGAAATTGAAGGCAAGCAACGGTTGGTCCGACAAGAGTTTCACGGCGCTGCTATGTCTTTTAGCGGACATGCTTCCGGAGGGAAATGAGTTGCCTAAAACCACGTATAAAGCTAAGAAGGTTCTTTGTCCGTTGGGAATGGAAGTAGAAAGAATACATGCATACCCGAACGACTGTATCCTCTACCGTAAAGAGTATGCAAACATGCATGTATGTCCGGTGTGCAACGCATCCCGATACAAACGTAACAATCAATCAGATGATGGTGAGGGAACAGAGGCAAAGAAAGGACCTCCTGCTAAGGTGGCATGGTATTTTCCTATAATTCCCCGTTTGAAAAGGTTTTTTGCAAATCCAAAGGAGGCAAAACTGCTGCGTTGGCACTCGGAGGAGCGCAAGAAGGATGGAATGATAAGACACCTTGCTGATTCCGCGCAGTGGAGAAACATCGATAGGAGGTTTGCAGAGTTCGGTGCAGAACCAAGGAATATAAGGTTTGGACTGAGTACAGATGGAATGAATCCTTTCAGTAGCATGAGCAGCCGACATAGCACATGGCCCGTGACTCTCTGCATCTATAACCTTCCTCCTTGGTTGTGTATGAAGCGAAAGTACATTTTGCTGTCGATACTTATCCAAGGGCCAAAACAGCTTGGGAATGATATCGATGTGTTCCTAGCACCGTTGGTGGAAGATCTAAAAGTACTGTGGAACGAAGGGGTACAGGTATGGGATGCATACCTACGAGAGAACTTCACTCTGCGCTCCTTATTGTTCTGCACCATAAATGATTATCCTGCCCTTGGTAACCTATCGGGCCATAGTACAAAAGGTGCCAAAGCTTGTACTCACTGTTTAGATGGTACTGAGAGTGTGTGGCTGAGACACTCACGCAAAACCGTCTACATGCGTCACCGCCGGTTCCTTCGGAGGGCTCACCCATACCGCAAGATGAAGAAACAATTTGATGGAGAGAAGGAAGACGGTTCAGCTCCAAGGCATTTAAGGGGACACGAGGTTTATGATATGGTTAAGGATTTAGATGTTGTCCTCGGAAAGGGACGTAAATTGAGGGCTCATGAGAAGAACACCTGGAAGAAGAGATCAATATTTTGGGACTTACCTTATTGGGAGTACCTAGATGTTCGGCACTGCATCGACGTCATGCACGTAGAAAAGAATGTGTGCGACAGCTTGATTGGTCTCTTACTGAACATCCGTGATAAAACAAAGGACGGTGTCAACGCACGGCTTGACTTGGCTGACATGGACATCAGGCCGGAGTTAGCACCGACAAGCACTGATAATGGACGAACGTACCTTCCCCCTGCGTGTTACACTCTGTCCAAGGCTGAGAAAACAGAACTGTGCCAGTGCTTGCATGGTGTCAAAGTTCCGTCTGGTTACTCCGGCAACTTGAAGAAACTTGTTTCGATGCAAGATTTGAAGTTAAATGGCATGAAGTCTCATGATTGTCATGTGCTGATGACACAGATGCTCCCTATTGCAATTAGAAATATTTTGCCGATCAAAGTCCGAGAGACAATCATGAGGCTATGTTATTTCTTTAACACAATTGCTCAGAAGGTCATCGATCCCGAAGGACTAGATGCTCTGCAGGACGAGGTGGTGATGACTCTATGTCACCTTGAAATGTATTTCCCTCCTTCGTTTTTCGATATCATGGTCCATCTCATTGTTCACTTTGTGTGGGAGATAAAAATGTGCGGGCCCGTATTCCTACGTAGCATGTACCCATTTGAGAGGTTCATGGGAATTCTGAAGTCCTACGTACGGAATCGTTCTCGGCCGGAGGGCAGCATCGTCGAAGGTTATGCAAGCGAAGAGGTCATTGAGTTTTGTGTCGATTATATGGCTCAGATTCAACCGATAGGTGTCCCTCAATCTCGTCATGAGGGGAGGCTGAAGGGTCTCGGAACTATCGGAAGGAAAGCAATCACTCCAGATATGGACACGTATACTCAAGCCCATTTCACGGTGTTGCAACACATGACTGAAGTGGCGCCTTATGTGGACCAGCACAAGGATGTGCTTCGGCAACAGAATCCGGAGCGGCCGGATATTTGGATCATGAAGCAACACAACCGTCGGTTCAACCAATGGTTGAAGAGCAAATCGCTAGGAGCTCGCCGAGTGAGACGCTGACATGGTTGGCAAAAGGGCCGACATTTACAGTTGTGACATGGCAAAGATATGACATCAATGGGTACACATTCTATACGCAGTCTCAAAATGTCAAGAGCACTAACCAGAACAGCGGTGTCCGCATAGATGCATTCAGTACCGATGGGTCGAGAAACTCGTACTATGGCTTCATAGAAGAGATTTGGGAGCTCGACTATGTGGTTTTCAAGATCCCCTTATTTCGCTGTCGTTGGGTGCATCTCCCATAGGTGAAGGTTGACAAGTACGGTGTCACGATCGTGGACCTCCAACGTGTCGGGTACAAAGACGAACCATTCGTACTCGCCAATCAAGTTGTTCAAGTTTTCTATGTAACCGACCCGGCAAATAAGAAACGCCATGTAGTTCTTCACGGAAAAAGGAGAATTGTCGGAGTGGAGAATGTAGTGGACGAGGAGGAATACAATCAATTTGACGAGTTACCTCCTTTTGGAAATGGCATAAGGGTCGACGATGAACAACGTGACGGAACTAGTTACGTACGCATTGATCATGATGAAGGGCTAATTTTTAAAGGAAATAAGCAAGTACAATAAGAATGTATATGTGAAAATGTGTGACAATTTTGAGATGTATATGTGAAAATGTGTGATGTAGTGAATTTTGAGATGTATATGTGAAAATGTGTGATGTAGTCAATTTTGAGATGTATATGTGAAAATGTGTGATGTAGTCAATTTTGAGATGTATATGTGTGATGTATTTGAGAATGACAAAATGTATCAACTGGTTGGTGTTGTATATGAATGCACCTGTTTGGTGGGTGATATGAATGCAGCTGTGTAGTTATTGGTGCTGTCTTAATTGCAACAGTCGGCAAAGGCTTATCACAGACGGTTCTAAGTTTAGAACCGTCTGTGGTAGTTTACTATCACAGACGGTTCTAAGTTTAGAACCGTCTGTGGTAGTTTACTATCACAGACGGTTCTAAGTTTAGAACCGTCTGTGATAGTAAAATATCACAGACAGTTCTAAATTTAGAACCGTCTGTGATATGTTATCACAGACGGTTCTAAGTTTAGAACCGTCTGTGATAATCTGCCTACATATACCCTCTCGCTAGGGTTTTCGTGTGCGCTGTAGTTATTCGATTAGATCTAAATCCCGAGCCCGTCGTCGCCGCCGCCTCCCCGAGCCCTCGCCGGCTGCCTCCCCGGACGAAGACATCGCCGCAGCCTCCTCCTCCGTCGCCGCCTCCCCGAGCCCGTCGCCTCCTCCACCTCCTCCGTCGCTGCCTCGCCGAGCTCGTCGCCTCCTCCTCCTCCTCCGTCGCCGCTGCCTCCTCCTGCGTCGCCGCCTCCTCCTCCTCCGTCGCCGCCTCCCCGAGCCCGTCGCCTCCTCCTCCTCCGTCGTCGTCGCCTCCTCCACCTCCTCCGTCGCCGCCGCCTCCTCCTTCTGCGTCGCCGCCTCCTCCTCGTCCGCCGTCCCTAAGGTCACCAAAACCCTAAGGTTGATGCTTGATGCTGTTATGCTTTATGCTTGATACATTGGTACATAGTACATATTTAGGGTTGATGCTTACTGTTAGTGTTTAGGGTTGATGGTTGATGCTTCATACTGTTAATTTGCTATTTGGTACATACTACATTGGTACATTGTTTACTGCAGTTGCTTAGTTTACATTGGTACATATTACATTGATGCTTGATGCTTCATACTGTTATGCTTGATGCTTGATGCTGTTATGCTTTATGCTTGATACATTGGTACATAGTACATATTTAGGGTTGATGCTTACTGTTAGTGTTATGGTTGATGCTTACTGTTAGTGTTTAGGGTTAATGCTTGATGCTTCATACTGTTAATTTGCTATTTGGTACATACTACATTGGTATATTGTTTACTGCAGTTGCTTAGTTTACATTGGTACATATTACATTGATGCTTGATGCTTCATACTGTTATGCTTGATGCTTGATGCTGTTATGCTTTATGCTTGATACATTGGTATATAGTATATAGTATATAGTATATAGTATATAGTATATAGTATAGGTACATAACCCCTCTCTGTCCACATCACCCCCTCCCTTCTCCCCCTTCCCTCTACTCCTCTCCTCTCATCCTAACATTGAGCATCATGTTTCACTTTTCTTGCTTCCTCATCTTATCATGTGCAACCCTACAATTTGAGAGCACCAATTAAGGAAGAGTATTGCAAAAGATACATTGACCATTTGGGTGGAAAGAAATACATTGTGTCGTCAGGCTCATGACTGCCAATTTGAAGACACAGCAGCAGGCCTCGGATGTGCCTCGGATGCTATGCTATGCTTCGAATTGGCAGTCATGCGCCTGACGAAACAGTTGATCTTTCCAACCAAATGCTCCATGTATCTAGACATCACCCCTACAATTTGAGAGAACACATTAAGCAATCAAGGACCACTCTAGTGTATATGCCACATAGACCTTCAAGGGGCATGAAGCAAGTGACACTCCAGTGTATCAGGTTCAATGAACCTGATACACTAGTTTGTGTCATTTGCTTCATAGAACCTTGTAGTAATAGTATTTGGTTTATAGTATTAGCAACTAAAGTAGGTGTTAGGATAGGCACTTTGTTTAGAGACCTTGTAGTAATAGTATTACAAAATTCAAGGAAATTTTAGTACAGAAGTTCAAAAAAAAAAGAAATTCCCAGATTCTTCGGTGAGCAGCCGACATCGCTGACTTCTTCGGTGAGCGACTATCCATTTGCTTCTTCCCACTCCTTCTTTTCATCTCTGGTCTCTGGATCACGTACGCCAGTAGCGATGATTCAGTTAGATGAATCATCGCTACTGGCGTACGTGATCCAGAGACCAGAGATAAAGAAAAGGAGTGGGAAGAAGCAGATGGATAGTCGCTCACCGAAGAAGTCGACTATGTCGACTGCTCACCGAAGAATCTGGAATGTCTTTTTTTTGCACTTTTGTAATAAAATTGACTTGAATTTTGCGGGAAAAAGAAGGACTTGATACATTGGTACATTGTCACCCCCTCCCTTCTCCCCCTCCCCTCTACATTGGTACATTGTCACCCCCTCTTGTCTTCCAATTCAATATGATCACTTTCTCATCTTATCTTAATAGACCCACAAAATGAGCAACACGTCACCCGCGCATTCTTCAACATCATCGCCGGAGGTGTCAGCTCCAACATCAAGACGCCAAGGAAGAGGGCTATCGAAGAAGCCTGAGGGCCGACAGACCATCACAGCGGTAAACGCATCTGGGGTCCCTATCCTTCCTAAAAAAGCGGTAAGCGCATTCCGAGGCATGGTCGGAATAGTTGCACGAGAACGAATTGAGATCACATACAATTCGTGGAAGAACGTGCCTGACACTCAGAAACGTGAGCTGTGGACCGAAATTTTGGCATCGTTCGAGTTCCCAGAAGAACATCTACACGCTGTGCAACGACAAACCTACCTAGCGGCGTGCAAAGCATGGAAGAACTTCAAGAGCACGCTTGTTAAGAAATACGTGGAGACGGACGAAACGCCTTTTCATATACCCGTTCCGGAACCACAATGGGAAGAGTTCAAGGCGATGAAGACGTCTGAAGATTTCAAAAGTACAAGTACGGCGCACAAGGCCCTCCAGGCAAAAAACACACACCCCCACAGACTTGGCACAGCTGGGTATGTGGGTAAAATCCCGCAGTGGATGAAGGAGGATGACCTGGCAGCTGCACAGGACATCGCCCCGCCGTTTTCCAATATCCCGGATGACCGCGCTCGAAATTGGATTAGAGCAAGGTCATCTACAACGACATCGGGGGACGTCTGCTTTCGAAACCCTGCAGACCAGCAAGTGTCCCAGCGCCTGGTAAGATATCGATAGAACTACGTAGCTTGTAATTACTCCACAACTTCGTATGAGTTGAAATGACATTTCGTGCTCTTGCAGGAAGAGCTGAGTTTTGAATCTACCCTGCGATCATTCCAGGGAACAAGGGAGAATGATATGCTCTCCGTGGCCCTGGGAAATAAGGAGCACCCGGGTTGTACGAGAGGCCTTGGGATTTACGTTCCTTGGAAATATGGTTTCGAAGATGACTCCGGAATGTATCGGCGTAGGAAGAGAAACAAAGCCGAGCGTGACGCATAGCTACGAGAAGAGATCAAGGAATCTCTTAAAGATGAGATATTAGCTCAGATGGCTGATGTAATCAGAGATGAGGTGCGGAAACAGACAGAAAGTTATCAGGCCGCCACCGCCGCTGCTATGCTAGCTAGCCCGCACAACCGTCCGAGTAGCTGCTCGTCCAATCCGACGCATACCCAGTCCAAATTTCCTGTGGACGACATCCTGGTAATAATTATTACCTCTCGAATGCTTGCTCCATTGGTAGGCCTATTCGAGTAGCTAATTTTGTATCGTTATGTAGGAGCCTACGAACTGCAGGCTCCAAGTGAGATATGGCTCCATTCCCTTGTACGCTGCTTGGGGCCAGGCATATTCGTCTGGTATCGGGGCCATGGTGCACGGTCAAGCTTTAGCGCCAGGCTTCGCAAAAGTTAATGTGGATGGTGTGTATGTCAATTTTGAGGTGGTCCCGCTACCGAAGCCCCCCAACGACGAGATCGTGACTCTAGGACAGGCCATTGGAACATTCATCCAGTGGCCCAAAAGCGACATCTCCCTGGAGGCTTCTTCACCGGTGGCAGGACCAGAGCAACATGCACTGGTGCCATCTCCATTACAAGACCAGTCGGTTCCACCACCGGATACTACACCGGTGCTATCTCCACGGGCCCTATTCTCGCCAGAGCAACTTGCACCGGTGCCATCTCCATTACAAGAACAGTCGGTTCCACCACCGGATACTACACCGGTGCTATCTCCACGGGCCCTATTCTCGCCAGAGCAACTTGCACCGCTGCTACCTTCAAAGTCGACTTCCGTGAAGTCGACCTATAGCCGAGGCAGCAAGGCCAGCAAGGGCAAAGCAAAGAAGACCAATGATAATATTCCGTACCACCCTTTGGCCCGCAAATTCGTGCTTGGCGAGCCGTTGCTCGAGCAAAAAGACCTCAAAAAGCTACCACATAGTTGCATGCAATTGCACATGTGGTATATGCAGCAGTCCAATAAGCTAGAGGGAGAACGGACTTCAAGTATCACTGTCAAATTCACCGCGGAAGATTTACACCACAATCTTCAAGAGTGTATGTTCGTGGTCGCCTTTGAGGATTTATTCGATCTGTTCACGCGCAACGCTCTTGACGTCTCAATCATTCGATGCTGGACGCTGTAAGTGTGTACAATCACAGTCTCCGTTAATGTCATACCGATAAATGCCATATCTAATTTTTTGCTTTCGTGTGTATATATATAGACACATGCTGATTAAAGCTGGATTATCCAACTCATCAGCTGGTTTCTTGGACCCACAATTGGTCGCCAAGGAAACCATCGACCAGGAGACACCCCTCGTCGAGAGGTACATTGCATCAGGACTGCTGGATTGCCGCAAAAAGGACTATGTACTTATGCCCTTCCATCAGAACTTTCATTGGATTTTAATAGTAATTGTACCAAAATGGAACAAGGTATATTACCTTAATTCCCTAAGTAAGAATAAAATGGACTTCACAGTTGTCAGCCAAGTAATCGATAGGTAAGCACATATTCCCCATACATATCTACATTGTACTCTTTCTTTCCTTCCGAATGATTAAGGTTAACCTTTTCGAATTACGTAGGGCGTTCGCCACCTACATTGAAAAGGGAGGTGACTCAAAGCGCGGGGCCAACGGCCTGCTGACACATGTTCTAGATTTTAAGGTATTCGCTATTTCACATTAATTAATCCTATGCAACAGTTGGTACTAATGCCTCCTGAACTAACACATTCCATTTTTTGCAGTGCCACCAGCAGCAGCCGGGCAACACATGTGGATACTACGTTTGCCAACATATGGAACTACTCCTCGATTCCTCGAGGCTCACCAATCGCAAGGTTTGTCACTCTTCCCATAATTACTTCATACTTATCACGTTACATATATATGCACATTGATATTCCTATCGACAGGCTGTGTCCATCCCGTCAACTGCATTGAAACAGTCTGAGATTGGAGGGATTCAAGGAGAGTTGGCGTTCTTTTTGCTGACTCAAGTCATAAAGCCAGGAGGACGGTTCCACTGCGCACTATGATTTCTTATTGGTCTTATCACTAAGTGTAAATGCAGTGTAGATCTTTTGTAACTGTGCATTTGTTAATGGATATTTCATTTCAATTCAATTAATCGATTTGCGAAATGGATGCATGCTTTATGTTTGTGAAATGAAGTGCGATGTCAATTGGATGTTTTATGTCTGTGAAATGTATCTGAAAGCAAATGAGATGTGTGAATTGTATGTTTTTTGTCTGTGATTATCTGCTTGTTTCAGAGGGCATGGCTAGCATTCCTGAGGCTAGCCAATAAGAGAAATATATGTAGGGGCCGGGGGGGAATATCACAGACGGTTTTTACTCAAAAACCGTCTGTGATAATAAGTATCACAGACGGTTTTTAACTAAAAACCGTCTGTGATTATCAGCTATCACAGACGGTTTTTGAGTAAAAACCGTCTGTGATAGCCCAGAATCACAGACGGTTCGAAAACCGTCTGTGATGACCTTCGATTATCACTGACCCATAAATACAGATGGCTCACAAAACCGTCTGTGATGACGTTTTCGAACCGTCTGTGATGACCTTTTCTGTAGTAGTAGTGTACTATTGGTCTGATGCAAACACTCAACCCTTGAGTATGTTGGATGATGGAACTTCGTTTCTCAAGGAGAGGAGAAGGCACACGATACATATGTTCTATTATCCTCTTTAGTAGGGACGTTAGACTTATGTGGCAAGCACCGTACATATAAATGTAACTTTTGCATGTTTGACCACAGTTTTAAAAATCAGACCGGTGATCGAACCGGTGAGTTGCGGTTCTCCGGTTCACCCGCTGGTCCTTCGGTCCGACCGTCCGTTTCCAAATTTATTAGTATTTTATTACTTAAATATCATTTTAATTCTGAAATATTATGAATAGAAATCCCAAATAGAGAAATAATATAACATCAAAATTGGAGATTCGTGAAGAACCTAGTGCTGCATGCGAAAACTAATCACGCCCAAGGTAAGCAAACACTATTTCGTGCAATCCTACTTGAATTAGAAGCAAGCTCTAATCAGGAAACACCAATCCCCATCTATCCAGCTTGGGATCCAAACTCAAATCCGGCACAAACTCCAAGAAGCAAACACAAATCCCCACCTAACTTGCATGGGATACATCCTAATCTCATGACTTGTTCACATTGGCTTTTGACTTTAACTTATGAATATTAGAAATAGGCCATTTAAGTAAGGCTCATTTTCTATAATTCTAAAGCACACATGTTTTAATACCATATTGCTAAGACAAAGTAGAGGAGATCAATTTATAAGGTGAAACTCTTGTCACTTCTTGAATCATATGACATATGAACGGGGATGGTATGATAAGGGCTTTGGCTAGAGGCGGAAAAAAGCTCTTTATTGGAGCTCATTAGTGGGTCTAAGAATCACTGCATCCGTGTCGGCGTAGGAGTTAGTAGGAAGGGCATAAAGGGCTTTATCCTGCGCCTTATCTCCCTATGTCATTGCCCTTGGCCTCCAAGCACCGCTGCGCCAAAGCTACTGCACCACTGTTGTGACAAGGCCATCGCTGCCATTGGGTCGAGAGGGTCACTATGCCTAGCAGCTAGGCCACTGTAGTTGTAGAGTAGCAAATGCCATGACGAAGCTGCGCTGCTGCCCCTCTGGGGTGCCATTGCTGTGCCATCGAGATGTCGCCCTAGCCACTGCCCTAGCGCCTTGCTTATGCTTGTGCTGCCACCGAGCTGTTGTGCGCTGCCTTGCTTGCCGCTGCTGCTTGCCTAGCTGTTATAAAATTCATGTTAGAAATAGATGATTGAAAGAATGGGAGACATAGATTTTATGTGAAAAAACCCTTATTGAAAAAACCATGGATGCACAAAGGCGTAATATGTTGGAACTGAACCTATCAACTCCGTTCTCTACTCTCTGGGAAAAAATGCACACATGCTTTCTCCCCTTGAAATGGACTTGATAGGTTCAGCTCCAACAATTGGTATCAGAGCGAGGGTGATGTATGGAGATGCTTTGCGGTGATGGCTCGACAAGCAATGGCACGTCAACGCGGCTCCATGTAAGTAGTGGTGGTGCTTGGAAGTAGCATAGGCGGTGTAGCTCAGGGCTCATTGTGCTAGGCGGTAGCCTTGGTGCACTACTACAAAAAGCCTAATACTAGATGCCACATTACAGATGGTTATCCAAAACCATCAGTATTAAATACAGTCATAGATGGTTTACCATCTATGAAGAGGTAATATCACAAACAGTTCATAGTAAAAAATGTATGTGAAGTATCACAGACGGTTATTAACAAGAACCGTTTGTGATATTACAAATATCACAGATGATTTTTCTTTAAACCGTCCATGGTACTTCACAGATGGCTTGTATTAAAAATTGTATGTGATAATTAAGTCATCATAGACAGTTTGCATTAAAAACCGTCTGTGATAATTTCACTATATTAATTGTGCGTAGACCCATCTATTTTTTGTCTTAAATTTCAGATCTAGGCTGCTACTTTGAGCTGGAGGTGGGCCTTTGAGGTTATTTGGTGAAAGGAAACTATTTTGCAAGAGTGATTGTAGATCCATTAAGTTCTTAACTACCTATGGTTAGTAATTTGTTCCTAATTGCATTATAATTTAGATCTAGCTTTTGGTGAAAGGAGAATTAAAGATGGTTTAGATCTAGCTAGCTTGATGTAGAGAAAAGATTATTTACATCTAGCATGGTTTAGGGTTTAGTCAATTCATAATCTATTTCTACTTAATTCGATTTAATTAATTATTCTTGCTACATATAGCTTCTTTAGATCATATATATATCTAGTATACTAATTAATTAATTTAATATTTAATACTAAATTGTTGTATGTGTAATGTAGGACCAAAGTTGGATGTACGCTGCGAACCATGTAAGTGAAGAGTACATTAATGGCGTGTCTGGTTTTACATGAGCTGTCGACGAGGATATGTTGAATAAGGGGGTGTAATATATGTACTATCCATGCAATGACTACGAGTATCTAAAGATGGTTAAGAACCAAGCATAGATTGAAGCGCACTTGATTCGAAGGGGTTTCAAAAAAGGGAATGTACATTGGACAAGCCATGGTGAAGAGAAGATTATACAGGAAGGTAGTAATAATGGCATCGCCGATGAAGTTAATGATAATCCACCAGATGATGTCGATTGTGGTTCTGATTCAGATAGACTACATGATGACAATCTAGATCAGATACTTCACGATACAGAAGGGACCTGTGATAAGAGAGTTTGTTAAATTTTGGGGCTTGATAGAGGACTCAGAGAAACCTTTGTTCATGTGCTGCAAGTCAAAGTACATGAGGTTGTTAGTCATGCTTGAACTGCTGAATTGAAGGTAAGCAACGGTTGGTCCAACAAGAGTTTCACGGTGTTGTTAGGTCTTTTAGCGGACATGCTTCCGAAGGGAAACAAGTTGCCCAAAACCACCTACAAAGCTAAGAAGGTTCTTTGTCTATTGGGAATAGAAGTAGAAAGAATACATGCATGTCTGAACGATTGTATCCTCTACCGTAAAGAGTATGCAAACATGCATGTATGTCCAGTGTGCAATGCATCCCAATACAAGCGTAAGAATCAATCAGATGACGGTAAGGAAATAGAGGTGAAGATAGGACCCTCTCCTATGGTGGATGGTATCTTCCTGTAATTTCCCATTTGAAGCAGTTTTTTGCGAACCCAAAGGAGGAAAAACTCCTGCGTTGGCACTAAGAAGAACGTAAGAAGATGGAATGCTAAGATACCGTGCTGATTCTGCCTAGTGGAGAAACATCGATAGGAGGTTTATAGACTTCGGTGTAGAACCAAGGAATATATGGTTTGGATTAAGTACAGATGGAATGAATCCTTCCGGTAACATTAGCACCCGATATAGCACTTGGCCCGTGATACTCTGCATCTACAACCTTCCTCCTTGCTTGTGTATGAAACAAAGTATATTTTCTGTTGATACTTATCCAAGGGCAGAAGCAACCTAGGAATGATATTGATGTGTGCCTAGCACTGTTGGTGGAAGATCTAAAAATACTATGGATCAAAGTATAGGTGTGGGACGCGTACAAACGAGAGAACTTCACTTTATATTCCTTATTGTTCTACACCATAAATGATTATCCTCCTATTGCTAACCTATCGGGCCAGAGTATAAAAGGGGTCAAAGCTTGTACTCACTACTTAGATGATACCAAGAGTGTGTAGCTCACCGTAGGTTCGTTTGGAGGGCTCACCTATACCACAGGATGAAAAAACAGTTCAACGAAGAGAAGGAGGATAGTTCAACTCCAAATCATTTAATCAAAAAAGTGGTCTAGGATATAGTTAAGGATTAGATATTGTGCTTAGAAAGGGATGTAAATTTGGACCCGCAAGAAGAATGTCTAGAAGAAGAGATCAATATGTTGGGACTAACCTTATTGGGAGCACCTAGAAGTTCGTCACTGCATCGACATCATGCATGTAGAGAAGAATGTACGTGATAGCTTGATTGGTCTCTTACTGAACATTCATGATAAAACAAAGGATAGTGTCAATGCACGGCTTGACTTGGTTGATATGGACATCAGGCCTGAGTTAGCACAGACAATGATCGATAAAGGATGGACTTACCTTCACCTGCTTGTTACACTCTATCCGAGGCAGAGAGAACTGAACTATGATAGTGCTTGTATGGTGTTAAAGTTCAATCTAGTTACTTCGCCAACATGAAGAAACTTGTTTTGATGGAAGATTTGAAGTTAATTGGCATAATGTCTTATGATTGTCATGTGCTAATGACACATATACTCCCTATTGCAATTAGAAGTATTATGCCGATCAGTGTCCAAGAGATAATCATGCGGCTGTGTTATTTCTTTAACATAATTACTTAGAAGGTCATTGATCCCAAAGGACTAAGCTCTACAAGACGAGGTGGTAACAACTCTATGTCATCTTCAGATTATTTCCCTCTGTCATTTTTCAATATTATGGTCTATCCATTATTCACATTGTGTGGAAGATAAAAATGTATGGGCTCATGTTCCTACATAACATGTACACGTTTGAGAGGTTCCTAGGAATTTTCAAGTTGTATGTATGGAATCAATCTCGGTCGGAGGGTAGTATCATCGAAGGTTATGCAACTGAAGAGGTCACTAAGTTCTATGTCAATTACATGACTCAAGTCGAATCGATAGGTGTGCCTCGATCTTGCCATGAGGGGAGGCTCAAGGGTATCGAGACCATCAGGAGGAAAGCAATCACTCCAGATATGGATACATATGTTGAGCACATTTTACGGTCTTGCAACACGTGACGGAAGTGTCCCCATATATCGACCAACACAAGGACTTCCTTCAACAATAGAATCCAACGTGGACAAATGTTTGGATCATGAGACAAAACAATAGTCGATTCAACCAATGGTTGAAGGAGCGACTCTATAGGAGCTCGTTAAGTGATATGATGACATGGTTGGCAAAAGGACCAACATTTATAGTCGTGATATGGTAAGGATATGACATAAATAGGTGCACATTCTATATGCAGACTCAGGTTGTAAAGAGCACTAACTAGAACAGTGGTGTTTACATAGATGCGTTCAGTATCAATGGGTTGAGGAACTCCTACTATATGTTCATAGAGGAGATTTGGGAGCTTGACTATGTGTGTCGTGGCTACGGGCCAAACAGGGAAGAAGGGGACTGGTAGGAGAGGAAGGAGAGCTAGATCTGTGGGAGAGGTTGGTCAGAATGAGAGGAGGATGTCCCCCTTTGCCCCTCCTGGGGGGGCTTATATATATGTGAGTGGGGTAGAATGGGAAATCCCCATTCTACCCCTTAGCACTTACAAAGGATGATGATACATTGGTATATTTACACTGTTATATTCCTCTACACTATTGGGCCTATTACATGTTGGACTAGTTGCACGGCCCAGTCACGGGGGGTTGGGCCACCCCTACAACAGTACTCCCTCGACAGCAAGCGCTGAGGTCCCGATGGGCGAGCTGACGCGATCAACCACCCCAGCCCCCCGTTCCCTGACAGCAAGCACAAGGGTGCCGATGCAACTGATAGCTTCGCAGACCCTAGAGGCAATGCTTATGAAGGAACCGGTGAGGCGCCGGAGACGTCGTCGAGCGCCGAAGACGTGCCGTCCCGCCGAGGCGATGCCTACAAGGCGGACGGCGGAGTCGAGGCCGAAGGCGCGTCGTCGAGCGCCGAAGACGTGCCGTCCCGCCGAGGCGATGCCTACGAGGCGGACGGCGGAGTCGAGCGCCGAAGACATGTCGTCGAACGCCAAAGACGCGCCGTCCCGCCGAGGCGATGCCTACAAGGCAGACGACGGAGTTGAGCGCCGAAGACGTGCCGTCCCACCGAGGCGATGCCTACAAGGCAGACGGCGGAGTCGAGGCCGAAGGCGTGTCGTCGAGCGCCGAAGACGTGCCGTCCCGCCGAGGCGATGCCTACAAGGCGGACGGCGGAGTCGAGCGCCAAAGACGTGCTGTCCCACCGAGGCGATGCCTACGAGGCGGACGGCGGAGTCGAGGCCGAAGGCGTGTCGTCGAGCGCGGAAGACGTGCCGTCCCACCGAGGCGATGCCTACGAGGCGGACGGCGGAGTCGAGGCCGAAGGCGTGTCGTCGAGCGCCGAAGACGTGCCGTCCCGCCGAGGCGATGCCTACGAGGCGGACGGCGGAGTCGAGCGCCAAAGACGTGTTGTCGAGCGCCGAAGACGTGTTGTCGAGCGCCGAAGACGCGCCGGCGAGCGCCCAAGAAGTGCCGTCCCGCCGAGGCGATGCCTACGAGGCGGACGGCGGAGTCGAGCGCCGAAGACGTGTCGTCGAGCGCCGAAGACGTGCCGTCCCGCCGAGGCGATGCCTACAAGGCGGACGGCGGAGTCGAGCGCCGAAGACGCGCCAACACTGTTGTTCCCCTACCTTCGAAAAGAGTGTCTACTGAGGGCGGGCGCTTGGAGCGTAGGCCGAAGGCACTACGCACGCCAAGGTAGGGAGGCGAGAGCGCCGTTCCCCTACCTTCAAAAAGGAGTGCCCGCGGGGAGCGGGCGCTTGGATCGTAGGCCGAAGGCACTACGCACGCCGAGGTAGGGAGGCGAGAGCGCCGTTCCCCTACCTTCAAAAAGGAGTGCCCGCGGGAAGCGGGCGCTTGGAGCGTATGCCGAAGGCATTACGCACGCCGAGGTAGGGAGGCGAGAGCGCCGTTCCCCTACCTTCAAAAAGGAGTGCCCGCGGGGAGCGGGCGCTTGGATCGTAGGCCGAAGGCACTACGCACGCCAAGGTAGGGAGGCGAGAGCGCCGTTCCCCTACCTTCCAAAAGGAGTGCCCGCGGGGAGCGGGCGCTTGGAGCGTAGGCCGAAGGCACTACGCACGCCGAGGTAGGGAGGCGAGACCGCCGTTCCCCTACCTTCAAAAAGGGTGCCCGCTGAGGGCGGGCGCTTGGAGCGTAGGCCGAAGGCACTACGCACACCGAGGTAGGGAGGCGAGACCGCCGTTCCCCTACCTTCAAAAGGGAGGGCCCGCAGAGAGCGGGCGCTTGGAGCGTAGGCCGAAGGCACTACGCACGCCGAGGTAGGGAGGCGAGACCACTGTTCCCCTACCTTCAAAAAGGAGTGCCCGCGGGGAGCGGGCGCTTGGAGCGTAGGCCGAAGGCACTACGCACGCCGAGGTAGGGAGGCGAGACCGCCGTTCCCCTACCTTCAAAAGGGGTGCCCGCTGAGGGCGGGCGCTTGGAGCGTAGGCCGAAGGCTCGACGCTACGTCTTATTTAGAGTCCGTGGACTATGGCGTGCGGAGCAGAGCTCGACGCGACGCCTTATTTAGAGTCCGTGGACTATTGCGTGCGGAGCTAGGCTCGACGCTACGTCTTCTTTATACTCCGTAGAGTGCGCGCGAAGGCGTCCCCCCGCTGCTTCTTATTTATACTCCGTAGAGTGCGTGCGGAGCTATGCTCGACGCTACGTCTTATTTAGAGTCCGTGGACTATTGCGTGCGGAGCTAGGCTCGACGCTACGTCTTCTTTATAGTCCGGAGACTCGCACGTGCGGAGCTAGGCTCGACGCTACGTCTTATTTAGAGTCCGTGGACTATGGCGTGCGGAGCAGAGCTCGACGCGACGCCTTCTTTATAGTCCGGAGACTCGCGCGTGCGGAGCTAGGCTCGACGCTACGTCTTATTTAGAGTCCGTGGACTATGGCGTGCAGAGCAGAGCTCGACGCGATGCCTTCTTTATAGTCCGGAGACTCGCGCGTGCGGAGCTAGGCTCGACGCTATGTCTTATTTAGAGTCCGTGGACTATTGCTTGCAGAGCTAGGCTCGACGCTACGTCTTCTTTATAGTCCGGAGACTCGCGCGTGCGGAGCTAGGCTCGACGCTACGTCTTATTTAGAGTCCGTGGACTATGGCGTGCGGAGCAGAGCTCGACGCGACGCCTTCTTTATAGTCCGGAGACTCACACGTGCGGAGCTAGGCTCGACGCTACGTCTTATTTAGAGTCCGTGGACTATTGCGTGCGGAGCTAGGCTCGACGCTACGTCTTCTTTATACTCCGTAGAGTGCGCGCGAAGGCGTCCCCCCGCTGCGTCTTATTTATACTCCGTTGAGTGCGTGCGGAGCTATGCTCGACGCTACGTCTTATTTAGAGTCCGTGGACTATTGCGTGCGGAGCTAGGCTCGACGCTACGTCTTCTTTATAGTCCGGAGACTCGCGCGTGCGGACCTAGGCTCGACGCTACGTCTTATTGAGAGTCCGTGGACTATGGCGTGCGGAGCAGAGCTCGACGCGAGGCCTTCTTTATAGTCCGGAGACTCGCGCGTGCGGAGCTAGGCTCGACGCTACGTCTTATTTAGAGTCCGTGGACTATGGCGTGCGGAGCAGAGCTCGACGCGACGCCTTCTTTATAGTCCGGAGACTCGCGCGTGCGGAGCTAGGCTCGACGCTACGTCTTATTTAGAGTCCGTGGACTATTGCGTGCAGAGCTAGGCTCGACGCTACGTCTTCTTTATAGTCCGGAGACTTGCGCGTGCGAAGCTAGGCTCGACGCTACGTCTTATTTAGAGTCCGTGGACTATGGCGTGCGGAGCAGAGCTTGACGCGACGCCTTCTTTATAGTCCGGAGACTCGCGCGTGCGGAGCTAGGCTCGACGCTACGTCTTATTTAGAGTCCGTGGACTATTGCGTGCGGAGCTAGGCTCGACGCTACGTCTTCTTTATACTCCGTAGAGTGCGCGCGAAGGCGTCCCCCCGCTGCGTCTTATTTATACTCCGTAGAGTGCGTGCGGAGCTATGCTCGACGCTACGTCTTATTTAGAGTCCGTGGACTATTGCGTGCGGAGCTAGGCTCGACGCTACGTCTTCTTTATAGTCCGGAGACTCACGCGTGCGGAGCTAGGCTCGACGCTACGTCTTATTTAGAGTCCGTGGACTATGGCGTGCGGAGCAGAGCTGGACGCGACGCCTTCTTTATAGTCCGGAGACTCGCGCGTGCGGAGCTAGGCTCGACGCTACGTCTTATTTAGAGTCCGTGGACTATGGCGTGCGGAGCAGAGCTCGACGCGACGCCTTCTTTATAGTCCGGAGACTCGCGCGTGCAGAGCTAGGCTCGACGCTACGTCTTATTTAGAGTTTGTAGACTACGCCGCGGTGCAAAGCCGTCATGCGATTTAAACCAAAATCGAGGACCAAAACAGAGGCATCAAAGAAATGGCCGAAGACTTGCACCAACAAAAAAGCTTCAGAATGCTACACTGGGGAAAAGCATTATATGCCACGGTCACCCAGAGCAGGCAAAAACTAGAAAAGCAAGCACGGCCACATCAAACGTTCTCAGAATGGAACTATATGGACTATTAAAGTCTCACACGTAATCACGTGCAATGCGTACCAGGCGGGACGGTGACGACTTGGAGCGGACGCCGCAAATGCGGAGGCCTTGACGTCCACTCCGGCTCATGCGGGGATGAGGCGCGTGGGCGATGATGAAGCCTGTGCGGAGCCACACGGTACTTCGGAATCAGCCCGCGCGGAGCACTGGGTCGATGATGCCGACGTGGGGTCTGCATAGTGGCCGGGTACGCCACAGCGAAGTCCTGAGCCGCGGAGGTCGGGCGGAGTGCGCGCGAAGACCCGGACCGAGGGCGGTTGAATCATGCATGAATGGCGCAAAGACCTTCACACGGGGGCTTGCAACCATTTCACGCATGCATACGCAGGAGATGGATGCTTCACGCTCTGCTGAGACTTGGCTTCAGCTCGGCGTAGGGATTGCCGTGCGGAGGCTCGGCCGAGCTGAGCTCGGCGCTGGCTCGACGCGGAGACTCGTGCGGAGTGCAGCTCGCGGAGGCGTGGTCCAGTGCGGAGACGAGTGGCGGCTGACTTCGACAGCGCGGAGACGAGCCGACTTCGATGGCGCGGAGACGAGCCGACTTCGATGGCGCGGAGATGAGCGGAGGCGTAACTCGGCGAAGACTCCTCCTCGAACTCAGCGGAGAGCACCCCGGATGGACTCGGCGAAGACCACCCAAGCCGGACTCGGCAAAGACTGTTCAGACTCCGCGGAGGCCACCCCGGCCGTAGCGAAGAGAGAACTCCCTGTAGGCGCCCCGCAGCAAGACGCGGGGTGAGTCGAAGGTGCGTGGTGTCGAAGCCGTGGTCTCCCCCAGCGGAGATTGTCTCCAACGCCTCTCCGTATGTAGCTCCTTGCGCGGTCCATGCCGCAGAGCCTGGCTCAGTGAGGGCGTGGCCTGGCTCGACGATGCGGGAGCCTCGACAACTCGGAGAATTCGGAGGAGACCTCGCCGGGGGGACGTCGCACGGCATCCACGGCAGCTCGACGTTGCGCGGAGACGCAGTGCGGAGGCTTGACGCCGACGTCACCGAAGCGAGCGGAGACCGGATCCTAATGGCGGAGACTCCGGGACTTCACCGAGGTACGTGGTCAACTTTGGAGACATCGCCGACGGCGGGGCGAGGCGCGGAGGCGTAGGCTGCTTGGTGGAGCGGCCAGGGTGAGGGAGACCTGGACCTGGACAGCCCACGACCCCGCCGAGCACACTACGGCGGAGCAGTCGGCGCACATCCAGCGGGGGCAGGCGGCGAAGTTGCGGGGCTCGTTTCCCGCGTGCGATGTACACCACGTGTACTGGGCCACCGTCACCTTCCATAGTAGCAGCATCGCCGACGCCGACGATGTGCCCGCCATGGCTAAGGGGCTTAATCCGTTGGTGGGATGCGCCGGGGCAGCGCTGCACGGCTGCGACGCGGAGGTGAGCGCGGAGCCAGCGGAGAGGACGGGGCACCGAGCCGGCGGGTGTCAGGCGACGCTGCACGACGGCGCTGGTCGCCACACGCTTCTCCAGCTTCATCGAGTACACGCGGCCTCGAGCGGAGACCCAGCGCGGAGACGCGGCGCAGGCAAAGCCCGTACACCCTACTCATCAGATCTGCCAGATCTAGATCTCGAAAAGAAAAGAGGGCTCGCAACAGATCTATATGCTCATAACGCCTTTGCCATATTTAACGAGCTGCATGTATATAATCCGAAGCCAACGAGCTAGCGACAGGATGAACTTATCTGTGACGCTCATGGTACAAGCGACCTGAGCTACTCCCGTTCCGCGCTAGGAAGCTCCTCCGGTGGTAGCCACCTCTAGCGGCCTTGCGCAGCTTCTCGCTCTGTCCCCACGGACGGCGCCATTTGTCGTGGCTACGGGCCGAACAGGGAAGAAGGGGACTGGTAGGAGAGGAAGGAGAGCTAGATCTGTGGGAGAGGTTGGTCAGAATGAGAGGAGGATGTCCCCCTTTGCCCCTCCTGGGGGGGCTTATATATATGTGAGTGGGGTAGAATGGGAAATCCCCATTCTACCCCTTAGCACTTACAAAGGATGATGATACATTGGTATATTTACACTGTTATATTCCTCTACACTATTGGGCCTATTACATGTTGGACTAGTTGCACGGCCCAGTCACGGGGGGTTGGGCCACCCCTACAACAATGTGCTTTTCAAGATCCCCTTGTTTCGGTACTGTTGGGTCCATCACCCACAGGTGAAGGTCAACAAGTATGGTGTAACTGGCATGGACCTCAAACGTGTTGAATACAAAGACAGACCATTCGTAGTCGCTAACCAAGTTATTTAAGTTTTCTATGTAAATGACTAGACAAATAAGAAGCACCACATAGTTCTTAATGGAAAAAGGAGAATTGTCGGAGTTGAGAATGTAGTGGACAAGGAAGAATACAATTAATTTGATGAGTTACCTCCTTTTAGAAATGGCATAAGGGTCAAGGAAGGACAACGTAACGAAACTAGCTACATACATGTTGATCATCATGAAGGGTTAATTTTTAAAGGAAATAAGCAAGTAGAATGATGAATGAAATGTTTATGTATAATATGTTATGTATTTGCATTTATATATGAATATGAGAATATGTGATATATATGTGAATTTGCATTTATATATGAGAACGTGTGATATATATGTGAATTTGTACAGATGTATATGAGAATGAGTCATATATATATATGGATTTAAATTTATGTATATGAAAATGTGTGATATATGTGCGTGCGTGTGTGTGAATTTGAGTAGGGAACATCACAGATGGTTTTAAAGTAAAATCGTTTGTGATATATATCATCATAGACAGTTCTAAAGTAAAATCATCTGTGATGTTTAATTTTCATAAAAAATTCTAAAGTAGAACCGTATGTGATTATTCCCCTATATATATATAGTGTTCTAGGGTTTGTCCCCATTGAACTAAAGCTTCACCCCAGCCCCCTACTTAATGCTGCCGCCTCCAACCTGTCCCTACCTACCCCGACTCCAGCGGCACTCCTCCCCCATGCCCAACGGTTTCTATTGCGCATTAGTTATAGATTCTCTTGCATGGTGGAATGTGGCCTTTGTGATTGCTCGATGAGGAAAACTAGTCATATGTGAGATCTAGGTGAAAATTTAAAAGTATTCTGCTAGTTTGAGTTGTCAATTACTTATTTCCCATATCGGCTCAGTGTTCTTTATTTCTGTTTTGCACTGAATATTTATAGATTCAATTGTCTTTGCTGTAGCACATGCTCGTTACTTATTTTACTACTGCCATAGCTCTGTCGGTGATATTGCAGTAGCAGTTTTTTTGTTCCTGTTTGTCCTTATAGAGAGTAATTGTTTTGTCACTCTTTTGAGTGTTCAATTCTGATTACATATTAATTAATTGTTGTTTCAAAATGCTCAAGAATTGGCCCTACATAGTCTTGATTTAGCATTAAATTAGGCTTCATCACTTCTATTATCTTTTGAAGATGTCATCTGCTCATTTTTCGTCATCGTTGCTGAATGCGTGTGATGGACTATTGAAAAGGTCTGAGGGCCGATTTACCATCTTAGATGTCGATGCGTTTGGGACCCCTCTTAATCCTCACCAAGTAGTGTCCACATTCCAGAGAATGGTTGAAATAGTTGCACAGGAATAGATTGAGATTATGTTTGATTCGTTGAAGACCGTGACCAAAGTTTGGAAAAATGAGTTGGTAATGGTAGTTTTTCTATTACTCAAGATCTTGGAAGAGCACAAGGCCTCTATGCAATGACATGCGTTGCTAGCAGCATGCAAAGCGTGGAAGAGCTTCAAGAGGCTACTTATCAAGTGAACAAGGCCCTCTAGGCAAAAAACACGCATCCCCGCAGACTCAGCACCGTTAGGTATGCGGGTAAAATCCTGCAATGGAGGAAGGAGAATGAGCAAACAATTCTATGGGACACCTCTCCACCATTTGCCAAGATCCCTGATGATCGCGCCCAAAACTAGATAAGAGCAAGATCATCTACTGTGTTGTTGGGGGCCATCTCCTTTTAAAACCCTGTAACGAGGAAGTGTCCCACTACCTAGTAAGATATCGAACTACCTAGTTTGTAATTACTCCATACCTAGTTTGTAGGAAATGTTGAGTGTAGTATCTTCCCAAGGATCATTCCAGGCAGTCAGGGAGAGAGATATACTCTCTGTGGCCCTAGAAAACAAGGAACACTCGGGTCGCATGAGAGGCCTTGCTCTTTATGTTCCTTGGAAACATGGTTTCTCAAAGGACTCTGAAGCGCACCAGAGTAGGAAGAGTGCCAAAGCTGAGCATGAGGCATGTCTACAGGAGGAGATTAAGGCATCCCTTAGAGATGAGCTGTTGGTTGTCCCAATAGAGCACCTTCAAACCCTAGGTCTGGCTTGCCAGAGATGGCTTGCATGGTACATGGAACAGGCCAACAAACTAAAGGGACAATGGTGCTCGGGTGTCATCGTCAAGTTTAGGCCGAATCATCTTCAGCACGATATTCATGGTTGTGTCTTCATAGTGACCTTCAAGAACTTATTCTTTCTCTTCATACTCGATGTCCTCGATGCCTTACTTATTTGATGCTGGACAATGTAAGTATGTACAATTATGATCTACGTTCATGTAATACAAATAAATGTCACACATAACTCATTGCTACTATATATATTACATGGTGACTAAAGCTAGATTAACGAAATCGCCGGTTGGTTTCCTCAACCCATGCTTAGTCTCCATAGATATCGTCAAGGAGTATGCATTCTTTATCGAGAATTATATGACGATGGCATTGATGGCTCACCGCAACAAGGAAATCATACTTATGTCTTACAATCAGGGGTAAGTAATGCACTAGTGGCTATACTTGTTGATTTGTACTTTATAAGCACACGAACTTTGGTTTAATGACCATGACAACATACCTATGTAGATTCCACTAGATTCTAATTGTAATTATACCAAAATGGAATAGGGTAATATACCTTGATTCCCTAAAGAAGAATAAAACCATCTACACATTTGTCCAACAATTAATCGACAGATAAATACATTTCCTCCATAGATAACTCTATTGTAGTCTTTCCTTCCTTTCCAATGACTAAGGCTAACTTTTTAGAATCATGTAGGTCATTCACCACATACATTGCAGAGGTAGGAAATCCAAGAGAGGGATCAACGACCTGAGACACGATCTAGATTTCCCTGTATTCACTAGTACACATTAATCCTATATAACACTTCATAGTAATGCCTCTCGAACTAACAAATTTTATTTCTACAGTGCCACTAGTAGCCGCCGAGCAATACCTATGGATTCTATGTTTGCCACAACATGCAACTATTCCTTGGTTCTGCGAAGACCAATGATCCTCAGGTTTGTCAATCTTGCAATAATAATTTCATACTTATCAATTTACGTATGTGTGCATGACATTGATCTTCTTACCGACAGGTTGCATCCATCGTTACAACTGTATTAGAATAGGCTGACCTCAAAAAAATTTGAGGACAGTGTGCAGACTTCTTGGTGTCTGAAGTCATAAAAGACGATGGGAAGTTCCACAATGTAGAATGAATTTGATTGGGATAAGATTGAGCTTAATTGTATATGTGTGTATTTGTTCATGGATGGATAATTTATTTCATTTCAGTTAATTGATTTGTGAAATGGATGTTCTTGTTTCTGAAATGAATGAATGTGAACTGGATGTATACTGTGTTGATCTGCTTGTTTCAGAGCACATGGCTAGCATTTCCTTAGGCTAGCCAACAAATAGAAATAGATTTAGGAATAGAAAAGAATATCACAGACAATTATTATCTCATAACCGTCTGTGATAATTGACTATCACAGATGGTTTTAGTAGAAACCATCTCTGATATCTGATTTATCACAGACGATTTCAACTACAAACTGTCTGTGATAGTTTAATATCACATACGGTTTGTAGTTGAAACCATCTGTGATATCTAATAGATATCACAGATGGTTTCTACTAAAAACCATTTGTGGTAGTCAACTATCATAGATAATTTGTTGTTGAAACTGTCTGTGATAGTTTGTATCACAGGTAGTTCAAAAGTCGTCTGTGATGACCTCATGTCATTACAGACCCATAAATTTAGACGGCTCATGAAATCATCTATGATATTATTTTTGAACCATCTGTGATGACCTTTTTTGCAGTAGTGACATAGCGGCGTATTGGGCGCTAGTAGGTGTGAGGGCCAGCGACTGCTGGGTAGTGCAATTTCATTAGAAAGTGCATGTAGTTGAGTCCATGCATGTTGCATGTGTGTGTGAGTGCTTGTAAGTATGTGTCCAAGTTCTCACATGTGTAAGTTCTGATCTGAGTCCCCATCAACGTTGAGTTGTGTCACCGGCAAAGGACAATTGGAGTTGAAATTAAGGTTGGGATCGCCAGCATGTTGTGTCCCTAGTAGCAAAGAGGTAGTAGTGGTGCAGTGGAATCCATTACGCAAGAAGAGCCACATTGTTGAATGCCCAAGGCCGAGGTCATCAAGGTTAGAGTTATCAGCAAGTCATATCATCGGCGCCAAAGAGATGACTGAGAAGGGAGTGTGTCCCTCCAATACCCTCTGTTGACAAACAACAACTATGTTGTGTGGTCAGCAAGTGGAAGGTAAATCTTCTTTGAGATGCATTAGAAGATTGGCCTTTCAAATGTGGAGTAATTAAGTCAAGATTAGGAGGGAGATTGTTGGAAATTAATCTTGATTAGTACCTTAGTTAAGTCATGCATTAGTTGAGTCATGCATCAGATGTAGGCATGTCACAGGTGTTGTGAATGTTGTGTATGTGTTTGCATGTGCTAGTGGTAGGTTGCATGCCATAGTGTTTGGCCGAGTCATGTGGCCATGAGTGTAGGATGGGCTGTTGCTCAGCGTGTGCTGGGTCATGAGTTTAGTTGGGTTGTTAGCTTGCATGTGGAGTTGGAAGGAGTGCACTGGTTGTTTCTGTTGGTGGCGCATGAAATGGTCATGATCCAAGGTTTTAGGATCAGGCGTTAGTCCACTGTGTGCATGCGTGGGTTATGGCCTTATTGGCTGGTTGTGTATAAAAGCTCATGTATGTAGTTAGCTTGGTGTGTGGAATAACAGAGCAAGTAGAGAAAAACAGACATAAGGCTGTTGCTATGTTGCCAAAAGATCTAGAGTGTTGTTGATTCTCTCCAATGAGTTCTCCCATATGTTCTTCCACCAATAAAGTGTGTATATGTGTGTTGAAGAAGCCATGAGCAATTTCTCTCTTGGGATAATCCTAACTGAATATCACTGTATGAGGAGAGATTACAAGTATGGAGGACTTCAACGTTTCTTAACCATGTGTCTATGGGGGTACATATATAGGCTAGGGAACAAGAGTCCTTGGAGATTACAAAACCGAGATGAGGTCAATGTATATGTCCACTTGGGCACGTATATGAATTCATATCATACTTTAACAATCTCCACCTTGAGATGAATTCGAATCACACACTCAACAATCTCCAACTTAAGGTGAATTCTGTTGCGGGAGGGTCCCTACACTACCTTGGGCTGATGATAACTTCGACAAGGCAAGACATGACAAGGTGTGCTATGACAACTTTGGCATGGTGTCCCACATCAGGGAATTTACTCTGAATGAGGTCTGTGGACCAACCACAGATAGGTTCGAGGTCCAATCCCTAGATGATGTCTGGAATACACCCTGGACAATGTCCAGAGTCCACCCCAGACGAGGACTGCAAACCAACCATAGATAGGTTCGAGGTCCAATCCCTGGATGAGGTCTGGAATACACCCCAGATAATGTCCGAAGTCCACCCCGGACGAGGTTTTGGCACCTCGGATGAGGTTCGGGAGCCAACCCAAGATGAAGTCCAGAGACCAACCTCAGTGTGGCATGACACTTCGGGCATCGGCCACATTGAGTGGGAGCTTGGGGGAGTTCAACCTGGGCCCAAGGGCCCACCTGATGTAATAGACGAAACTACCCTTAGGAGTAAACTATGCCCCAGTGGTAGACTTCTAATTTCACTTGCCTCCCCCTCCCACTTTATAAATAGGACTCCTTGTAAATGGAGAAGGGGAACCACTTGTAACACACCCATATGCAATAAACCCCCACCAGCAACACTGACTTGTCATGCATTCTCTTGTAGACTGCATGATCGTGAGGGCTTTTCTCAAATCCTAATGAGAGAAGTGTCTTGTCCAACTTGTAGTTCCACGCCCTCGGGGCTTGCCTCAACCCATAAAGAGCCTTCTTCAGTTTCAGCACCATATTCGGCCTTTTGTCATCAACAAAACCGGGAGGTTGGGAGACATACACCTCTTCACTCAATTCCTCATTCAAAAAAGCGGATTTGATATCCATGTGGTGTATTTCCCAACTCTCATGAGCAGCTAGTGCAAGAATCAATCTCACGGTTTCAATCCTTGCCACCGGCGTGAACACCTCCTCAAAATCAACTCCTTGCTTCTGTGAGTAACCCTTTGCGACAAGGCGGGCTTTATGCTTCACCACTTGGCCTGCTGCATTTTTCTTCAATTTGAACACCCATTTTAATCCAATTGCCTTATGGCCTGCTGGCAATTGTGAGATCTCCCATGTTTTGTTCCCTACTATGGAGTCCATCTCCTCTTTCATGGCTGTCCTCCAATGAGTTTCCTTCAGCGCATCCTGAAAGTTCACTGGCTCCTCCATAGCTAGCATGCAAAGGTGAGAATATTCGTTCTCCACCTCCTCTGTGTTGTCATATAAGTCTTGGATGGTTCAGTACCTTACCATTCCTTCAGGAGATGGGGTTTGGGAAGTCGCTGCCACTGTAGAATTCTCCATGTGGACTGGTGACAGCATGGGTGGAGTTAAGGAAGATGCAGTTGCAGCAGGGACTTTATACTCCACTGCAGCTGGAGAAGGGGAGTGGTTTGCATCTGTTTCTTCCGCCGCGTCACCTGCAGAAGCTACCACGGTGGGTGAATCTTCTACCACGGCAGACTCACCTTGCAGTCCTTCCTGACCTGTGCCATCAGTCATTGCTGTGTTGGTCTCCCAATTCACCACAAACAAACCAGCCGGTCCACCTTCTTCTTCTTCAGAATGTGGCCACTTCGAGGCTCTTCTCGGCTTACTATCACTTTTCTTGTGCTAGGACTATAGAATATGTAAGCCTTCGAGCCTTGTTCATAGCCTAAGAAAACACATGGAATGCTGCGATCTTCTAGTTTATTCAGATGTGGATATGGTACCTTCACATGAGCAATACATCCAAATACTCGCAGATGATAGACCTTCGGCTTCCTCTGGTAATATGCTTCATAATGAGTCATACACTCAGGCTTCGTGTCAAGGTTCGGTTCAGGAGATATACTGCAGTATTTACAGCTTCTCCCCAAAACCTCCCTGGAACTTGTTTGTTCTTCAGCAAGCTTCTAGTAGCCCCAACAATAGTTCGATTTCGACGTTCAACAATGCCGTTTTGTTGTGGACTATATGGCGCAGTCAGGAACCTTTGTATGCATGCCTTGCTCTTCACAGAACGTCATGAACTCCTTTGACACGAACTCTCCACCGCGATCAGTTCACAGACACTTGACTTTGGTGCCTATCTGCACTTCTAACTTCGTCTTGATTCCTTTGAACGCAGCAAAGGCTCCATCTTTACTCTTGATCAGGGCACACCACATGAACCGAGAGTAGTCATCAACAACTAGCAGGAAGTATCGATTACCTCCAGGAGTGGACGGGCTGATCCGACCACATAGGTCTGCATGCAGTAGTTCCAAAGGTTTTCCAACCCGGTATGAAGAGGCTTTAGGAAATGGATTCCAGTAGAGCTTCCCTGCTAGGCATGCCTCACATAGTTGTTCAATATGATCCACATGAGGCAGTCCTTCTACCATTCCCCTCTGTGACAACTCCTTCAACATTCTGAAGTTGATATGCCCGTACCTGGCATGCCACAGCCACTCCTTCTGATCATATTTCACCATAAGACAGATTGACCCGGTTCGGTTCAAATGTAGAACATACAGCCTATTCCAAGACCTTTTAACCTTGCTAGAAGCTTCCTCTCCTGATCATAGATGCTTAGTGTTCCGCCTTCAAGGACAGTCTTGCAGCCAGATTCATCAAGCTGGCCAAGACTGATAATATTGTTCCTGAGGTTTGGGATGAAGTATACTCCAGTGAGAACTTTGTGTTCTTCATTCGTTCCCTTTAACAACACTGCTCCCTTGCTACAGATTTCAACCACTAAACCATCACCGAACTTAACCGAGCCCTTTACCTTCTTGTCAATGCTGATGAAGACTTCTTCACACCCTATCATGTGCTTACTTAACCCTGTGTCCAGATACCACAGATTGACATTTCTTGGTTCGGTTCCCAGTTCAGGCTTCACGTTGTGTTCATTGAGGAGTACAATCTCTGTGCCACATTCCGTTGTTTCAGCTTGTCTGCAGGTTTCAATCATCAGCAAAGTTGGTTCATCGTCTCGGCACTTCTCAACGTAATGTGCTTTCTCCTTCTTGGGTTTGGTACATTCAGCAGCAAAATGGCCAAACTCATTGCAATTATAACTTTGATCTTTGTCTTGTCAAACTTGCGGTTGGTTCTCCTTTCGGGTTCATTACCTTTGCCTTCCACCTTGGCTGCGGCCTCGACCACAGCCACCGCCGCGTCCGCTGCCTCCTCTTGTGTTGCTGCTTGAGCCTTCACTACCTCCTTTCTTGTCCTTGACAGCCATGGCTTCCCACTGCTCACGCGTGAACATCAGCTGCTCTCCATCTTGTCTGCTGTGGCGGCGTCCCATTAGGCCTTCCTCATACGCTCTCAGACGTCCAATTGCCTCAGACGCCGACATGGAAGACAAATCTCCCCATTGCTCGATGGTGCTGACGATGGGGAGGAATTTGTCTGGGATTGCACTGAACAGTCTCTCAACAATAGCACCTTCCTTGACGTCGGCTCCCAATGACCGTATCTCTCCCACCAAGGTAATGAGTTTTTGCGAGAAAGCAGTAATGGATTCGTCATCATCCATACATAACCTATCAAATTGCCTCTTCAATACCTGCACTCTTGCTTTCTTGACTCTATCCTCTCCAACTCGCATCTGCTTGATTGCTTCCCAAGCCTCCTTCGTCGTTTCTTTCTCCGCGATGGCCATCATCACGGTATCCGGCACTGCTTGAGAAATTGTAGCCAGGGCTCCTTGGTCTTTCTCTTCTTTGACCGCAACATCGCCCTCAATCGCCGCCCACACTCCCAACGAGCGCAAGAGGATCTTCATCTTCACGGCCCACACACCGTACTTTGAGTCAGTTAGCATCGGATATTGAATTGGCACTGCTGCGCTTTTGATCGACGCCTTCCTGGAAGACGATGCCCCAGAAGCCATCAGTGGAGCTCTCGGCGGCGAGCCCTCCGGCGTTCCGTCGCTTGACATCGCCCTCGACGAACGAGGCTCTGATACCAAATGTTGGAACAGAGATTGATAAAACTCACACACAGGTGGAAGAACACAGAGAACAAAACAGTTTGGTGGTGCTGAACAACTTCGCACCATTTTCTCTATTATCACTTGATAATGGCGGGCTACAGTACTCAAAACACCTCAACCCATAAAATTGATAACACTACTGCTAAACCACACCATTTGATCCTAACTAAGACTACCGAAAAACCAGCAAAATAACACCCAAGACTCGGCCACGTCCCTAACAATTCGGATCGTGGACCTGACCAACAAACTGAAGACCTGGCGACTCGGTAACTGAAGACCAAACTTCAGAGAGTTTTGCCGCCGATTGAAAATGGACACAGTCTGAAAACTGACACTGCTAATTCTCTCAACTGTGAGCTTTCTTCAGCAGCTTTTATTTAGAACATCAAACAGGGAGTCTGAACTGAATTGAACAAGCAAGATAACAAGATTAATTTCATCAGAGCGCACCGATGAAGGAGAGTTTTGTGGTGTCACTTCACTACCCTATGCTCATGAGAAGCAACTACGTGACACAGACAATGAAGATGAAGGTGCACATTAAGGCCTAAGGCATATGGGATGCCATCGAGCCCAGCAACGCCGACACTCACAAGGACTAGTGGCATTGGTGACCATCTACCAAGGTGTCTCCGAAGACATGCTCTTCCTACTGGCTAGAAAAGAGACGGCTGTGTGGGAGGCATTGAAGACCATACACGTAGGAGCCGAGCACGTAAGGGAAGCCCAATGTGTAGACCCTCAAGTCGGAGTTCGACATTGTCACATCCCAAAAATTCTCGTTTTGAAAATTTTAATTTTAAATTAATTATTGTCACAGCCCAAGGTATTTTCTAGTAATTTCTGAAATTTATTCCGAAAATAAAAATCAAATAAATCCTAGCCCGCCATGTGTCGCTCTCAGATTAAATCTACCTCTCTCCACGTTTTAATCCTAGCCATCCACCACAACTTACCCCTTCATAAAATCCAAAGCCTCTTATCCACCAACTTGCCACGTGTCGAAAATCCGACGGCCCGTACCCCTTCACTAACTCACCCTCTCTATTACACATGGGACCCACATGTCATATCCATCTTCAACCTCACCTTCTTCCTCCTCCCACCCTCTCTCTCCACCTCCATTAAACCGAAAATAAAGCTTTAATTCCGGCCGTTTCTCTCAATTAAACTCCAAGCTAACGCGTGCAATTGATTGCCCTCATCAATCCCCACTCACGGTCGGCCGCCTCCTCCCTTTAATCCTCTCTAAACCGCCGGCTCTTCATCTCTCTTTTTCCATCTATAAAAGCTCCTCCCCACCATTCTTCTCTCCCCTGCGACCCCTACTTCCGCCGCCGCCTTTCTCCCTCTCTCCGGCCGCCACCCCGCCGCCGTGCGCCGCCTCTCCCCGCCGCCTGGCCGCCTTCCGCCGGCCCTCCCGCATCACCCCGCCGCCACCTCCTCCTTGCGCCGCCGCCGACCGCCCCGCCTCCCGTCGCCGCCGCCGGTAAGCACCGCTGCCTCCCCTAACTCGCCGCCGCCGTTCACCGCCCTTCCGCCGGCCGCCGGCCACCGGCAAGGCCGCCGGCCGGCCATCTCCCGTACAGCCCGTGCGCGCCGCCCGCGTGGCCGGCCTCGCCCGCGTGGCCGCCACCTCGCGCCCGCGTGGCGCCATGTGGCCGGTGCGCCACGTCGGCAAGACCCGTGGTCCGTGGATCCGGTCCACGGTAGACCGGGCCCACCGGTCATTCAAATAATTTTCCCGCTCAGAAAATTCGAAATTTACTGACGTCATAAATGCCATTTTCCAGTTCAAAAATAATTCCCGAAATCCGGTTTTTCCTTTTTCCCTCCTATTTAATCTTTCGGAAGCCATAACTTTCTCGTTTTAACTCCGTTTGAGCCCATTCAAATTTCTAAATTCATCAAAAATTCCAAACTATCCATTTATTCCATCCTTTCAAATATTTGAAATTTATTTGATATTTCAAAATTTAAATTTCAAATTCCAATGCCTAGTTTAATTTCAAAAGCCTCAGTTCCATTCCAAATTTTCTGTGCACTTTCAAAATTCAAATTCAAATCTTGCCAAATCTCCATAAAATCTATTTTATTTTTCTTGGTCCAAATATTGTCTCAGTAATTTCGTTTCCCAACCGATCTTCCAGATATTCGTTCTCCCTCGTGTGAATCCCAAATCCGCTGAATCTTTCTCCTAAATTCGTCTAAAATCATAATCTATCAAAATATGGCCTCTATTTGAATTTTGGATTTTATTTGAATTTTATTTGTATTTATTTGCTTCATTTGCTTCGTCTTTTCCCGCGTAGATTCCAACATTGTCGAAGACCTCTCCGCTCCGCAGCAGGAAGACCCTGAGAGCGTGCAAGAAGGCAAGTCTCCTTTGATCATCTTGAACCTATGATTTTAAAATGTTTTAATTATTTTAAATGTTATGCATTGTTATTTACATAAAATGATAATTCAAATCTTAAGGTAGTAGTTAATCCAACCTTGTTATGCCCTCCATTGGAATTGATTGTCATGTACCCTTGTCACCCTAGAACTTCCTTTGTCTCATTAATGAGATTATTATTTATTCTTTGACAATGATAGTATGGTAGTATAATGCTTAGTCATGCTAAATAAATACCCTTGGAACTTTGAAAATTGGAAATTATAATTTATTGTTGAAACCCTTGTGTTTACAAAGTTAGTGGTGATTGGAGTTACCACTGTTTCTTTTAAAATAAAATAAAAATGTGAAAGATGGTTTAGATTAGGGTGGATGGTTGGTTTGGCTTGGTGCAGTTAGCACGAGATCTTGTTAAGTGTATGTTCCACCCTAGTCAATTAAGGACCGACGCTTGTGTTTGTCCAGACTGAGCATTAACCGTACAACCACAAGTCTATATGGGTACGACCTAGCTGACTAACTTATGATAGTCTAGTTTAGGTGCCACCAGTGGAAAGTGGGTGCCAGGGATGGACTGGTTATCCACAGTGAGGGACAGGGATTTACTGTACTCATATGGCGCAAGAGGGGGCTTCGGTTCGGGCAGTTAGCCTACCTGCGGTGAAACCTCAGCGGGTGGTATCTAGCTAGATTAGAGTAAGGTAAAGGCTTTGTGATATTTTATCTGGGTCTCTTGCCAAAGGAAGCGTGTTGACTTTTAGGATAATTTATCTCTTGTGGGTAAGTTGTACAACCTCTGCAGAGTGTAAAACTATTCGAATAGCCGTGCCCACGGTCAAGGGCGGGCAAGGAATGCATTCACATGGTAGATTTCTGGTTTTGGTTTTAAAATCAAAAGTTTTGTACTCCGAGAGTAGAGGAAACTCTTGGAAGGGTATCCTGGCGGTTGGAGCCAGAGAGGGTGGATGTAACCCGCAGTATTAAACTTGTTCAAGTTGTTAGCTATTGTTGGTAGATGGAACCTTCACTAGAGAGTTAATGATAGTTTCTGCTAAAGCATCTACTTTATTAAAATGATGCCTTCGAAAATAATTAGTAGTAATTGAATTTAAAATATTGCTTTGTGCAAAAGAACCATATAGCCTTCCTTTGTTAAGCCTTGCATCTATGCATTTTTCCCAAGACTTGCGGAGTACTTTATGTACTCACATGCTGCACTCAAAAATAATAAGCAGAAGAACACGAAGCTCAAGAAGGTGAATACGACTACTGCTTCGCCTGCGGCTGTGATGGATTCCTCCCGGAGAACTAGGTCGCGCTTCCCCAGTCAATTGCCTGTGGCGTATTGATGGGACTTCGCCGGTTTATCTTTTGCTTCCGCTGTGTTCTGTGTGCGAGGTCGTGAAACCTCCTTTTGTAATAATGGGACCTTTTCGGTCAGTACTCTTAATTATTGTAATAAAGCGTTGTTGGTTATGTAATCATTTCTGTTTGACTGTGTGCACTAGTTTTGATCTGGGACTAGTGCTGTAATACACAGAGGGTCCGGGTTCGAAAATCTGGGGTCCCGACAGAGATGGTATCAGAGCCAATTTGACTGTAGGACGTGACCTAGTTAGAATGGTCGTTAGTAAAAGAGCTTCAAAATTTATTTTATAAAATAAAAATTTAATAATGTGCTATCCTTGTCTTTTCTTATCTTTCTATCCTTACCTTCGTCATGGCATTCTCTCTTATCTATCTGGTTATTGACTTTTTGGAATGGTAATTGTCTCCCCTTCCCTCTGTAATTTCTATAGATGGATTGATGAGGTTACGTCTGAGAAGCACTTGGAGAATCATTGGAGACCTAGAGTATACGGCAGACAACAAATTTATAAAAAAATACTCTTGTCGGGAAAACCAGGTTAATCAGTGCATGTCAAGTAATTTGGAGAATTGTTGAGTGATATGTTTTGGATTTATAATTGACAAGATTGAACAATATTCGAGAGGATTGAGATAGAAGGTATATTTGTGGATACCAATTGATTATAAACAAATCTAAAGAGCTTCATCTTTGTGGATAGACAAGAGATTAAATACAAAGTTGAACTTGGGGAAACTAATTAGATCATGGGAAGAGTCTAAACTTTGCCTTGGATTTATTATCTAGGATTGAAAGGAGCAACTAAATGTAAAAGAAGATTTATTTGAAGGGATTATTTGTGATCGTTGGAGAATTTGTATTAAGAGAATGATCCAGTAAAGGGAGAGATTAAAAGATTAAGAAGTTGAATTACCATAAACAATTTATGATATCAATTTTGGGTGATTTGGTTGAACCATGAAGGGTAGATGAATTTTGTGGAGTTAATTGATTATCAGAGTTTGGTGAGCCTATTGATGATAAGTGGATACTACTGGAATTCTAGAAGATAATACACTTAGATATCTTGGTGGATTAATTTTATCATTGCAAAGTGGACTTTGATATGTCAATTTGAATTGGTGGATTTAATAGGTCATTGTTAGATAATTGGATTTTAAATAATGGGATTAACTAGGTTGTTTAAGGATGTTCAACCTGGAGGATTTAAATTAATTGTGGGAGATAGATTGTTCAATAAGAATTAGTTGAGAGATTGTCCGATAAGAATTAATTGAGGTATTTGAATTCATTCAAATCTGGTGGAACCAAAATGATGATTAACAAGAGATTGGTTGTGGTGGATTAATGAATATTACATTATTGCTTAGATGATCTTAAAATTTATTGAATGTTGAATTAATTTTATATTATTTGATCAGAGTTACGGATCTGTTGGACTAGATAATGATCATAAAACAATTGGTGGAAATTACAAATTACAATGTTATTGGATTCTTATTAGAAAAATTCTATGGTTTGATGTCGATCCAAATTAGAGCAGAAAATAAAAGTTTAAGAGATTATTTGCTGAAATCAATAAGGTGCATTTGTGGTATATAATTTTGGAATCAAGAAATTTTGAAGAGTTGAAATAATTATGTCTTTCTCGGATGAACACTTGCCGAAGTTAAGCCCTTTTTGGTGGAATTCTGAATTAATCGATATGATATGGGCAATTGAAGTTAATCCAAAGCTTGCAGGCGACTAAAGATGTACCACTCCGATTTGTTGTTGTCTTCCGTATTTCTTAGTTAAAGGAATACTTCAGAGTACCAAAGAACAAGTTAGAATCATGAAGGAGCGAGGACTAGTTCTGTAGTTGTAGTACCCAAGTAAAGTCTTACGATTTTAGAACGCTATATATATATATTATTTGCTTGTGTGTTAGGTGGACTGTACCAAGTCTATGTATACTTGTAATACAGCCATCCTTAAAAACTATTTTGATTTCAAGCTAAGTTCTGCTTGCTTCTTTCTTGTGTGTTGGTTTGGGATGTTATTAGTTTCCCCTAATCTCTTACCTATGCTAGTTCCCTCTTACCTCTTGTTAACCCTAGAAACCGCTTCAGATGGTGAACACAAGGAGCAACCCTGGCAACAGCCGTGACGCCAACAATCAGCCTGACAACAACATTCCACCACCTCCTGCTCAAACCCCTAACTTAGAGCAGATGATGGCTATGCAACTGCAACTCCTTCAAGCTCTTGCGCAGAATCAAGTACAGCAAGTTCCGCAGGCACCCGTGCAAGCACCGCAGTCCAAGCTAGGAGAGTTTATGAGGACCAGACCTCCTACTTTTGCTGGTTCAGTGGATCCCTTGGAGGCAGACGATTGGATCAAGGATGTGGAGAGGAAGTTGAACTTAGCTCAATGCAATGACCACGAAAAGGTGTTGTATGCTGCTCACCAACTCAAAGGAATTGCTGCAAATTGGTGAGAAAACTACCGCGCCGCCCATCAGGATGTGCAAACCATCACATGGGATAAATTTGTTGAGGCTTTCCGCACTGCACATATTCCTACAGGAATAATGGAAATGAAGAAAAGGGAATTTTACCAACTGCAGCAAGGAAACCTCAGTATTTCGGAATACCTGAACAAGTTCACCCAACTGTCTAGGTATGCATTAGAAGATGTCGCTTCAGAGGCAACAAAGATTTGGAGGTTCATGCAAGGACTTGATCCCAACCACAAGGTGCAGTTGGTGTCCAAAGATTTTCTGACATTTCAGCATATGGTAAATAAAGCCCTTGTCCAAGAAGATGCTCAATATCAATTGCAGGACTCTCGTAAGAGGAAGATGGCTTTTCAGACACAGTATGGTGCAAGCAGTTCAAAACCCCGAATGAATCCACCCCAGTTCAACAAAGCACCAGCAGCAACAAATGCACCAATAACTCCAGGATCTGTGCCCCGTTCAGAGATGCAAGAACCCCACATCTTTACCGGAGTCCGTCCTCAGAAAAGCAACACCTCGGCCGCAGGAGTGCAATGTTTTCGATGTCATGAGATGGGGCATTATGCAGGCAATTGCCCACAAAAGCCTCAGGTTACCACTCCAATTCCTTTCAACTTGGGAAATACACCAGTGCGAACTCCAGTTGCAGGACAAGGACGGGAAGTATCTCTAACTGCAGAAAAGCCTCCAAGAACTCCGCAATCACAAGGAAGAGGACGAGTTAACCACATCACCACAAAAAGTGCCCCGGAGGCAGTAATCACGCAAGGTAAGCTTCAATTTGGTTCAAAGAAAGAAGCAGCTTGAGAGCACAACAAGGAAATCAAGAGTTGCGTTTTCCTCTCCTTTCTTTTTCCTAGTCCGTCCGAATCTCGGGGTCGAGATTCTTTCTAAGGGGGGTAGGTTTGTCACATCCCAAAAATTCTCATTTTGAAAATTTTAATTTTAAATTAATTATTTTAATGTATTTGGATCTTATTTGGATTTATCTGGATTTATTTGGATTTTATTTAAAATTTTAAAGCAAGAAAATGTATTTAAAATATTTTAGTAAACTCAAAAAGGGTTTATTTTATTTTTCATAGCCTTCCCAAAATTTTTAATTAATTTTTGAGAATTTTCTAGAATTTAAAATCAAATTTCAAAGTTAAAAAGTATTTTATAAAATTACAGAATTCAAATCTGAAAATTAAAAAATGTTTTTATTAAGTCTAAAATGCTTTCAGGAATATTCTATGATTTTTCTGGAATTTTTGGACATTAAATATTAATTTTCCAAGCTTTTACAAAGTTTCTAGTAATTTCTGAAATTTATTCCGAAAATAAAAATCAAATAAATCCTAGCCCGCCATGTGTCGCTCTCAGATTAAATCTACCTCTCTCCACGTTTTAATCCTAGCCATCCACCACAACTTACCCCTTCATAAAATCCAAAGCCTCTTATCCACCTACTTGCCACGTGTCGAAAATCCGACGGCCCGTACCCCTTCACTAACTCACCCTCTCTATTACACATGGGACCCACATGTCATATCCATCTTCAACCTCACCTTCTTCCTCCTCCCACCCTCTCTCTCCACCTCCATTAAACCGAAAATAAAGCTTTAATTCCGGTCGTTTCTCTCAATTAAACTCCAAGCTAACGCGTGCAATTGATTGCCCTCATCAATCCCCACTCACGGCCGGCCGCCTCCTCCCTTTAATCCTCTCTAAACCGCCGGCTCTTCATCTCTCTTTTTCCATCTATAAAAGCTCCTCCCCACCATTCTTCTCTCCCCTGCGACCCCTACTTCCGCCGCCGCCTTTCTCCCTCTCTCCGGCCGCCACCCCGCCGCCGTGCGCCGCCTCTCCCCGCCGCCTGGCCGCCTTCCGCCGGCCCTCCCGCATCACCCCGCCGCCACCTCCTCCTTGCGCCGCCGCCGACCGCCCCGCCTCCCGTCGCCGCCGCCGGTAAGCGCCGCCGCCTCCCCTCACTCGCCGCCGCCGTTCGCCGCCCTTCCGCCGGCCGCCGGCCACCGGCAAGGCCGCAGGCCAGCCATCTCCCGTACAGCCCGTGCGCGCCGCCCGCGTGGCCGCCACCTCGCGCCCGCGTGGCACCATGTGGCCGGTGCGCCACGTCGGCAAGACCCGTGGTCCGTGGATCCGGTCCACGGTAGACCGGGCCCACCGGTCATTCAAATAATTTTTCCGCTCAGAAAATTCGAAATTTGCTGACGTCATAAATGGCATTTTCCAGTTCAAAAATAATTCCCGAAATCCGGTTTTTCCTTTTTCCCTCCTATTTAATCTTTCGGAAGCCATAACTTTCCCGTTTTAACTCCGTTTGAGCCCATTCAAATTTCTAAATTTATCAAAAATTCCAAACTATCCATTTATTCCATCCTTTCAAATATTTGAAATTTATTTGATATTTCAAAATTTAAATTTCAAATTCCAATGCCCAGTTTAATTTCAAAAGCCTCAGTTCCATTCCAAATTTTCTGTGCACTTTCAAAATTCAAATTCAAATCTTGCCAAATCTCCATAAAATCCATTTTATTTTTCTTGGTCCAAATATTGTCTCAGTAATTTCGTTTCCCAGCCGATCTTCCAGATATTCGTTCTCCCTCGTGTGAATCCCAAATCCGCTGAATCTTTCTCCTAAATTCGTCTAAAATCATAATCTATCAAAATATGGCCTCTATTTGAATTTTGGATTTTATTTGAATTTTATTTGTATTTATTTGCTTCGTTTGCTTCGTCTTTTCCCGCGTAGATTCCAACGTTGTCGAAGACCTCTTCGCTCCGCAGCAGGAAGACCCTGAGAGCGTGCAAGAAGGCAAGTCTCCTTTGATCATCTTGGACCTATGATTTTGAAATGTTTTAATTATTTTAAATATTATGCATTGCTATTTACATAAAATGATAATTCAAATCTTAAGGT
The DNA here is from genome assembly GCA_017311315.1 of Dendrocalamus latiflorus. Taxonomy (NCBI): domain Eukaryota; kingdom Viridiplantae; phylum Streptophyta; class Magnoliopsida; order Poales; family Poaceae; genus Dendrocalamus; species Dendrocalamus latiflorus. The sequence goes on along the minus strand of CM029642.1, from coordinate 44,473,862 downwards.
AGTAGTTAATCCAACCTTGTTATGCCCTCCATTGGAATTGATTGTCATGTACCCTTGTCATCCTAGAACTTCCTTTGTCTCATTAATGAGATTATTATTTATTCTTTGACAATGATAGTATGGTAGTATAATGCTTAGTCATGCTAAATAAATACCCTTGGAACTTTGAAAATGGGAAATTATAATTTATTGTTGAAACCCTTGTGTTTACAAAGTTAGTGGCGATTGGAGTTACCACTGTTTCTTTTAAAATAAAATAAAAATGTGAAAGATGGTTTAGATTAGGGTGGATGGTTGGTTTGGCTTGGTGCAGTTAGCATGAGATCTTGTTAAGTGTATGTTCCACCCTAGTCAATTAAGGACCGACGCTTGTGTTTGTCCAGACTGAGCATTAACCGTACAACCACAAGTCTATATGGGTACGACCTAGCTGACTAACTTATGATAGTCTAGTTTAGGTGCCACCAGTGGAAAGTGGGTGCCAGGGATGGACTGGTTATCCACAGTGAGGGACAGGGATTTACTGTACTCATATGGCGCAAGAGGGGGCTTCGGTTCGGGCAGTTAGCCTACCTGCGGTGAAACCTCAGCGGGTGGTATCTAGCTAGATTAGAGTAAGGTAAAGGCTTTGTGATATTTTATCTGGGTCTCATGCCAAAGGAAGCGTGTTGACTTTTAGGATAATTTATCTCTTGTGGGTAAGTTGTACAACCTCTGCAGAGTGTAAAACTATTCGAATAGCCGTGCCCACGGTCAAGGGCGGGCAAGGAATGCATTCACATGGTAGATTTCTGGTTTTGGTTTTAAAATCAAAAGTTTTGTACTCCGAGAGTAGAGGGAACTCTCGGAAGGGTATCCTGGCGGTTGGAGCCAGAGAGGGTGGATGTAACCCGCAGTATTAAACTTGTTCAAGTTGTTAGCTAGTGTTGGTAGATGGAACCTTCACTAGAGAGTTAATGATAGTTTCTGCTAAAGCATCTACTTTATTAAAATGATGCCTTCGAAAATAATTAGTAGTAATTGAATTTAAAATATTGCTTTGTGCAAAAGAACCATATAGCCTTCCTTTGTTAAGCCTTGCATCTATGCATTTTTCCCAAGACTTGCGGAGTATTTTATGTACTCACATGCTGCACTCAAAAATAATAAGCAGAAGAACACGAAGCTCAAGAAGGTGAATACGACTACTGCTTCGCCTGCGGCTGTGATGGATTCCTCCCGGAGAACTAGGTCGCGCTTCCCCAGTCAATTGCCTGTGGCGTATTGATGGGACTTCGCCAGTTTATCTTTTGCTTCCGCTGTGTTCTGTGTGCGAGGTCGTGAAACCTCCTTTTGTAATAATGGGACCTTTTCGGTCAGTACTCTTAATTATTGTAATAAAGCGTTGTTGGTTATGTAATCATTTCTGTTTGACTGTGTGCACTAGCTTTGATCTGGGACTAGTGCTGTAATACACAGAGGGTCCAGGTTCGGAAATCCGGGGTCCCGACAGACATGTTGTGCATGACGGAGTCAGAGTTAATTGACAATTTCGCCATCCGGTTGACAACAATCATTAACAAAATTCGAGGGCTCGGTGAAAAGATGGAGGAGAGTTACACGGTAAGAAAATTTTTTCATGCAGCTCCCACCAAGTTTCTATCCGTAGTCTCCCCAATCGAGCAATTTGGAGATCTCAAGGCAATGGCAATCGAAGAGTTGATCATCTATTTGAAGGTGCATGAAGAACAGTGGGTATCTCATGGTATAGGCATAGGGGATCAGCACCTGCTATTGACAAGGGGCGATGGCTTCGGCAAGAAGAAGAGCGCCTTTGACAAGACGAAGGTACGCTACTACAGCTGCCATGAGTTCGAGCATTTTGCAAAGAAGTGCCACGAGCCGAAGGAGCTGGCTTTTCTTGCTACAATAGATGCAGAGGATGAGCCAATGCTGCTTTAAAGTCAACATATGTACGTATGTTTGTGTCATAGTCGTGCAAGTAGGTGAGTCAGCGCATTATGCATGTGTGTGTGTGAGTTCTTATAGTTGTGTCCAAGTTCTCATGTGTGTAAGCTCTAATGAGAGTCTCCGTCGCCATCAAGATGTGTCACAAGAGAAAAAAATTGGAACTCAGGAAGATGATGTGAAAAGACACTGGCGAGGTGTGTCACCGACAGCATGGTCTGCAAGAAGAAAGCAAAACTCCTTGGAGATACGTTAGGAGATCGGACTTCATCTTGTGAAGTTTAACAAGTCAAGATTAGGGGGAGATTGTTGGAACTAATCTTGACTCATGCTAATTGTGTTGAGTGTGGTCGAAGCCGTAGTCGCAGACATAGCTGAAGGTGCAGTCGAATGCGTGGTCGAAACAACAGTCATAGCCATGGTCGAAGTGTAAGTGGTCGTAGGAGTCGATTTGTACGTGGTCGTAGAAGCCATAGTCGTAGCCACAATCGGAAGTCGTAAGCTGTGGTCAGAAGTGACTGTGGTTGTAAAGTCACTGTAGCAGTTGTGCGCACTGTAGTAGTAGTGTATACTGTAGCAGTCGTAGTGGGTACTCGGAAGTGCCGTGGTCGATATGGCGTAGTCGAGAAGCCATGATCGAAGTTGAGTGTCCGAGTAACGGCCGAGTCAATAAATTAAGCGAGTGTGTGATTCTTAGGTGTATTTTCCAACAAAGCCACCTGCATTAGAGCTTCTGTAGAGGATGAAAACGACAGAAGCACAAGCAGTTCACAGAGAGGATCGGACAACGATCGAAGGGAAGTAGAGCTCCATGGAACGTGTTTGATCAATTTTAACGTATTCATCGTTCCAAAGAAATGCAATTTTTTTCTGACGTACATAATCTTTTTTAATGACCGTTGCCAAAGAGCGTCGTAGTAAATCAGTCTCTATGACAATACAACTATCGCCACGATGTTTATGTCGTTCAAAGGCAAGATCGTTCGTAAGCTCCATGCCTCCATGTCCTCCACACTCACCACTGGCCCCTCGATCCAAAGTTCCAAACCGTCAGTTATTGAAATCATGACTCATTAGTGCCCTATAGACCATAATTCGTGTTCCGCTCCCGCTTCAAGTTACTAGGCATAAGGTACAGCTTCTGCATCGCTTCAGAACGAGCCGCAAATATTGCTCGAGTGGACCACACCGTTGGACTGTTGGACATCTTCGCTGCCATTCCTTCGTGTCCACTGCCGTGAGCGGAGTCACCGAATTGACTAATTACTCCCACCACTAACTACAACAATATAAACAGTGTAAACAAAAGGTAGAGCACACCCACACCTTCAGTCAATCACATGACGCGCTTGACCACGATCATAAAAAATCGAAACTAGCTGCAAACGCTGTCATAACACAGAGAGGGCGGCCCCGAGGGTTGAGCTGCACGGCATGGTGGGACACGGAAGAAAATCTAGTGGGGGAGGGCCTCGGCTGAGGCCTGAGAGGCTGAGACCCTCTCCCATAGAAAAGTATTTCGTGGGACACCGGGCACCGCTAGAAGTTGCGTCAGATTATAGTTAGGGTCTAATGCCATGTAGATTGAAAATAACTAGTTGTATTCATGTAGTGATTTTTATTATTTTTTAAAATATGGGATAACTGGCTAGTATAGTCATCTTAATGTTCACACAGGTAACAGGTTCAAATCCTAGATAAATAAAGTAAAAAATCTATAAAAATAACCCACCTAAATCAAACACCGGGCACCGGTAGGGGTTGCGCCAGATTATGGTTAGGGTCTAATGCCATGTAGATTGAAAATAACTAGTTGTCACTACTACAAAAGAGACTAAATTAGACGCTTATATTACAGTCGGTTCGTAGAAACCGTCCATGTTGCAAGTATCACAGATGGTTCATACGAATAACCGTCTGTGATATTTTCACAGACAGTTTTTAATACGAACCGTCTGTGATAACTTCATTATCACAGATGATTTTTAATAAAAACCGTCTATGAAATATCATAGATGGTTCTAGATAAGAACCGTCTGTGATGATTGCCATCATCACAGACGGTTCTTAAAAACCGTCTGTGATAATGAAGTTATCACAGACGGTTCATATTAAAAACCGTCTGTGATATGTTTCCCGCCTTGTAATTCCCCAAAATTTCATAATTTCCAGCCTGAGTCCGAGTAGGATTTAGTTTTGAGACACCTTTAGTAAAACGAGCATAACTTTTGCATACGGTGTCCGTTTGCGACGTTTTTGTACTCGTTGGAAAGCTAATGATGAGCCCGATCCAAAAAATGACCAGCTTGCACTAGTCACCCTCCAAGACCACGAAAATCGGCCATCTTTGGACCTAAACCTGCGTCGCAAGTTTTTTGGTTTCTGTTTTTACCCTTTTTCTTGGTCTTCCTTTCGGAATTTGGATTTTGCTTCAACTAAAAAGTTGTAGATCTCATCGAAACCTTTCAAATGAGTGTATATAAGCCATATAAAACTTTGCTATTTTATCTTTTCAAACTAGTTGTTTATATTGCATCAATATATAAAATTTTGTGCTCTAATTCACAGACGGTTGGCACATAGAACCGTCTGTGATATTCATTCATCACAGACGGTTCTAGCTACCAACCGTCTGTGATAATCTGACAGCTGGGCCCATCGATCCTCCTCAACCCAATCCTAACCAATAGAAATCCACCAATCCTCACCCCACAGATCGTAGCTCCGCCTCTCCGTCCCCGCACCAAAAAATTTCGCACTCCCTCCCCTATAAATAATCACCAGAACCCAGCCTCCTTTCTATTCTCCTCCTTGCTGTTCTCTTCCTCTTTGCTATTCTCCTCCTCCTTACTGTTCTCCTCCTCTTTGCTGTTCTCACTACTACAAAAGAGGTTAAACTAGACGCTTATATTACAGTCGGTTCCTAGGAACCGTCTGTGCTGCAAGTATCACAGACGGTTCATACGAATAACCGTCTGTGGTATTTTTGCAGACAATTTTAAATACGAATCGTCTGTGATAACTTCATTATCACAGATGGTTTTTAATAAAAACCGTCTATGAAGTATCACAGACGGTTCTAGATAAGAACCGTCTGTGAAGTATCACAGACGGTTTTTAATAAAAACCATCTATGATAATGAAGTTATCACAAACGGTTCATATTAAAAATCGTCTGTGATATGTTTCCCGCCTTTCAATTCTCCAAACTTTCATAATTTCCCACCTGAGTCCAAGTAGGATTCAATTTTGAGGCACCTTCAGTAAAACAGGTATAACTTTTGCATACGGTGTCCGTTTTCGACGTTCTTGTACTCGTTGGAAAGCTAACGACGAGCCCGATCCACAAAAGAATGTCTTGCTTATGCTAGTCGCCTTGCAAAACCCTGAAAATCGGCCATCTTTGGACCTAAACCTGCGTCGCAAATTTTTGGTTTCTAATTTTGCCCTTTTTCTTGGTCTTTCTTTCAAAATTTGGATTTTGCTTCAACTGAAAAGTTGTATATCTCATTGAAACCTTTCAAATGAGTATATATAAGCCATATAAAACTTTGCTATTTTATCTCTTCAGACTAGTTGTTTATATTGCATCGGTATATAAAATTTTGTGCTCTAATTTACAGACGGTTGGCATATAGAACCGTCTGTGATGAATATCACAGACGGTTTTAGCTACCAACCATTTGTGATAATCTGACTGCTGGGCTCGTCGATCCTCCTCAACCCAATCCTAGCCAATAGAAATCCACCAATTCTCACCCCACGGATCGTAGCTCCGCCTCTCCGTCCCCGCGCCAAAAAAATTTCACACTCCCTCCCCTATAAATAATCACCAAAACCCAGCCTCCTTTTTGTTCTCCTCCTTGCTGTTCTCCTCGTCTTTGTGTTCTCCTCGTCTTTGCTTCTCTCCTCCTCCTTGCTGTTCTCCTCCTCCTTCTCCTTGATCCATACCATAATAGCCCCACGAAGCAGACGATGCACAAGGCAGCGCTCAATCAACGCCGACGATGGTGGGCGTCAAAGACATCCAGCTCATGCGTTGCATCAGGGGCAAGAAGGCCTAGGTATAGAGGATCTTTGCTTTTCTCTGTTCTTGTTGTGTTAGCTAAATGGGCAACCTGTTTGTTGTTCTCCTCCTCCTTGTTGTTTGTTGTTTGTCTGTCTGTTCTTGTAATGGTAGGCTGTAATCTTAATAAAAATAAAATGTGTACTGTGTTTCATACTATATTTGCTTGTTTTCATTTCAATTAATTGATTTGTAAAATGGATGTTTTATGTTTGTGAAATGAATTGAGATGTGAATTGGATGTATACATGTATATGTTGATCTGCTTGTTTCAAAGGGCATGGTTAGCATTTCCTGAGGCTAGCCAATAAACAGAAATAGATTTATGGGTAGAAGAGAATAGCACAATGGTTTTTTACTAAAAATCGTATGTGCTAGATATCAGAGACGGTTTTTAGTTAAATACCGTCTGTGATATCTAAATATCACAGACGGTTTTAGTTAAAAATCGTCCATGATATTTACACCACAGACGGTTTGAAAGTCATTTGTGATGAACTCGTATCATTACTTACCCATAAATTCAAACGGTTCACAAAACCGTCTGTGATGACATTTTTGAACCGTCTGTAATACGGTTTTGTGTAGTAGTGTCTCCTCTTTCTTGCTGTTCTCCTCCTCCTCCTTGACCCATACCATAATAGCCCCATGAAGCAGACGATGCACAAGGCAACGCTCAATCAACGCCGACGATGGTGGGCATCAAAGACATCCAGCTCGTGCGCTGCATCAGGGGCAAGAAGCCCTAGGGCATAGAGGATCTTTGCTTTTCTCTGTTCTTGTGTTAGCTAGATGGGTAACCTATTTGTTGTTTTGGAATATTGTAATGGTAGGCTCTAATCTTAATTAAAAATAAAATGTGTATTGTGTTTCATACTATATTTGCTTGTTTTCATTTCAAGTAATTGATTTGCGAAATGGATGTTTTTTGTGAAATGAATTGAGATGTGAATTGGATGTATACATGTACATGTTGATCTGCTTGTTTTAGAGGGCATGGCTAGCATTTCCTGAGGCTAGCTAATAAACATAAATAGATTTAGGAGTAGAAGAGAATAGCACAGACAATTTTTAATGCATCAAAATTTTCATATGCAATTCGGTAAAACCATTTAGCTAGAGACTCAATCTCGGCATTTTTTGCGGTCAAAGCATCAACCATGTTAGATTCAGCTCGTGAACCTTCTACTCTGGACACTGATAGTTCTTGTTGTAGTTGCATTATGCGAGCTTCATATGAGCTACATTTCTCTCTCTGTTATGTGTAATAAATCCGCCTCTCTTTTCCCGCACCCAAAATTTCGAACTCCCGCCTCTCCCTCCCTCTCCCTCCCCTATAAATATTACCAAAACCCAGCCTCCTTGCTAGTTTCCTCCTCCTCGCTAGTTTCCTCCTCCTTGCTATCCTTGTTCTCCTCCTCTTGTTGTTCTTCTCCTCCTTACTATCCTCCTCCTTGCTGTTCTCCTCCTCCTTCCTGTCCTCCTCCTTGCAGACGACGCACAAGTCAACGGGAGGTAAGACACCGTAGAAGCAACTAGCTCGTGCCAAGGCAGCGCTCAATCAACACCGACGATGGTGGGCGTCAGAGACATCCAGCTCGCACGCTGCATCAGGGGCGAGAAGGCCTAGGCATAGAGGATCTTTGCTTTTCTCTGTTCTTATTGTGTTAACTAGATGAGCAACCTGTTTGTTGTTCTCCTCCTCTTTATTGTTTGTTGTTTGTCTGTCTATTCTTGTAATGGTAGACTCTAATATTAAAATGTGTACTGTGTTTCATACTGTATTTGTTTGTTCTCATTTCAATTAATTGATTTGCGAAATGGATGTTTTATGTTTGTGAAATGAATTGAGATGTGAATTGGATGTATACATGTACATGTTGATCTGCTTGTTTCAGAGAGCATGGTTAGCATTTCCTAAGGCTAGCCAATAAATAGAAATAGATTTAGGGGTAGAAGAGAATAGCACAGACGGTTTTTAACTAAAAACCGTCTGTGATGATCAGTATCACAGACGGTTTTTAACTAAAAACCGTCTGTGATTATCAGCTATCATAGACGGTTTTTACTCAAAAACCGTCTGTGATAGCTGATAATCACAGACGGTTCGAAAACCGTCTGTGATGACCTTGGATTATCACTGACCCATAAATACAGACGGTTCACAAAACCGTCTATGATGACGTTTTCGAACCGTCTGTGATGGCCTTTTCTGTAGTAGTGGTTCATCGGTTTGTGAGACCCCAACTTTCGAGTGCTAAATCAATACATCTGCAATTCAGTTGTGTTCTTCCTTGTTCTTGCTTGTGTTCTTTGATTCGCAGGCGAGGATTACCCTTCTTGGCGAGGTCAACCGGGCTGCGCACGGTCGATAACCTTAGGAGACGTGGTGCTGCGATTGCGGGGTTCGAAATGTGTTGTTCAGAAGCCGGATCGATTTGTGTCGCGCCTCCACCAAATCGAACATATCCAGAACCTGTTGAAAGATCGAGACCTCGTTCCTATCATGCACCTTGTTTGCGCGGACTACAACCCACCCCGCGACTGTCGTCGGCGTTGGCGATGCCACTCCTGCGGCCCGTCGTCGATGTGCCCGTAAAATGCTAATATATCCTCTTCGCCCAACGACATGTGGGGCCGCCACCGTCAATCACCGCTCTGGCTATTAGGACGGGGTGGTGGAATCGAGTTGAAATCTGGAAAAAGTTTACTTCACTATCCTAAAGTGTCATGAAATACAAATTTTTAACGTTTACATTATGAAAATGCGCAACAAAATAATAAAATTCAATAATATTTCATGTATAAATAGAATAATTCAATTCTCATCTATTAATATTTTTATAAGAAGGAATCCAATTAGATTACAAAATTAAATTGTTTATATTTTATTTTTGTTATTGTACTATTAGTAAATTAAATTGAGGTTTCTTTTATCGTTAACTTCAAAGTTTAACATTCAAATTTTATTAAAACATTTTGAACGAAATTCGGTCCGAAATTACCAAAATTTGGCGATTGATGGGTCATTACAGTGGGTCCCGAGATTTTTTGCCAACCAAAATTGACAACCCTGTTTTGTAACATAGGAACTTCGTACCACAGGATACTACAATTCTCGCGTAGGATTCGTGTAGATTTCCCTCGAACGTCCAACGAGGACATTAAGTATCTGACTAAACCATGCATGTTTATACGTACGATCTAAAAGCTGTGAGCACTAACTAATTGCATGCAACACGTGAATGTGACATGGTAGAGCAGGAAAGGCAGTGCGACCTACATATGTCAGATGTTTGTGGTACGTGGATTCATGTCCTCCGCTTTGATTCCGTAAAGGCGGCTAGAGGGGCTGAGTGATCGTCCAACGTAGAGGAAAAGGTACAGAGAAGGGTGACGCTGGCGGGGTGTGTCATGAATCCTGATGAATGCATGCTATTGCTATCCACATTTTTCACCTGGAATTAAAGAATGGGAAAAATGCTGAAGCTGTAAGTTTCCCTTTTGCTGAATGGAGATGCAACGAGAGGATAGTGTTGAATGGTGATAGCCTGATTGGTACTAGAGTGATATGTAAACTTTGGTAGAATAGACACGGCAAATAACAAAGATAATCAATGAATTAATAAGATAAACATTATATCATCGAAAACTCAAATCAGGAAATAAACACGAGCGCACGACGATGATCAAACTATGTAAGAAGAGTTACAAAGGGATTTTACTGCGAGCCATCTACTAATTAATCCCATACGGCTAAAGAGGGTATGTATATAAAGGAGTAAAAAACGACTCCCAAGTAGCAGAGAGAAACAAAACCCTAGCATCGATCATTCCATCTTCATCGTCAGAATTCTGATAACAAATCAACAAATAACTTAATACTGAAGCATATCAATTATCAATTCATTTCATGCATCAGCATTTCGAGGGACTGTTTGTTTCCACGGAGTCGGCGTCGGATCCTTCTAGCTTGTAGGTTACTTATCTACAAGCTAGAAGGATCAGCTCTTGCAAACTCATTTCCAGGGCACATTATTGGACCTCTTCCAAACGAGATGAAGCAAGATACAACAATTCTATCTTGGAACCAGACCAAGTATGCAAGGCAATGTACCTTACCAACGTGCAAAGCTATGCAGTGCTTATGCTTGCATAGTTACATGAACTCGCAGAAAGGACACACGCCTATTGCATGGAGAGTATTATATTCGGACTAATATAATATATGTACCATCTCTCGCACTTCTCCGAATTTATCAGTCTTTATTATATTTATATGAATACGTACACACCAATAGGAATAGGGACACCATACTAATTGCGTAGTTGTAAGACCCTATCCAAAAGCGTGTAGCATTTGACTTTTAATTGTAGTAGCTTGAATGATGCTATAGTGATTGTTAGCTTTTTTTATATATTTAATTAAAAAATAAATATAAAAAATATTATTATATCTCTGTAAATAATACAAAAAAGAAAAAAAAGCTACATTAAAGAGTGACATATTTCAAATCATTTTTGGCACGAAGCCACCAGATGTTTGAAACGGAACCTAAAATTAACGAGACTCCCTCACGCCTGCTCGCGCGCCAGTGCGGCCGTGCGACCTCATACGCGTGCCGTTGGATGCGTGATGCAGCACGCTAGTGCTACCTCTTGCTCGTTTTTTATCCTGTCATGCACGTTCACCTTTCTTCCCTCCCTTCTTTGCCTACCATATGGGCCCTTCCCATCTTCATATTTTTCGGTACGGAACCAGGCTTACGGTTTCTCCTTTTTAGTTCCTGTCCATGTGGACGAGAACAAGCTTATATCGGTGCACTTGTTCGTAGTTTAATTTAAACTACCGTATCTAATTATCCAAATATCCAATTTACATCCGTTTGTAACGTTATGTCTCATACGAGCATAACACAACAAGGCCATATTAGATATATTTTGACACCACAATGATAAAGTTGTTTCTCACTTAGCGATTAATTATAACGAGATGATAGCAAATAAGATGTAGAGTTACTAGTAAGTAATATAGAGTTACCAATAGTAGTTGAATAGAATCGTTGATAATTGTTATCAAGTAGTAGAGAGATACTAGCAAATAACATATAGAAATGCTACCAACTAACGTAGCAAGTAACATAGTAGTTGATTGCAACTAATGTGAAGCCATCACTAGTAGTAACATAACTAATAATGTATATGTAAAGTTAACAACTAATGTGAAGCCTTCACTAGTAGTTAATTGGACAAAATCATTGATAATTATCGTAAAGTAATAGAGCAATGCTAGCAAGTAATAAGTGGAGTTGCTAGCAATTAATAGCCATCACTTACTAGTTGATTGCACAAAATCATTGATAATTATCATGAAATAATAGAGGGATGCTAACAAGTAATAAGTAAAGTTGCTAGCAAATAATATAGCAAGTAATATGTAGACTTAGCAACTAATGTACTAAGTAATATGTAGCGCTACTATCAACTAATGTTGTAAAATAACATGTTACAGTACTACTTGTATAGTTTATTAATATGTACTAAGTAATATGTACATATCGAGCTAGTATTACTTGTATAGTTGCTAGTAACGAATATAGAGCCACCACTAGTAATTGATTACACAAATCATTAATAATATCAAGTAATAGAGATATATTAGTAAGTAACATATAGAGCTGGTAGAAACTAATATAGAGACATACAAGCAATATAAAGTTGAAAAATTGCATGGCCCTTGTGTCGGCGATGCATCATTCAAGAAAAATATATAGTTGAAAAAGACATTGTTTTGTTTCGTTCATCGTATGGAACATAATCACTACTATAAAATAAGATATACTAGATGTCTCATCATAGACGGTTTATATGAAACCATCTGTGCTATTATATCACAGACGATTTTACAGGAGTGACCGTTTGCCGTCTATGATGAGTCACTATCATAGACGGCTCATATTAATAACCATCTATGATAGTTCACAGACAGTTATTAACATGAACCATCTGTAATAGTTGAAAACATCACAGACTGTTCGTATTAAAAACCATCTGTGATATTTTATAGATGGTTATTAACACAAAGTGTTAGTGATATTACACACATCACATACGTTTATTAATACGAACCATCTGTGATAGTTTATATACGGTTATTAACACGAACCATCTGTAATAATTATGTATTATAGATGGTTTGTGGTTAATGTGTCTGGGATATGCCATGTTATTAATTAATACCAACCCGGACTGGTCTCGACATATCTATCTTCATTGCGCTGCATTGAAGAAGGCGGTCAGCTTTGGGACGCATTCTAATTGTAAATCTAACTGCTTGTAAATCGATTTGTTCTAGCTTGGTGATTAGATGTTAGTATGCTGCCTGCAAACGGATGAGGAGATTGGGATGGCAGAGAAAAAGGAGCGCAGATGGGTGAAGAAAGTGTTGGATTGGGCCAAGAATCAAAAGAAAACAAGACTCGAAGGAATTTTTCTCTTTTGAATTTCGGGTTGTTTCAGTGACGCGGTAGCCACCACTCAAGTGGCCATCTCATGGCTCATGGTACGCCGCCATAAAGCAGCACTGACCGCGGGCCTCACTCACCCAGGATGCAAGCACACATTCGAGCAAGACGCCTCCAGGCAGCAGCGGCGGCTGGCCATGCTTGACGCGCGCCTGGGCTTGTGCAGCATTCGGCCTTGGGAGTAACAGCAAAAAAATTGTCCATGATTGCATTGTATGCCAGTCCCCCTATTTCTTGGAAAAAATGACCTCTGGTAGCAACCGCATGCTCCAAATTGTACTGCAATGTATGTTCGTGACAGTACAATGTTCCATCAGTCTCTTTAGTTTAGACGGTGGACGTTTGTGACAATACAGCACATGTTAATACAACTTTTTTATGTGTCGCAAATATTGTTTGTGAACAGGGATATGACACGAGAACTGATAAGTTGCATAAGATAACATGGTATTACATGGTATATATCCACCACAACAAGGATCAAACGAGACCTTGTTGGAGGATATTAACATGATACATATATATAAAAAGCTCGCGAGTGTTTTAATACTTTTCCAAAACAAAGCTATACAAATCATAAAGTAACAAAGCTTATAAACTCAGCTTCTTTACGATCCGTACAACTTTCCTTCAGAAAACAGGTCACTCTCTTTATTTCCTGAAGGCACACCATATATACCAAACCACTTTGTAGGAGCATTTGGGAGCACAGCGTTATGGATAGACCTCGAAGACACTTCGAGCTCCTAGTTTCTTGGCAATCTTATAGTCGCTGAACCCTGCTTTCATGAAGATCTCGCGCCAGTCATTTTCATCCCGCTGACGGCCTCTGGTATTCACCAACATGAGCATGTCCATCAAGAGATGGGTTTCCAACATTGGCCCTGACGAAGAGCCAAGCACTATATCACCGACGATCACCTTTCCTCCTGCTTCTCGCGAAGGAATGGCCTTCTTGCATTGAGACAGGATCTTAACACAGTCCTCGTCGCTCCAGAAGTGCAGAACAAGCTACGTACCATGGATAAACTTCCATAAAGTTAAGCCATGCATAACCGAGAATGTTAAATTTAAGAGCTTAAGATAATTATTTATGTCACAGACAGAAAAATGCGTTAATCTTAAAGTAAATGTTTTATGGTTATTGATAAATATCATCCGGATGTGTTCTTTCTAACTATCATCCAGATTTGTGACCGTTGGATTAGAGATCCAAGAGCCACAAATTCTCCCCACCCCCTCCAAAAAAAATTCACCCCCTCCAAAAAAAATTCTCCCTCCTCCAAAAAAAGAGACCGTTGGATCTCTAATCCAACGGTCCGAAATTTGGATGATTGTTGGAAAGAAAACATCCAGGTGATACCTATACACACCCATGTTTTATATATGAACAGGTTAGCGGAGATCGACCTCTCAATTCCTCATGCAGATTAGAATCCGTGCAATTTTCTTTTGCATTGAAACATGTAAGAAAGACATTTCCATTGGTTTGCCACTTTGTTATACCTTGAGCATCACAGCTTGAGCAGGTGGGATGGACTTGAACATGTCACCTGCGACGTAGTTGACAACACCATCAGCCGGGATCTTCTCAATCACCTGCGGAAGGTCCAGCACGGTGCACTTGATTTGAGGGAAGGCCTTGACGATGGCCCTCGCCGTCGTGCCGTCACCACCACAGCAGTCAGTCAGTGACTGCAGCCCCTTGAACACGTTGCTCAACGCCCGCAGTCCCGCGCCGATCCCCAGATGGTCATGGGCAGCCAAAGCTTCATGGAACACCTTGTCCGACTCTGGGTCCAGGCGTGCCATACTCTCATCGAAGAGTGTCGCGCCATGCACATCTTCGAATGATGACGGCGGTGGTGACACCGTGTCCTTCTTGAACCAGTCTGCCAGCCCCATCGCTGCCTCTATGTAGTGCCTCGAGGATGTGGCGAGCACAAAGGCCTTCTGGCTGGCGTGGCTGTCAATGAGTATACCATCCACCAGGAGGTAGGACAGTTTGTTGAGGAGGTAGATCGGCACCTCGGGGGTGTCGTTGACGGCGAAGACGCCCGACGTGACCAGCAGCCGCATGAGGCGGCCAAGGAATGGCTGCTTAGCCGGGGAGAGGGACAGCGCGGTGATCAGGTCAGGCAGCGATGCGGCCCCACCGAGTCGGTGGATGGCGGTGGGGATGCCGAGCTGGACGGCGCACTTGAGTGCCATGGGCTTGAGGTAGGAGAGGCTGAGGCGCCACAGGTCGGCCTGCGCCTGCAGCAGCTCGGCGTCTGTGGGGACCATCAAGTTCTGCGCCTGAGCCGCCATTGCTTGCTCTATCTATCTGCCTATCACCGTGTCTGTGTGCGGTGTCTGTGCTCTGGTTGCTTGGCGATGATTTATATAGTGTGGATTAGCTACTATTGAGAATAGTGATTAGCGTTAGTCTCACGTGGAGCGCGAGGGAAGCCATGGTGCTGTCGACGGGTCCGGACTCAGGACTCCAGGAGTAACGTAGCTTTCACTATCCGCGCGCGTGGTTGTCCTGCAAATGAACCGCAGTACACGAAAGAGAAACAAATGGCCATGGCATGCAAGCACCGACCGCCTAACCAAGTTGTCATTACTCTAGTCTATTGAAAGCACAACAACTTGAATGCATATCCACCGGCAACGCCATAGCAACCGTGAAAGACAGTACAACCAGGCACAAGAAAGATATTCTTGGCGTGGCTCTTTTTCTCATTTCTCCTACTTGTATAAGGCATTGTCTATATACCACATTGATACCAGCTTATTTCAGGTATGACTAGTCGCAGGCTAAGTATTAGCAACCTCTTACCATGATTATGGCATATTGTTTTGCAGATGTTACAGTTATAATCCTCTATTTTATTTAACATGGTAATTTTTTTCAAATGATTATTTAACTTCTGGATAATATTTGTGCTTATTTAAAAAATATAATTATATGATAGATATTGGAATTCATCCAAAATATTAGGAAAATAGTCCGATATGTGTAGCTGCCCTTTTTGGGGGGTTTTTTTGTAATATCCCTAATACTTGTGATGAAAGAAACTCGAGCGAGGCACGGCGCTCCTGTTATAATGTAAACCTAAGCATATTTCAGAAAAGAAAGGGTAAGAAAGAAAGAAAGAAAGAAAGAAAGAAGAAAGGACAAGGACGAGGGCAAGGACAATGACGGGAGTGGACATGCAACCCAATAGGCCCGCCAGCTCAATATGTTCATCCCCCTCTCCCCATCTATCCCGCTTTCTCAATCGCCAGATCTCTAACTTTGCCTCAGACTGTCTCCCAATCACATCGCATCTTTCTCTCTCCCCCATCACTCAATCCCTATCGTCAACAGTTTCTTGCTTCTCCCTCACTCCGTCTTGTGGCCAGTAATGCTAGTAGCAAACAGTGAGCAATGACTATAGCGCCATAGCGGTAACAGTGATGACGAGAACTATGTTGGCTGTTCCATTAGTGGAGCGAGTTGCCTCTTGGGTTTTGTTGACAGAGAACGAGAGCCTACAT
The DNA here is from genome assembly GCA_017311315.1 of Dendrocalamus latiflorus. Classification (NCBI taxonomy): domain Eukaryota; kingdom Viridiplantae; phylum Streptophyta; class Magnoliopsida; order Poales; family Poaceae; genus Dendrocalamus; species Dendrocalamus latiflorus. The sequence goes on along the minus strand of CM029642.1, from coordinate 44,457,800 downwards.
TTCAATTAGTTCAAGCTACCAGCAATCTCAGTAAAACCGAATCTTCTACCCAAGTTTACTATAATTAATATTAATTGCTAGATAACCTATTTCACCTTGAACTAAAATCACAAAAGGCAAAGTTGTGTATTATTATGTAGCACAATTTCTTTTTCACTTGTAGTTTTTAAATAGAAATAGGAAATAGTGAACCTTTAGAATACAAGTTCTCGCTCACTCCCTATAGACACCACACTCCTACTCAATCGAAAAACAATGAAGACATCTTCCTCTCGCGCATGTTACTCAATCCCTCTCGCCTACAACTTCTCCTTGCTTCTCCCTCACTTCCTCTTGTGGCCAGCGATGCTGGCAGCAACAACAACGAGCAGTCACTATGGCGCGGCGGTGACAGTGATGTCGAGAACTATATATGTTGGCTCTTCTATTAGTAGAATGAGTTTCCTCTTGGGTTTTGTTGACGGAGAACGAGAGCCTTTAATTTATTTAGTTCAAGCTACCTGTAATCTCAGTAAAGCTGAACCTTCTACCCAATTTTACCGTGTTAATTAATATTAACTGCTACATGCGCTATTTCACCTTGAACTGAAAATCTCCAAAGGAAAATTTGCATACTATTGTGTGGCGCCATAATTTATTTTTCACTAGTAGCTTTTAAATAGAAAACAGGAAATAGTGAAACTTTGTAAAACAATACTCCTTCACTCTATGGACACAACTCTTTACTCAATCGAAAAACTATATATGACAGTGCATGTACACTTGAAAGACAATAGCACTAAGCTTATACTATTGGTCTGATGCAAACACTCAACCCTTGAGTATGTTGGATGATGGAACTTCGTTTCTCAAGGAGAGGAGAAGGCAGACGATACATATGTTCTATTATCCTCTTTTAGTAGGGACGTTAGACTTATGTGGCAAGCACCGTACATATAAATGTAACTTTTGCATGTTTGACCACAGTTTTAAAAATCAGACCGGTTATCGAACCGGTGAGTTGCGGTTCTCCGGTTCACCCGCTGGTCCTTCGGTCCGACCGTCCGTTTCCAAATTTATTAGTATTTTATTACTTAAATATCATTTTAATTCTGAAATATTATGAATAGAAATCCCAATAGAGAAATATAACATCAAAATTGGAGATTCGGGAAGAACCTAGTGCTGCATGCGAAAACTAATCACGCCCAAGGTAAGCAAACACTATTTCGTGCAATCCTACTTGAATTAGAAGCAAGCTCTAATCAGGAAACACCAATCCCCATCTATCCAGCTTGGGATCCAAACTCAAATCCGGCACAAACTCCAAGCAGCAAACACCAATCCCCACTTAACTTGCATGGGATACATCCTAATCTCATGACTTGTTCACATTGGCTTTTGGCTTTAACTTATGAATATTAGAAATAGGCCATATGAGTAAGGCTTATTTTCTATAATTCCAAAGCACGCATGTTTTAATACCATATTGCTAAGACAAAGTAGAGGAGACCAATTTATAAGGTGAAACCCTTGCCACTTCTTAAATCATATGACATATGAATTGGGATGGCATGATGAGGGCTTTGGCTAGGGGCGGAAAAAAGCTCTTTAGTGGAGCTCGTTAGTGGGTCTAAGAATCACTGCATCCGTGTCGGCGTAGGAGTCAGTAGGAAGGGCATAAAGGGCTTTATCCTGCGCCTTATCTCCCTATGTCATTGCCCATGGCCTCCAAGCACCGCTGTGCCAAAGCTACTGCACCACTGTTGTGACAAGGCCATCGCTGCCATTGGGTCTATGGTCACTATGCCTAGCTGCTAGGCCACTGTAGTTGTAGAGTAGCAAATACCATGACGAAGCTGTGCTGCTGCCCCTCTCGGGTGCCATTGCTATGCCATCGAGATGTCGCCCTAGCCACTGCCCTAGCGCCTTGCTTATGCTTGTGCTGCCATCGAGCTGTTGTGCCTGCCTTGCTTGCCGCTGCTGCTTGCCTAGCTGTTATAAAATTCATGTTAGAAATAGATGTTTGAAAGAATGGGAGACACAGATTTTATGTGAAAAACCCTTATTGAAAAAACCATGGATGCACAAAGACGTAATATGTTGGAACTAAACCTATCAACTCCGTTCTCTACTCTCTGGGCAAAAATGCACACATGCTTTCTCCCCTTGAAATGGACTTGATAGGTTCAGCTCTAACAATTGGTATCAGAGCGAGGGCTATGTATGGAGATGCTTTGCGGTGATGGCTCGACAAGCAATGGCACGTCAACGCGGCTCCATGTAAGGAGTGGTGGTGCTTGGAAGTAGCATGGGCGGTGCGGCTCAGGGGCTCATTGCGCTAGGAGGTAGCCTTGGTGCACTACTACAAAAATCCTAATACTAGATGCCACATTACAGATGGTTATCCAAAACCATCAGTATTAAATACAGTCATAGATGGTTTACCGTCTGTGAAGATGTAATATCACAAACAGTTCATAGTGAAAAACGTATGTGAAGTATCATAGACGGTTATTAACAAGAACCGTTTGTGATATTACAAATATCACAGATGATTTTTTTTAACCGTCCATGATACTTCACAGTTGGCTTGTATTAAAAATCGTATGTGATAATTAAGTCATCATAGATAGTTTGCATTAAAAACCGTCTGTGATAATTTCACTATATTAATTGTGCGTAGACCCATATATTTTTTGTCTTAAATTTCAGATCTAGGCTGCTGCTTTGAGCTGGAGGTGGGGCTTTGAGGTTATTTGGTGAAAGGAAACTATTTTGCAAGAGTGATTGTAGATCCATTAAGTTCTTAACTTCCAATGGTTAGTAATTTGTTCCTAATTGCATTATAATTTAGATCTAGCTTTTGGTGAAAGGAGAATTAAAGATGGTTTAGATCTAGCTAGCTTGATGTAGAGAGAAGATTATTTACATCTAGCATGGTTTAGGGTTTAGTCAAATCACAATCTATTCCTACTTAATTCAATTTAATTAATTATTCTTGCTACATATAGCTTCTTTAGATCATATATATCTAGTATACTAATTAATTAATTTAATATTTAAAAATAAATTGTTATATGTGTAATGTAGGACCAAAGCTGGATGTACGCTGCGAACCATGTAAGTGAAGAGTACATTAATGCGTGTCTGGTTTTACAAGAACTGTCGAGGAAGATATGTTGAATAAGGGGGTATAATATATGTACTATCCATGCAATGACTACGATTATCTAAAGATGGTTAAGAACCAAGCATAGATTGAAGCACACTTGATTCGAAGGGGTTTCAAAAAAGGGAATGTACATTGGACAAGCCATGGTGAAGAGAAGATTATACATGAAGGTAGTAATAATGGCATCACCGATGAAGTTAATGATATTCCACCAGATGATGTCGATTGTGGTTCTGATTCAGATAGACTACATGATGACAATCTTGATCAGTTACTTCACGATACAGAAGGGAACTATGATGGAAGAGTTTGTTAAATTTTGGGGCTTGATGGAGGACTCAGAGAAATCTTTGTTCATGTGCTGCAAGTCAAAGTACATGAGGTTGTTAGCCGTGCTTGAATTGCTGAATTGAAGGTAAGCAACGGTTGGTCCAATAAGAGTTTCACGGCGTTGTTAGGTCTTTTAGCGGACATGCTTCTGAAGGGAAACAAGTTGCCCAAAACCACCTACAAAGCTAAGAAGGTTCTTTGTCTATTGGGAATAGAAGTAGAAAGAATACATGCATGTCTGAACGATTGTATCCTCTACCGTAAAGAGTATGCAAACATGCATGTATGTCCAGTGTGCAACGCATCCCAATACAAGCGTAAGAATCAATCATATGACGGTAAGGAAATAGAGGTGAAGATAGGACCCTCTCCTATGGTGGATGGCATCTTCCTATAATTTCCCATTTGAAGCAGTTTTTTGCGAGCCCAAAGGAGGAAAAACTCCTGCGTTGGCACTCAGAAGAACGTAAGAAGATGGAATGCTAAGATACCATGCTAGTTCTGCCTAGTGGAGAAACATCGATAGGAGGTTTATAGACTTTGGTGTAGAACCAAGGAATATATGGTTTGGATTAAGTACAGATAGAATGAATCCTTCCGGTAACATTAGCAACCCGATATAGCACTTGGCCCGTGATACTCTGCATCTACAACCTTCCTCCTTGCTTATGTATGAAACAAAGTATATTTTCTGTTGATACTTATCCAAGGGCAGAAGCAACCTAGGAATGATATTGATGTGTACCTAGCACTGTTGGTGGAAGATCTAAAAATACTATGGATCAAAGTATAGGTGTGGGACGCGTACAAACGAGAGAACTTCACTTTATGCTCCTTATTGTTCTACACCATAAAGATTATCCTCCCCTCGCTAACCTATCGAGCCAGAGTATAAAAGGGGTCAAAGCTTGTACTCACTACTTAGATGATACCAAGAGTGTGTGGCTGAAGCACTCGCGCAAAATTGTGTACATGCATCACCGTAGGTTCCTTTGGAGGGCTCACCTATACCATAGGATGAAAAAACAGTTCAACGAAGAGAAGGAGGATAGTTCAACTCCAAATCATTTAAGCAAAAAAGTGGTCTAGGATATAGTTAAGGATTTAGATATTGTTCTTAGAAAGGGATGTAAATTTGGACCCGTGAGAAGAATGTCTAGAAGAAGAGATCAATATGTTGGGACTAACCTTATTGGGAGCACCTAGAAGTTCGCCACTGCATCGACATCATGCATGTAGAGAAGAATGTACGTGATAGCTTGATTAGTCTCTTACTGAACATTCGTGATAAAACAAATGATAGTGTCAATGCACGGCTTGACTTGGTTGATATGGACATCAGGCCTGAGTTAGCACAGACAATGACTGATAAAGGATGGACTTACCTTCACCTGCTTGTTACACTCTATCCAAGGCAGAGAGAACTAAACTATGATAGTGCTTGTATGGTGTTAAAGTTCAATCTAATTACTTCGCCAACATGAAGAAACTTGTTTTGATGGAAGATTTGAAGTTAATTGGCATAAAGTCTTATGATTGTCATGTGCTAATGACACATATACTCCCTATTGCAATTAGAAGTATTATGCCGATCAATGTCCAAGAGATAATCATGCGGCTGTGTTATTTCTTTAACATAATTGCTTAGAAGGTCATTGATCCCAAAGGACTAAGCTCTACAAGACGAGGTGGTGACAACTCTATGTCATCTTCAGATTATTTCCCTCTGTCATTTTTCAATATTATGGTCTATCTCATTATTCACATTGTGTGGAAGATAAAAATGTATGGGCTCATGTTCCTACATAGCATGTACACATTTGAGAGGTTCCTAGGAATTTTCAAGTTGTATGTATGGAATCAATCTCGGTCGGAGGGTAGTATCATCTAAGGTTATGCAACTGAAGAGGTCACTAAGTTCTGTGTCAATTACATGACTCAAGTCGAATCGATAGGTGTGCCTCGATCTTGCCATGAGGGGAGGCTCAAGGGTACCGAGACTATCAGAAGGAAAGCAATCACTCAAGATATGGATACATATGTTGAGCACATTTTACGGTCTTGCAACACGTGACTGAAGTGCCCCCATATATCGACCAACACAAGACTTCCTTTAGCAATAGAATCCAACGTGGACAGATGTTTGGATCATGAGACAAAACAATAGTCGATTCAACCAATGGTTGAAGGAGCGACTCTCTAGGAGCTCGTCAAGTGATATGATGACATGGTTGGCAAAAGGACCAACATTTATAGTCGTGACATGGTAAAGATATGACATAAATAGGTACACATTCTATATGCAGACTCAGGTTGTAAAGAGCACTAACTAGAACAGTGGTGTCTGTATAGGTGCGTTCAGTATCAATGGGTTGAGGAACTCCTACTATATGTTCATAGACGAGATTTGGGAAATTGACTATGTGCTTTTCAAGATCCCCTTGTTTCGGTGCTGTTGGGTCCATCACCCACAGGTGAAGGTCAACAAGTATGGTGTAACTGGCATGGACCTCAAACATGTTGAATACAAAGACAAACCATTCGTAGTCGCTAACCAAATTGTTTAAGTTTTCTATGTAAATGACTAGACAAATAAGAAGCACCACATAGTTCTTAATGGAAAAAGGAGAATTGTCGGAATTGAGAATGTAGTGGACATGGAAGAATACAATTAATTTGATGAGTTACCTCCTTTCAGAAATGGCATAAGGGTCAAGGAAGGACAACGTAACAAAACTAGCTACATACATGTTGATCATCATGAATGGTTAATTTTTAAAGGAAATAAGTAAGTAGAATGATGAATGAAATGTTTATGTATAATATGTTATGTATTTGCATTTATATATGTATATGGAGAATATGTGATATATATGTGAATTTGCATTTATATATATGAGAACGTGTGATATATATGTGAATTTGTACTGATGTATATGAGAATGAGTCATATATATATGGATTTAAATTTATGTATATGAAATGTGTGATATATGTGCATGCGTGTGTGTGAATTTGAGTAGGGAACATCACAGATGGTTTTAAAGTAAAATCGTCTGTGATATATATATATATCATCATAGATAGTTCTAAAGTAAAATCATCTGTGATGTTTAATTTTCATAAACAATTCTAAAGTAGAACCGTCTGTGATTATTCCCCTATATATATAGTGTTCTAGGGTTTGTCCCCATTGAACTAAAGCTTCACCCCAGCCCCTATTGAATGCTGCCGCCTCGTCCAACCTGTCCCTACCTGCCCCAACTCCAGCGACACTCCTCCCCCATGCCCGACGATTTCTATTGCGCATTGTTATAGATTCTCTTGCATGGTGGAATGTGGCCTTTGTGATTGCTCGATGAGGAAAACTAGTCATATGTGAGATCTAGGTGAAAATTTAAAAGTATTCTGCTAGTTTGAGTTGTCAATTGCTTATTTCCTATGTCGGCTCAGTGTTCTTTATTTCTGTTTTGCACTGAATATTTATAGATTCAATTGTCTTTGCTGTAGCACATGCTCGTTACTTGTTTTACTACTGCCACAGCTCTGTTGGTGATATTGCAGTAGCAGTTTTTTTGTTCCTGTTTGTCCTTATAGAGAGTAATTGTTTTGTCACTCTTTTGAGGTAATGTTCAATTCTGCTTACATATTAATTAATTGTTGTTTCAAAATGCTCAAGAATTGGACCTACATAGTCTTGATTTAGCATTAAATGAGGCTTCATCACTTCTATTATCTTTTGAAGATGTCGTCTGCTCATTTTTTGTCATCGTTGCTGAATGCGTGTGATGGGACTATTGAAAAGGTCTGAGGGCCGATTTACCATCTTAGATGTCGATGCGTTTGGGACCCCTCTTAATCCTCACCAAGTAGTGTGATAGACCATGTGGAGGTGCCCCGTGTGTGTGATGAGTAATTGACATCTGTTTTAGGAAAGTCGAGTTTGGTTTGTGTGGTTCGGGCCATGTCGTTGCGCGGTGCAATCGGTTTCGGTCGGACCTTGTCGAACTAGATCGAACATGCTTAAGTCATTTATTTTTCATTTCGATCGGTTTGGGCTTTGAGTATTTCTTCTGATGCTTATGTATGGTTACAATATTTCGAGCGGTGCTATGTGATTTGTTTCTTGTCTGTGATAGCTACAGGACGTCGAGGTGGAGTCGTGGCGAGGCACGGGATGACCGGACTAGGCGCGGGCGATGCCGAGGTCAGAACGGTCGAGGTGTGCCGAAGACCGCAAGGACTCGAGGTGGCTGGGTAGCTTGGAGGGCAAGGAATGAGGAAGCTTCCTGTAGGTGTGCGAAGGGCGTTTTGGTGAATACGCAAAACTGCACTAAAGGAAGTGGATTATGGATAAAGCGCCATGAGTTGTTGAGAGCTAATGGGTAAAGTGTATTGTAAACCCATTAGTGGAGGCTATAAATAGAGAGGGTGTTCTCTAGTAGCATTTCATAAAATTGAGAATGAAAATGAGAGGATGATTGAGAGATATGTGTGTGAGTGTTAGGGTTTTATTTGGCTCTCTCCATTCTTGAGTTGTAAAAGTTTTTTTAGGGCAGCTCTTGTGTTCTTGGGTGTCTTTAGATTATGAGAGATGGATTGAGAACAATTCTTTGTAATCATGTATCTCTCCGTATCAATTTCAATATGAGAGATTTTACTTGAGTTGCTCTAGTGTTCTTTTATTATTTTGCATTGGTTTCAGCTCAAGTTCCTCTTTTCGGCAGCTCTCTGTTCTTCTTGTTTTTGAAGTCAATCTGCTCTTTGGTTTTATTATGCCAAGTACTCGCAGTCTGCAACAATAGTCCATTTGTTGTTCGGCTAGTATGGATTTTGTTGTTTCTGTCCAGTCCAATTTCTGCGAGTGCATTTTTTGGGCAATTTCCCTACTGCTTCTAACCCCATACCTTGTATCGGTTAAGAAGCAGTTTTGACTGCTATTTGATTTCTTGCGTTTGGTAGCAAAGAAGCTGATTTGGCCAGTCCCACTGCAGTAGCTCGGTTCTTGGAACAAACTTTAAAAACCGAAAGGTATTGCTGTTGTGCTTCCCAGTCTTTAGGCAGCAAAGTACTCCTTGGCCAGCTGTGATTTCTTTTTGTTTTGTCTCGTGCCTAGCAGCAGTTTTCTTTTTTCCTTTTTGATCTCTTTGATCTCTCTCTTGGCTGCAGCAATCAATCATTTTCAGTTTAATGTTTGCAGCCTGCAGTCTCCTCTTGTTAGCAGATTTATGGTCGTTTCTTTTCTCCTTCTTGATTCGGTTCAGCTGCAGTAGTACTTTTTGTTCTTTTTATTTATGCAGTTGATCCTTGCTGCTTTCAGCCAGCAGCAACCTTCCTTTTTGGTTTATGTTTTTGTTGATGCTGCTCTGCTCTATGTGATTTTCGGTCAAGTAGTTTACCTTGGCTGAGTTTAGTTCTTTTTGTAAGCTTCATTCTTGGGGGAAAATCTATTATTCACAGTCTTTGGCAAGTTTAATCTTCTGGATTTTCTTTTAGCTATTTCAGTTAAGTCTTTTGAGCCTTTTTGATTGCCAAGTTTATTCCAGCCTGTCTTTCCTCTATTCTTCTAAATCTTTTGTCAGTCGGCCTTCTGAATTTCAAGAGAACATAAATCATTTCTTTTGGCTAGAGTAATTGCCGGAACAAAACTTCTTGAGTGGATATTTTTGGGGGCATTTTTTTTGGGCACCATTCACCCCCCTCTGTTGCCGATTTCGGTCCAACATAGTGTCCACATTCCAGAGAATGGTTGAAATAGTTGCACGGGAACGGATTGAGATCATGTTTGATTCGTTGAAGACCGTGACCAAAGTTTGGAAAAATGAGTTGGTAATGGTAGTTTTTCTATTACTCAAGATCTTGGAAGACCACAAGGCCTCTATGCAGTGACATGCGTTGCTAGCAGCATGCAAAGCGTGGAAGAGCTTCAAGAGGCTACTTATCAAGTGCACAAGGCCCTCTAGGCAAAAACACGCATCCCCGCAGACTCAGCACCGTTAGGTATGCAGGTAAAATCCTGCAATGGAGGAAGGAGAACGAGCAAACAATTCTATGGGACACCTCTCCACCATTTGCCAAGATCCCTAATGATCGCGCCCAAAACTAGATAAGAGCAAGATCATCTACTGTGTTGTTGGGGCCATCTCCTTTTAAAACCCTGTAACGAGGAAGTGTCCCACTACCTAGTAAGATATCGAACTACCTAGTTTGTAATTACTCCATACCTAGTTTGTAGGAAACGTTGAGTGTAGTATCTTCCCAAGGATCATTCCAGGCAGTCAGGGAGAGAGATATACTCTCCGTGGCCCTAGAAAACAAGGAACACTCGGGTCGCATGAGAGGCCTTGCTCTTTATGTTCCTTGGAAACATGGTTTCTCAAAGGACTCTAAAGCGCACCAGAGCAGGAAGAGTGCCAAAGCTGAGCATGAGGCATGTCTACGGGAGGAGATTAAGGCATCCCTTAGAGATGAGCGGTTGGTTGTCCCAATAGAGCACCTTCAAACCCTAGGACTGGCTTGCCAGAGATTGCTTGCATGGTACATGGAACAGGCCAACAAACTAAAGGGACAATGGTGCTTGGGTGTCATCGTCAAGTTCAGGCCGAATCATCTTTAGCACGATATTCATGGTTGTGTCTTCACAGTGACCTTCAAGGACTTATTCTTTCTCTTCATACTCGATGTCCTCGATGCCTCACTTATTTGATGCTGGACACTGTAAGTTGTACAATTATGATCTACGTTCATGTAATACCAATAAATGTCACACATAACTCATTGCTACTATATATATTACATGGTGACTAAAGCTAGATTAACGAAATCGTCGGTTGGTTTCCTCGACCCATGCTTAGTCTCCATAGATATTATCAAGGAGTATGCATCCTTTATCGAGAATTATATGACGATGGCATTGATGGCTCACCGCAACAAGGAATTCATACTTATGTCTTACAATCAGGGGTAAGTGATGCACTAGTGGCTATACTTGTTGATTGTACTTTATAAGCACATGAACTTTGGTTTAATGACCATGACAACATACCTATGTAGATTCCACTAGATTCTAATTGTAATTATACCAAAATAGAATAGGGTAATATACCTAGATTCCCTAAAGAAGAATAAAACCATCTACACATTTGTCCAACAATTAATCGACAGATAAATACATTTCCTCCATAGATAACTCTATTGTAGTCTTTCCTTCCTTCCCAATGACTAAGGCTAACTTTTTAGAATCATGAAGGTCATTCACCACATACGTTGCAAAGATACGGAAATCCAAGAGAGGGATCAACGCCCTGAGACACGATCTAGATTTCCCTGTATTCACTAGTACACATTAATTCTATATAACACTTCATAGTAATACCTCTCGAACTAACAAATTCTATTTCTATAGTGCCACTAGTAGCCGCCGAGCAACACCTATGGATTCTATGTTTGCCACAACATACAACTATTCCTTGGTTTTGCGAAGACCAATGATCCTCAGGTTTGTCAATCTTGCAATAATAATCTCATACTTATCAATTTACATATGTGTACATGACATTGATCTTCTTACTGACAGGTTGTGTCCATCGTTACAACTGCATTAGAATAGGCTGACCTCAAATAAATTTGAGGACAGTGTGCAGACTTCTTGGTGTCTGAAGTCATAAAAGACGATGGAAAGTTCCACAATGTAGAATGAATTTGATTGGGATAAGATTGAACTTAATTGTATATGTGTGTATTTGTTCATGGATGGATAATTTATTTCATTTCAGTTAATTGATTTGTGAAATGGATGTTCTTATTTCTGAAATGAATAAATATGAACTGGATGTATACTGTGTTGATCTGCTTGTTTCAGAGCACATGGCTAGCATTTCCTTAAGCTAGCTAACAAATAGAAATAGATATAGGAATAGAAAAGAATATCACAGACAGTTATTATCTCGTAATCGTCTGTGATAATTGACTATCACAGATGGTTTTACTAGAAACCATCTTTGATATCTGATTTATCACAATGATTTCAACTACAAACTGTCTGTGATAGTTTAATATCACATACGGTTTGTAGTTGAAACCGTTTGTGATATCTAGTAGATATCACAGACGGTTTTTACTAAAAACCATTTGTGGTAGTCAACTATCATAGATAATTTGTTGTTGAAACTGTCTATGATAGTTTGTATCACGGATAGTTCAAAAGTCGTCTGTGATGACCTCATGTCATTACAGACCCATAAATTTAGACGGCTCATAAAATCATCTGTGATAATGTTTTTGAACCATCTGTGATGACCTTTTTTTGCAGTAGTGACATAGCGGCGTATTGGGCGCTAGTAGGTGCGAGGGCTAGCGACTGCTGGGTAGTGCAATTTCATTAGAAAGCGCATGTAGGAGTCCATGCATGTTGCATGTGTGTGTGAGTGCTTGTAAGTATGTGTCCAAGTTCTCACATGTGTAAGTTCTGATCTGAGTCCCCATCAACATTGAGTTGTGTCACCGGCAAAAAAAACAATTGGAGCTGAAATTAAGGTTGGGATCACCAGCATGTTGTGTCCCTAGTAGCAAAGAAGTAGTAGTGATGCAGTGGAATCCATTACGCAAGAAGAGCCACATTGTTGGATGCCCAAGGCCAAGGTCATCAAGGTTAGAGTTGTCAGCAAGTCACATCGTCAGCGCCAAAGAGATGGCTGAGAAGGGAGTGTGTCCCTCCAATACCCTCTGTTGACAAACAACAACTATGTTGTGTGGTCAGCAAGTGGAAGGTAAATCTTCTTTGAGATGCGTTAGAAGATTGGCCTTTCAGATGTGGAATAATTAAGTCAAGATTAGGAGGGAGATTGTTGGAAATTAATCTTGATTAGTACCTTAGTTAAGTCATGCATTAGTTGAGTCATGCATCAGATGTAGGCGTGTCACAGGTGTTGTGAATGTTGTGTATGTGTTTGCATGTGTTAGTGGCAGGTTGCATGCCATAGTGTTTGGCCGAGTCATGTGGCCATTAGTGTAGGATGGGCTGTTGCTCAGCGTGTGCTGGGTCATGAGTTTAGTTGGGTTGTTAGCTTGCATGTGGAGTTGGAAGGAGTGCACTGGTTGTTTCTGTTGGTGGTGCATGAAGTGGTCATGATCCAAGGTTTTAGGATCAGGTGTTAGTCCACTGTGTGCATGCGTGGGTTATGGCCTTATTGGCCGGTTGTGTATAAAATCTCATGTATGTAGTTAGCTTGGTGTGTGGAATAACAGAGCAAGTAGAGAAAAACAGACATAAGGCTGTTGTTGTGTTGCCAAAAGATCTAGAGTGTTGTTGATTCTCTCCAATGAGTTCTCCCATATGTTCTTCCACCAATAAAGTGTGTATATGTGTGTTGAAGAAGCCATGAGCAATTTCTCTCTTGGGATAATCCTAACTGAATATCATTGTATGAGGAGAGATTACAACTATGGAGGACTTCAACGTTTCTCAACCGTGTGACTATGGGGGTACATATATAGGCTAGGGAACAAGAGTCCTTGGAGATTACAAAACTGAGATGAGGTCAATGTATATGTCCACTCTTGGGCACATATATGAATTCATATCATACTTTAACAATCTCCACTTTGAGACGAATTCGAATCACACACTCAACAATCTCCAACTTAAGGTGAATTCTGTTGCGGGAGGGTCCCTGCACTACCTTGGGCTGATGATAACTTCGACAAGGCAAGACATGACAAGGTGTGCTATGACAACTTCGGTGTGGTGTCCCACATCAGGGAATTTACTCTGAATGAGGTATGTGGACCAACCACAGATAGGTTAGAGGTCCAATCCCTATATGATGTCTGGAATACACCCTGGACAATGTCTAGAGTCCACCCCAGACGAGGACTGCAAACCAACCATAGATAGGTTCGAGGTCCAATCCCTGGATGAGGTCTGGAATACACCCCAGACAATGTCCGAAGTCCACCCCGGACGAGGTTTTGCCACCTCGGATGAGGTTCGGGAGCCAACCCAAGATGAAGTCCAGAGACCAACCTCAGTGAGGCATGACACTTCGGGCATCGGCCACATTGAGTGGGAGTTGGGGGAGTTAAACCTGGGCCCAAGGGCCCACCTGATGTAATAGACGAATCTACCCTTAGGAGTAAACTATGCCCCAATGGTGGACTTCTAATTTCACTTGCCTCCCCCTCCCACTTTATAAATAGGACTCCTTGTAAATGGAGAGGGGGAATCACTTGTAACACACCCATATGCAATAAACCCCCACCAGCAACACTGACTTTGCATTCTCTTGTAGACTGCATGATCGTGAGGGCTTTTCTCAAATCCTAATGAGAGAAGTGTCTTGTCCAACTTGTAGTTCCACGCCCTCGGGGCTTGCCTCAACCCATAAAGAGCCTTCTTCAGTTTCAGCACCATATTCGGCCTTTTGTCATCAACAAAACCAGGAGGTTGGGAGACATACACCTCTTCACTCAATTCCTCATTCAAAAAAGCAGATTTGACATCCATGTGGTGTATTTCCCAACTCTCATGAGCAGCTAGTGCAAGAATCAATCTCACGGTTTCAATCCTTGCCACCGGCGTGAACAACTCCTCAAAATCAACTCCTTGCTTCTGTGAGTAACCCTTTACGACAAGGCGGGCTTTATGCTTCACCACTTGGCCTACTGCATTTTTCTTCAATTTGAACACCCATTTCAATCCAATTGCCTTATGGCCTGCTGGCAATTGTGAGATCTCCCATGTTTTGTTCCCTACTATGGAGTCCATCTCCTCTTTCATGGCTATCCTCCAATGAGTTTCCTTCAGCGCATCCTGAAAGTTCACTGGCTCCTCCATAGCTAGCATGCACAGGTGAGAATATTCGTTCTCCACCTCCTCTGTGTTGTCATATAAGTCTTGGATGGTTCGGTACCTTACCATTCCTTCAAGAGATGGGGTTTGGGAAGTCACTGCCACTGTAGAATTCTCCATGTGGACTGGTGACAGCATGGGTGGAGTTGAGGAAGATGCAGTTGCAGCAGGGACTTCAGACTCCACTGCGGCCAGAGAAGGGGAGTGGTTTGCATCTGTTTCTTCCGCCGTGTCACCTGCAGAAGCTACCATGGCGAGAGAATCTTCTACCACGACAGACTCACCTTGTAGTCCTTCTTCCTGACCTGTGCCATCAGTCACTGCTGTGTTGGTCTTCCAATTCACCACAAACAAACCAGTCGGTCCACCTTCTTCTTCTTCAGAATGTGGCCACTTCCAGGCTCTTCCTTCATCAAACACTGCATCTCGGCTTACTATCACTTTTCTTGTGCTAGGACTATAGAATATGTAAGCCTTCGAGCCTTGTTCATAGCCTAAGAAAACACATGGAATGCTGCGATCTTCTAGTTTATTCGGATGTGGATATGGTACCTTCACATGAGCAATACATCCAAATACTCGCAGGTGATAGACCTTCGGCTTCCTATGGTAATATGCTTCATAAGGAGTCAAACACTCAGGCTTCGTGTCAAGGTTCGGTTCAGGAGATATACTGCAGTATTTACATGTTCTCCCCAAAACCTCCCTGGAACTTGTTTGTTCTTCAGCAAGCTCCAAGCAGCCCCAACAATAGTCCGATTTCGATGTTCAGCAACGCCGTTTTGTTGTGGACTATATGGCACAGTTAGGAACCTTTGTATGCATGCCTTGCTCTTCACAGAACGTCATGAACTCCTTTGACACGAACTCTCCACCGTGATCAGTTCACAGATACTTGACTTTGGTGCCTGTTTGCACTTCTAACTTCGTCTTGATTCCTTTGAATGCAGCAAAGGCTCCATCTTTACTCTTGATCAGGGCACACCACATGAACCGAGAGTAGTCATCAACAACTAGCAGGAAGTATCGATTACCTCTAGGAGTGGACGGGCTGATCCGACCACATAGGTCTGCATGCAGTAGTTCCAAAGGTTTTCCAACCCGGTATGAAGAGGCTTTAGGAAATGGATTCCGGTAGAGCTTCCCTGCTAGGCATGCCTCACATAGTTGTTCAATATGATCCACATGAGGCAATCCTTCTACCATTCCCCTCTGTGACAGCTCCTTCAACATTCTGAAGTTGATATGCCCGTACCTGGCATGCCATAGCCACTCCTTCTGATCATATTTCACCATAAGACAGATTGGCCCGGTTCGGTTCAAATGTAGAA
Source organism: Dendrocalamus latiflorus (assembly GCA_017311315.1). NCBI lineage: Eukaryota > Viridiplantae > Streptophyta > Magnoliopsida > Poales > Poaceae > Dendrocalamus > Dendrocalamus latiflorus. The sequence goes on along the minus strand of CM029642.1, from coordinate 44,442,136 downwards.
CATACAGCCTGTTCCAAGACCTTTTAACCTTGCTAGAAGCTTCTTCTCCTGATCATAGATGTTTAGTGTTCCGCCTTCAAGGACAGTCTTGCAGCCAGATTCATCAAGCTGGCCAAGATTGATAATATTGTTCCTGAGGTTTGGGATGAAGTATACTCCAGTGAGAACTTTGTGTTCTTCATTCGTTCCCTTTAACAACACTACTCCCTTGCTGTAGATTTCAACCACTGAACCATCACCGAACTTAACCGAGCCCTTTACCTTCTTGTCAATGCTGACGAAGACTTCTTCACACCGGATCATGTGCTTACTTAACCCTATGTCCAGATACCACAGATCGACATTTCTTGGTTCGGTTCCCAGTTCAGGCTTCACGTTGTGTTCATTGAGGAGTACAATCTCTGTGCCACATTCCATTGTTTCGGCTTGTCTGCAGGTTTCAATCATCAGCAAAGTTGGTTCATCGTCTCGGCACTTCTCAACGTAATGTGTTTTCTCCTTCTTGAATTTGTACATTCAGCAGCAAAATGGCCAAACTCATTGCAATTATAACTTTGATCTTTGTCTTGTCAAACTTGCGGTTGGTTCTCCTTTCGGGTTCATTACCTTTGCCTTCCGCCTTGGCTGCGGCCTCGACCATGGCCACCGCCATGTCTGCTGCCTCCTCTTGTGTTGCTTCTTGAGCCTTCACTACCTCCTTTCTTGTCCTTGACAGCCATGGCTTCCCACTGCTCACGCGTGAACATCCGCTGCTCTCCATCTTGTCTGCTGTGGCGGCGTCCCTTTAGGCCTTCCTCATACGCCCTCAGACGTCCAATTGCCTCAGACGCCGACATGGAAGACAAATCTCCCCATTGCTCGATGGTGCTGACGATGGGGAGGAATTTGTCTGGGATTGCACTGAACAATCTCTCAACAACAACACCTTCCTTGACGTCGGCTCCCAATGACCGTATCTCTCCCACCAAGGTAATGAGTTTTTGTGGGAAAGCAGTAATGGATTCGTCATCATCCATACATAACCTATCGAATTGCCTCTTCAATACCTGCACTCTTGCTTTCTTGACTCTATCCTCTCCAACTCGCATCTGCTCGATTGCTTCCCAAGCCTCCTTCCTCGTTTCTTTCTCTGCGATGGCCATCATCATGGTGTCCGGCACTGCTTGAAAAATTGTAGCCAGGGCTCCTTGGTCTTTCTCTTCTTTGACCGCAACATCGCCCTCAATCGCCGCCCACACTCCCAGCGAGCGCAAGAGGATCTTCATCTTCACGGCCCACACGCCATACTTTGAGTCAGAGAACATCGGATATTGAATTGGCACTGTTGCGCTTCGGATCGACGCCTTCCTGGAAGACGATGCCCCAGAAACCGTCAGTGGAGCTCTCGGCGGCGAGCCCTCCGGCGTCCCGTCGCTTGACATTGCCCTCGACGAACGAGGCTCTGATACCAAATGTTGGAATAGAGATTGATAAAACTCACACACCGGTGGAAGAATACAGAGAACAAAACAGTTTGGTGGTGCTGAACAACTTCACATCGTTTTCTCTGTTATCACTTGATAATGGACGGCCTACAGTACTCAAAACACCTCAACCCAGAAAATTGATAACACTACTGCTAAACCACACCGTTTGATCCTATCTAAGACTATCGAAAAACCAGCAAAATAACACCCAAGACTCGGCCACGTCCCTAACAGTTCGGATTGTGGACCTGACCAACAAACTGAAGACCTGGCGACTCGATAACTGAAGACCAAACTTCAGAGAGTTTTACCGCCGACTGAAAATGGACACAGTCTGAAAACTGACGCTGCTAACGCTCTCATCTGTGAGCTTTCTTCAGTAGCTTTTATTTAGAACATCAAACAGGGAGTCTGAACTGAATTGAACAAGCAATATAACAAGATTAATTTCATCAGAGCGCACCGATGAAGGAGAGTTTTGTGGTGTCGCTTCACTACCCTATGCTCATGAGAAGCAACTACGTGACATAGACAATGAAGATGAAGGTGCACATTAAGGCCTAAGGCATATGGGATGCCATCGAGCCCAGCAACGCCGACACTCACAAGGACCAGTGGCATTGGTGACCATCTACCAAGGTGTCTCTGAAGACATGCTCTTCCTACTGGCTAGAAAAGAGACGGCTGTGTGGGAGGCATTGAAGACCATACACGTAGGAGCCGAGCACGTAAGGGAAGCCCAATGTGTAGACTCTCAAGTCGAAGTTCGACGCGTTGTGCATGACGGAGTCAGAGTTGATTGACAATTTCGCCATCCGGTTGACAACAATCATTAACAAAATTCGAGGGCTCGGTGAAAAGATGGAGGAGAGTTACACGGTAAGAAAATTTTTTCATGCAACTCCCGCCAAGTTTCTATCGGTAGTCTCCTCAATCGAGCAATTGGAGACCTCAAGGCAATGGCAATCGAAGAGTTGGTCATCTATTTGAAGGCGCATAAAGAACAGTGGGTATCTCATGGTATAGGCATCGGGGATCAGCACCTGCTATTGACAAGGGGCGATGGCTTCGGCAAGAAGAAGAGCGCCTTTGATAAGATGAAGGTGCGCTGCTACAGCTGCCCAGAGTTCGAGCATTTTGCAAAGAAGTGCCACGAATCGAAGAAGGAGCTGGCTTTTTCTTGCTACAATAGATGCAGAGGATGAGCCAATGCTGCTTTAAAGTCAACATATGTACGTATGTTTGTGTCATAGTCATGCAAGTAGGTGAGTCAGTGCATTATGCATGTGTGTGTGTGTGAGTTCTTATAGTTGTGTCCAAGTTCTCATGTGTGTAAGCTCTAATGAGAGTCTCCGTCGCCGTCAAGATGTGTCACAGGCGAAACACAATTGGAACTCAGGAAGATGATGTGAAAAGACACTGGCGAGGTGTGTCATCGGCAGCATGGTCTGCAAGAAGAAAGCAAAACTCCTTGGAGATACGTCAGGAGATCGGACTTCATCTTGTGAAGTTTAACAAGTCAATATTAGGGGGAGATTGTTGGAACTAATCTTGACTCATGCTAATTGTGTTGAGTGTGGTCGAAGCCGTAGTCGCAGACATAGCTGAAGGTGCAGTCGAATGCGTGGTCGAAACAACAGTCATAGCCATGGTCAAAGTGTAAGTGGTCGTAGGAGTCGATTTGTACATGGTCGTAGAAGCCATAGTTGTAGCCACAATCGGAAGTCATAAGCCATGGTCGGAAGTGACTGTGGTCGTAAAGTCACTGTAGCAGTCGTGCGCACTGTAGTAGTAGTGTATACTGTAGCAGTCGTAGTGGGTACTCGGAAGTGCCGTGGTCGATGTGGCGTAGTCGAGAAGCCATGATCGAAGTTGGGTGTCCGAGTAACGGCTGAGTCAATAAATTAAGCGAGTGTTTGATTCCTGGGTGTATTTTCCAACAAAGCCACCTGCATTAGAGCTTCTGTAGACGATGAAAACGACAGAAGCACAAGCAGTTCACAGAGAGGACAACGATCGAAGGGAAGTAGAGCTCCATGGAACGTGTTTGATCAATGTTAACGTATTCATCGTTCCAAAGTAATGCAATTTTCTTTCTGACGTACATAATCTTTTTAATGACCGTTGCCAAAGAGCGTCGTAGTAAATCAGTCTCTACTTTGAAAAGGCCTATGACAAGGTAAAGTGGTCTTTTCTTCAGCAATCGATGAGAATGAAAGGTTTTTCCCCTATGTGGTGCAAGTGGATTAATCAAATCATCAGAGGAGGTAGTGTCGGTATTAAGGTAAATGATGACTTGGGTCATTATTTTCAAACAAAAAAGGGACTTAGACAGGGAGACCCCTTATCGCCTATTCTCTTTAACTAGTAGCTGATATGTTGGCCACGTTAATTGAGAGGGCCAAGTCCGATGGTAGGTTTCGAGGGGTTGTCCCACACCTTGTGGAGGATGGCCTTTCGATCCTCCAATACGCGGATGACACTATTCTCTTTATGGATCATGACACAATACAAGCCAAAGATCTTAAACTAGTATTAAGTACCTTTGAGCAACTCTCGGGGTTGAAGATTAACTTCCATAAAAGTGAATTGTTCTTCTATGGCAAAGCCAAAGATTGCGAACATATGCGCAACTTTTTGGTTGTAGTACCAGGGGTTTGCCTTTCAAATACCTTGGGATTCCTATGCATCATCGGAAGCTGTCTAACAAAGATTGGTTCTTCTTAGAAGAAAAGTTCCAGAGAAAGCTAAGCAGTTGGAAAGGAAAACTTCTATCTGTCGGGGGTAGGCTAGTGCTGATTAATTCAGTCTTAACTAGCTTAGCCATGTTTATGTTTTCTTTTTTTGAGGTTCCTAAGGGTGTCCTCCAGAAGTTGGAGTATTAACGATCAAGATTCTTTTGGCGAAGTGATGAACACAAAAAGAAGTACAGACTTACTAGATGGAGCGTACTTTGTAGACCAAAGGATTTTGGTGGCCTTGGTATTCAAAACTTAGAAATTCAAAACAGGTGTCTCTTGAGCAAATGGTTGTTCAAACTCATGAATGAGGATGGGGTTTGGCAAAGTCTTCTAAAGAAGAAATATTTGAATAACAAAACCTTAACCCAAGTTCGTAAACAACCGGGAGATTCGCAGTTTTGGTCGGGACTCTTGAAGGTCAAGGATGATTTCTTGGCAGGCGGTTCTTTTCATATTCAAAGCGGGACACAAATCAGATTTTGGGAGGATATTTGGTTAGAGGGCAAACCTCTTGGGATTGCATACCCTTCTCTTTATAGAATTGTAAGGAGAAAAGATGATACGGTGGCAAAGGTACTTAGTACTATACCACTTAATGTATCATTTAGAAGGGCTTTGGTGGGTACTAACTTGCTTGCTTGGGAAGACTTAGTTTCCAAGATAGTGTCGATTAATCTTTCTAATGGCAAGGATCTGTTTGCTTGGAATTTACATAAGAGTGGATCGTTCACGATTCGTTCTATGTATATGAGTATGATACAAGTAGGGGTTGTACCATACAAAAGCCCGCTTTGGACTTTAAGAGTGCCTTTGAAAATTAAAATTTTCCTTTGGTACCTCCAAAAGGGTGTTATTCTGACTAAAGACAACCTAGCAAAAAGGAATTGGCAAGGAAGTTTTAAGTGTTGTTTTTGTAGCTCTATGGAGACTATACAACATCTTTTCTTTGATTGTCATTTTGCTAGATTTATTTGGAATACCTTGCATATCACCTTTGGAATTCAACCGCCATCTTGCATAGCTAATATGTTTGGTTCCTGGCTTTTGGGTTTTCGTCCTAAGTCTAAAAATCAAATTTTATTAGGGGCGGCAGCTATTTGTTGGGCTATAAGGTTGAATAGAAATGATATGGTATTCAATAAAGCTAAACCAAATACCTTTTTGCAGGTAATTTTCAGAGCAACATATTGGATCCGCCTTTGGTCGCTGCTACTTAAAGAAGATGAAAGATCGAACATCAAGAACGGTTGCCGGATCTTGGAAGCAGTCCTTTTGGAGGTTTTCGCGAAGTTTGGATGGAAGTTCCAGAACGGTTGCCCTTAGTCTTGTTTCTTTTCCTTTTGTTTGAACCTTGTGTTTTGTCTTTTGGTTATCCCCTCTTTAAGAGAACTGAGCTTGAGTGCTCCTGGATGTTGTGAACTGGCTGTGTACTCCTCTTTAGAGGGTAGAGGCCGGAACCTAGTTCCATTATCTAAAAAATGACAATACAACTATCGCCACGATGTTTATGTTGTTCAAAGGCAATATCGTTCGTAAGCTCCATGCCTCCATGTCCTCCACACTCACCACTGGCCCCTCCTCGATCCAAAGTTCCAAACCGTCAGTTATTGAAATCATGACTCAATAGTGCCCTCTCCCATACAAAAGTATTTCGTGGGACACCGGGCACCGCTAGAGGTTGCGTCAGATTATAGTTAGGGTCTAATGCCATGTAGATTGAAAATAACTAGTTGTATTCATGTTGTGATTTTTATTATTTTTTAAAAGATGGGATAACTGGCTATAGTATAGTCATCTTAATGTTCACACAGGTAACAGGTTCAAATCCTAGATAAATAAAGTAAAAAAAATCCATAAAAATAGCCCACCTAAATCAAACTCTGGTTATTAGTCAGCGAGAAGGTGCCACACTGCTAGGTTATGCTGTGGTTAGCTCGTGATTTTTCTAATTTGAGGAGGTAAGTGAGAAACTAATCTTATGGACGCCCCTAGCAATTCTGGAGATGATCTATGATGCTGGAGATGATCTGAGCTATCCAGACGTGCTGCCTTGCCCATCACCTGTTTGTAAAATTTAGGAACAACAGAAAACAACAACGCTTCGCTTTCGCTTCCTCCGCTCACGTGCCGCACCTGCACCTTGTTTGCGCGGACTGCAACCCACCCCGCGACTGTCGTCGGCGCTGGCGATGCCACTCCTGCGGCCCGTCGTCGACGTGCCCGTAAGCAATATCCTTTTTAACTCCTGAGCTATCCATACAACGAAACATGGCATCAGTTGGCTTCTTCTGCCCTACTAGGCTCTTTAAGTCACGAGCCAAGAAAGTTTGAGTAAAATCTAAATGCGCACTGACCCATAAATCTTTCATTTTGATGCCAGCAGCAATGGACACTACAAGCTTTTCTTGTGACAACAAGGGCTTCAGCTCAACCAAAACTTGCTTTTACTGCAATTTGATGTGTGCATAATCTCAGAAGCATGCAAAACAGAATCCCAAATGCTACCTCTACATCATTCTACCGCCTAGAAGATACACCGAGAACAAACGTTTGCGAGACACATCACCGGATATTTTCTTGAGCCTTTAATTCTCCAGTAAAATGTCATCTTTTGTAAAATTAATGAGGAAATGAGAGAAACAAAACCCTACCATCGATCTTTCCATCTTCATCGTCAGAATTCTGATAACAAATCAACAAACTTAATACTGAAGCATATCAATTATCAATTCATTTCATGCATCAGCATTTCGAGGGACTGTTTGTTTCCAGTTTGATTGGAACAGGCGTCGGATCCTTCTAGCTTGTAGGTTACTTATCTGCAGCAGATCTTTCCACCTGAGCTGACAATGTAGCGCATGGCCAGCATTGTTTCTGTTCTTGCAAACTCATTTCCAGGGCACATTATTGGACCTCTTCCAAATGACATGAAGCAAGATACAATTTCAATTCTATCTTGGAACCAGACCAAGTATGCAAGGCAATGTATCTTACCAACGTGCAAAGCTATGCAGTGTAGGGATGAAAACGGTCGGAAACGGTCGGAAAACTCCTCAACCGTTTTCTACTTCTACATTTGAATACGAAAACGAAAGCGAAAGCGGTAAAGCCGGACACGAAAACGAACGCGAACTTACGGAATATCGAGAATTTCGAAAACGAACCAATTCGAGCGGAATTATGTCGAACACGGTCGGTATACGAAAATTCAATACGGAATACCGACCTGTAGGATCAAGTGCATAACAATTAACAAGTGACCAAGTACATAACAATTACCAAGTGCATGATCAAGTTCAAATGCATATAATAATTAACAGGTGCATGACCCTTGGTCTTAACTCTTAAGTATTAACACAATAGCCGGGGTGGGACGCGAGCGGCCGCCGGGATGGCACCCGGGCGGCCGGCGGGATGTGCATATAAATCTGGATTGCTCCGTACAGATGTGCGCATCGTCACGAATGCGTAGGATTTTTCCGCGATGAAATCGGACTTCCGAAGGGCCAGAATGGAAGAAATGAAACGGGAGATGGACCTAACTGTAAACCCTAGAAATTTTTTAGGGCTAAATCGAAAAATTCCAAATCCCCAAAGCCTTGCGCCGCCGGCTGTGGAATCCTTGAGCCCGGTCTTCTTCTTCTCCCCAACGCCTTCTTCTCCTCTCCCCTCCTTCTCCACTCCCGGCCACCGGCGAGCGCCGGGCCGCAGCTCACCGGTGCGCCTCCGCCGCTCCCCACAGCACCTCCTACGCCAGCCCTCTCCTCTTCGGCCGCCTCACCGCCCACTCCCTTCTTCTCCACATCTCTCCGCCGCCGACCTTCCTCCTCTGCTGCTCTCCTCCGGCGCGCCACCTCTCTCTACTCCGGTCGCCGCTTGCTCTCCCTCCTCTCTTCTCTAGCTCCGGTCGCCCCCCTTCTCCAACCGCCGCACCTCCTCCGCGCCTCCTCTTGCCCCACCTCGGCGCTGCCGCTCCAGATCCATCGGCCGCCGCTTGCTCTCTTCCGCCGCCCCCTTCTCCTCAGTTCGGCCTCCCGTCTCCACCACACAGTCCACAGCGCCGCCCCGCAGCACCGACACCGGCGGCGACAACTTCTTCTGCCTCAACTTCACCGAGACCACCGCCCCGACTACCTCTTCTCCGACGTGTGCTCCTCCGCTGGCTGCATCGTCCTCGACGCCGGCAACTTCTTCAACCCTTAACCGGCCGCCACCTTCATCAGCGCCGCCACCCCGACTTCTTCCTCTTCACCGCCGGCGTCTCCACCTACATCAGCGCCGACAGCTAAATTCGGTTTAAACCGTATTTACAATATGGTATATTCCGAATAAAATGTAGAAAAGTAGAAAACGGTCGGAAAACGCCTAAACCGTTTCTGCTCCGTTTTCGAATTTGGTATTCCGTATTTCGAACCGAATTTGAATTTGTCCGAAAATACGAATTCGATCGGGTCAAATGTAGAAAATGATGCGGTTCGGTACGGGATATTTCCGTTCCATTTTCATCCCTAATGCAGTGCTTATGCTTACATGGTTACATAGTTACATGAACTCGCAGAAAGGACACACGCCTATTGCATGGAGAGTATTATATTCGGACTAATATAATATATGTTACCATCTCTCACACTTCTCCGAATTTATCAGTCTTTATTATATTTATATGAATACGTACACACCAATAGGAATAGGGACACCATACTAACTGCGTAGTTGTAAGACCCTATCCAAAAGCGTGCAGCATTTGACTTTTAATTGTATTTTTTGATTTTTAGTTTAAATGATGCTATAGTGGTTGTTAGCTTTTTATATATTTAATGATGCTGCGGCTGCCGACCTCGATGCCCGTGGCGCGACGGTTGCCCCAACCGCTGGCGCGACGGTCGGCGCAGGTACAGACCAGGCCATCGGGAGCGGTGACGCCGATGCCCGGGCTACCGCGGCCGCTGCCACTGCGCCCGGCATGGGAGCGGCAGGTGGCCTCGGCGGCAACGCCGGTCCCGTCACCGACTCCGGAGCCCACCGCACCGATGCGCCGAGCAGTTTTGGAGCACAAGCCATGGTTGCTGCCAGCCCGCAACCCATTGCTCCAACTACCGCAACCACGTTGATGGTGGAGAACGCTCTACTAGCGGCCCTCGGCACGCTGCAATGGGAGATGGTGGACCTCTACGGAGCCGTGCGGGATATACAAGAGGCTTGGAGCCAACAAGTCCTGTCGGTGGCCCCGCCGGAGCGCACGCCAGAGCGGGCGGATAGCCGTGACGCCCCTACCTCCAGTCGCGTCCCGCTGCGGCACGTGGATCCGGAGTCCCCCCTCTCCGCGGGCCTGCACCAATCGGCATGGCCAGAGGACTTCAAGTTCCCCAACGCCATCGAGCCGTACAAAGGCAATACTGACCCTCGGGAGTGCGAGTTCATGCACATGTACGAGACCGCCATTGAAGGTACAGGCGGAGACGACACCACCAAAGCGAAGGGGCTCCCCCTCGCGCTGCAGGGAGTGGCACTCTTTTGGTTTTTCACCATAGAGCCGAACTCCATCTACGCGCGAAAGCAGATTCGTGACCGCCTCTACAACAACTTCCAGGGGAACTACATCGAGCGTGTCGACGCACGTCAAGCAAAAACCCTCGGAGAAGCTCCGAGAGTACTTCAAGCGCTTCGCTAAGGTCTGCTGCCAGGTCAAGGACATCAACGAGACAAGCATCATCAATGCAGTGATACAAGGCCTCCGCTTGGGGCCGTTGGCCGAATACAATGCGTGTAAGCTGATCAAGACAGTCGTGAAGCTCTTTGATAAGATGGAAGAGTATGCAAGAGCAAAGGAGGACGCGCGACGGCGCAAAGGCGACGACTCCGACACTAATCGAGCGGAGGACTCGTCGAAGAATGAAGACTCATCGAAGAAGGAGGGCCCCTCGAAGGGCAAGCGCAAGCAAGAGTCTTCGAAGGACGCCTCCGAGTGCAAGGACGCCTCCGAGTGCAAGGACGCCAAGCATAAGGACCCGTCGGGTGACAAGTCCAAGCGCAGCCAACATAGATCCCAGAGGGCCCGCTATGTTTTCGACATCGAGGGCGGCTATGAAGAAGTGCCCCCGCCAGTCGCGGGCGAGGCCGCCGAGGGAGAGGGCGAGGGCACAGCTGGGGTCGTGACGATAGACCCCGTGCAAAACAAGAAGACCAACTCTACAGCATGTGGTGCGAGGTGCATGGCCGAGGTGACCACAACACGCGGACATGCACCGCCATTGCAGCGCTCCGTCAGGGCATCGCCAGGGATAGAACCCTCGAAGTGGGGCCACCCGTCGTAGCCCACGTGCAGTAGCCGGGGATTCAAGCCCACGGACAACAGCCCCAGGAGAGCCCCCTGCAGATTTAAGCCCACATGCAGTAGCCCCAAGAAGGCCCCTTGCGAATTCAGGCCCCGGAGGGAGCTCAGTGCCAGATTACAAATGTCATCTCCGGGGACTTTTCGCTGGAGTTTGCCTCAGCATGGCAACAGAAGGCTTACGCGTGGAGGCTACACCATGTGGCAGCATATCCGGCGCAAGCGCTGCCGCAGTGGGCGCAGCACGAAGTTACCTTCACGCCCACTGACGCTAACGGCGTGGAGTTCCCTCACCAAGATCCCCTGGTGTCACCTATACCCACGCACCAGTCACCTATACCCACGCGTCCTGCTCCTCCGGGACCTCAACTTCGAGTCTGTACGGTGAATCCGGAGTCCACCCCGACTTCGGGCCCACCCGACGACTCCGGGGACCACTTCAACTCCGTGTCCGAAGGTCGAGTCGGCCCTTCAATTTGGTCTCATATACGAGGGACGACTCTGCATCCCCCTTCGTGTGCATGTCCGCGGAGCGAAGTCGGACGCACACTCGGCTTTGTCTTGACGGACCCGCTCCGACAGGGGGTGAGTGAGGGAGAATGCCGGCACGATGCCGAAGGGGCATATAAAGCCCCCTCGCCTCCCACGATCGGGAAGCGCCAATCGGCGGAAACCCAACCGTCTGCCTTCCTCACAATCGGGAAGTGCGACCGCGGATCTGTGATAAGTTTTGACCGAACCCAAAAATAGTCCTCCTTCAGTTCATTAGCGTTCTATGACCGTGTCAATTGGCGCTAACCCTGCTATAAAATAGTGCTTTCAGAGAATGCAGATGAACTGAGGCAAGCCTATTTTTGAGAACAAGATCATCAAGCAACGAAGCGGATAGCCAAGAGTGTGGAAGGACGACGCTACGGTGGTAGCGGCGTATATATATACCCATCGCCCCCCGGCCGAGAAGTGCAACCGGCGGTAGCGCCAACCGGTGGAAGCTCAACCGGCGGGAAGTGAAGCGTTGCGGTGGAGTGTGCACACAACGCCTTACACCTCACGATGCACCAATCATGCCCTGCCACGCGTCCGCCCCCTCAGGAACGAACGCATGACCGCAGTCGTGCGGCCGCATGACATGGTCCACCTTCCATCGCGCACCAATGGTCGGCGTGATTCTCGGGGCCATTAATGCATTGTCAGTAGGCCACTAGTCATTCACTCCGACTTCAGCTTTGACATCGGCTTCACTTCCGTGGAACGACTCCGACTTCGAAATTCGACTTACCGTCGGGGGTGTGCATCCGCGGAAGTCCAAGCAACCAGGTTGCGTGCACGCGCACACCACCTGACAGCCCACAACCTGCCAACCGTGTCCTGCCATGCATCCTCCCTCTCGGGAAGGAACGCACGACCGTAGTCGTGCGGTCGCCTGACAGCTCACGACCGGCCAATCGTATCCTGCCACGCATCCTCCCTCTCGGGAAGGAACGCACGACCGTAGTCGTGCGGTCGCCTGACAGTCCACGACCCGCCAATCATATCCTGCCACGCATCCTCCCTCTCGGGAAGGAACGCACGACCACAGCTATGCGACTGTTTGACACCTCAGAGTCGGCATGATCCTCGGCACTATTAAGGCATCGTCTTCGAGCTGTGAGCCATCGGGCCGTACATCGACTTCACGCCCACAGGACGACCTTAGAAATCGCTTCGACAACATGTCCGCAACATAAGCCCGGCCTCGCCTCGGCTTCGACTCGGCAGGCCGGCTCCGCCAGCAACTTCGACTCTGCGGCTGAAGGACTTCGTGGCCGGGGACAGCTTCGGCAGCCAGTTCAACCCCGTATTCTCGGTGCAAAGCTGGACTGCGCTGGCAAACACATTTCTACCCAAGATCACAGAAGGTCACAGGCCGTAGGGACGGAGGGGCCAAATGGCTCAGCGACATGGCTCCAGCCCATGAAGCCCTTCACCGTGAGAGGCTCCTGTTGTAGGGGTGGCCCCCACCTAAGCCCAACCGGCCTGTTAGAAGGTTGTAAAGCCCAAAATGGGACATGTATAATGGGTGTAAGGACATAATTGTAAAATACTCCCCATGTAAATATATATAGCCATCCAGGCCATGGGGAAGCCCCCAAGCATTGCTCACCTAACATCTCCACTACCATACTACCATCTCTCTATTTGGTCTGTAACCATAACAGAGGACCTAGAGAAACCTTTGTTCCCAGGCTGCAAGCCGCAAATCACAAGGTTGTTATCTATTCTTAAACTACTGAAATTGAAGGCAAGCAATGGTTGGTCCGATAAGAGTTTCACGGCGTTGTTAGGTCTCCTAGCGAACATCCTTCAAGAGGGAAATGTGTTATCGAGAACCACCTACCAAGCCAAGAATGTTCTTTGTCCATTGGGAATAGAAGTAGAAAGAATACATGCATGTTCGAATGATTGTATTCTCTACTGTAAAGAGTATACAAAATTATATGTTTGTCGAGTGTGCAAATCATCCCGATACAAGCATAAGAATGACTCTGATAATGGCGCATGCATCGAGGTAAAGCAAGGACCTCCTGCTAAGATGTTGTGGTATCTACCTATAATTCCCCGTTTGAAGCGTTTATTTGCATACCGAAAGGATGCAATATTGCTACGTTGGCACTCGGAGGAGCATAAGAAAAATAAAATAATAAGACATATTGCTGATTCTGCCCAGTGGAGGAACATCGATAGGATGTTTGCAGACTTCGTAGCAAAACCGAGGAATATAAGGTTTGGATTGAGTACAGATGGAATGAATCCTTTCGGTAACATGAGCAGCCGATATAGCACCTGGCCCGTGAATGCATGCATGTACAACCTTCCTCCTTGGTTGTGTATGAAGTGGAAGTATATTTTGATGTCACTACTTATCTAAGGGCCAAAGCAACCAGAAAACGATATTGATGTGTATCTAGCACCATTCGTGGAAGATCTTGTGACACTATGGAATGAAGAGGTACAAGTCTGGGATGCAGACAAACAAGAAAACTTCACTCTGTACGCCATGTTGTTCTGCGCCATATGATTTTTCTGCCCTTGGTAACCTGTCGGGATTGAGTACAAAATGCGCGAAAGCCTGTCTGCACTACTTAGATTATACCAAGAGTGTTTGGTTGAACAACTCACGTGAAACTGTGTACATGCGTCACCGTACGTTCCTTCCATAGTATCACCCATACCGCAAGATGAAAAACATAATTTGACTGAAAAAAGAGAATGACTCGGCACCAAGGCCTTTTAATGGGAAAGAGGTCTATGACATGGTCAAGGATATCGGTGTTGTACTTAAGGGACGTAAGTTAAGGACCCGTCAGAAGAAAATGTGGAAGAAGTGGTTAATATTTTGGAACTTGCTTTACTGGGAGCACTTAGAAGTTTGCAATTGCATCATTTCATGCATGTAGAGAAGAACGTATGAGATGACTTGATTGGTCTCTTACTGAACATTCATGACAAAACAAAGGATAGTGTCAACACAAGCATAACTTGGTCACTATGAACATCAGGACCAAGTTGGCATCGATAGACACCGATAAAGGCCGAATGTACGTTCCCTCAGCTTATTATACTTTGTCAAAGTCCGAGAGAACTAAACTGTGTTAGTGTTTGCATGGTATGAAAGTTCCGTTTGGTTACTCCACCAGAATGAATAAACTTGTTTCGATGCAAGATTTAAAATTAATTGCATGAAGTCTCATGACTGTTATGTGCTAATGACACAACTGCTTCCTCTTGCAATCAGAAGTATTTTGTCGAACAAGATTCGAGTGACAATCATGAGGATTTCCCGGGGCTCTTAAGGGCTGTCAGTGGCTCTGTAGGCGAGGTGTACGGGTGTTGACGAGGCTGCAAAGGCGTGGCAACGGGGATATGTCCAGGCGATTGAAGAATGTGGCGGGAGAAGTCGGCCAGAGGACGAAACCGGCGGCAGTGGCTTTCCTGGCTTGGCAGGCTTGAGGGCTGTCAGGGGCATTAAATGCATGTCAGAGGTGCTATCAACGAGGATTACAGCAGTTGAATTTGGACGGCTAACCATAATCTTTGTGGCGGTTGTCGTCTTCCGGCAAAATGTCGGATGGTGAATAGTGCGGAAGGGCTATGCTGCCTGCGAACGGATGGAGGAGATTGGGATGGCAGAGAAAAAGGAGCGCAGATGAGTGAAGAAAGTGTTAGATTGGGCCAAGAATCAAAAGAAAACAAGACTCGAAGGAATTTAATTCACTTTTGAATTTCCGGTTGTTTGAGTGACGCGGTAGCCACCACTCAAGTGGCCATCTCATTGCTCATGGTCCGGCGCCATAAAGCAGCACTGACCGCGCGCCTCACGCACCGAGGATGCAAGCACACATTCGAGCAAGACGCCTCCAGGTAGCGGCGGCGGCTGGCCATGCTTGACGCGGCGCCTGGGCTTGTGCAGCATTCGGTCTTGGGAGTAACAGCAAAAAAATTGTCCATGATTGCATTGTATGCCAGTCACCCTATTTCTTGGAAACAAATGACCTCGTTTAGCAGCCGCAGGCTCCAAATTGTACTGCAATGTACGTTCGTGACAGTACAATGTTCCATTAGTCTCTTTAGTGTAGACGGTGGACGTTCGTGACAATACAACACACGTTAATACAACTTTTTTATGTGTCCCAAATATTGTTTGTGAACAGGGATATGATACGAGAACTGATAAGTTGCATAAGATAACATGGTATTACATGGTATATATCCACCACAACAAGGATCAAACGAGACCTTGTTGGAGGATATTAACATGATACATATATATAAAAAGCTCGCGAGTGTTTTAATTAATACTTTTCCAAAACAAAGCTATACAAATCATAAAGTAACAAAGCTTATAAACTCAGCTTCTTTACGATCCGTACAACTTTCCTTCAGAAAACAGGTCACTCTCTTTATTTCCTAAAGGCACACCATATATACCAAACCACTTTGTAGGAGCATTTGGGAGAACAGCGTTATGGATAGACCTCGAAGACACTTCGAGCTCCTAGTTTCTTGACAATCTTATAGTCGCTGAACCCTGCTTTCATGAAGATCTCGCGCCAGTCATTTTCATCCCGCTGACGGCCTCTGGTATTCACCAACATGAGCATGTCCATCAAGAGATGGGTTTCCAACATTGGCCCTGACGAAGAGCCAAGCACTATATCAACGACGATCACCTTTCCTCCTGCTTCTCGCGAAGGAATGGCCTTCTTGCATTTAGACAGGATCTTAACACAGTCCTCGTCGCTCCAGAAGTGCAGAACAAGCTACCATGGATAAACTTCCGCAAAGTTAAGCCATGCATAACCGAGAATGTTAAATTTAAGAGCTTAAGATAATTATTTATGTCACAGGCAGAAAAATGCGTTAATCTTAAAGTAAATGTTTTATATATGAACAGGTTAGCGGAGATCGACCTCTCAATTGCTCATGCAGATTAGAATCCGTGCAATTTTCTTTTGCATTGAAACATGTAGAAAGACATTTCCATTGGTCTACCACTTTATTATACCTTGAGCATCACAGCTTGAGCAGGTGGGATGGACTTGAACATGTCACCTGCGACGTAGTTGACAACACCATCAGCCGGGATCTTCTCAATCACCTGCGGAAGGTCCAGCACGGTGCACTTGATTTGAGGGAAGGCCTTGACGATGGCCCTCGCCGTCGTGCCGTCACCACCACAGCAGTCAGTCAGTGACTGCAGCCCCTTGAACACGTTGCTCAACGCCCGCAGTCCCGCGCCGATCCCCAGATGGTCATGGGCAGCCAAAGCTTCATGGAACACCTTGTCCGACTCTGGGTCCAGGCGTGCCATACTCTCATCGAAGAGTGTCGCGCCATGCACATCTTCGAATGATGACGGCGGTGGTGACACCGTGTCCTTCTTGAACCAGTCTGCCAGCCCCATCGCTGCCTCTATGTAGTGCCTCGAGGATGTGGCGAGCACAAAGGCCTTCTGGCTGGCGTGGCTGTCAATGAGTATACCATCCACCAGGAGGTAGGACAGTTTGTTGAGGAGGTAGATCGGCACCTCGGGGGTGTCGTTGACGGCGAAGACGCCCGACGTGACCAGCAGCCGCATGAGGCGGCCAAGGAATGGCTGCTTAGCCGGGGAGAGGGACAGCGCGGTGATCAGGTCAGGCAGCGATGCGGCCCCACCGAGTCGGTGGATGGCGGTGGGGATGCCGAGCTGGACGGCGCACTTGAGTGCCATGGGCTTGAGGTAGGAGAGGCTGAGGCGCCACAGGTCGGCCTGCGCCTGCAGCAGCTCGGCGTCTGTGGGGACCATCAAGTTCTGCGCCTGAGCCGCCATTGCTTGCTCTATCTATCTGCCTATCACCGTGTCTGTGTGCGGTGTCTGTGCTCTGGTTGCTTGGCGATGATTTATATAGTGTGGATTAGCTACTATTGAGAATAGTGATTAGCGTTAGTCTCACGTGGAGCGCGAGGGAAGCCATGGTGCTGTCGACGGGTCCGGACTCAGGACTCCAGGAGTAACGTAGCTTTCACTATCCGCGCGCGTGGTTGTCCTGCAAATGAACCGCAGTACACGAAAGAGAAACAAATGGCCATGGCATGCAAGCACCGACCGCCTAACCAAGTTGTCATTACTCTAGTCTATTGAAAGCACAACAACTTGAATGCATATCCACCGGCAACGCCATAGCAACCGTGAAAGACAGTACAACCAGGCACAAGAAAGATATTCTTGGCGTGGCTCTTTTTCTCATTTCTCCTACTTGTATAAGGCATTGTCTATATACCACATTGATACCAGCTTATTTCAGGTATGACTAGTCGCAGGCTAAGTATTAGCAACCTCTTACCATGATTATGGCATATTGTTTTGCAGATGTTACAGTTATAATCCTCTATTTTATTTAACATGGTAATTTTTTTCAAATGATTATTTAACTTCTGGATAATATTTGTGCTTATTTAAAAAATATAATTATATGATAGATATTGGAATTCATCCAAAATATTAGGAAAATAGTCCGATATGTGTAGCTGCCCTTTTTGGGGGGTTTTTTGTAATATCCCTAATACTTGTGATGAAAGAAACTCGAGCGAGGCACGGCGCTCCTGTTATAATGTAAACCTAAGCATATTTCAGAAAAGAAAGGGTAAGAAAGAAAGAAAGAAAGAAAGAAAGAAAGAAGAAAGGACAAGGACGAGGGCAAGGACAATGACGGGAGTGGACATGCAACCCAATAGGCCCGCCAGCTCAATATGTTCATCCCCCTCTCCCCATCTATCCCGCTTTCTCAATCGCCAGATCTCTAACTTTGCCTCAGACTGTCTCCCAATCACATCGCATCTTTCTCTCTCCCCCATCACTCAATCCCTATCGTCAACAGTTTCTTGCTTCTCCCTCACTCCGTCTTGTGGCCAGTGATGCTAGTAGCAAACAGTGAGCAATGACTATAGCGCCATAGCGGTAACAGTGATGACGAGAACTATGTTGGCTGTTCCATTAGTGGAGCGAGTTGCCTCTTGGGTTTTGTTGACAGAGAACGAGAGCCTACATTTCAATTAGTTCAAGCTACCAGCAATCTCAGTAAAACCGAATCTTCTACCCAAGTTTACTATAATTAATATTAATTGCTAGATAACCTATTTCACCTTGAACTAAAATCACCAAAGGCAAAGTTGTGTATTATTATGTAGCACAATTTCTTTTTCACTTGTAGTTTTTAAATAGAAATAGGAAATAGTGAACCTTTAGAATACAAGTTCTCGCTCACTCCCTATAGACACCACACTCCTACTCAATCGAAAAACAATGAAGACATCTTCCTCTCGCGCATGTTACTCAATCCCTCTCGCCTACAACTTCTCCTTGCTTCTCCCTCACTCCCTCTTGTGGCCAGCGATGCTGGCAGCAACAGCTGCAAGCAGCGACTATGGCGCCACAGCAATGGCAATGATGGCGAGAACTATGTTGGTTGTTCTATTAGTGGAACGAGTTGCCTCTTGCGTTTTGTTGACGGAGGACGAGAGAATACTGTTCAATTAGTTCAACCTACCAGCAATCTCAGTAAAGCCAAACCTTCTACCCAAATTTACCATGTTAATTAATGTTAACTTCTAGGTACCCTATTACACCATGAACCGAAATCTCCAAAGGCAAATTTGCATATTATTGTGTAGCATAATTTCTTTTTCACTAGTAGCTTTTAGATAGAAAATAGGAAATGGTGAACCTTTAGAATACAAGTACTTCTTCACTCTCTATGGACACAACACTCTTACTCAATCGAAAAACTCTGATGGTATCTTCCTCTTTCACACATCACTCAATCCCTCTCGTCTACAGCTTCTCCTTGCTTCTCCCTCACTTCCTCTTGTGGCCAGCGATGCTGGCAGCAACAACAACGAGCAGTCACTATGGCGCGGCGGTGACAGTGATGTCGAGAACTATATATGTTGGCTCTTCTATTAGTGGAATGAGTTTCCTCTTGGGTTTTGTTGACGGAGAACGAGAGCCTTTAATTTATTTAGTTCAAGCTACCTGTAATCTCAGTAAAGCTGAACCTTCTACCCAATTTTACCATGTTAATTAATATTAACTGCTACATGCCTTATTTCACCTTGAACTGAAAATCTCCAAAGGAAAATTTGCATACTATTGTGTGGCATAATTTATTTTTCACTAGTAGCTTTTAAATACAAAACAGGAAATAGTGAAGCTTTGGAAAACAATACTCCTTCACTCTATGGACACAACTCTTTACTCAATCGAAAAACTATATATGACAGTGCATGTACACTTGAAAGACATTAGCACTAAGTTTATACTATTGGTCTAATGCAAACACTCAACCCTTGAGTATGCTGGATGATGGAACTTCGTTTCTCAAGAGAGGACAAGGCAAACGATACATATGTTCTATTATCCTCTTTAGTAGGGACGTTAGACTTATGTGGCAAGCACCGTACATACAAATGTAACTTTTGCATGTTTGACCACAGTTTTAAAAATCAGACCGGTGATCGAACCGGTGAGGTTGCGGTTCTCCGGTTCACCCGCTGGTCCTTCGGTCCGACCGTCCGTTTCCAAATTTATTAGTATTTTATTACTTAAATATCATTTTAATTCTGAAATATTATGAATAGAAATCCCAAATAGAGAAATATAACATCAAAATTGGAGATTCGGGAAGAACCTAGTGCTGCATGCGAAAACTAATCATGCCCAAGGTAAGCAAACACTATTTCGTGCAATCCTACTTGAATTAGAAGCAAGCTCTAATCAGGAAACACCAATCCCCATCTATCCAGCTTGGGATCCAAACTCAAATCCGGCACAAACTCCAAGCAGCAAACACCAATCCCCACTGAACTTGCATGGGATACCACTACTACAGAAAGCCTAATACCAGATGTCCAATCACAGATGGTTTGACAAAACCGTCTGTGACCAACACTAACACAAACGGTTTTAATTTGGACACCGTCTGTGTTGGCGGCGTCGGAGAAAAAGAGTATCACAGACGGTTCTTACCGATGAACCGTCTGTGATACTCTGTATTAAAAACCGTCTGTGATAAGCTGGTTATCACAGACGGTTTTGAACAATTTCATTAAAAAATCGTCTGTGATAATGCTCACTAGGCATTTATTGCGCTGCTCAGACCGTATCTGTCTTCGTTTCGATCCAGATCTAGCCGCTGCTACGCACTCTTTCGCTCAGGAGGCAAGCTAGGTGATTTCAGGCCAGTTAATTTGGTGGGAGGAGGCAGATATTGAGCTTTGAAGATTCATACTTTCCTGGTTGCTCTAGATATGGTTAGTAATGAATTTTATTTTTTCTTTGCATGCATTACAATTTAGATCTAAGTAATTGGTGAGTGTTATTAATTGAAGATGGTTTACAAAATTGTTGGTTATATAATAACTGTTGTGTTTGTAATATGAATTGAGCTAGCAAATTAAGCCTCAATATAATACATGTGGCCGGTATATATGTAGTAATAATTAGTTAATTTAATTTTTAGTACTAAGTTGTTATATATGTACGTAACGTAGGACCGAAGTGGATGTATGCCGCTAGCCGTGTGAGTGAAGAGTACATTAATGGCGTGTCTGCTTTTACAAGAGCTGCCGAGGAGGATATATTGAATAAGGGGGTGGAATATATGTACTGTCCATGCACTGAATGCGAGAATTTAAAGATGTTTAAGAACCGAGGGCAAATTGAAGCGCACTTGATTCGGAGGGGTTTCAAAAAGGGTTATACATGTTGGACCAGTCATGGCAAAGTGAATGATCAAATGCCACCGGATGACATCGCCGGTGAAGTGAATGATATGACGCCGGATGACATCGCCGGTGAAGTGAATGACGTGCCGCCAGCTGATGTCGATTGTGGTTCGGATTCGGATAGGTTGCACGATGATAATCTGGATCAGATGCTTCGCGATGTAGAAAAGAACTATGATGAGAGAGAGTATGTTAAATTCCGGGGCTTGATGGAGGATTCGGAGAAACCTTTGTTCACGTGCTGCAAGCACACGAGGTTGTCGGCCGTGCTTGAACTCTTGAAATTGAAGGCAAGCAACGGTTGGTCCGACAAGAGTTTCACGGCGCTGCTATGTCTTTTAGCGGACATGCTTCCGGAGGAAAATGAGTTGCCTAAAACCACGTATAAAGCCAAAAAGGTTCTTTGTCCGTTGGGAATGGAAGTAGAAAGAATACATGCATGTCCGAACGACTGTATCCTCTACCGTAAAGAGTATGCAAACATGCATGTATGTCCGGTGTGCAACTCATCCCGATACAAATGTAACAATCAATCAGATGATGGCGAGGGAACAGAGGCGAAGAAAGGACCTCCTGCTAAGGTGGCATGGTATTTTTCCTATAATTCCCCGTTTGAAAAGGTTTTTTGCAAATCCAGAGGAGGCAAAACTGCTGCGTTGGCACTCGGAGAAGCGCAAGAAGGATGGAATGCTAAGACACCTTCCTGATTCCGCGCAGTGGAGAAACATCGATAGGAGTTTTGCAGACTTCGGTGCAGAACCAAGGAATATAAGGTTTGGACTGAGTACAGACGGAATGAATCCTTTCAGTAGCATGAGCAGCCGACATAGCACATGGCCCGTGACTCTCTGCATCTATAACCTTCCTTCTTGGTTGTGTATGAAGTGGAAGTATATTTTGTTGTCGATACTTATCCAAGGGCCAAAATAACCTGGGAATGATATTGATGTGTTCCTAGCACCGTTGGTGGAAGATCTAAAAGTACTGTGGAACGAATGGGTACAGGTATGGGATGTATACAAACGAGAGAACTTCACTCTGCGCTCCTTATTGTTCTGCACCATAAATGATTATCCTGCCCTTGGTAACCTATCGGGCCATAGTACAAAAGGTGCCAAAGCTTGTACTCACTGTTTAGATGGTACCGAGAGTGTGTGGCTGAGATACTCACGCAAAACCGTCTACATGCGTCACCGCCGGTTCCTTCGGAGGGCTCACCCATACCGCAAGATGAAGAAACAATTTGACGGAGAGAAGGAAGACGGTTCAGCTCCAAGGCATTCAAGGGGACACGAGGTTTATGATATGGTTAAGGATTTAGATGTTGTCCTCGGAAAGGGACGTAAATTGAGGGCTCATGAGAAGAACACTTGGAAGAAGAGATCAATATTTTGGGACTTACCTTATTGGGAGTACCTAGATGTTCGACACTGCATCAACGTCATGCACGTAGAAAAGAATGTATGCGACAACTTGATTGGTCTCTTACTGAATATTCGTGATAAAACAAAGCACGGCGTCAACGCACGGTTGACTTGGCTGATATGGACATTAGGCCTGAGTTAGCACCGACATGCACTGATAATGGACGAACGTACCTTCCCCTGCGTGTTACACTCTGTCCAAGGCTGAGAAAACAGAATTGTGCCAATGCTTGCATGGTGTCAAAGTTCCGTCTGGTTACTCCGGCAACGTGAAGAAACTTGTTTCAATGCAAGATTTGAAGTTAAATGACATGAAGTCTCATGATTGTCATGTGCTGATGACACAGATGCTCCCTATTGCAATTAAAAATATTTTGCCGATCAAAGTCCGAGAAACAATCATGAGGCTATGTTATTTCTTTAACACAATTGCTCAGAAGGTCATCGATCCCGAAGGACTAGATACTCTGTAGGACGAGGTGGTGATGACTCTATGTCACCTTGAAATGTATTTCCCTCCTTCGTTTTTCGATATCATGGTCCATCTCATTGTTCACGTTGTGTGGGAGATAAAAATGTGCGGGCCCGTATTCCTACGTAGCATGTACTCATTTGAGAGGTTCATGGGAATTCTCAAGTCCTACGTACGGAATCATTCTCGGCCGGATGGCAGCATCGTCGAAGGTTATGCAAGCGAAGAGGTCATTGAGTTTTGTGTCGATTATATGGCTCAGATTCAACCGATAGGTGTGCCTCAATCTCGTCATGAGGGGAGGCTGAAAGGTCTCAGAACTATCGGAAGGAAAGCAATCACTCCAGATATGGACACGTATACTCAAGCCCATTTCATGGTGTTGCAACACATGACTGAAGTGGCGCCTTATGTCGACCGGCACAAGGATGTGCTTCGGCAACAGCATCCGGAGCGGCCGGATGTTTGGATCATGAGGCAACACAACAGTCGATTTAACCAATGGTTGAAGGAGCAAATCGCTAGGAGCTTGCCAAGTGAGACGCTGACATGGTTCGCAAAAGGGCCGATATTTACAGTTGTGACATAGCAAGGATATGACATAAATGGGTACACATTCTATACGCAGTCTCAGGATGTAAAGAGCACTAACCAGAACAGCGCTGTCCGCATAGATGTGTTTAGTACTGATGGGTCAAGAAACTCGTACTATGGTTTCATAGAAGAGATTTGGAAGCTCGACTATGTGGTTTTCAAGATCCCCTTATTTCGCTGCCATTGGGTGCATCTCCCACATGTGAAGGTTGACAAGTACGGTGTCACTACCGTGGACCTCCAACGTGTCGGGTACAAAGACGAACCATTCGTACTTGCCAACCAAGTTGTTCAAGTTTTCTATGTAACCGACCTGGCAAATAAGAAACGCCATGTAGTTCTTCATGGAAAAAGGACAATTGTCGGAGTAGAGAATGTAGTGGACGAGGAAGAATACAATCAGTTTGACGAGTTACCTCCTTTTGGAAATGGCATAAGGGTCGACGACGAACAACATGACGAAACTAGTTACGTACGCATTGATCATGATGAAGGACTAATTTTTAAAGGAAATAAGCAAGTACAATGAGAATGTGCGACATATATGTGGGCATTTGCATATCTGTATATAACAATGCATGTATGTGATGTATATGTGAATTGACATTTATGTATACAACAATGCATGTGTGTGATGTATATGTGAATTGGCATTTATGTATATGTGAAAATGTGTGAATAAATACATTCTGTGAGGTTGGTGAAAATGTGTGAATGCAGGTGGTTGGTGAAAATGTGTGAATGCAGCTGGTTGGTGTTTGTCTTAATGACTACGGGTTATCACAGACGGTTCTACACTTAGAACTGTCTGTGATAAGCCCCCTATATATACCCACTGGCTAGGGTTTTCCGTTTATTCTGCAGTTATTGTAGTTCTAAATCCTGATCTGTCTCCTTTGGTCGCCGCCTCACCCGCCGCGTCGCCCGTCCCCTCCGGTCGCCGCTTCCCCCGAGCCCATCGTCGCCGCCACCTCCCTGAGCCCATCGTCCCCGCCGCCTCCCCCGAGCCCGTCCCCTCCGGTCACCGCCTCCCCGAGCCCGTCGCCGCCGCCTCCCCGAGCCCGTCGCCGCCGCCTCCTCGAGCCCGTTGTCGCCGCCACCTCCCTCGAGCCCGTCCCCTCCGGTCGCCGCCTACCCGAGCCCATCGTCGCCGCCGCCTCCCCAAGCCCCTTTCCGTCCACGCCGCCGTCATCGTATAAGGCAAGGATCCAAAGATCTTTCTCTCTCATTGTCTGCACATTGTACATTGTTATACTGACATTTCAAGAGCTTCACATCTCGTGTTAGTAATGCAGTACTGCTATTGTCATCCCGTGTTATACTGATATTGTCTGCACATTGTACATTGTTATACTGATATTTCAAGAGCTTGACAGCTCGTGTTAGTAATGCAGTACTGCTATTGTCATCACGTGTTATACTGATATTGTCTGCACATTGTACATTGTTATACTGATATTTCAAGAGCTTGACATCTCGTGTTAGTACTGCATATGCTGTTACTTAATTTTACTTAATTTCACTTTGGAATCACGTAAAAAAATCTTGGTGGTAGGATGTTTATTTTGTTTAACAGTAACTTGGATGTTTTTTACTTGTCTTTTGCTTGTTGTGATTGTTTATATATAGTATTAGCAACTAAAGTAGGTGCTAAGATAGGCACATCACCCCCTCTCTCTGTCCACCTCACCCCTCCCTTCTCCCCCTCCCCTCTACTCCTCTTATCTCTTCCAAACATTGAGCATCTTATGGTATGGCACTTTCTTATCTTATGCTAATAGACCCACAAATTGAGCAACATGTCATCCGCGCATTCTTCAACACCATCGCCGGAGGCGTCCGCTTCAAAATCAAGACGCCAAGGAAGAGGGCTATCGAAGAAGCCTAAGGGCCGATTTACCATCACACAGGTCGATGTATCTGGGGTCCCTCTCCTTCCTCGCAAAGCAGTAAGCGCATGGAGAAGCATGATCGGAATAGTTGCACGAGAACGAATTGAGATCACATTCAATTCGTGGAAGGACGTGCCTGCGACTCGGAAAAGAGAGCTGCTGACAGAAATTTTGGCATCGTTCGAGATCCCAGAAGAACACCAAGACGCTGTGCAATGACAAGCCTTGCTAGGGCGTGCAAAGCATAGAAGAACTTCAAGAGCAAGCTTGTCAAGGACTACGTGGAGGAGGACAAAACAGCCTTTCATAAATACCCATTCCTGGAACCACAATGGGAAGAGTTCAAGGCTTCGAAGACGACCAAAGATTTCAAAAGTACAAGTGCGGCGCACAAGGCCCTCCAGGCAAAAAACACACACCCCCACAGACTTGGCACAGCTGGGTATGTGGGTAAAATCCCGCAGTGGAGGAGCGAGGACGACCAGGCAGCCCTGCAGGACACCGCCCCGCCATTTGCCAATATCCCGGATGAGCGCGCTCGAAATTGGATTAGAGCAAGGTCATCCACAACGACATCGGGGGACGTCTCCTTTCGAAACCCTGCAGACCAGCAAGTGTCCCAGCGCCTGGTAAGATATCGATCAAACTACCTAACTTGTAATTACTCCACAACTTCGTACGAAGTGAAACGTCATATCGTGCTCTTGCAGGAAGAGCTGAGTTTTGATTCTACCCTGGGATCATTCCAGAGATCAAGGGAGAATGATATGCTCTCCGCGGCCCTGGGAAACATGGAGCACCCGGGCCATACGAGAGGGCTTGGGCTTTACGTTCCTTGGAAACATGATTTCCAAGATGACTCCGAAATATATCGGCGCAGGAAGAGAAACAAAGACGAGCGTGACGCACGGCTACGAGAAGAGATCAAGGAATCTCTTAGAGAGGAGCTAATGGGTGAGCTGGCTTATGTAGTTAGAGATGAGGAGCGGAAACATACAGAAAGTCAGCAGGCCGCCGCCACCGCTCCTGTGCTAGCTAGCCCGCACAACCATCCGAGTAGTTGCGCGTCCAATCCAATGCAAACCGATGCCAGATTTCCTGTGGACGACATCCTGGTAATAATTATTATCTCTCGAATGCTTGCTCCATTGATAGACCTATTCGACTAGCTAATTCTGTATCGTTATGTAGGAGCCTACGAAGTGCAGGCTCCATGTGAGATATGCCTCCGTTCCCTTGCACGCTGCTTGGGGCCAGGCATATCCGTCTGGTATCGGGGCCATGCTGCACGGTCAAGCTTTAGCGCTAGGCTTCGCAAAAGTTAATGTGGATGGTGTGCATGTCAATTTTGAGGTCGTCCTGCTACCGATGCCCCCCAACGACGAGATCGTGACTCTAGGGCAGGCCATTGGAACATTCATCCAGTGGCCCAAAAGCGACATCTCCCTGGAGGCTTCTTCACCAGTGGTAGGACCAGAAGGGCAGTGCGAACCAGAGCAACATGCACTGGTGCCATCTCCACTACAAGACTTGTCTCAACCACCGCTAGCTGCACCGGTGCTATCTCCAAAGGTGCTATTCTCGCCAGAGCAACTTGCACCGCTACTACCTTTACAGTCGACTGCCATTAAGTCGACCTATAGCCGAGGCAGCAAGGCCAGCAAGGGCAAAGCAAAGAAGACCAATGATGATATCCCGTACCTGCCATTGGCCCGTAAATTCGTGCTTGGCCAGCCGTTGCTCGAGCCCAAGGTCCTCCAACCCCTAGCATATAGTTGCCTGCAATTGCACAAGTGATATATGGAGCAGTCCAATAAGCCAGAGGGAGAACGGATCTCAAGTGTCACTGTCAAATTCGCGCCGCATGATTTACATCACAATCTTCAAGAGTGTGTCTTCGTGGTCGCCTTTGAGGATTTATTCGATCTTTTCACGCTCAACGCTCTTGACGTCTCACTCATTCGATGCTAGACACTGTAAGTGTGTACAATCACAGTCTCCGTTCATGTCATACCGATAAATGTCATATATAATTTGTTGCTTTCGTGTGTATATGTATAGACACATGCTGACTAGAGCTAGAGAAACCAAATCATCGTCGGTTGGTTTCTTGGACCCACACTTGGTCGCCAGGAGTACCATCGACCAGGAGTCATCTATCGTCGAGAGGTACATTGCAGTAGCACTGCTGCAATACCGCAATAAGGAATATGTACTTATGCCCTTCCATCAGAACTATCATTGGATTTTAATAGTAATTGTACCAAAATAGAACAAGGTATATTACCTTGATTCCCTAAGTAAGAATAAAATGGACTTCACAGTTGTCAGCCAAGTACTTGATAGGTAAGTACATTTTCTCCATACATACCTATATTGTACTTTTTCTTTCCTTCTGAATGACTAAGGTTAACATTTTCGAATCACGTAGGGCGTTCGCGATGTACATTGCAATGGGAGGTGTCTCGAAGCAAGGGGCCAAAGGCCTGACACATGCTCGAGATTTTAAGGTATTCGCTATTACACATTAATCAATCCTGTGCAACAGTTGGTAGTAATGCCTCTTGAATTAACACATTGTATTTTTTGCAGTGCCACCAGCAGTCACTGGGCAACACATGTGGATTCTACGTTTGCCACCATATGGAACTACTCCTCGACTCCTCGAGGATCACCAATTCCAAGGTTTGTCAATCTTCCCATAATTACTTCATACTTATCACATTATATATATACGCACATTGATATTCCTATCAACATGCTACGTTCATCCCGTCAACTGCATTGAAACAGCCTGACCTTTCACACATTCGAGGAGAGATGGCGTACTTTCTGGTGGCTAACGTCATAAACCCAGCTGGAGATTTCCACTGTGCACCATGATTTTTTATTGCTCTTATCACTCTGGAATCGAGGTCTCGCGGAAGGAAGATATCCATAATCAACGAACTTGTCGGGTGCACAAGCAATACTTGAATGGCAATCATGCACCATCCATGTATAGCTTGTTTACTCTGACAAGTTCGCTGATTATGGATCAGTTCCTTTCGCGAGACCTCGATTCCGGAGTGATAGAGCAATAAAAAATGCAATGTTACCATCTAAGTGAAAATGCAAGGTACGTCTTTTGTAATTGTATATTTGTTAATGGATATTTTATTTCATTTCAATTAATTGATTTGCGAAATTGAAGTTTTATGTTTGTCAAATGAAGTGCGATGTGAATTGGATGTTTGTCAGAAATTGTATGTATATCTGCTTGTCTCAGAGGGCATGGCTAGTATTTCCTGAGGCTAGCCAATAAATAGGAATAGATTTAGGGGTAGAAAAGAATATCACAGACGGTTTTTAACTAAAAACCGTATGTGATAACTAGATATCACAAACGGTTTTTAACTAAAAACCGTCTGTGTTAACAAGATATCACAGACGGTTTTTAACTCAAAACCGTCTGTGATATTTGCACCACAGACGGTTCGAAAACCGTCTGTGATGACCTCGTATTATCACTGACCCATAAATTCAGACGGTTTACAAAACCCTCTGTGATGACGTTTTTGAACCGTCTGTGATGACCTTTTCTGTAGTAGTGTACATACATGACCTGTTCACATTGGCTTTTGGCTTTAACTTATAAATATTAGAAATAGGCCATATAAGTAAGGCTCATTTTCTATAATTCCAAAGTATGCATGTTTTAATATCATATTGCTAAGGTAAAATAGAGGAGACCAATTTATAAGGTGGAATCCTTGCCACTTCTTGAATCATATGACACATGGATGGGGATGGCATGATGAGGGCTTTGGCTAGGGTGGAAAAAAAGCTCTTTATTGGAGCTCATTAGTAGGGCTAAGAATCACTACATCCGTGTCGACGTTGGAGTCAGTAGGAAGGGCATAAAGGACTTTATCCTGCGCCTTATCTCCCCATGTCATTGCCCATGGCCTCCAAGCACCGCTGCGCCAAAGCTACTACACCACTGCCGTGACAAGGCCATCGCTGCCATTGGGTCGAGAGGGTCACTATGCCTAGCTGCTAGGCCACTGTAGTTGTAGAGTAGCAAATGCCATGACGAAGCTGCGCTGCTGCCCCTCTGGGGTGCCATTGCTGTGCCATTGAGATGTCACCCTAGCACCTTGCTTATGCTTGTGCTACCACTGAGCTGCTGTGCGCTACCTTGCTAGCCGCTGCTGCTTGCCTAGCTGTTATAAAATTCATGTTAGAAATAGATGATTGAAAGAATGGGAGACACAGATTTTATGTGAAAAACCCTTACTGAAAAAACCATGGATGCACAAAGGCGTAATATGTTGGAGCTGAACCTATCAACTCCGTTCTCTGCTCTCTAGGAAAAAATGCACACATGCTTTCTCCCCTTGAAATGGACTTGATAGGTTTAGCTCCAACAATTGGTATTAGAGCGAGGGTGACGTATGGAGATGCTTTGTGGTGATGGCTCGACAAGCAATGGTGTGTCAACGCGGCTCCATGTAAGGAGTGGTGGTGCTTGGAAGTAGCATAGGCGGTGCAGCTCAGGGGCTCGTTGCGCTAGGCGGTAGCCTTGATGCACTACTACAAAAAGCCTAATACTAGATGCCACATTACAGATGGTTATCCAAAACTATAAGTATTAAATACAATCATAGATGGTTTACCATCTATGAAGAGGTAATATCACAAACAGTTCATAGTGAAAAACGTATGTAAAGTATCACAGATAGTTATTAACAAGAACCGTTTGTGGTATTACAAATATCATAGATGAGTTTTCTTTGAACCATCTGTGATACTTCACAGACGACTTGTATTAAAAATTATATGTGATAATTAAATCATCATAGATAGTTTGCATTAAAAACCGTCTGTGATAATTTCACTATATTAATTCCACGTAGACGCGTCTATCTTCTGTCTTAAATTTCAGATCTAGGCTGCTGCTTTGAGCTGGAGGTGGAGCTTTGAGGTTATTTCGTGAAAGAAAACTATTTAGTAAGAGTGATTGTAGATCTATTAAGTTCTTAACTACCTATGGTTAGTAATTTGTTCCTAATTGCATTATAATTTAGATCTAGCATTTGGTGAAAGAAGAATTAAAAATGGTTTAGATCTAGCTAGCTTGATGTAGAGAGAAAATTATTTACATCTAGCATGATTTAGGGTTTAGTCAATTCATAATCTATTTCTACTTAATTCAATTTAATTAATTATTCTTGCTACATATAGCTTCTTTAGATCATATATATCTAGTATACTAATTAATTAATTTAATATTTAATCCTAAATTGTTATATCTGTAACGTAGGACCAAAGCTGGATGTACGCTGCAACATAGTGTAACTGAAGAGTACATTAATGGTGTGTCTGGTTTTACAAGAGCTGTCGAGGAGGATATGTTAAATAAAGGGGTGTAATATATGTATTGTACATACATTGACTACGAGTATCTAAAGATGGTTAAGAACCAAGCACAGATTGAAGAGTACTTGATTCGAAGGGGATTCAAAAAAGAGTATGCACGTTGGACAAGTCATGGTGAAGAGTAGATTACATAGGAAGGTAGTAATAATTGCATCGCCGATGAAGTTAATGATATTCCACCAGATGATGTCGATTGTGGTTCTGATTCAGATAGACTACATGATGACAATCTAGATCAGATGCTTCGTGACACAGAAGGGAACTATAATGAGAGAGAATTTGTTAAATTCTAAGGCTTGATGGAGGACTCAGAGAAACCTTTGTTCATGTGCTGCAAGTCAAAGTACACAAAGTTGTTTGACGTGCTTGAACTGTTGAATTGAAGGTAAGCAACGGTTGATCCAACAAGAGTTTCATGGCATTGTTAGGTCTTTTAGCGGACATGCTTCTAAAGTGAAACGAGTTGCCCAAAACCACCTACAAAGCTAAGAAGGTTCTTTGTCAATTGGGAATAGAAGTAGAAGAAATACATGCATGTCTGAACGTTTGTATCCTCTACCGTAAAGAGTATGCAAACATGCATGTATGTCCAGTGTGCAACGCATCCTGATACAAGCGTAAGAATCAATCAGATGACGGTGAGGGAATAGAGGTGAAGACAGGACCCTCTCCTAAGGTGGATGGTATCTTCCTGTAATTTCCCGTTTGAAGCAATTTTTTGTGAACCCAAAGGAGGTAAAACTACTGCGTTGGCACTCAGAAGAACGTAAGAAGATGGAATGCTAAGACACCGTGCTGATTTTGCCTAGTGGAGAAACATCGATAAGAGGTTTATACACTTTGGTGTAGAACCAAGGAATATATGGTTTGGATTAAGTACAGATGGAATGAATCCTTCTGGTAACATTAGCACCCGACATAACACTTGGCCTGTGATTCTTTGCATCTACAACCTTCCTCTTTGCTTGTGTATGAAGCAAAAGTATATTTTATCCAAGGGCAGAAGCAACCTAGGAAAGATATTTATGTGTATCTAGCACTGTTGTGAAAGATCTAAAAATACTATGGATCGAAGTATAGGTGAGGGATGCGTACAAACGAGAGAACTTCACTTTATCCTCCTTATTGTTCTGCACCATAAACGATTATCCTGCCCTTGCTAACCTATCAAGCTGAGTACAAAACGGGTCAAAGGCTGTACTCACTACTTAGATGATACTAAGAGTGTGTGGCTGAAACACTCACGCAAAATCGTGTACATGCATCACCGTAGGTTCCTTCAGAGGACTCACCCATACCACAGGATGAAGAAACAATTCGATGAAGAGAAGGAGGATAGTTCAACTCCAAGTCATTTAAGCAAAAAAGAAGTCTATGATATAGTTAAGGATTTAGATGTTATGCTCAGAAAGGGATGTAAAGTTGGACCCGTGAGAAGAATGTCTAGAAGAAGAGATCAATATGTTGGGACTAACCTTATTGGGAGCACCTAGAAGTTTGCCACTGCATCGACATCATGCACATAGAGAAGAATGTATGTGGCAGCTGGATTGGTCTCTTACTGAACATTCGTGATAAAACAAAGGATGGTGTCAACGCACGGCTTGACTTGATTGGTATGGACATCAGGCCTGAGTTAACAGAGACAATGACTGATAAAGGACGGATTTACCTTCCCCTGCTTGTTACACTTTGTCCAAGGTAGTGTGGGACCCGGAGTAGAAACTTCCGGACCCCCCTGTGCATTACAGTACTAGTCCCAGATCAAAGCTAGTACACACAGATAACCAGAAAAACGGTACATTGCCATCCACGATTTATTACAATAATAACTGAAGTTTTACATTGGTCATTGCCTTACAAAGGTTAACAGAACCTTAAAACGAAAATAAACACAGCGGAAGCAAAAAGTAAATTAGTCGACCCATCAATCTGCCACAGGCAATTGACTGGGGAAACGAGTCCTAAGCATCCGGGAAGAATCCACCGCATCCACACTCGGCACAGAAGTCGTACTCTCCGGCTTGAGCTTCTTCATCCTCTGCT
Source organism: Dendrocalamus latiflorus (assembly GCA_017311315.1). NCBI lineage: Eukaryota > Viridiplantae > Streptophyta > Magnoliopsida > Poales > Poaceae > Dendrocalamus > Dendrocalamus latiflorus. The sequence goes on along the minus strand of CM029642.1, from coordinate 44,409,447 downwards.
ATTATATTTATAGAGCAACACGTGAGTACAAAAATGTACTCCGCAAGTCTTGGGAAAGATGCATAGATGCAAGGCTTCACAAAGGAAGGCTATATGTTTCTTTTTGCAAAAATCAGCATTTTATTTTAAATCTACTTATTTACTTCAAAAGCCATTTGATAAACATCTTTGCTTTTCATAAATGAAATTAGATAAATAACTTAGTGAAGGTTAAACCACCAACACTAATATCTCAGGCTATCTGCCAATTTTCAAGAAAAACCTCAGGTTAAACTACCTGATCTGGTCACACCACCAGATTTAAATCACGAGAGTTACACCACTCCCGAGTTTGACAAACCATTTTATTTTGAAATCAAAATCAAACTTCTACCATGTGAATGCATTCCTTGCCCGCCCTTGACCGTGGGCACGGCTATTCGAATAGTTTATTACTCTGCAGAGTTTGTACACTTTACCCACAAGAGATAAATTATCTTAATAGTCAACATGCTTCCTTTGGCATGAGACCCAGATAAAATATCACAAAGCCTTTCACCTACTCCAGTATAGCTAGGTACCACCCGCTAAGGTTTCACCACAACTCGAATCCACGAGTCGGAGCCCCCTCTTGCGCCGTATGAGTACAGTAAACCCTGTCCCTCACTATGAGTAACCAGTACACCCTGGCACCCAATACACCACTGGTGATATCTAAACTACACCTTTATAGGTTAGTTAGCTAGGTCGTACCCATATAGACTTGTGGTTGCACTGTTTTGCTCAGTTTGGACAAACACAAGCGTCGGTCCTTAAACGACCAGGGTGGTTCATTCACAATTCCAAAAAAAATTCTCGTGCTAACTGCACCAGCCAAACCTTCCATCCACCCTTGTCAACTTTTCCCTTTGAAATTCATTTTTACTTTTAAATTAACAGTGGTAACATCCATTACCACTTTTCAAACAAATCATTTAACAATGGTAACATCCATTACCAATGTTCAAACAAATCATTTAACAATACATTTAGCAAACAGGCCACTCATTTGAGCATTATTACATCGATTTGCTACGCTAAGCATTTGCTAGTATTTAAAAATTCAACAGATATAATACTAACTCATTATTGAGTCAAAGGGATATTCTAAGTTGACAATGGTACAAGGTAAACAATTCTCAATGGAAGGTATAACAAATTGGGTATTTAACTAAATTTTCTAAATCAAATTATCACTTGATACAACATAAGCATGCAATTATTTAAAATAACTGCCTAATCATTTTATAAATCATTTGAGCAAGTTGATCAAAGAAAACTTGCAAAACATAGGATCAAAATGATCAAAGGAGACTTGCCTTCCTGTGCTGAGTTGAAATTTTCTGGAGCTTGCTCTTGAAGTTCCTCGGACAAATCGGTCTCTACACGTAAATCAAGAAATCCAAATAAATAAAATAAAATAAGAATTCAAAAATTCAAACTAAATATACCAATTGAAAGATTAGAATTTTAGATGAATTTAGAAATTTGAATGGATCAATTTGGATTTAAAATGAGCAAGTTATGGCTGTTGGAAATTTGAAATCAGAGAAAATGGAAAAAGATAATTTCTGGAATTATCTTTTAACTGAAAATGAATTATGACGTCAGCATAGATTTTCTGGGAATTAATTTACTGAAGAAAATTACAATTATGACGTCAGCATAGAATTAAAAATAAATTACAGAGGCTGACATGTGGGGCCAGCCCACGGTGGACCAAGTCCACGGACAACTACAGTTGCTGACGTGGCAGACCGAGAGTGACACGTGGCATGCTGACGTGGCAGTGCTGACGTGGCATGGGACGAAGGGTTTCGGCTGACGTGGCGCTGACGTGGCAAACACGTGTCTGCCACGTGGCTTGACACGTCGGATAGGACTGACGTGGAGGCTGAGGTGGCGGAGCTGACGCGGCGGGTGCGCGGCTGTCGGCGGAGGTGGATCGGACGGCTGGGATTTCGAACGCGTGGCTCGATCCCGAGCGTTGGCTCAGATCCAGATGAGCGGCGGTGATGAGGCGGCGGAGACGCGGGCGTCCGGTGGATGGATGCCGCGTGGCGCGACGCGGGCGACGGGGCCGAGGCGGTGCGGACGTGGACGGCCGAGATGAGGACGCGTAGGCGCATCTGAGCCATCGAGGAAATAACGGTGGAGATGGCGCGGTGCGAAGGCGGGAGTCCGGGCGATCGACGACGCGTGTCCAGGCGCGTCACACGAGGCGTCGCGGACGCGAGCGCGCGCGGGCGAGCGCGGACGCGGGCGGCGCGACCGAGGGAGCGGGCGTGCGGGAGCGTCTCCCTGGCGCGCGGACCGAGGGGCGGCGCAAAACGGAGGGCGCGGCGGAGGACTCACCGGCGGCGACCAAATCCCACGGCGGCGACGGTTTGAACGGCGACGACACACACGCGAGAGAGGAAGAGAGAGGGAGAGCGAAAAGGGAGTGAGAGGGGTGGCCGGGGTCGATTTTATACACGGCGGAGATGGTAACGCCCGCGCGAACCTCGCCGACGAGTTAAGACGGCGGTTTCCGGCGCACACGGCGGAGTGGGGCGTTAAATCGAGGGTAACGGCGGCGGTTGAATGCGCACTACAAGACGGCTCTCCGGGGTTCATGAATGGCGAGAAGTAACGGACGGGGACGAAGGGTCGGAGCTCGACAACGGCGCAGTAATGGCGGTGACGCCTGGAGGAAGAAACGGCCGTGGAGACGACAGCCTGACAGGTGGGGACCACTGGCAGTGACCTACGCAGACCGGCTGTCTCTGACGGGTGGGGCCCGCTTGTCAGCGCAAAACAAAAAGAAACTCAACCTCGCGCGCGGAGCGGGGCTCGAACGCGCGCCGAGGGAGCGGGGAGGGAAGAGAGCGGCGGTGTAAACCAGTCGGGCGGGGAGGCATTGCCTACCCAATAAGGGTAGTTAATCCCTTTAAGGATTAGCTGCAGGGAAGCCGGCGGATGTACGACACATGGCGCACGGAGAGGGAGAGGAGGCGGGATGGGCGCGGACAGCAGGGATAGAATCGGCGGCGGGGATGGACGGACGGATGGGCGCCACGTGGCGGCCGGGGAGGATTTAGAATTTAAATCTTTTATAGATTTCAGAAATCAATAGGAGGCTTTAAAATAGTCAGAAAAGTACCAAATAAATTCCAAAAATTGCAGAAAAATTCACATAATTCACTGATAAAGTTTTGAACATATGAAAAATATTTCCAACCTATTTTGATATTAAATTTTTATTTTTAAACAGAACTTTATATTCTGAAAAATCCAAATAAATTGAGATAATTGATTTAAAATTATTTCTTCCAAATAAAGCAAAACTTGGGATGTTACAAACCTACCCCCCTTAGAAGGAATCTCGACCCCGAGATTCGGAAGGACTGAAAAATAGATCAGGGAACTCTGCTCGAAGATCCTCTTCACGCTCCCAGGTTGCTTCCGATTCTGGATGATTATTCCACTGCACCTTGCAAAATTTGATAGTCTTGTTTCTTGTACAGCGCTCTGCCTCTTCTAAAATCTTGACAGGAAATTCTGAATACGTCAAGTCTTCTTTTAAATCCACCTCTTCTAAAGGTATTAACTCCTCTGGTACTCTTAAGCACTTCTTCAACTGTGATACATGAAATACATCATGTACATCTGACAACTGAGGAGGAAGCTCTAACTGATATGCAACTTCACCTCTTCTGGCTATAACTGGAAATGGTCCTATATATCTTGGAGCAAGCTTTCCACTGACCTTAAAACGTCGCATCCCTTTTAAAGGTGACACCTTCAAATACACATGATCCCCTGGTGCGAACTCCAACATTCTGCGACGATTATCTGCATAACTCTTTTGTCGGGTCTGTGCTACTTTCAATCGGTCTCGTATTAATCGAACTTGCTCTTCGGCTAGCTTCAAGACATCGGGTCCGAATACTTGACTTTCTCCAGTCTCTGACCAATATAATGGCGTTCTGCATTTCCTGCCATACAAGGCTTCAAACGGAGACATCTTCAGACTGGACTGATAACTGTTATTATAGGAAAACTCCGCGTAGGGTAAACTTTGATCCCAACTGGCTTTGTTGGCTAAAGCACACGCTCTTAGCATATCTTCCAATATCTGATTCACTCATTCAGTCTGGCCATCTGTTTGAGGATGATAAGCAGTACTGAAATTTAAATTGGTGCCCAAAACTTCATGAAGTTTCTGCCAAAATCTTGAGGTAAACTGTGTTCCTCTATCCGATACGATCTTCTTTGGAACTCCATGCAGACATACAATTCTTGACATATAGAGCTCTGCCAATCTATCTCCTGAATAGGTAGTCTTTACAGGTATGAAATGTGCAACCTTTGTTAAGCGATCCACTATAACCCAAATTGAATCATACCCTGACTTGGTTCTTGGTAGTCCTGTTATGAAATCCATTCCGATTTCCTCCCATTTCCATTCAGGTATCTGCAGAGGTTGCAAAAGACCGGCAGGTCGTTGGTGCTCTGCTTTAACCCTTTGACATATATCACACAAAGCTACATATTCTGCAATTTCTCGTTTCATGCTGGTCCACCAATAACTTTCTCTTAGATCTTGATACATCTTTGTACTTCCGGGATGAATAGAATATCCTGATTCATGTGCTTCCTTTAGAATTAAATCTTTTATTTCCTTTCTCTCCGGTACTAAAATCCTTTTTCCAAACCAAAGAATTCCTTCTTCATCTTCTGAGAATCCAGGTGCTTTGCCTTTCTTCATGTTATCCTTTATTTCTTTAACATACTCATCTTCTTTTTGAGCTGCCTTGATCTGATCTTCTAAAGTGGGTTGGATCTTTAATGTAGACAGAATTCCTTCATTTATCACTCCCAAATTGAGACGCTGAAATTCTTCACGAAGAGTTGAATGACTGTCTTGAATCAACATATTGCTAACATGGATCTTCCGACTTAAAGCATCTGCCACTACATTGGCCTTTCCTGGATGATAGTGTATTCCCACATCATAATCCTTTATCAGTTCAAGCCATCTTCTTTGTCTCAGATTAAGATCGGGTTGAGTGAATATATACTTTAGACTTTTATGATCCGTATATATTTCACACCGATTACTAATTAGATAATGCCTCCACAACTTTAGAGCATGCACTACAGCAGCTAGCTCTAAATCATGAGTGGGGTAATTTTCTTCATGAGGTCTTAACTGCCTTGATGCATAAGCAACAACCTTTCCTTCTTGCATTAGTACACATCCAAGACCTTGTTTTGATGCGTCACAATAAACTTCAAAATCTTTTCTAATATCCGGTAACCGCAGAACTGGTGCTGAAGTTAACCTCTTCTTTAACTCTTGAAAACTTTCCTCACAGGATTTATTCCATTCAAATTTCTTCTCTTTCTTTAACAGCTGGGTTAAAGGTCTGGCAATCTTGGAAAAGCCTTCAATGAATCGACGATAGTAACCAGCTAATCCCAGAAAACTTCTGATCTCGGTTACTGTCTTGGGTGGAGTCCAATTTAATACATCCTTAACTTTTCCAGGATCTACAGATACTCCTTCTGCTGAAATTACGTGTCCCAAAAACTCAATTTCCTTTAACCAAAACGCACACTTGCTAAACTTGGCATATAACTGGTGTTCACGGAGTCTTTGCAACACTATCCTTAGATGATCCTCATGTTCTTTATCGCTTTTCGAATAGATAAGAATGTCATCTATAAAGACAACAACAAACTTATCTAAATAATCCATAAATACTTTATTCATTAAATTCATGAAGTATGCCGGGGCATTTGTCAGACCGAAAGACATCACCGTATACTCATATAGTCCATATCTTGTGGCGAAGGCTGTCTTTGGTATATCTTCTGGTCTAATCTTCAACTGGTGATATCCTGACCGAAGATCAATCTTGGAGAAGACGCTTGATCCTTTGAGTTGATCGAACAGATCGTCGATCCGGGGTAAGGGATACTTATTCTTTATAGTTACTTCATTTAAAGCTCTATAGTCCACGCACATACGCTGACTACCATCCTTCTTGTTTACCAAAAGTACTGGGGCTCCCCAAGGTGAAGAACTTGGTCTAATGAAACTTTTCTCTTGTAATTCTTGAATCTGCCTCTTGACTTCGGCTAAATCATCAGCTGACATCCGATAAGGTCTTTTTGATATTGGGGCTGTTCCAGGTACCAGATTTATAACAAATTCAATCTCTCGATCTGGTGGCAATCCTGGCAATTCCTCAGGGAAAACATCAGGGTATTCGCAAGCTACCGACACATCCTCCAACTTTTTCCCTTTTAAGTTGGTTAACATAATGTTCTTCTTTGTATGCATAACTGCCTCGTGTCTTATCTGAATTCCGTCAGAATTGGTAAGAGTAATGGCACGATTGGCACAATCTATATGTCCTTTATACTTGATCAACCAATCCATACCAAGTATTATATCTATGCCATCGGAGTCTATTATAATGAGGTTCGCTAGGAACTTTACTCCATTTATATTTATGGTTGCACTAGGGCTAACCAATTTAGTCCTCAATTCTTTTCCAGGAGATTGGACTATCATAAGGTTCTTTAGCATACAAATATTCCAATTATTTCTTTCAGCAAAAGCTTTTGTTACGAATGAATGTGTAGCTCCAGAATCAAATAATATAATTGCTGGTACTGAATTAACCAGGAACTTACCCAGAACTACGTTTGGTGCATCTTCCGCTGCTTCTGCGGTGACATGATTGATACGCCCTCTGTTGAATGGCTGTGGAGTCTGTGGAGTCTGAGGGCTTCCACGTCCTTGACCGGTAGTTGGAGCTCTTGCTGGTGTAGGATCCAGGTTGAAACGGACCGGGGTTACCGCTTGACGCTTCTGTGGGCAACTGCTGGCATAGTGTCCCATATTTTTGCAATTGTAGCATTGCACTCCTGCAGCTACATTTCTATTCTGCTGTTGTTGGGCTGCATTTCCAGTTCTAGGAGTTTGAGGCAAAGGGCGAGGCGCAGAAATGGGTGTCCTTGAATGATTATGCACTGGAGGCCGGTTGTACTGTTGTTGAGTAGGGCGTTGACGGGAACTGCTAGCAGACTGTTGGGCTTGAAACTTCCTTTTCCTAGCATCAAAAAGCTGACGCTGGGCATCTTCTTGTACTAAAGCTTTGTTCACCAGATGTTGAAAGGTAGGGTAGTCATTGGAGACTAACTGAACTTTGAGGTTGGGGTCCATTCCTCCCATAAACCTCCAGATCCTTGCGGCATCAGTCGCCACATCTTCAGGTGCATATCTTGACAATTGGATAAATTTCCTCAGATATGCGGAAACGCTAAGGTTTCCTTGTTGTAGCTGATGAAACTCCTTCCTCTTCATTTCCATAATACTCATAGGAATATGAGCAGTACGAAAGGCTTCCAAAAATTCTTCCCATGTAATATTCTGGGCATCTTGATGTGCGGCACAGTAGTTATCCCACCAATTAGCAGCAACTCCCTTGAGTTGGTGAGCGGCGTACAGAACCTTCTCATGTTCTGCACATTGAGCCAAATTGAGTTTTCTTTCTATTTCTTTAATCCAATCATCCGCCTCCAAAGGGTCAACAAATCCTGCAAAGGTCGGAGGTCGGGTTCTCATAAATTCCCCAAGTTTAGACTGTGGCTGTTGAACTGGTGCTTGCTGGGCTTGTTGGACTTGGTTTTGGGCCAAAGCTTGAAGTAGTTGCAACTGCATGGCCATCATCTGTTCCATATTGGGAGCTTGAGCTGGCGGAGGTGGAATTGGGGCTTCATTGTTGTTGGACGCTTGATTGTTGTTGATATTACTTCTGGTGTTCACCATCTGAAGCTCCATCAAGAAAAGTATAGGTAAGATGAAAGTAGCATAGATAAGATGGTAGGGCAATTTAACAACATCCCAAACAACTCACAAGATCAACACAACAGACAGAGAAAAACGCAACCTTTAAATTCAAATTAACTTTTGAAGAATGGCTGTACCACAGATGCACATAGGCTTGATACAGTCCACTTTATTACATCATAGTAATATAAAACGTTCTAATGCCGACAACTCAAAAGGTAAACTATAGGCTAGTATCTAATCATCCTCAACGATGATGCGCTCCTCTGGCTCCTCCTCGGGGTCCTCCTCTGAATCAGATAAGTGTCTCTGTCCACAACCATGGCAGTTGTTCGGCGAACGCGACCGTGATCGACTCTGACTGAAGTCGGAAAAACCGGAGCGAGATAGCTGGCGTCCTCGGCTAGATCCTCCAATATCGACGTCGGGTGGCGGACTGGAGCGTCGCACACTCTTCCTCGCAGTAAGCCTAGTGCGAGGTCCTGTAGATCTGACCGGAGCAGTAACAGGGGCCGGTGGAGTCGGTGTAGTGGTAGCAGCTCGAAGACGCTCTACCTCTGCCTCGGCAGCAGTCCTCGCCTGAACGGCGTCGGCGTGGGCAACCTCACTCTGCAGTAGCTGGGCTCGGAGAGTGTCGGAGTGGTCGTAGCTCGACGTAAGCAGCCTCCGAAGAAGTCCGATCTCCTGCTGAGCTCTGGCGTAAGTCGCTGAAGCTGCCAGGGTGTGCTGCACCTGGTGAGACAAGCGCGGGTCATCCACCACCAGCTGGAAAAGCTCTGGATGAGTCTGTCCTGCTCTCGTCGTCGGGAAGAAGCAAAAAGGTGACTGTCGTAGCTCCTCCTTGTGCCTCCTGCACAACTCCGAGATCGCCAACTGTGCTGCATCCTGGATCGCATCTGAGCAGAAGGTCCGTGGATACTCAATATGACGCTCAACTGGGTCAATCCTCCCGTCTGGAGCGTAAATGAACACCTCCATGCTCCAGGAGTCCGTGCTCATCACTCGCGTGTTCCGCCCTCTGAAGATAGGCTGTTGGGTGTACTTCAGATGCTGCATTAGCTGCCGTAGAAGAGTCGCAAAAGCTCCCTCGCTCTCGCCATGAGAATGATGATCCCACGGGGCTGATGACGATGAACCTGCCATCTACAAGTTTGGAAAGAGGAGAGATCAGTAAAGATTTTTAAATAGTGAAAAGGAGGACAGAAACAAGATACTAAGTAAAAGGAGAGTAGAAGCAAAGAAGCTTATATATTTTCAATATATTCTTTTTAAACATAAGTCCTTAAAACTTCCCAATACCTAGGGTTCGTCCTACAGTCAAGATGGCTCTGATACCACTTCTGTGGGACCCGGAGTAGAAACTTCCGGACCCCCCTGTGCATTACAGTACTAGTCCCAGATCAAAGCTAGTACACACAGATAACCAGAAAAACGGTACATTGCCATCCACGATTTATTACAATAATAACTGAAGTTTTACATTGGTCATTGCCTTACAAAGGTTAACAGAACCTTAAAACGAAAATAAACACAGCGGAAGCAAAAAGTAAATTAGTCGACCCATCAATCTGCCACAGGCAATTGACTGGGGAAACGAGTCCTAAGCATCCGGGAAGAATCCACCGCATCCACACTCGGCACAGAAGTCGTACTCTCCGGCTTGAGCTTCTTCATCCTCTGCTATTATATTTATAGAGCAACACGTGAGTACAAAAATGTACTCCGCAAGTCTTGGGAAAGATGCATAGATGCAAGGCTTCACAAAGGAAGGCTATATGTTTCTTTTTGCAAAAATCAGCATTTTATTTTAAATCTACTTATTTACTTCAAAAGCCATTTGATAAACATCTTTGCTTTTCATAAATGAAATTAGATAAATAACTTAGTGAAGGTTAAACCACCAACACTAATATCTCAGGCTATCTGCCAATTTTCAAGAAAAACCTCAGGTTAAACTACCTGATCTGGTCACACCACCAGATTTAAATCACGAGAGTTACACCACTCCCGAGTTTGACAAACCATTTTATTTTGAAATCAAAATCAAACTTCTACCATGTGAATGCATTCCTTGCCCGCCCTTGACCGTGGGCACGGCTATTCGAATAGTTTATTACTCTGCAGAGTTTGTACACTTTACCCACAAGAGATAAATTATCTTAATAGTCAACATGCTTCCTTTGGCATGAGACCCAGATAAAATATCACAAAGCCTTTCACCTACTCCAGTATAGCTAGGTACCACCCGCTAAGGTTTCACCACAACTCGAATCCACGAGTCGGAGCCCCCTCTTGCGCCGTATGAGTACAGTAAACCCTGTCCCTCACTATGAGTAACCAGTACACCCTGGCACCCAATACACCACTGGTGATATCTAAACTACACCTTTATAGGTTAGTTAGCTAGGTCGTACCCATATAGACTTGTGGTTGCACTGTTTTGCTCAGTTTGGACAAACACAAGCGTCGGTCCTTAAACGACCAGGGTGGTTCATTCACAATTCCAAAAAAATTCTCGTGCTAACTGCACCAGCCAAACCTTCCATCCACCCTTGTCAACTTTTCCCTTTGAAATTCATTTTTACTTTTAAATTAACAGTGGTAACATCCATTACCACTTTTCAAACAAATCATTTAATAATGGTAACATCCATTACCAATGTTCAAACAAATCATTTAACAATACATTTAGCAAACAGGCCACTCATTTGAGCATTATTACATCGATTTGCTACGCTAAGCATTTGCTAGTATTTAAAAATTCAACAGATATAATACTAACTCATTATTGAGTCAAAGGGATATTCTAAGTTGACAATGGTACAAGGTAAACAATTCTCAATGGAAGGTATAACAAATTGGGTATTTAACTAAATTTTCTAAATCAAATTATCACTTGATACAACATAAGCATGCAATTATTTAAAATAACTGCCTAATCATTTTATAAATCATTTGAGCAAGTTGATCAAAGAAAACTTGCAAAACATAGGATCAAAATGATCAAAGGAGACTTGCCTTCCTGTGCTGAGTTGAAATTTTCTGGAGCTTGCTCTTGAAGTTCCTCGGACAAATCGGTCTCTACACGTAAATCAAGAAATCCAAATAAATAAAATAAAATAAGAATTCAAAAATTCAAACTAAATATACCAATTGAAAGATTAGAATTTTAGATGAATTTAGAAATTTGAATGGATCAATTTGGATTTAAAATGAGCAAGTTATGGCTGTTGGAAATTTGAAATCAGAGAAAATGGAAAAAGATAATTTCTGGAATTATCTTTTAACTGAAAATGAATTATGACGTCAGCATAGATTTTCTGGGAATTAATTTACTGAAGAAAATTACAATTATGACGTCAGCATAGAATTAAAAATAAATTACAGAGGCTGACATGTGGGGCCAGCCCACGGTGGACCAAGTCCACGGACAACTACAGTTGCTGACGTGGCAGACCGAGAGTGACACGTGGCATGCTGACGTGGCAGTGCTGACGTGGCATGGGACGAAGGGTTTCGGCTGACGTGGCGCTGACGTGGCAAACACGTGTCTGCCACGTGGCTTGACACGTCGGATAGGACTGACGTGGAGGCTGAGGTGGCGGAGCTGACGCGGCGGGTGCGCGGCTGTCGGCGGAGGTGGATCGGACGGCTGGGATTTCGAACGCGTGGCTCGATCCCGAGCGTTGGCTCAGATCCAGATGAGCGGCGGTGATGAGGCGGCGGAGACGCGGGCGTCCGGTGGATGGATGCCGCGTGGCGCGACGCGGGCGACGGGGCCGAGGCGGTGCGGACGTGGACGGCCGAGATGAGGACGCGTAGGCGCATCTGAGCCATCGAGGAAATAACGGTGGAGATGGCGCGGTGCGAAGGCGGGAGTCCGGGCGATCGACGACGCGTGTCCAGGCGCGTCACACGAGGCGTCGCGGACGCGAGCGCGCGCGGGCGAGCGCGGACGCGGGCGGCGCGACCGAGGGAGCGGGCGTGCGGGAGCGTCTCCCTGGCGCGCGGACCGAGGGGCGGCGCAAAACGGAGGGCGCGGCGGAGGACTCACCGGCGGCGACCAAATCCCACGGCGGCGACGGTTTGAACGGCGACGACACACACGCGAGAGAGGAAGAGAGAGGGAGAGCGAAAAGGGAGTGAGAGGGGTGGCCGGGGTCGATTTTATACACGGCGGAGATGGTAACGCCCGCGCGAACCTCGCCGACGAGTTAAGACGGCGGTTTCCGGCGCACACGGCGGAGTGGGGCGTTAAATCGAGGGTAACGGCGGCGGTTGAATGCGCACTACAAGACGGCTCTCCGGGGTTCATGAATGGCGAGAAGTAACGGACGGGGACGAAGGGTCGGAGCTCGACAACGGCGCAGTAATGGCGGTGACGCCTGGAGGAAGAAACGGCCGTGGAGACGACAGCCTGACAGGTGGGGACCACTGGCAGTGACCTACGCAGACCGGCTGTCTCTGACGGGTGGGGCCCGCTTGTCAGCGCAAAACAAAAAGAAACTCAACCTCGCGCGCGGAGCGGGGCTCGAACGCGCGCCGAGGGAGCGGGGAGGGAAGAGAGCGGCGGTGTAAACCAGTCGGGCGGGGAGGCATTGCCTACCCAATAAGGGTAGTTAATCCCTTTAAGGATTAGCTGCAGGGAAGCCGGCGGATGTACGACACATGGCGCACGGAGAGGGAGAGGAGGCGGGATGGGCGCGGACAGCAGGGATAGAACCGGCGGCGGGGATGGACGGACGGATGGGCGCCACGTGGCGGCCGGGGAGGATTTAGAATTTAAATCTTTTATAGATTTCAGAAATCAATAGGAGGCTTTAAAATAGTCAGAAAAGTACCAAATAAATTCCAAAAATTGCAGAAAAATTCACATAATTCACTGATAAAGTTTTGAACATATGAAAAATATTTCCAACCTATTTTGATATTAAATTTTTATTTTTAAACAGAACTTTATATTCTGAAAAATCCAAATAAATTGAGATAATTGATTTAAAATTATTTCTTCCAAATAAAGCAAAACTTGGGATGTTACAGGTAGAGAGAACTGAACTGTGATAGTGCTTGCATGGAGTTAAAGTTCAATCTAGTTAGTTCGCCAACATGAATAAACTTGTTTTGATGGAAGATTTGAAGTTAATTGGCATAAAGTCTTATGATTGTCATGTGCTAATGACACAGATACTCTCTATTGCAATTAGAAATATTTTGCCGATCAATGTCCAAGAGATAATCATGCGGCTGTGTTATTTATTTAACATAATTGCTTAGAAGGTCATAGATCCTGAAGGACTAAGCTCTACAAGAAGAGGTGGTGACAACTCTATGTCATCTTCAGATTATTTCCCTCTGTCATTTTTCAATATTATGGTCTATTTCATTGTTCACATTGTGTGGAAGATAAAAATGTATGGGCTCATGTTCCTATATAGCATGTACCCGTTTGAGAGGTTCCTAGGAATTTTTAAGTTCTATGTATGGAATTGATCTCGGTCGGAGGGTAGTATCATCGAAGGTTATGCAATCGAAGAGGTCACTGAGTTCTGCGTCAATTACATGACTCAGGTCAAATTGATAGGTGTGCCTCGATCTCGCCATGAGGGGAGGCTCAAGGGTATCGGGACCATCAGAAGGAAAGCAATCACTTCAGATATGGATACATATGCTTGAGCACATTTCACGGTCTTGCAACACATGACTGAAGTGTCCCCGTATATCAACCAATACAAGGACTTCCTTCAGCAATAGAATCCAGAGCGAACAGATGTTTGGATCATGAGACAAAACAATAGTCGGTTCAACCAATGGTTGAAGGAGCGACTCTCTAGGAGCTCGTCAAGTGATATGATGACATGGTTGACAAAAAGGGCCAACATTAGTTGTGACATGATAAGGATATAACATAAATGGGTACACATTATATACGCAGACTCTGGTTGTAAAGAGCACTAACTAGAATAATGATGTCTGCATAGATGCGTTTAGTATCAATGAGTTGAGGAACTCCTACTATGTGTTCATAGAGTAGATTTGGGAGCTTGACTACATGCTTTTCAAGATCCCTTTGTTTTGGTGCTGTTGGGTCTCATAGGTGAAGGTCGATAAGTACAGTGTAACTGCCGTGGACCTCAAATGTGTTAAATACAAAGACAAACCATTCGTACTCACTAACCAAGTTTTTTAAGTTTTCTATGTAAATGACTAGACAAATAAGAAGCACCACATAGTTCTTAATAGAAAAAGGAGAATTATCGGAGTTGAGAATGTAGTGGATGAGAAAGAATACAATTAATTTCATGAGTTGCCTCCTTTCAGAAATAGCATAAGGGTCAAGGAAGGACAACGTAACGAAACTAGCTACATACGTTTTGATCATCATGAAGGGCTAATTTTTAAAGGAAATAAGTAAGTAGAATGATGAATGAAATGTTTATGTATAATATGTTATGTATTTGCATTTATATATGTATATGAGAATATGTGATATATATGTGAATTTGCATTTATATATATGAGAATGTGTGATATATATGTGAATTTGTATTGATGTATATGAGAATGAGTCATATATATATATATATATATATATATATATATATATATATATATATATATATATATATATATATATATATATATATATATATATATATATATATATATATATAACGTAAGGCACCATGGTGCCTAGGCACCCACATCCGATACACGTGTATGATTGATAATTTTTTTTAGTTTGGGTATGAAAATGTTTTATACCCTTAATATATTTATGGTAAGTAAGTTTTGAACTCAGTTCAAACTAGTTTGAACTACTTTTGAATTCAATGCGACTACAGTGAGTATATACCATAAAAATAGTTCAAACTAATTAAACTGAAGTTGAATTTAATTTTTTTCGGAGTTTGACATCTCAAATATACTTTTTATGTGTATATGAAGATACCCACATCAAACGTTGCGAATCTCAAAGCAAATCAACGGGTATTGATATGGGTGCCTAGGCACCATGGTGCATGAAACACTCGTCCTATATATATATATATATATATATATATATATATATATATATATATATATATATATATATATATATATATATATATATATATATATATATATATATATATATATATATATATATATATATATATATATATATATATATATATATATATATATATATATATATATATATATATATATATGAATTTACATTTATGTATATGAGAATGTGTGACATATGTGCGTGGGTGTGTGTGAATTTGAGTAGGGAACATCACAGATGGTTTTAAAGTAAAATCGTCTATGATATATATCATCATAGACGGTTCTAAAGTAAAATCATCTGTGATGTTTAAATTTCATAAACAATTCTAAAGTAGAATCATCTGTGATTATTCCTCTATATATATTGCATTCTAGGGTTTGTCCCCATTGAACTAATGCTTCACCCCAGCCCCTACTTAATGTTGCTGCCTCCTCCAACCTGTCCCTACCTACCCCAACTCCAGCAGCCCTCCTCCCCCACGCTTGATGATTTCTATTGCACATTAGTTATAGATTCTCTTGCATGGTGGAATGTGGGCTTGTGATTGCTTGATGAGGAAAACTAGTCATATGTGAGATCTAGGTGAAAATCTAAAAGTATTCTGCTAGTTTGAGTTGTCAATTGCTTATTTCCTATATCGGCTCAGTGTTCTTTATTTCTATTTTGCACTAAATATTTGTAGATTCAATTGTCTTTGCTATAGCACGTGCTCGTTACTTGTTTTACTACTGCCACAGCTCTGTTGGTGATATTGCAGTAGCAGTTTTTCAATTCCTATTTGTCCTTATAGAGAGTAATTGTTTTGTCACTCTTCTAAGGTAATGTTCAATTCTGTTTACATATTCATTAATTGTTGTTTCAAAATGCTCAAGAATTGGCCCTACATAGTCTTGATTTAGCATTAAATTAGGCTTCATCACTTCTATTATCTTTTGAAGATGTCGTCTACTCATTTTTCATCATCGTTGCTAAATGTGTGTGATGGACTATCGAAAAGGTCTGAGGCCCGATTTACCGTCATAGATGTCGATGTGTTTGGGACCCTTCTTAATCCTCACCGAATAGTGTCCACATTCCAGAGAATGGTTGAAATAGTTGCACGAGAACGGATTGAGATCATGTTTGATTCATTGAAGACCGTGACCAAAGTTTGGAAAAATGAGCTGGTAATGGTATTTTTTTCTATTATTCGAGATCCTGGAAGAGCACAAGGCCTCTATGCAATGACATGCGTTGCTAGCAGCGTGCAAAGCATGGAAGAGCTTCAAGAGCCTACTTGTCAAGTGCACAAGGCCCTCTAGGCCAAAAACACGCATCCCACAGACTCAGCACAGCTAGGTATGTGGGTAAAATCCCGCATGGAGGAAGGAGAACGAGCAGACAATCCTACGGGACACCTTTCCATCCTTTGCCAGGATCCTTGATGATCGCACCCAAAACTAGATAAGAGCAAGATCATCTACCATGTTGTCGGGGGCCATCTCCTTTCAAAACCCCATAGACGAGTGCCTAGTAAGATATCGAACTACCTAGTTTGTAATTTCTCCATACCTAGTTTGTAGGAAATGTTGAGTGTAGTATCTTCCCAAGGATCATTCCAGGCAGTCAGGGAGAGAGATATACTCTCTGTGGCCCTAGAAAACAAGGAACACTCGAGTCGGATGAGAGGCCTTGCTCGTTATGTTCCTTGGAAACATGGTTTCTCAAAGGACTCTGAAGCGTACCAGAGTAGAAAGAGTGCCAAAGCTGAGCATGAGGCATGTCTACAGGAGGAGATTAAGGCATCCCTTAGAGAGGAGATCGCTAATTATGTCAGAGATGAGATGTAAAGGTATAGAGAAAATCAGTGGGAAGCCCCCGCCGCTCCTATGCTAGCCAACCCTCAAACAATCGGAGTAACTACGTGTTGAACCCTAACTTGAAAAATAACCACAGATTTCCTGTTGATGGCATCCTGGTAATAATTATTATCTCTAACATGCTCGATCCATTGATAGGCCTATTGGAGTAACTAATTTTGTATCGTTATATAGGTGGCTATGAAGTACAAGCTCCAAATGAGATATGCCTCCGTTGCCCTGTGTGCTGCTTGGGGCCAGGCATGTCCATCTGGTCCCAATGCCTTGGTGCATGGTGTAACTCAAGCACTAGATTTCGCAAAAGTGAATGTGGATGGTGTCCATGCCAATTTCAAGGTCGTCCCACTGCAGATGCCCCCAACAACGAGGTCGTGACTCTAGGGCAAAGCCATTGGAACATTCATCCAGTGGCCCAAGAGGCAGATCTACTTGGAGGCTCCTGTACCGGTGCCAAGTCCATGAAAGCTATCTACACCAGTGCCAAATCCACTAGACCTATTTACACCGATGCCAAGTCTACTAGAGCTATCTGTATCGATGCTAAATCAACAGGGGCTATCTGCACTAGAGCTACCTGCACCGGTGCCAAGTCCACGGGGGCTATCCACACCGAAGCTACCTACACCGATAAGGTAAGGGCGCGGTGCATCTACATCTCATGCCCGGTCAACTACTGTGAAGTCAACCTGCAGTTGAGGTGGCAAGGAAAAACTGAAGAAGACCAATGATGATATCCCCTAATTGATGTTGGCTTGGAAATTCATGCTAGATGAGCCATTGGTTGTCCCAATAGAGCACCTTCAAACCCTAGGACTGGCTTGCCAGAGATTGCTTGCATAGTACATGGAACAAGCCAACAAACCAAAGTAACAATGGTGCTCGGGTGTCACCGTCAAGTTCATGCCGAATCATCTTCAGCACGATATTCATGGTTGTGTCTTCATAGTGACATTCGAGGACTTATTCTTTCTCTTCATACTCGATGTCCTCGACCCCTCACTCATTTGATGTTGGACACTGTAAGTGTGTACAATTATGGTCTACGTTCAAGTAATACCAATAAATGTTACACATAACTCATTGCTTCTATATATATTACATAGTGACTAAAGCTAGATTAACGAAATCGCCGGTTAGTTTTCTCGACCCATGCTTGGTCTCCATGGATATCATCAAGGAGTATGCATCCTTTATCAACAATTACATGACGATGGCATTGATGGCTCACCGCAACAAGGAATTCATACTTATGTCTTACCATCAGGGGTAATTACTGCACTAGTGGTTATACTTGTTGATTTGTACTTTGTAAGCAACACGAACTCCGGTTTAATGACCATGACAAAATACCTATGTAGATTAACTAGATTCTAATTGTAATTATACCAAAATGGAATAGGGTAATATAGTGATTCCCTAAAGAAGAACAAAACCAACTACACATTTGTCCAACAATTAATTGACAGATAAATACATTTCCTCCATAGATAACTCTATTGTAGTCTTTCCTTCCTTTCCAATGACTAAGGCTAACTTTTTAGAATCACGTAGGTCATTCATCACGTACGTTGCAGAGGTACGGAAATCCAAGGGAGGGATCAACGCCCTGAGACACGATCTAGATTTCTCGGTATTCACTAGTACACATTAATCCTATATAACACTTCATAGTAATGCCTCTCAAACTAACAAATTCTATTTTTACAGTGCCACTAGCAGCCGCCGAGCAACACCTATGAATTCTATTTTTGCCACAACATACAACTATTCCTCGATTCTGCGAAGACCAATGATCCTCAGGTTTGTCAATCTTGCAATAATAATTTCATACTAATCAATTTATATATGTATGCATGACATTGATCTTCTTACCGACGGGTTGTGTCCATCGTTACAACTGCATTAGAATAGGCCGACCTCAAACAAATTTGAGGATAGTGTGCGGACTTCTTGGTGTTTGAAGTCATAAAAGAAGAAGGGAAGTTCCACAATGTAGAATGAATTTGATTGGGATAAGATTGAGCTTAATTGTATATGTGTATATTTGTTCATGGATGGATAATTTATTTCATTTCAGTTAATTGATTTGTGAAATGGATGTTCTTGTTTCTGAAATGAATGAATGTGAACTGGATGTATACTGTGTTGATTTGCTTGTTTCAGAGGGCATGACTAGCATTTCCTTAGGCTAGCCAACAAATAGAAATAGATTTAGGAATAGAAAAGAATATCACAAACAGTTATTATCTCATAACCGTCTATGATAATTGATTATCATAGATGGTTTTTAGTAAAACCATCTGTGATATTTGATTTATCATAGACGGTTTCAACTACAAACTGTTTATGATAGTTTAATATCACAGACGATTTGCAGTTGAAACCGTCTGTGATATCTAATATCTATCAGATATCATAGATGGTTTCTACTAAAAACCATTTGTTGTAGTTAACTATCATAGACAGTTTGTTGTTGAAACTGTCTGTGATAGTTTGTATCACAGATGGTTCAAAAGCCTTCTGTGACGACCTCATGTCATTACAGACCCATAAATTCAGACAGCTCAGGAAATCATCTGTGATAATGTTTTTGAACCATCTGTGATGACCTTTTTTGCAGTAGTGGCGTAGCGGCGTATTGGGCGCTGGTAGGTGCAAGGGCCAATGACTACCGGGCAGTGCAATTTCATTAGCAAGCACATGTAGTTGAGTCCATGCATGTTGCATGCGTGTGTGAGTCCTTGTAAGTGTGTGTCCAAGTTCTCACATGTGTAAGTTCTGATCAGAGTCCCCATCGACGTTGAGTTGTGCCACCAGCAAAGGACAATTGGAGCTAAAATTGAGGTTGGGATCGCCACATGTTGTGTCCCTAGTAGCAAAGAGGTAGCAGTGATGCAGTGGAATCCATTATCGCAAAAGAGCCACATTGTTGAATGCCCAAGGCTGAGGCCATCAAGGTTAGAGTTATCAGCAACTCACA
Source organism: Dendrocalamus latiflorus (assembly GCA_017311315.1). Lineage (NCBI taxonomy): Eukaryota > Viridiplantae > Streptophyta > Magnoliopsida > Poales > Poaceae > Dendrocalamus > Dendrocalamus latiflorus. The sequence continues at coordinate 44,389,690 of CM029642.1, read as the reverse complement.
TCATCGGCACCAAAGAGATGGTTGAAAAGGGAGAAGGGAGTGCGTCCCTCCAATACCCTCTGTTGACAAACAACAACTATGTGGTGTGGTCAGCAAGTGGAACGTAAAGCTTCTTTGACATGCATCAGAAGATTGGCCTTTCAGATGTGGAGTAATTAAGTCAAGATTAGGAGGGAGATTGTTGGAAATTAATTTTGATTAGTACCTTAGTTAAGTCATGCATTAGTTGAGTCATGCATCAGATATAGGCATGTCACAGGTGTTGTGAATGTTGTGTATGTGTTTGCATGTGCTAATCGCAGGTTGCATGCCATAGTGTTTGGCCGAGTCATGTGGCCATGAGTGTAGGATGGGCTGTTGCTCAGTGTGTGCTGGGTCATGCGTTTAGTTGGGTTGTTAGCTTGTGCACTAGTTGTTTCTGTTGGTGGCGCATGAAGTGGTCATGATCCAAGGTTTTAGGATTAGGCATTAGTCCACTATGTGCATGCATGGGTTATGGCCTTAGTGGTCGGTTGTGTATAAAAGCTCATGTATGTAGTTAGCTTGGTGTGTGGAATAACATAGCAAGTAGAGAAAAACAGACATAATGCTGTTGCTGCATTGCCGAAAGATCTAGAGTGTTGTTCATTCTCTCCAATGAGTGCTCCCATATGTTCTTCCACCAATAAAGTGTCTATATGTGTCTTGAAGAAGCCATGAGCAATTTCTCTCTTGGGCTAATCCTAACTGAATATCACTGTATGAGGAGAGTTTACAAGTATGGAGGACTTCAGCGTTTCTCAACCATGTGACTATAAGGGTGCATATATAGGCTAGGGAATAAGAATCCTTAGAGATTACAAAACCGAGATGAGGTCAATGTATATGTCCACTTGGGCACGTATATGAATTCGTATCATACTTTAACAATCTCCACCTTAAGACAAATTCGGATCACATACTCAACAATCTCCAACTTAAAGTGAATTCTATTGTGGGAGGGTCGCTGCGCTACCTTGGGCTGATAATAACTTTGACAAGGCAAGACATGACAAGGTGTGCCATGACAACTTTGGTGTGGTGTCCCACATCGGGGAATTCACTCTGAATGTGGTCTGTGGACCAACCACAGATAGGTTCGAGGTCCAATCCCCAGATGAGGTCTGGAATACACCTCGGACAATGTCCAAAGTCCATCCCAGACAAGGACTACAGACCAACCATAGATAGGTTCGAGGTCCAATCCCTGGATGAGGTCTGGAATACACGCCGGACTTAGACCAAGAGTTCACCCTAGACGAGGTTTGGCCACCCCGGATGAGGTTCGGGAGCCAACCCAAGATGAAGTCCAGATACCAACCTTAGTGAGGCATGACACTTCGGGCATCGGCCACATTGAGTGGGAGCTTGCGGGAGTTCAACTTGGGCCCAAGGGCCCACCTTATGTAATAGACGAAACTACCCTTAGGAGTAAACTATGCCTTGGTGGTGAACTTGTAATTTCACTTGCCTCCCCCTCCCACTTTATAAATAGGACTCCTTGTAAATGGAGAGGGGGAACCACTTGTAACACACCCATATGCAATACATTCGTATGGTCACTTGTGTGTGATTCTCATTGAGTTCTCCCTTTGCATTCTCAGCGGTCCACGAATCCGACGGGGGGTGCCTACAAGTTTATTGTCTAATCTTGTATCGATGACAGATAGCGCCATAAGTGGAAATCGATGAGAAGCTAAGAAGTGAGTAGGAGGCTCAAGTGTACTCGTTGGTCAAAGAACCAACCAAGTTTCCTCAGTATGCAGTGCACTTTAGGCAAAGGCTAGCGAGTTAGCTCGCTCAACCCTCGAAGGGGGTCCACTCCAACCCCTAGACTAGGTCATGGCTGTGCTCACCTTGGGATCACTTGCTTACTCCTAAACCGAGTCTAGGACATAGGCGGGCAAGATGCACACCAATCCGTGTCGAGGCCTCAATCCGAGTTTACATTTTCCAATTCAGCCAACATTGGTCAAGATCACCTAACCTAGGATGTCTTGAAGCACTTAATTCTCTCACCTAACCATTCACTCGCTCGCAACAAAGCCAACGTGACAAGCCAATAGCAAGGTTGGACCCACTACTGACCCAACAACCTTTCCTTCATTGCGACCAAGTAGAAGAAACCATGTGCACAGGGGTCCCGAGTAGCAGAAACCATCTGCGCAGGGGTCCTTCATCTCAAACTTCCCTATATTCTTATGTTCTCATACTGAGCTCCTCCCTTCCTCCTACTCGATGGGGTCACTAGACGATGCTCCCAAGTGTGGCCTCTACTAGGGGAGCTGGCTGGGCCTGCCCCCCCCCCCCATGCCCTCGATTGCCGCCATCATGGTAGGCCCCCCGAGGTGGTCCGGGGTCGACACCCCACCTTGGTCCATGAGGCTCGTCTTGGTTTGGCTTATGTACTAAACTAGCTAGATGTGCCCTTTGGTTCACGCATTGCCGACTCTAGTGTTCGGCCTCTTCACTACTTCAGAAAAGTCATCGTAGACGGTTCAAAAATGTCATCATAGATGATTCTGTGAGCCGTCTGAGTTTATGGGTTAGTAATGACATGAGGTCATCACCGATGGTTTTTGAACCGTCTATGATATGTACTATCACAGATGATTATTAACTCATATCACTTGACGAGCTCCTAGCGAGGCGCTTCTTCAACTATTAGTTGAACCGACTGTTATGTTATCTCGTGATCCAAACATCCGGCTACTCTGGATTCTATTGTCAAAGCACATCCATGTGCTAGGTGATATACGGGGACACTTCAATCATGTGTTGCAAGACTGTGAAATGGGCTTGAGCATATGCATCCATATCTGGAGTGATTACTTTCCTTCCAATGGTTCCGATACTCTTGAGCCTTCCCTCATAGCAAGATTGAGGCACACCTATTGGTTCGACCTGAGCCATGTAATTGACACAGAACTCAATGACCTCTTCGGTTGCATAACCTTCGACGATGCTGCCCTCCGGCCGAGATTGATTCTGTACATAGGACTTGAGATTTCCATCAACCTCTCGAACGGGTACATGCTATGTAGGAACATGGGCCTACACATTTTTACTTCTCACACAATGTGAACAATGAGATAGACCATGATATCGAAAAATGACGGTGGGAAATACATCTAAAGATGACATATAGTTGTCACCATCTCGTCCTGCAGAGTATAACGACCCACATCGTTGATTAACCATAAGTAGCGAGTTACGATGTTAAGTGGGATTAATTAGGTAACTAATGATCTAAAATAGGGAGAATTTAAACTTTTTGTCTTCATGTAGATTGAAACCAACGAACGATAAACAAATACATTGCTTTCACAATCTCATCGACGAGGACAAAAGCGATTTACATAAACTAGATGGAAAAATAAAATTTAATTGTATAATGATTAAGAGTATTCAACTCAAATAGAAAATATATCAGTCCACGGTACAACAGCTAATTAATTACAATCCGTATAGGGTAAATCAATTACATCCATCGAGCGACAATTAGAATTTATATCAAGTCAAATAAAAATATTACAATTTACATTACATAATAGCGACAATACAAATTATAACAATTATACAATTTCATGTCTCAACCAAATAACCATCTTAAAAATAAGCAATTGCAATACAATGGTATTCAGTTAGGAAGTACGTGATTTAATTTACACAAGGTTCATCTTATACATATTCATTTGCATTCGAATTAACAGAGAATAGAAATTACATTCGAATAACATACATTATCATCTATACATCAACATTAATAGAAAGGCAAAGTACAATCATACCCTCTCATATATTAGGATTCACCGTCGAACCAAACACCGCACCGCTATTTCTCGTGTAAGCGAATTAGTAATTAAGATACCGAAAAAGGCCAAACAAATGAACAAATAAAAATAAGCAAATCGAGGAAAGAGGCGAGAAATTGCCGTCAGAGCCCTAGAGGTTAGTTTCGGGCAAGGCAATCCGTTCACGAAGATACCTGACCGTCCAGGGGCCAGTCGGCACCTCTCACAACTATAGGATCATCATTCGGCATAAATAAACCTGGCATTGATCCCCATACCATAGCAACCAGCCAAACGCCCAAAACCTAAATGTAGAATCGGAAATGGCAACAGAGGGGGTGAATGGTGTCTTCAAATATCGGCCCGAAGTATCCACATTTACTTCTTCTCCGATAGCTATAATAGCTATGAAGACAGAAGATGAATGCTTACTAGAAAACCAAACTCAGACTGACAGCTTCACTAAAGAGCCAAAAGTCAGATCGACAAAAGGCGTGAAGCAAACTTGGCGAAAGCAATTTGAGGCAGATCAGTTCGACAAGAAGTACAGGAACAGACTCAGTCTAAAGAAAAAGAACTTTAACCGAATAGTCCTTTGGCCAAGAATTAGACCAAAGAGCCAAAAGTCATTTTCCTGTGAACACACAACCGAATCAGTTTGATGAAGACATTTAGGCTAAAATGCAGAGACCGAGAGAATTAGTCTGAGACAAACCCAAGGGAAGCAGCTGAAAACTGAAGGCATTGAAGACACACGAGAAAGCCGAACTCAGATACTCGAAGAAAATCCATAAACCAGATAGAAACTGAAAGTGCAGACAAAAAAATACTCTGAACTGACCAAAAATAGAAACAAATAACTGAAACCTACTGGAGCCTAAAACCTGGACGGAAACACACTGCAGCCAGGAGATCGAATGACTGACAGCAACAGCGTAGAAAATACAACAGATTTTGAACCAAAAACATAAAATAAACAACTGAAATCAAAGCGACCGAACAGACTTTTTACCGGACTAACTGATGTGCTTTTGGCCGGACTAATTGATGTATTTTGGCTGGTTGCAGCACAAGCAGAAGACAGCCGAAAGCAGATACTGCATGCTGCTCAAAACTAGAAGACTAAAAACAGAAATTCAGACCAGCCGAAACAGTAGATACTGCAGCAAACCGAAAATCAGAGTAGATGGTTAACCGAATGCTGCTCTTCTCGTGACACTTGATGGGGACTTCATCCTAAACAGCAACTAGGACTCAAAAATCAAGAAAATACCGACAAAAGGTGTGAGACCATGTGGAGGTGTCCCCATGTTTGTGATGAGTAATTGACTCGGTTTCTGGAAAGTTTGAGTTTGGTTTGGTCGGTTCGCGCCGAGTCGGTGCATGGCGCGGTCCGGTTCGGTTGGACTTGGTCGATCGCGGTCGGTCGATTTGGGTATTTCATGCTTGAGTACCTTCTTTTAATGCTAATGTTGTTTATATTGTTTCGTGCAGTACTATGTGACGGTTTACTTGTCTGTGTGATTGCAGGACTTCGGGGCTAGGTCATGGTGAGGCGTGGGAAAACCAGGACTAGGCACAGTAGGTGTCGAGGTTTAGACGGTCGGAGACGTCGAAGATGATCGAGGCTGCTGAGGTGGTTGCGAGTCGGGAGATGAGGAACCGGAGCTGGAGCTGCCGGAGGTGGACAGGATGGGCAGCTGCGAGGTGGACCGGGACTAGGCTCAGGGAGGAGCTGAGGTCCAGACGGTTAGGATGCCGGGTGCAACCGTGTGCAGTGGAGCGGACCGGGACTAGACTCAGGGAGGAGTCGAGCTCCAGATGGTCAGGGTGCCGGTTGCGGGAAGCTTCCGGGAAGGTGTTTGAGGGGCAATTTGGAGAATCGACACAAGCATGAGTGGAGTGGCTGGTTCCCTCCATTTTCCTGGTTTGACTCATGCCTCATATGGTTGTGAAGAAATGGAGTGGGCATTGGCTGCCACTTCTTGATTTCCTACTTTGAGGTGTGAGCTCCTCTATTTAGGGAGTGGAGCTGGTAGAGTAGAGGTACACTGAGGAGAAGTAGCATGTGAGCAGTGTGCTCTGTGTGGGTGTGTTCCTCTCTCAAGCATGTAGTGAGAGGGCAAGCATTTCTTGTTTTCCCAAGTGAGTATGGGGCTGTAGTGGACTGTCTGATGAACTCTATGTAATCATTCCTCCTTTTGTGAAGCATTCATGGTTTTGAATCAATTTGAGAAGGATTGAGTTTGAGCCTTTCTCTTTTGTGCCTTTCTATGCTTTGCTTGTATTTCTGTTCTTGTGATTTGGAGATGAGTTCTTGATTGATTATTTGCAAAATGGATTGCTCTGAACTGGGAGATACTCCAAAGCCATTTGGCTAGCCATTCCCAAGAGCAAAACTCAGATTCAATGCATATTCCCATTTTTTCTGTCTTGCGCCAAATTTTCCTCTATTGTGTAAAAGCTAGGGTTTGGAGGCGGGGGATGTGTGAAACTTTGATTTCTCTCCAAAAGATGGCTTGAGACTTGTGTCTTCTAGTCCTGAAATCATGTACTGCTGAATTGCAAACTCTCATAAGCAAAGGATTGAAGAATCATGAGAAATCTGAATATTTGTCTCTTTGCTGTCTACTTTTCTAAAAATTCTGAATTTGCTATTGTGTTTGAGTTTTTGTCTGCAACCTTTTCTCTCTAAGTTCAATTCATTGTTTAGGTTGTAGCCCTGAAACATTGAGTTGAGAAGAGAGGCAATTACTCATGCATTTATCTGATTTTTGGCCTGCTACAATTTTTACTGTGCATTGAAGTTTTCGGTTGTTCTGTGTTCAGCCGAGAATGTGCTCTGCAGTCTCTGTTTTTTCTTGCTCAAACTGTAGTTTTTCGGCAGCACCTATAATCTCTGTTGAAGTCTATTTTTAGCTCCTCTTTTAGGTCTCTTGGTACTGCATCTAGCTGCTGCAAGTCTGACCAAACAAATTTCAGAAATTAGACCGATTAACATTGCAGTTTGCTGTTCGGCCAGTGCAATATTTGTTGCTTCCAATCAGTTTCAGTTTTCAGCAGCACCTGCAGTCTTGTTTTCAGTTTGTGCAATTTGTTTTCAGTAGTCTGCAACCAGCAAGCTTCACTTCTGCATTTTTGTTTTTGGCTCTAAATTTCAGCTTCTGCAGTTTTCATTTTGTGCTGTTTCGGTTTGCAGTTTTCAGCAGCTTCTTTCGGCCATCTCTGCATTTCACTTTGCTGTTTTTGGCTGCAGCCTGCAGCTTTTCTAAGCTAGCATGTATTTGTTCAGTTTTCAGCCCAAGTAACTACTTTCGGCCAGCTCTGCAATTTAGTCTGAAGTATTTATTTGACTTAGTTATTTCGGCAGCAAGCAGTTTACACTTGAGAGACCATGTGGAGGTCATCTCGTGTGAATGATGAGTAATTGACATCGGTTTAGGAAAGTCGAGTTTGGTTTGGGTGGTCCGGACCTTGACGTTGCGTGGTGCAATCGGGCTCGGTCGGACTTTGTCAAACTTGGTCGTATGGGCTTAGGATGCATATTCCGATGATTCGACAGGTTGGACTTCATCATGGGTAAGTATGATGTTTTTATGATACTTATGCTTACATGTATCGAGCGGTGCTATTTGATGTGTTTCTTGTTTGTGATGGCTGCAGGACATCAAGGCGGAGTCGTGGTGAGACACGAGGTGACCGGACTAGACACAGGCGGTGTCGAGGTAAGAACGGTCAGATGTGTCAAAGACGGCGGAGATTCGATGTAGTTGCGAGTCGTGGACGACAAGGAGCGCGGAAGCTTCCCGGAAGGTGCAGGAGGGGCGAAATGGTAATTTTGCGAGGCTGCAAAAGCGGGAGCGGGCTCCGTTCAGGTTTAGCGGGCGTAACGGGTTGGAGACCCGTTAGCCAAGGGCTATATAAAGGAGCGAGTGGCTGCATGCCCACTTATGCATTCTAGGGTTTGAGAGGTTGGTAGAGTGTTGCTTTAGTTTAAATGAGCTTTGGAGAGTTTATTTTGGCTTTGGCTTTAGGGCTTTAGTTGTTGAGAGATGGTAGGAGAGCAGAGAAGGCTCTGTGCTTGTGTCCTCCTTCGTAGCTTTCTCTGGGTGTTCATCCCCTCCTCCAAGCATGTAGTGAGTGTTTTGAGGTTTAGGGAGAGGGAGAGGATGAGTTGAGGATCTTGAAATCATTCCTCTTGTATCAATCATGTATCTCCTTTCCTCTCTATCAATATGAGATGGCGTTGGTTGAATTTGATTGAGTCTCTAGCTCTCTGTTGGTTTTTTGCTCTACGATGCTCTTTTGGCTTGATTTCTTGATTTTGGCTTGTTTCTTGCCGGTGAGTGCCAAAATGGGTTGCTCTATGATGGAATTGCACTTCTAGACCCTTTGGTCAGTTGAAATCCTATAGGCAAGTGTTTAATTTTAGTTTTGCTTTTTGAGCCTCCTCTGTTCATTACGTTCCTTTCTAGGGTTTTGGTGGGAATCTTGTTTCTCTTCTTGAGATGGTCTGAAACTTGGTCTCTAGAGCCCAGGGGATATCAATTAGCCACCCTCAAAGTTTCATGACCAGAGGATCAAGGATTTGTGAGGGATTTGGATTTTGGTTGAGCACTGTGTAGTGTCTTAGTTTTTATTTTCTAGGGTTTGGAGCAAATCTGTGATTCCTTTTGTGTGATGGCTTGAAACTTGGCTTCTAGAGTCCTGAGGTTATTAAAAACCTATCCTCAAGGTTTCATGGCCAAAGGATCAAGGGTTGGGGAGTAATTTGATTTTTGGCTCAGCTCTCTGTATTTTTCAGGTTCTTGGCTAATCTCTGAATTTCTTGTGTTCTTGCTCAGTTCCCATGTTGTTTGAGGCCCTAAAGGTATTTAGAATAGTCTCTTGATGTCTCTCTCTGAAAAGATCAGAAGTTTTCCTTTCATTTCCTTGATTTAGCCAAAAATCCGAAGTTTCAGAACTTCTATCAGGCTGCTCTGTTTGCTGTAGTGCGGTACTACCGCTCAGCTCAGCGGTACTACCGCTCGTCTCAGCGGTACTATCGCTTGCAGTCAGACCTGCTCTGAAATTATTTTTTCTTGACTGTTCCTTTCTGGATCTGGTTTAGCCTTGTTGCTGTGACTTCCAGTAGTGCCTATCTTCTTTCTTCATAGCTTCCAAAGCTATTGGAGAAGAAGCATAAGTGTGGATTCTTGAGGGGCGAATTTAATTTTAGAAAGCGACATTCACCCCCTCTGTCGCCATTTCGGTCCAACAACACTGTTTTCTAGTTTCAGTTTTGTTTTATTGCTGTGATTTTTGTAGCCTTTGGTCAAGTCAATTGATTTGGCCTGGCTTTAGTTCTTCCAGTGAGCTTTTCCTTTTGGGGTCAAGGCTAGTATTCGCAGTCACTCGGCAAGAATATCATGGAGCATCTAGTTTCTTCAGTTTTTGGCAAAACATAAATCTTTTTGGTCAAATCGGCAAAAATGTTTTCAATTCTTCCAGTAAGCATGAATCTTACTTCATAGCTTCTATAGCTATCGGAGGAGAAAATGCGGATACTTGAGGGCAATTTTTGATGGCACAATTCACCCCCCTCTGTTGCCATTTCCGATCCTACAATTGGTATCAGAGCAGGTTAGCTCTTCCTCGTAGATCTTAACCAATCTGTTGAGGCATGGCAATGGACAAGTATTCCACCAAGCCCCCGATCTTCGATGGGATCGACTATCCCTTCTGGAAGAGTCGGATGGAGACCTATATTCAGGCTCAGGGCTATGCGATTTGACGAAAGGTCAAAACTCGCTTTGTTGTTCCTGCCGATGAGAACATCAATGTGGCAAACATGCCCGATGTTGAGGCAAATGCTAAGGTAAGGAACATCATTATCCAAGGATTGAGCCGAAACGAGTTTGATCGCATTTTTCATCTTTCGTCGGCTTTCGATATTTGGGTGACCCTCGATGCTTACCATGAGTGCACCACCCAAATTAAGATGGTACGACAGGACCAGTACAAGCGAGATTACAACAAGTTTGAAATGCTCGCTAGAGAGCCCCTGGATGAGTGCTTTTCAAGGTTCCACAAAATCTTGAGCAACCTCCGAGCGGTCGGTCTCACATACCCCGACTCGGACAATGCTCGTCAAATGCTTTCGGCTTTAGATTTACGTGTTTGGGAGATGAAAGTGACCACCATCAAGGACACGATGGATCTTTCGACTTTGACTCTTGATGTGTTGTATTCACGCCTCAAGACTCACGAGATTGACATTGTCTCTCGCAAGTCGAAGTCGCAGTCGATGGCTTTGGTTACCGATCCCAGTCTTGCTTCTGGATCCTCTTCTGATGTGGTTTCTGAATTTTCTCTTGCTGCTCTTTGTGAGTTAGATGATGATCAATTAGACCAACTCCCAGAAAACCAATTAGCCCTCCTAGCCAGAAAATTCTCCCATGCATACAAGAGGGTGAGAGACAGAAAGAGAGGAGGGCCCGTGATTTGCTTCGAGTGTGGTGGCCTCAACCACATTCGGGCTAATTGCCCTAAGTTGGAAAAGGGCAAGAACGACTACGGCGGTCCGAGCAAAAATGACTACATCAACAAGAACCGCAACAAGAAGCCCCAGGCAAAGGGAAAAAGTTCCGCGACCTTGGTAAAGCTAAGAAGCTTTTCCACCGCATCCTCACCGCCTTCGACGACATCGACCTCAGCGAGGTGGAGGGGTGGAGTGACAACGATGGGAAGGATGATCAAGAACCCAAGGATGGCGACGACTTCCTCGGCATGTGCTTCATGGCCCTTGAGGGTGACATCAGTGACAGCGAGCTCTACTCTGACTCTGATGAGGTATATCCTTCTTATGACCAGCTCAATGATGCTTTTCTTAAACTAGGAAAATTTCATGCTAGATCTAGAGCTAGGTGTAGTGAGTTGGAGAAGGAAGTAGAGAGATTGTCACGGAAGCTTACTTCACATATATCTGCTCCCTCCCGTGACGACTGTGATGTATGTTCTGCTCTGCTTGGAGATATGGAGAAACTAAGGACCTCTTTATGATAGTCTGTCTTCAGAGTTTGACATGGTTAAGGTGGAGAATGTTAGTTTGCTTGCTGAACTAGATATGAGTAGGGTAGCCGCTCTTTCATCTACTGTTGTTGAGACTACATCTTGCACCTCATGTGAGGATAAGGACAATGCATTTAGAGGTCATTACACTATGCTTCTCGATCTGCCTGAGACATGTGAAAATTGCAATAACTTGAAAATGAACCTAAAGATGGCAGATCATAAGATTGCTGAGTTGCATGCTTCTTTGCTTGAGCCCATTGCTTCATGTATGAACTGTCCCAAATTAACCTTTGAGCTTGAATCTGTTTCCAAACAATTTCAATAAATGGTTGATCATAACAAGAAAATGGCTCAATATGCTTCTAAGGACCCTGTTAGCTCACCATGCAATAGTTGTACAAAACTAAAAGTTGAACTCATTGCTTTGGATGATAAATGTGTGAAGCTACTAAGGACTTACTAGAGAAGCCACAATCTTGTTGTGATGTGTGTGCTGTTGTGGGGGAGAAGCCTAAGGGTAGGGTAGAGACGCTTAGCGACGATAACCAAATGGCTAGCAGTAGGACTGTCTCTCCTGAGGCGGCTATGCGTGCACATGCCATCCATTCTTCTGCAGTTGGTTCTTCTTCTACTCCCTTATCTTCTGCTGTCTCTTCTTCCCCTGCTCTTCTTGCACCTCTCTCTTTAGGGAGTGTCAATATCTTATGACCACTCTTGAAAGATTTGTTGGAAGCAAGAAGAAGCTGAATCTTATTCTGGACCAGTCCAAGATTTACAAATTTAATCAAGGTCTAGGATATGATTTTCTTGAGGATGTTAGGAAGCATCCACCTGCTGTTCTCAGACCCATAGCAGCAGGTGTGATCGAGGTCAAGCCCAGAACTAAGAAAGTTGAGTTCAAATCTGCGGGTTTTGTCCAAGTGATCTCTGACAGTAAGGTGGTAACACCTGTTGCTTCGACCTCTCAGAAGGCGAAGCCCCATCATGCTACTTCTACCTCTCAGAAGGTGAAATATCATTGTACCTTCTGTCAGAAGGATGGACATTTGATTGAGAGATGCTTCAACGAGCCAAGATCGCGCGGAGAGACCTGTTCAGGCTCTTAGGCGTATTCAGGGTCAGCCCCAGACCTTGAGTGCACCTAAAACCAACACGAGGTCGAGAGTTGCTTCTGTTGATGGATTTGGGCAGCATCGAGGACTTGGTTTTTCTGATTTTTGTCCTCGATTTGCCTCTGGTTGTGATATCCGCCGTTCTGAGGGTAGATCTCATTTCCCCCATCGAGATAGCTACCCGCGATGAGGTCAGCATGTTGCTGGTGCACCCATTCGCTCTTCCATAGTAGTCGGACCTAGCAACAGCTTCAGGTCTACTCATGGACCTTCTGGCTCTTTCAACGAAGGAGAGCGTAGGGTAGTTAGAGGTTAGTCGTGTGTGACTATTTCTTTCTGCTCGTCGTGTGACTCAGTATTGGGTGCCAAAATCACTCTTGATTTATCCCCGTACTGAGCCATCTCTCTCTTGTTGACTCAGGTTCGCCGGGCAGGGAAGGGGGAGATTTGGCTTGTGGACTCCGGGTGCTCTCGACACATGACCGGAGATTCTCGTTGGTTCTCTTCCCTAGCCCGAGCTCCAGGTGATGAGACTATTCCCTAGCCCGAGCACGTTAATGATTCATTTATTTTAAGAGATGTTGCTTTAGTGAATAAGCTACAGTACAATTTGCTTTCTGTTTCTCATCTTACCGATGACGGTTTCGATGTGAGCTTTAAGAAAAATGCTTGTAAAATTCTTGATTCTTCGGGGAGTCTAGTTTGCGGAATTTCTAGATATGGGAGGATCTTTCGTGCTGATTTTGTTGAGTCTTCTGGTGATCCTCTCAGGTGTTTAATTGCTTTGAGTCCCGTGACCTTACTTTCTGGCATAGGAGACTTGGTCATATTAGATTTGACCATTTGACTCGAGTTAGCGGCCACGATCTTATTCGTGGTCTGCCTAAACCAAGATGGTCAAAGATCTAGTTTGCGCTCTTTGCCGGCACGGCAAGATGGTTGCCGCTTCTCATCCTCCAGTCACAGTGACTATGACCGATGCACCAGGACAGCTGCTCCACATGGATACAGTTGGTTCAGCTCGAGTGCAGTCAGTAGGAGGGAACTAGTACATTCTTGTTGTGGTCGATGACTTCTCGAGGTACTCTTGGGTGTTTTTCTTAGCCGCGAAGGATGAGACATTTACCCATTTTTGGGGTCTTTTTAGTAGGCTTTCTGTTGAGCTCCGGGTGCCTTACGAGTGATCCACATGACAATGGCATGGAGTTCAAGAATTCCTACTTTGAGATATTTTGCGATGAGACAGGTGTAGAGCATCAGTTCTCGTCTCCATACGTCTCCTAGAAAAATAGTGTTGTGGAGAGGAAGAATCGTACCTTGGTCGAGATGGTCAGGATGATGCTTGATGAGTACTCTACACCTAGGAAATTTTGGGCTGAGGCGATAGCCACCGCGTGCCATGTTTCAAACAGAGTCTTTTTGAGGGCACACTTGCATCGCACTTCTTATGAGTTGAGATACTAGCGAAAGCCCAGTGTCTCTCATTTTCGTGTGTTTGGTTGCAAATATTTTATTCTGAAGTCTGGGAACCTTGATAAGTTCGAGTCACGATCTTGTGATGGGATCTTTCTAGGCTACTCGACTTCTTCGCGCGCTTATAGGTTTGAAACTGCGAGTCCAATAAAATGGTAGAAACCTGTGAGGCGACTTTCGATGAGGCCAGTCTAGGGACTAGGCCTGATATCTCAGGTTTAGTAGAGCAGTCCGAGCCCATTTTTGTAGACGATGAGGAGGATGGAGATGAGGGTCGTCTATCCGATCTAGTTCCTCCTCCCCTTGAGGTGCCTGCTTCTTCCACTGCACCTCGAGGAGATCAGCTCATGTCTTCCACATCTTCTGGAGCTAGTGGCTCTGTTCCTACCTCGTCAGCTCATGAGGTAGATGCCACTTCTTCATCTCATCCAGGACCTCCCCGTCATATCCAAAAAGACCATTCTTTAGTGCAGGTGATTGAAGATCTTTTTGAGCGTTAATCCTTCCGATTAAGAACATACGTCACTTTCAGTTATAAACTAACCTTCACAAGTGTTTCAATGTGCCTAGTCACGCTAGCCGAGTTTCCCCCGTTGTTGCCGGCCGGGTCATCTCCCCCACACCGAGTCCTCCAATTTGGCATTGGGTGCCATCGTCTCTTGCTACAGGCCCGATCAGTCATAAGTACGTCGCCTTCCATTGTCATGGAGCTTCGACATGGATCTCATGCTGCCGCCATTTGTGAAGTTTCTTCCTAGTACAAGTTCAACCTAAGCCCAACCCGGACCATGCTCTACCCGAGATTAGCACAGTCTAGTTCAACACAACACCATCCCAGGCCCACCCCAGTCTCAAGCTCAAACCAGCTTAGGAAATGTTTATTCGTTTGATGTGTGTCGTGCTCAATCTACCGGCCATCATTAATTTCACGATGTGACACAATATGTGTATTTGATCTATATTCAATTTCATGACGTTGACTATAGGACACGTGTATCTAATTGGAGTTTTTTTTTGCCAAAATGGCAGTTTTTGATATATGATTTGTAAAAATAGCACTCGTCGTATGGAATTTACAAAAATTATGTCTCCACTGCATCGTCACTGTGCGGGAGTGACCGTCGGTTGACACGTAAACGATGCAGCACGGTGGCCATGCGAATTAGCCAAAACTACATGACCACTATGCAATGGAGGTAGCACTGCTCGGCCACCATGCGGTGGTGCACTATAGCATCCAAAAAATGAATTTAATATGAAAATCATTTAAGTATATTTTTATAGGAAGTTTTAAGTATAGCAAATAAGCTCCAAAAATTATAAATTTTTTTGTGGAGCCTCTTGACAATGTATACTTGCTTTTGTAATTTTTGCATAATTTTATCAATTCTGAATTTTCTTGATAATTCATTTAAATATACTATTTGCAGAAAATTTTTAATATAGAAAATGAGATCCAAACATTAAGAATTTTTTTATGGATTCTTACATAGTGTAATTAGTTGTGTAATTTTTTTATAGAATTTTATATATTGTGAAATAGTCACCTTCCAAAGAATGGTGATGAACAAACTACAGTAGGAGCCACTTTGTAAAAATGACTATTTTAGAACATATAAAATTCTAGAAAAATTATACAATATTCCACTGTGTAAGGAGCCTTCAAAAAATTCATAACATTTGGAAATCATTTTCTATATTACAAAATTCCTATAAATAGTATACTTACATGAATTTTTGAGAAAAGTTTAGAATGGATACAATTATGAAAAAGGGAAAATTACACATGTAAGTACGCTATGTCAAGAAGCTCCACAAAAAATTTATGGTTTTAGAGAACATTTGTTATATTTGAATATTCCTACAAAAAGCATACTTAAATGACTTTTTTGAAGAAATTTCCTTTTATGGATGCTACAATGCACCACCGCATGGTGGCCGTGCGGTGTTGAGCACTACAGTGCACCACTGCACGGTGGCTATGCGGTGCTACCTCCACTGCACGGTGGCTATGCGGTGCTACCTCCACTGCACGGTGGCTGTGCGGTTTTGGCTAATCCGCATAGCCACCGTGTGGCATCGCTTACATGTCAGCTCGTTGGTCACTCTTGTGCGGTGACCGTGCGGTGGAGATGCTATTTCTGTAAATTCCACGCGATGAGTGCCATTTTTGCTAATCACATGTTAAAACCTACCATTTCGATCGAAGATTCTATCTAATTGTCCTACTCCATTCCAAACAGTAGCGGCTTTTGGTTTCTGGTTTCCAGAAGCCAATAGCTATTTGGAACACGTTGGATTCTTAACACAGTATTTTTTCTTTTGCATTATCGTGAAGATATAATGATGTTTTTATTTTCCCTTTTTTAGTTTTCTTTAATTAAATATCACAGAAAAACTAACAGCCGTAATAATACCATTTCAGCCAAAACACTTTAGAACATGGCCTTAGAATCTTGTGAAATTTGTACTTCTTTAATTCCCCCATAATTCATATAAAACAGATGCTAAAGAACATAAAAGTTCAAAATTATTCTGTAGCCAAAAGCTAGTACATCTACTGTAGCTATCCCTAGTTTTATATAACACTCTGTTTGGCTTCCTAGAATTGAATTTTGTTCATTCAATTGGATTATAAATCCTATTTTAGTTGAATTCGATTCAAACTAGTTCAAAATCCATTTTTCTATTTGGATGTCATTTGGAATTTTATAATTCTCTGGGGCCACCTATGCACCTAGGTCCGCGGATGTGCACAAAATATCTTCTCTATAAGCTAAATTATATCTAACAAGTTTTAGACAATTGTGTACAAAACTATAGTGTGAATATGCGGTTAAAATTCTAAATACCAAACTGTTACGAAATTATTGGCTACAAGGCTGTAAGCGCTACATGTGCACCTAGTCTTGCTAACGTGCACAAATTAGTTTCTCTACATAATGAATCATCTCCAACAAATTTCAGTTTATTTCGTAAAAATTTTATCAATATATCGCCTAAAGTTCATGCGAGGAATAAAATATTTTAACGTGTTGTCAGAATGCATAGTAGATTACGAGTGCAATCGTTGACCTGAGATTGTGCGCCGACCCCTTTTGCAAGTCGGTGCGCTGGCCTGGGTGGACGGTTGACAACCACCTAGATCAACGAGAGGCTACTATTGAGGGAGGGTCCGCGCACTTCCAAGGTGACGCTTACCCTGTTTAGGGTGGACTCCGGACTTTGTTCAGGGTTGGTCCGTGGAGCTCGTCCGGGGGTAGATTCCTCGATGCGTGTCATCACACCAAAATCGTTGTAGGTCTGAGGTAGCGCAAGGACTCTCCCTTAACAAGAATTATTAATTCAATACTAGATGGTAGCCAAATAGCTATATCATTGAAATTAAATTCCAATTCCACGATTTTAGGTTAATACCTATAACCAATAGTGATGTAAGAGGTAAACATTTGTATTTGTAAAAATAAATAAAATAAAACAAAAAAAGAGAAGTGAAAGTAATGCGTTTGCTTGTGGCTTCCAGAAGCAAAAAAAAAAAAAAATTGTAGCAAGTTGGTTTCTTAACGTGATTTTTTTTCTTTTTTTGTATTATCTATAGAGATATATTTTTTTCTCTACTTTTTTATTAAATACCTAAAAAAGCTAAGTTCCGCAACTGTACCATTTTAACCAAACGATCATCATTTTAACCAAACGATCAAAACTGAGAAACCACGGCGTTTCGGAATAGGACCTAGCCTAACCAGTCTTCCGACATTGTTGGGGAATCGAATCCTCTGACTTTGCACAGGCAAAGTCAGGGTGACTTTGCGTGATCTGAGCCGTCCGGCGGAAAAAGAATGGCCCAGATCAGTACTGTAGCTACAGTAAAAAATACTATAGCAACAACAACCGATCTGGACCATTCTTTTTCGGCCGGACGGCTCAGATCGCGCAAAGTCACCCTGACTTTGCCAATGCAAAGTCAGAGGACCCCGATTCCATTGTTAGCCACCACCAGACCAGTTCTCCTTTCCTCTCGATGCGAATACTTCTACCGCGTGGGCGTCGCCATCTCTCATTCCATCCCCTTCCCCGCGTCTCCGAGGTGATTCCTATCTCTGATCCAATCCGCTATTCCGATCCCAACCGCGTTTTGATCTAAACCTCGCTATGCGTGTTTTCTCCTAAATTTTCAAGTTTCTTGGTTTCAAGATTCAACAATCAGAGGGAATCCCTTAGGATAAGGCTTGCGCATTCGCGGTAAAGTGAAAGATCTTGAGGCGCCGAATTGTCCGCTAGAATTTCCCCGCTTGTGTTCGTTCGAGTAAATTTCTTCGTTTTTGCGTGGTGGTGTGGATCCGTAGGGAGCTTTCACCTTTTTTAGGGAGCTTTCACCTTTTTTTTGGTGTCGGATTGGGTGTAAATTAGCATTAGCTCGTGGATTAGTCGGCGCGGGATATGATGCGAAAGTGCTTAAGTTTAGCAAATTATGAATTAGTTTATGTGCATTTTGTCTGCGTGATTGATAAAAAAACTTTGTAATTTTTGTTAATATTCCTGCAAGATTTGATTCTATAATTAATGGAAGAATACGGTGGAGTTTTTCTTTTTCACATTATACTGTATGTGCGTGGGTTACTGTGATTTATTGGTTGTTTTTTAATTTTCCCGGTGGCCGATGGCTAGCTATGGGTGCCATAGTTAGTTACTTCTGGCCTTCCGCACTGCTTGAATTGTTTTAATAGCGGAATACAGGGCAGTTTATCTTTCCCTTTTTGTCAGAGTTGAGTTTGCCCTGTGGTCTCCAAATCTCTTCTGCCCTGCTCCGCTACATGACATCAGTTGTTCGGTGGCCCATACGGTCGTAGCCATCTCACAGTTGCGCATGCTGAAGGTTGACTAATCTATCTTCTTCCGAGGATGTTTGTCGCGTGTGCCTGCCTATCACTTCTGTTTGTATTCCATGATTCCAAAAGGATCACTCTGATGGTTGTAACTACAATCCTGACATTTGTGTTGCCATTGATTATTTTAAGAGCATGATCACATTCAAGGATCCTTATATATTTTTGTGTCACGGTTGTTCTAGTATATTTATGTGTGTTGCATTTCTTGGATTGATCATATTTGCGGCTAATCTGGATAAGTCTACATCTTTATTGTTCAAAAGATTTACCATTTTTAATATTTCAGTGTATCCCGCAATGGATGTGGCAAATGATGCATCTCCTTCACCAAAACTACACACAAGACTGAGGCTATGGGAGTTTGCAGACCGTTATATATTTGAACCAGTTGATGGTCTTGCTGATCTGTACCTGTCAGTTAGCAGGACAAATGGATCGATGAATCTAGTGGAAGAGTTGCCATCACGTGGTCCCTCTACAAATCCAAAAGTTCGGATAGTGTTTGGTGTGATAGGAGTGCTCAAACATGCAGTTGGGTCATATTTTCTGGTGATCACTGACCGTGATTGTGTTGGATCCCACTTGGGACATGCAATTTTCAAAGTGACAGGACTAAAAGTTCTGCCATGCAATAACTCGCTTAGCACTTCTGTCGAGCAGGTCTGTTAATGCTTATTTGTTCCAGTTATGTTGTTTCCATATATATTGCATTTAATCATTCCAGAAAGCTGTGGGCAGAAAAAAATGGAAACAGAATTTTCGGAACTCATGGATGCTGCAGAGAAGACTATAGGCCTGTACTTCTCCTATGATATCAACCTAACACTTACGTGGGTATCATACTTATTAAGAGCTTTCTTTGTTACAATCTTGTTTTAAAGGTAGAGAGGATTTCAAATAAAATCTGCATGGGCCTAGCATGTTTAGGATTAGGGAAAATTTTCTCAATTGATTTGACTCTACACATGTTGTCAGCTTCATTTGCTTTTCTTCTTCTCTTGTCATTGCAAGTCTGTAAGACATTTATCTTTGTTCCTTCTATTACAGTTCACAGAGGCTATATGATCTCGGGGACGAGTTCAAGTCACTTCCACTTTGGAGACAGGTTTGCTGCCTTCTTCTTGTTGAATTATGTAGTTTTCTTACACATGAAAAGCCCAATCCTTTTGCCATTCTTTCTTGTAATCTGCATTCTGCAAGTTTTTGCAGCTTATCCTCTACTTCTATATGTAATGCTAGGTCTCCCTTTCTACCCCTTGTTGCATCTTTGGTTAGTAGGTTACACACGCTTCTCATGTAGAAAGATGGAACTGAAAATAAAGTTCATCTGATTCAAGATTCCATGCAAAGTGTATTGATTGGTTTATTTTGATATTTATTGAAATAGCAGCATGAACAAATTAATCAGCAATATCATGCATAAACATGGACCATCCTGCAATTTTGCGTAGAATAATATTGATCATCAAATAAGTTAGAGGAAGTCGCATGTGATGAACTTGTAATTCTGTGCTTTTCCATTTGAGCAGCTGAACTTTTAATTTTCGCCACTCAGTGCTAATTTCTGGTAAAGTGCTGCTCAGGCATCTTGCCAACAAAAGTTAGCTTTCTTCTTTCCAGGAAAAAGTTAGTGTACAAATCTTGGCAAAACGAACCAAACCCACAAATCCTATATCCAAGCATTGTTCACATGCTAGATATTTATTTTGTTGCTTTTAGTTTTAAAAAGACTGTCAAGTGGCAGATTGTCCAGAGTTCAAAAAAGGTGGAAGATCATCCAAGCTGAAGTGCAGAGTGTGCCTAAAATCAATTCTTCATGTGGTTAAGTACTTAAGTTTGAAAATGCTAAAGTTTGCTAGTTGCACAGCATAATAGTTAATTAGTTACTATATTGTCTGCTTTTATTTCCTTATCCTGATATCTGAAGATGGATGTGGTGGGAAGAAGTGGCATTTAACTGTCGTTGGCTTTTCATTTAGATTTAGGCATAATGACGTTTGCACATCTTTTTTCACTTAGGCCCACAGCGTGCCATTGGTAATTATTCTACCAGCATGTTTCCAATATTCAAGCTGATCCTAAGTATTGTTTGTATGTATAATTATTAGCATCTGCATTGCTGATGATAGATGGTAAGTGTTCTTAGATTTAATTGAAACTATAACGGTATACATCACTGCCATATTGAGCCTCAAAGTGTTAAGAGTTGCTTGTACTATATGTGCAATACTTTGAAGTTTGAACATGTGATGACAATTCTTCTATGCTTTCCTGATTACTCCTGCACAGATCAATTAACTATATTCTTTGCAGGCAGAACCAAGATTTCTATGGAATAGTTATTTGTTGGAGCCTCTAATTGAGAATAAAGTAAGATTCATTTTGTTATTTATTTAATTTCCAGTTTTAAACGATCTAAGAACCAATATTTGCAAAGTATTTTGATTGCTCCTTTCTTCCTTGACAGCTGGACCAGTACTTATTACCAGTCATTCAAGGAAGTATCCTTGGCTCATTGTAACATTTCAATTCACTGCCTGTGATATCAGATGATATATTATTAGTTTATACTTTAGTTACCTGTTCTATGAGGGTCATATATGTCAATTTGAGTTGCTGCAACTTAACTAAATATCAGGTTTTCAGAATATCCATGCCGAAATTGGGTCAGAGAGGGTAAATGTGACCCTGATTGCACGCAGGTGCACACGGAGGATAGGTGAGAGCTCTCAAGCTTCAAAATAAGTTTGTTCGCCAGTTTCCTTTCGTTAATTGTTAATTCACAATATTTGATCAATTTGTACTTATTTCCCAGCCTTTTGTTTTGAAGAAACTGAATGGCCTCAGATCGATTAAAAGTTTGTGTCACTGGTTTTTTTTTTTTGCTGAAGGTACTCGGATGTGGAGACGAGGAGCTGATCCAGAGGGCTATGCTGCAAATTTCGTTGAATCAGAGCAGATAATGCAATCAAAAGGATTTACAGCATCCTATGTACAAGTAAGTTTCTTCACACAATTTGAAAATCAGTTGTTAGACTATTAGTATTACATATTTTTTTTTTATGTTTAAGGTCCTTCTCTTCTTTTTTCGCTTTTTGGTTGCCCTTCATGTAGTTTATGTTCTCACAGTCTTCGTATTTGGTTATTATGATTTTTTATTCTTGGAATAACTCAGCAAAACTAATATGTATTGCAGGTTCGAGGTTCCATGCCTTTTTTGTGGGAGCAGATTGTTGATTTGACATATAAACCTAGTTTTGACATTGTTAGAGTAGAGGAGGCGGTGAGCTTTCTTGATTGATGCTTTCTTCTGTTTTATTGACATTGTTGCTCCAATAACCTGTACCTTCAATGCACTTGTATATTATCCTAACCTAACTTAGCTAGTTTTTGCGCTGCAACGCAGCTTTGGTTTAAACTTTTCTTTCATGCTAATTGGTCTTGAGTTTCTGTTCTGCAGCCTCGTGTGCTTGAGCAGCACTTTCATGATTTACAAAAGAAATATGGAGCTGTTGTGGCTGTTGATCTTGTCAATACAGTAAGTAATGAACTCTTGACTTTGGACTCACTTTAACTCTGCCTTCTCATCTTCCAAACTAAGTATTTCCTCGAGAAACTGCCAACATTTATGGTGCTGCTCCTATATAAGGGTTTCTGGTTTACAAGATCAGATTCAAACTTCTTCATTTTAAGGAATAGTCACCCATGTTTGTCCTTGAAATGGAGCTAAGTTATTCCCGTCAGGTTTCGTTGCATAAAGATATAATTATTTTGTTTCATAAGCAGAAAGCAGTGAAATGTTTATTTACAGACTTGCCTTTCATATTTATAACCATGCTTGTGTATGCATCTTTGTTGGTCTAATGATTATTCTGTTTGACAAGTGACGTTTACTTTTTACCTTTCTAATGCCTATATTTAGCATGGTGGTGAAGGCCGCCTCTATGAAAGATATGCCAAATCTATTGAGCCTATCCTCAGTGAAGATATAAGGTGACCTTTTGCCCCACTATACAGTTCCTCTATTGTGGTTTACTGTTGCTAATTGTGCTACATCTACCTATTGCAGATTCGTGCATTTCGACTTCCATCGAATCTGTGGTCATATTCATTTCGAGCGCCTTTCTCAGCTGTATGATCAAATTGAGGATTATCTTAAGAAGCATAGGTATGTTGCTAGAAGATATGAAATGAAGTTTTACATGTTGTACTGTTTATTAAATTTTTACATTGTATGTTGGTGCTACTTTTCTTCTGTTGCACTTCCCCTCTTGTCTATTTCTGCGGTGGCTTAACTGTATCTTGATTTCTTTGCCTTGCTGGTACTACTTGATCAATGATCTGTATTTGCCATTTTTTTAAAAAATAGTGCTCTGTACATGCTGCAGAAAGTAAATGTGGTTGGTTTGTGGTATTTGTTCTTGGGTTACAATGCCAAGAAGCTTCGATAGCACATACGCACAATCATATGCTTTTACTTAGCAAACAGTGTTTCGAGGTTTTATTCCTAACTTGCCATGTTTGGGATAAAAAGATTTGTTGTTATTGTTTTCTTTTTCCTTTTCTTGCTCTGGGAGGAGATCTGAAACAATTATTTTTTTTTCCTTTTCTTCACTTGGGGAGGGCAACCAAGAGCAGATAGACAACACAAGCAAAACAGACTAACACAAGAGACACTTGACTTTCCATCTCTGACAGGGACAAGCCAAAACCAGGGATGTGTATGCCAAAAATATGCAAAGTAAACTCTTCAATACATGTATGCTAGTGCATCCATCCAATATTAAAACATCAAAAGTAGTAAAGGCTAAACCCTAAGCCCTACATCCTACCACCCGAATCAAGACCCTTGTAACTGAGAGCCTAAAACATCACACTCCTAAACCTTTTTCTTATATCATGGTTCCGGTATGTGAATCATTAACTTCCATGCACTCCTATTCAAAGCCAACTCTTTAGATACATTTCAATCTCGCAAGTCTTTTTTAACTGCTTCTTTCCATATCAGTCTTGGTTTACCTTTCTCTTATGTTTTCAGTATGTCTTAAAATTCCACTACGTACCGGTGCTGCAGAAGGCCTCGGTTAGACATGTCCAAACGATCTCAAGCGATGTTGGTAGTTTTCTCTTCAATTAGTGCTACTCTCACCCTATCACGTATATCATCATTGCGAATTCGATCTCACCTTGTGTGACCACAAAGCCACCGCAACATCCTCATCTCTACTATACTCATCTTCTGTACATGTTGTCTTTTAGTCACCCAGCATTCCACTCCATATAGCATCGTAGGTCTGATCGTCATCCTATAGAACTTACTCTTTAACTTTTGAAGGATATTTTTATCACATGGACACCCAATTCTTGGTGCCATTTCATCTACCCCGCTCTTATCCTGTGGCTCATGTCTTCATCAATCTCGCCGTCCCTCTGCAGTATCGAAATATCGAAAAGTGTCCTTTCTAAGCATTACTTGTCCGTCTAGACTAACATCTCTATCATTTGCCCTGTCACCACTGAAATAACACCGCATATACTAAGTTTGTCCTACTAAGTCTGAAGCCCTTCGATTTAAAGTCTTTCTCTATAACACTAGTTTCCTATCGACACCTCTGCTACTCTCATCAACTAGCACTACATCATAAGTGAAAACATACACTAAGGGATATTCCTTGTATGTCCCGCGTGACCTCATCCATCGTTAGGGCAAAAATGTATGGACTCAATACTAACCCTTGGTGTAATCCTATCTTAATAAAAAAGTCAGTATTGCTATCACATGCTTTAACGTTAGTCACAACATTTTCGTATGTATCCTTGATTAAGATAACATACCTTATTGGGACTTTTTTCCCCTTTGAAATGCCTACCACATGATTTTTTCTTAGCACTTTGTCATAGGTTTTCTCCAAGTCGATAAACACCATGTGAAGATTCTTCTTTTGCTCCCAATACCTCTCCATCAACTGTTGTATCAAAAAAATCGCCTATGTGGTCGACCTCCTAGGCATAAAACCAAATTGATTTTTTGGTCACGCTAGTCACTCTTCTTAAACAGTGCTTAATCACTCGCTTCCAAAATTTCATTGTGTGGCTCTTTAGCTTAATTCCTTTATAACTACTACAACCTTGAATGTCTCCTTTTTTTGAAAATTGATGCTAATGTGCTTCTCCGCTACTCGTTAAGCGTATTGTTCTATTTAAAAATGCTATTGAACAAATTAGTTAGCCAAACGATTGACACATCTCCAAAGCATTTCCACACTTCAATAGGAATGTTATCAGTCATCAATGTCTTACCTATTTTCATCCTTTTTAAGGCCTCTTTTACTTTAGATTCCTAAATTCTTCAAATGAGCCGCCTATCAGTGTTGTCAAAAATATCAACCAGTTCAATCATACTATCCTTACTGTCTCCATTGAATAGCTTGTTGAAGCAATCTTCACCTATTCTTGATCTCGTCATCTTTCACCAAGTTTATTAGTGTTATCTTTGATGCATTTAAATTGGTTGAAATCTCTCGTCATCCTTTCTCGAAGTTTGGCCATCTTGTAGATATCCTTCTCGCCCTCCTTTGTAATTAGCTTCTGACAAAATTCCTCATAGGTCTTGCCCCGTGCCTTACTGCTTTCTTTGCATTCTTTTTGGCTGCTCTTCTATATGTTGTCGTTGCTCCTATTGTGCTGCATGTGCTTGTAACATGCCTTCTCCTCGATAGCCTTTTTGCACTTTCTCGTTCCACCACCAAGTGTCTTTAGATTTGCATCTTCTCCTCAGGTCACTCCAAGCATGTTCGTAATGACCTTTCTGATGTGAGTTGCCATTTCTGTCCACGTATTGTTTGCTTCTCCCATGTTCTATACCCCTTCTGTGATCATCCTCTCCTTAAATGCCTATGAGGCGTCCTCTTTGAGTTTTCACTACTTCGTTCTCGTGGCTTTGGTGACCTTAGCCTATCGAACTCATATCCTAAAACGAAAGTCGGAAACTATCAACTTATGTTGAGAGACAACACACTCTTTAGGTATAACCTTTAAATCTATGCAGGCTCGTTTGTCCTTCCTCCTAGCAAGGACAAAATCGATTTGGCTAGAATGTTGACCACTGCTAAAGGTAACTAAATGGCAATATCTCTTTTTAAAAAAAGGTGTTAGCTATCATGAGGTTATAGACTACAACAAAGTTCAAGATATCTTCTCCTTGGTTCCTCTCACCATAACCAAAACCCTCATGCACCCACTGAAACCCCCACTAGTTGTACCAACATGACCGTTGAAATCGTCTCATAAGAAAAATTTCTCACTGTTAGGTACACTTCTAACCATGTAATCTAGATCTTCTCAAAATTGCCTTTTAGCAGCCTTACTTAGACCTACTTGTGGAGCATATGTACTAACAACATTCAAGACCAAGTCACCAAAGACTGCCTTGAATAGGATAATTCTATCGCCTTGTCTCCTCACGTCAACAACTCCGCTCTTGAGGCTCTTATCGATTAAGATGTACATTCCATTCCTACTTCTTTCTGTTCCAGTATACCATAACTTGAAGCTACTAAGCTAGTATGCTCCACCTCCTTTGTCTTTTGACCCGTCCATTTAGTCTCTTGAACGCATAAGGTATTTACGCGTCTCCTAATTGCCATATCAACTAACTCTTTTAACTTACCTGTTAAAGACCCTATATTTCAACTACCCAGATGGATCCTACTCTCCTCGGCTAGCTTTTTTGCCCCTCGCACTTATTGAGTAAAGTGCAAAGTCCCTTGCACATTTTGCACTACCTTCCGGCGATGATGTAGTGCATCTCTAAGGGAGTGACATCCTAGCCCTTGCTCATTTATCACCACACTTGGGTTCCGATATGGCACATTGCTAAGAGGGTTACGCCCTAATGAAAATCTTTTTGGTTTCATTCCATGGAAAAGGGCCTTTTTTTACGTTAACTTGTTATGTTTAACACAACCCTTCTTTTTTCTGGTTTGGACAGGCTATATAGAAAACTACACAGGCGGAGTTAAAAGGAAAAAGAAAAAAATGCTTTGGATCTGAAAATTCCTATACATCTGATTTTCTGATGATGATCGTACTATATCATAAAAGCCTCTTATTGCTTCCTTCTCATGGTCTCACTAACATTATGGTATAGGTACTTTCTTTTGAATGATAAAGGCGAGAGAATTGAGGAGCAGACTGGCACTGTCAGAACAAATTGTGTTGATTGTTTAGATCGTACTAATGTAACTCAGGTACATACTTCCTAGTATGATTTTATTATGAGTTTTTCAAATTGAATTCTAGGTACTGATAACTTATGGTTGATTAAAAAAATGGTTCTCTGCTGTAACATCATTATGGCCTCCCTTTCTTTTGAAATCTATAGATAATAGGGTATGTTGTTTAGATGTGAAAGGGATATTCTTTCTCCTTTTGTTGCAGTATTACAACCTAGATGCATTTTCAGCAGATGCAGAACTTGACAACATAACTTCTTCTAGGTCATTCTGTAGTGTGTATCAAAGTATGTTAATGGGCCGATAGACTGGTTTTGCTTTTATATACCTTTAAGACAAGCATGATCTACAGAGATTAACTGGTTTAGGTTGAGCCACATGTTTGGTTTGATGGTGGTCTGTGCTTGAACAAAAACATAATATTGATGCAGTCAGATTACATGCATCAATGACAATTAGGATATGGTTGCCTCATTTACATCTGATTGCAGATTACATGGAGTACATCAATTTCAAAGTATTTGTACTTGTATGTTGATGGACGAACCATTATTGTAGCCATTTCTTTATATTGAATCTTCTCTTCTCTTTCCATTTTGATCTGCATATGGAACTCTGATAGTCTCTAGGATGCATAAACAGAGCATGATTGGGAGAAAAATTCTGGAAAGCCAGCTTCAACGGATAGGTGTTCTTGGTGCTAACAATACAATCAGCAATTATCCAGCTTTTGACGCAAATTACAAAGTTTGTAAGTATTATGTCTGATATTCACTAACCATGGATCTTATTTATATTTCCCCGTACTTGTCTTCGAACAATGTTGCTGGAACCAAACAACTGACTTGCTGTTTCAGTGTGGGCCAATCATGGGGATGCAATAAGCACTCAGTACTCTGGAACTCCTGCTTTGAAGGGAGACTTTGTCCGGTAATTTCTATGGAACAAATTCCATATTTGCTTATTTTTAAAGTGCTCGCATTACAATTGCTAGCATTTTTATTTCCTCCCTTTTTCATTCGCATAAATTGGATCAACTAATTTAAGAGTAGTAGTAAGTCTTGCCACCTTGAGTGTCTTCACAGCTGAGCTGCTATTATTTTATATGAAACTAAAAATGTTTGAAGATGCTGTAACATCTGGTGAACTAAATCTCTTCTCCATTTCACCTTGATAATGGCCAATGTTAAACTGATGTACTTTTTACTGGTGCTGTGCAAAGTTCTCATCACTAACATCGATCCAATTCCCGTTGGATAGTGCCTAATTTCCCACATGCCAATGTCATCATTGATGTTAGATGATGTATTGCCGGCTGGCCCTTTGGGCTGCACGGCTGCCCCCTTTGGGCCTCATATGATTGGGTTATTGTGTTTGAGTCCTAATAGGCAAGGAGTCCTAATCCTGGTTGTATTTGCCATAACTCTAGGTCATCCTTGCCTATATATATGTGTAAACATATCTCTCATAATCAATCTATTCAATTCAGTGCCGCAATCTCTTCTTACATGGTATCAGACAGGTCGTTCCACGACCTCCAACTTCCGCTCCAACCCTAACTCTGTTTTCTTGGCCACCATGCCGGGCGAGTTCCCGCCGCCGGCTTCCTCTTCTCCTGCAGCCGCTGCCGAAGCCGATCCCTTCTTGGCAGAAGCCGCCGCCATGGCTAAAGACGAAGCACGCGCCGCCAAGGTGGCCCACGACGCCCGCCTCGCTGCCGCCGCCAAAACCCGCGCCGCTGCTCTCGCGCGGGCCGAGGCCGCTGAGCGCAAGGCCGCCGTCGCCGCCCAAGAACGCGTGGCCGCTGCTGATCGCGAGCGCGCCGCCACCACTGCCGATGCCGACGTCGACGCTGAGTCCGTCCGCGAGGCTCTTCCCATCCACGACGCTCTCCTTCACGAAGCTGCCGCCATCGCCAACCTCCACGCTCAGGCCGTCGGCGTGCAGAATATTCGCTCGCTGGTTCCCCTCGTCCTCGACCTGACCTCCGGCCATTACACCCGGTGGCGTGAACTCTTTCTTCTTGCTCTCGGGAAGTACTCCCTCGAGGGCCACGTTCTCATCGACGATCCCAAGCCGGCCCTCCCCGACTGGGTCCGCATGGATTGCGTCGTCAAGTCCTGGCTTCTCGGCACTCTCTCGACCGAGCTCGTCGAAACCGTGCTGGAATGCCGGGCCACCGCACGCGTCACCTGGCTCGCCGTCGAAACACAGTTCCTCGGCAACAGGGAGTCGTGCGCCCTCTACCTCGACGCTGAATTCTGGAGCTTCGTCCAGGGCGACCTTTCAATTGCTGACTACTGTCGACGCTTCAAAAGCATGGCTGACGCCTTTGCTGACCTCGGGGAGTTCGTCGCTGACCGGACTCTCGTCCTCAATGTCATCCGCGGACTCAACGACAAATTCACCGCCATCGGCTTGCATCTTCAACGGAGCCGGCCCTTCCCCTCCTTCCTTGAGGCACGCGCCGATTTGCTTCTGGAAGAGCTCAATCTGGCCAACCGGAAGACATCCCCTGCCACCGCCTTGCTCACCGCCGGCGGCCAGCCCGCCTCAGCACCTGCCCTGTCCTCTTCGGCTCACAGCGGCAATGGGGGCGGCGGCGGGGGCGGCGGTTACTCCCAGTCCCGCAACCGGCGTGGCAAGCGCGGCGGGGGCGGCAGCTCCTCCCAGTCCCGTGGCCAGGGCGGCGCGCCATCACAAACAACCGACGCAGGCGGCACAAGCACAGCCGGCGGGTCCAAATCCGGCGGCTGGCCCAGCTTCTTCAACCCTTGGACCGGGACAATCCAGATGTGGCCCGGTCCTCGGCCTCTTGCGCCGCTTCCGCAGGGCCGCTTCCCTGGGCCGGCCGCGTCTCCCCAACCGCAGCCTCATGCGCTGCTGGCTGCAGCCCAGAATCAGTGGGCGGCGACGGGACTTCCCGGCCAGGTCGCCGGGCAGAACCAGTGGGCGGCGGCGGGTCTTCCGGGCCAAGTCACAGGGCATAACCACTGGGCGTCGACGGGTCTTCCTGGCCAGATCGCAGGACCGTATGGCGCCCCTGCTGGTCTACCCTCTTGGGATCAGAACAACCTGGCGAGTTCATTCTCCACCATGACATTAACACCGCCTCAGCAATCCGAATGGTACTTCGACTCGGGGGCTACCTCCCATATGGCCGCCGACCCTGGTATCCTCTCTTCCTCTATCTCCTGGTATCCCACTCCCTCTTCAATTGTTGTCGGTAACGGTTCTTTGCTTCCCGTTACCTCTACTGGCACAGTCGATCTTCATGGCCATTTTTGTCTTAATAACGTTCTTGTTTCCCCTACTCTTATTAAAAACCTTATTTTTGTTCGCTAGTTTACTTCTGACAACAACTGTTCTATTGAGTTTGATCCCACTGGCTGTTCTGTGAAGGATCTTCGGTCTCGGAACGTGATCATCAGGTGCAATAGCTCCGGGCCGCTATACCCTCTGCATCTTCCTGCCGCCGGGTCCTTCCTCGCCGAGTCCTCCACTTCACTTTGGCATCGCTGCCTTGGTCATCCGGGTCATGCAGTTTTGTCTCAATTAGCGAATTCTTCCATTATTCTCTCATGTAATACAAACACAGGCCATTCTATCTGCCATGCATGTCAACTGGGTCGACACGTGCGTCTTCCATTTCCTGTGTCAGCATCGCGTGCTTCAAATAAGTTTGATCTCATACACTGTGACCTATGGACTTCACCTGTTGATAGTGTCTCTGGTTACAAATACTATTTGCTCATTCTTGATGATTGCTCGCACCACCTTTGGACGTTTCCCCTTAGGCTCAAATCTGACACTTTTTCAACACTCGCTAATTTTTTCTCTCATGTTTCCACTAAGTTCGGCGCCACCATTAAGGCAGTTCAGTGCGACAACGGCCGCGAGTTCAACAACTCTAGCGCCCGCACGTTCTTCCTCACTCGTGGCGTCCACCTTCGCATGTCTTGTCCGTACACCTCCCAACAGAACGGTAAAGCTGAGTGTATCATTCGGTCTATCAATAATGTCATTCGCTCACTTTTGTTTCAGGCATCTATGCCACCATCCTATTGGGTCGAGGCATTGGCCACTGCCACGTATCTCCTCAACATCTTACCCACCAAGACGCTAAACTTCTCCACACCGCACCACGCCCTCTTTGGGACGTCACCGTCATATGCTCACCTTCGCGTTTTTGGGTGCAAATGCTACCCAAACCTTGCCTCCACAGCCTCCCACAAACTCGCTCCTCGCTCTGCCCTATGTACCTTTCTTGGTTACTCCGCCCATCATAAGGGATACTGGTGTCTCGACATGACTTCCAATCGGGTCTACATCTCTTGTCATGTCATCTTCGATGAAAAATCCTTTCCCTTTGCTGATCTTCCGTCCACCCCATCCACGGAGGATTTTGAGTTTTTGGATGATTATACTAACCCAGTGCCGACCCCTATCGGTCCGTCGTGCACATATTTACCTGTAGGTCTACCTCTCGCACGTGCGCCACGCGCGGCACCGGCCTCGCCCATACCACGCCCGGTTTCGGAAGAGGCTCCGCTCGCACCCCTACCTTGCGCAGCCCCAGCAGACGCTGCGCCGGCGACCTCGCCACGCGCAGCACCGGAGGACGCCGCGCCACGCACGGCACCGTCTGCCCCCGCACCCGCACTGTCACGTGCGGCACCCAGCTCGCCTGCATTGCCACATGCGGCCCCCGCTGATCGCACGATTCGCCACGTCTACACACGCCGTCCGAAGGCGACCTCCGGCTCGACCTCCGCCCAGCGCCCCCTCCGGCGCACTCGGACCCGCCCCGACGCACTTTCCCCCAGGTGCCATTCCGGTGCCTCCCATGCTGAATCAGCACTCGATGACGACACGCAGCAAGTCCGGATTCCAACTACCCGCTCTCTACCACGCCACGCCAAGCCAATGTCGCCCGTCCCGCGAACGTACTGTAGCGCCCTCGCCGACCCCAATTGGCGGGCTGCTATGGAGGAGTACGCCGCTCTCTTGCAAAACCACACTTGGGAGTTGGTTCCTCGCCAGCCGACCGCAAACATCGTCTCCGGCAAGTGGATTTTCAAGCACAAGTTCCAAGCCGACGGCTCCCTAGAGCGCTACAAGGCGCGCTGGGTTCTTCGGGGTTTCACTCAGCGGCCTGGTGTAGATTTCGACGAGACATTCAGTCCAGTGGTCAAACCGGCGACCGTTCGCACGGTTGTGTCGCTGGCTTTGTCTCACCGCTGGCCACTCCAACTCAACGTGAAGAATGCCTTTTTGCATGGGACCTTATCCGAGACTCTACTGCTCACAACCTTCCGGGTTCGAGGACTCGGCTCATCCGGACTTTGTGTGTCGGCTCAACAGGTCTCTCTACGGCCTCAAGCAGGCGCCACGGGCCTGGTACAGTCGTTTTGCAACCTACCTGCTCACCCTCGGATTTGTTGAAGCCAAGACCGACACATCGCTCTTCGTCTACCGTCGTGGCTCCGAGACAGTCTATCTCTTACTTTATGTTGATGACATCATCCTCACCGCTTCGTCAGATGACTTACTTCGGCGCACTGTTCCGCCCTGCAGCGGGAATTCTCTAAGGACCTTGGCCCGCTTCATCACTTTCTCGGGATGCATGTCCAGCGACGCGGCAATGGTCTCTTCCTCTCTCAGCGACAATACATGTTGGGTATCCTCGCTCGTGCCGGCATGGCTGACTACAAGCCGTGCTCCACTCCGGTCGACACCAAGCCCAAGATACCTGCTACCGCCGGCGCACCTGTTCAGGACCCATCGGATTTTCGTAGTCTTGCCGGTGCCCTTCAATACCTCACTTTCACCAGGCCAGACATCTCCTATGCCGTTCAGCAGGTCTGTCTCCACATGCACGACCCGAGGGAGCCCCATCTTGCAGCTTTGAAGCGCATTCTTCGATACATCCGAGGTACTCTCGACTTTGGACTCATCCTCCAGCCGTCCACTCAGTCCAACCTGGTAGTCTACTGGATGCTGATTGGGCAGGATGTCCAGACACGCGCAAATCCACATCGGGCTACGCCGTCCTCCTTGGAGACAACCTTATCTCTTGGTCCTCCAAACGCCAAGCCACGGTGTCTCGCTCCAGTGCTGAAGCAGAATACCGTGCTGTGGCCAACGCGGTCGCCGAAGCTACATGGCTGCGCCAACTTCTTCTCGAGCTTCACTGCCCCCCCGGTGCGCCTCCTTGGTCTACTGTGATAACATCAGCGGCGTCTACATGTCCACCAACCCAGTCCAGCATCAACGCACCAAGCATATTGAGATTGATCTTCACTTCGTTCGAGAGCGAGTCGCCCTTGGAGACATTCGGGTTCTGCACGTTCCCACTACATCGCAGTATGCCGATATTTTCACCAAAGGGCTGCCATCTTCAGTCTTCACCGAGTTCAGGTCCAGTCTCAACGTCCGCTGTGCCGACGCTTCGATTGGGGGGGGGCATGTTAGATGATGTATTGCAGGCTGGCCCTTTGGGCTGCACGGCTGCCCCCTTTGGGCCTCATATGATTGGGTTATTGTGTTTGAGTCCTAATAGGCAAGGAGTCCTAATCCTGGTTGTATTCTATAAGCCATAACCCTAGGTCATCCTTGCCTATATATGTGTAAACATATCTCTCATAATCAATCTATTCAATTCAGTGCCGCAATCCCTTCTTACAATTGAAAAAGGACATAAGAGAATGATAGAGTGCATGAAATTGATAGAGTCCAGTATTATGGGCAAATTGGTCAGTAACACTGCAAAGATCACATGAGTGCGAAAGTAACATTGATGGGTCAATGACATTGTAGCATGTTTCTATTTTTCACTCTTTCGAGCTACAACAGCTTTATGTTCGTATTTTATATTTTTCTTCTTTAAATCTTTAGAAACAAAAAGTCATGTGTAATTTATTATTTCTTATACTTAGCTTGTCCATATTTTATATTTGTTTCTGTCTATTAGGTACGGGAAACGAACTACTCAAGGAATTCTTAATGATCTATGGAATGCACTTGCTAGATACTACTTGAACAACTTCGCAGATGGTACTAAGCAGGTATTTTGCTGTCTTTGCATACATGCAACTGAATGGGTCAGAAAAATAAATTAGTTCACAATGTGGTGGGTTTGATCGGGTTCACCGTTGATGGGTTGGGGCAAAGTTGGGGCCAGGTTTTATGTTTGACAAATAAAATGAGCAAGTTAAAAATAATCTTGTATCAACTCAATTTATAGAAGTATAGTTATATCTATTGTCGAACCAGGAATCATATCCAGACCCTCGTGTATTTTTGTACTAGTTCATGATTAGTGGCTAGTACACATGGTTCCTCAGAGAATATCATCAACATCCATACATGAATTTAAATAAAAGGGTACTTAGATAATATTAAGCAGTCATACATAGACCATAATGATCAAGTTTTACAAACTAGGCCATATAGGCCAAATACCATAAAGCAAAGTCTACAACGGAAGATAAATAAAGATAATTCCCATGTGGTTTGCGACCTAATATTCGGCCTTATCGTCAAAACCGGCAGCATAGAAGTAAACCCAATGCCGGATCGTCTCCTTCAGCTGGTAATTGTTCAACAAGCAAGGTGAGTA
Source organism: Dendrocalamus latiflorus (assembly GCA_017311315.1). Lineage (NCBI taxonomy): Eukaryota > Viridiplantae > Streptophyta > Magnoliopsida > Poales > Poaceae > Dendrocalamus > Dendrocalamus latiflorus. The sequence continues at coordinate 44,355,496 of CM029642.1, read as the reverse complement.
CTTTTGTACTCAAGACTTTCCCAAATGCTATTAACTACATGTAAGGTTATTCAAGGGTGGCTATATTATCTTATTGCACAAAGTGCAAAGCTAATTTTTCAGTTTAAATATGGATAATAGTAATCTCCAAACAATATTTGTAAAAACAAGTAATTAGTAGCTAGTAAGTAAATAGCAAGTAGCCATATTCATTAATAATATAGAAGGTAGGTTCCAAGGACTTACTCTAGTATGGTTGCATAGTTCATTTACCATGCCATATAATTCCATTGTCCCAAAACATTTTCCATAAATTCATTTTCTAAATTTCCAATTTCTAAAACCAAAGTTTAACCAAGTGTGACCTTTCCTTGTACTGCCCATGACCGAGGGCATGACTATTCGAATAAATTAAGATCTCAATCTAAAGAGGATGTACAACTTTTATGACACAATATGATCAACTTAATCTGTCAACCAATGCACACAACATGATAAGAGTGTGACAAAGATGATCATAACAAGGCCTTTACAATACCTCACCCTAACATTAACCCACCCAATGATGCTCAAGACACGGACGCTGTTTACCATCGTCATGAGGTATTAACCATTGCGTCAGTAAGGTCTTGCATTTAGTGCGCAAGAACCCCCTTTGAACATGAACGCCATTTACCATCGTCCGCAATGACAACATGCGGGTATAATGCTAGTTGTTAATAAATTATTCAGGTAGGTCCTCCTCACAAGGGCATGCGCTTGTACGATGTGTGCTTGAATTTATGGCACCAGAGCTCAGTCGTTAAGCCACCCAAGCGAGACTACCACTAACCCAAATTCAACACTACCTACCATTCACCAAGTCAAAATCATTGTTTCCATTTTACCAACATAAATTTTCCAGAAGTATAACCATGTCCAAAAATGTGTCATAAGTGTTTTTTCCAAAGTTTCCCATCCCTAATCTAGTATTTTCCAAAATGTCAATTCTAATCATGGCTAAGCTTTTGCTTGACATACTAGACTAAGTCCCGCTAAGTTATTTCGAGTGAGTGGGTAATTATTCCTAGGGTGACAATGGCAAGGATATTCAATGTCAAGGAGGTATCCTTGTCAACATTTGGCATTATCTGAGTCCTATACACAATATAGTTATTTTTATTCAAATTAAGCATGCACAAAATATTTATAATGAAAAGAACATAGCATTTAAAATTGGGATCAACATGATTAAGGGGGGGTGCTTGCCTTGCTCATTAAACACTTGTTCTTGTTTTGGATCAACCTCGACCGCACCCCGGTCGGTTTCTAAACAAAGAAAGCCAAAGAACACAAATAATGCCAAATAATTCCAAATAAAAGCCAAAAATCAAAAAATTGTACTGGGAGAAGGACCCTCAATTTAGAAAATTTTAGATACAAAATAAAGTCAATTGAAGTATGTATAAGGGAGAACGGGCTATTAGAAGTTATGTCGGGGAGAAAATCAAAGAAAAAGAAAAGGAAAAACACTGTGCTGAACGTGGGGCCTACTTGTTTTTAATTATTTTCTTTAATTCGCAAATTCAGTGTACTGCGCAGACGCTGACGTGTGGGGCCATGGTTCACCTGAATCGGTGGGGACCATAGGTGGCTCTAAGGCGGGGTAGAGGTGAGCGCGAGGAGGCAGAGTAGAGAGGAGGGACGAGGTGCTGCAGGAATCCAGGGTGGGGAATAGTCTCTGCGACGGTGCAGCACCCAAGCGAGAATAAGAAGGGACGAGTACGTGCTTGACGAGGCAAAGCGCAGCTGTGACAGCCATACAGTGTTGAGCACCTCGCTGGCTCAGTAGCAAATAGGGAGGAGAGGGAATGGAAGAGATGGAACGAGGCATGGCTGTCAAGGTGACTTCGTGGAATATGCCATGACGTGATGCCGAGAGACTCGAGATAGTGGGTCCACGGCGATGGTGGCAAGCCAGTGTGAAGGCGTAGCATGGCAGCCGCAGCCTAAGCGAAGTTAGAGCGCACTCTAGCACTTGCGGTGCGCGAGCTAGGCGATGAGAGGCTAGCAGGTGGACCGCAGGTCCATGTGCAGCGAGAGAGGGAGATTTGCGAGAGAAGGGGGTTTTCAAAATTACACGTTGCTTATAAAGGAAACAACAAATAGAGGCAACTCACGAAGGGCATGGCACTAGGCTGACTATTGGGTTAATTATGTGAAGAGTGCTAAGCAGGCGTTAAGATTTGGCCTAGAAAGTTTTCAGGGATTTCAAATTGGTTTTGGAATAAATTAATCTAGAAATAGGTTTTCATTTATAAAAATAAGTAAATTACCTCTAAAAAGTGCACAAAAATTCACAGATGTAACTTGTTATATTTGAAATCAAAATGAAATATTTCCAAAACTTGAAAATGTTTTGTTGACTTTGCAAAAATTCTTTTAGGCTCGAAAAAATAAGAAAAACATTTATAAATTATGAAAAATTCAAAAAATTGCTCAAAATTTTTATAAGGAATAAAATATCTATTTTATCTAGAATTTAGAATTTTATGGCTGTTACATCTATAAGAAAAGGTATTTCCTATTTAGAGGCTAAATAATGGTAAATTAAGTAATTTTATCAGTAATTGAGTTTAATATGGTAGAAAAGTAATCATATTGATATATTTGTGCATAACATACCATACTAATGCATTTAAAAATATGCATTACATGAGATCATTGGTGAGGCGGGCCATCTAGGTGGATCCATCTCTGACTTGCATCACTAGACACTTCTCATAATTATACAATTTATACTTTGGTAGTTCGTCATTTTTTTGGACCCGATATGGCCGGATACGTATCCTGCCTGTATCGGTGATTTTCCCGTTTTTCAAAAAAAGAAAGAAAATAATTCCCGATACTTGGTGGATACTTCCCCGATACTTTCTCGATACCTCTCAACCCTTATCTCTTATTCCACTCGTTACGAAGTCATCTATTCGCTCGTTATGTTCCCACAGGCACACGCAATTCCTCTGACCCCCGACGCCGCTTCCTTGCTCTCCTGTCCACACCACTACTACTTCCCTGCACTTGCCTGCCGCCGCTATTCCCGTTCCCCTAGTCCCCAGATCTGGTGACTGTCGTCTCCCCTCTTTTCGCTCTCCTGTTATTTATTTCTCTCCTCTTTATTTCTTCTCTATGCTTGTTGAGGAAAAAGAGATAGAGAGATTGAGGTGGGATTAGTGCGGGGTGGCGGCTGTAGATGGGAGTAGAGAGATCGAGATAGGTAACCCTAAGTGGCTGGGCGTGGTAAGCCGGTAAGTGGGCTGGTGGGTTGCTCTTTGTTGGTGGGCTGGCTGGTTACGATGTGGTGATCTGGGTGGGCTGCCTATTTCATTATAAGAAATCAGTTATTTCGGTATTTTTTTTATTTTTTATCATATATATACGTACGTATCGTTGTATCGATGTTTTTGGAGAAATGGCGTATCGCGTATCGTATCCGTATCGGTGTATCCGGGCCAGTGATCGGTTTACCGGCGGTTACCGGCCGGTAATCGGATGTACCAGCTGGAACCGGGAAATTTAAAACCGCCCGAAATTTCAAATGCGAAAATTTGAATTTGTAGATGCACTGTAGCTTGCATTGGATGCCTACTAATCAGATTGGGAGCATGTGGGGTCAATGGGGCCTTTGCTTTTGCTTTTGCTTTTGCTTGTGAACTTTTGATGTTTCTGCATGTGGGAGACAAAAGGCTTGAGATGCTTATATAAATTTCTAATGGTTACATCTTCATGACTTCACATGTAAGATATTTGAGTGAATTTCAAATATACCAAAGGCCAAGGTTACCATATATGGACATATGGGACAATGCCGAACAAAAGAATGCATGTAAAATATAGTTGTGCTTATACCCTTTCCAATCTGGTAATGTTAAATGATGTCTTGGCTGCTCTTGTGTTGATGTAAGATTGTGGTAGAGTGCTGCTCTGTCAAGATTCTGTAGTGCTAGACTATTTAACTCATATTCATTTCAGTATTCTAAATTAGACAGGCAGTTAGACTTTAGTTGCAATTTTTTTGAGAACAGTAGGGAGAGCCCTCCTGAAATATATATTATATATTATGTGTGTGTGTATAATATAAAATAGTTTACATAGTGACATACAAAGTTCCACAGGAACTAAGGCACAGCTGAAAAACCTATTCAGCCTAACAAAACTGAAAATAACCAACTAACAACAGCTGAAAATCATCAAGCAGATAGAGAATAGCAACCAAATCCGGTTTTTCCGGTTTTCTCACCGGTAAAACCGGTAACTGGTCCGGTTACCGGCCGCCTCCCGCCCCGAACAAAAAAAATGTTTGATAAATTTCATCCGGTTTTATACCGGGATTACCGGTTACCGGGCGGTAACCGGCCGGTTACCGGTACCGCCCGGCGGCCGGGATTCTCCCCGGTAACGGTTTTTTGATCCTTGATCCGGGCAACCTATCTGAGTATAATTATTTGAGTCGTGAATATTAGATTTGTCTTATTCATAGAGCAAACATGGCTGATTTCTTTGATAGTATAAGAATGGGCGCTAGTACATGGAGAACCTAAGTCAAGTATCTTCTGTAAATGGCTGGGCAGATGGCTTATTTGGCATGCAACAAATATAGTGTTATGGATGCTAGTTTGAAGACGGCTCTATTGAGTAAAACTAAGCAAGCCCTATACCATTTCATTTTTTTTTTTCGAAAACGCAGGAGAGCTGCGATTCATTGCATTAGGGGGAAGAAAAATAGGGGGGCCCCCAACAGGAACCTCACTCATACGGGGACCAAATATGAATGAGGCTAGAACACAGACTCAAAAAACAAACACAAAGCCTAGCTGACCTAGGTTGCAAGGGTAAGCCCTAACCCTTGCAGCTTCTTCGCACCAGCCAAGCACCAAAGGCTGTGCTCGTCCTTCAACTCACTCAAAATCAAGTTGACCGAAGGAGAAGCCCCCTCAAACACACAAGCATTCCTATGCTTCCATAAAATCCAGGCGCCAAGTATAATCAGAGTGTTCACTCCTTTTTTGTGCTCCTTTTTAACTCTTCTCATCGTCTTGCGCCAAGTATACCATTTCATTTGTTATTGTATTCTGGATATTCTTGCCTTAGGATATGACAAATGCTGGAACAAAGTGCACCGATGTCTGATGTCTCATTATTTTCATATTGTCTTGTATAGGATGCCATGGATCTTCTTCAAGGACATTACATTTCCTCTGTTAGTCGGGAAGTCAGAACTCCAATCAAAGCAGGACTTCTGGAGAATTATGTGGTGGGTACAATTTTGCTATTGCTTGAAATTGCTCTTTTGGAAATGGAATCATCTTATTGTGACTTGCTAACTGTGAATTCCATAGTGTTGGTTAGTGGTTACCTCTCAAATCATTTGTGTAAATTTGATACTATTTGTTAAAAATGATTGTAATTTGCAATGAACTGGTATGCGGGATTTTGACATTTGTAACATAAAAATGAAGTGACGAATCTTATTTAAGACCAGTTTAGCATTTCACACACCTTACATCTTATCCTGATCATGTATATTTGAAAATAAACTACTTCTATAAGAAATGCTTTCTTATTTGAGATTTTACTGTTTAGAGAGAGAGAGAGAGAGAGAGAGAGAGAGAGAGAGAGTATTTGTGCTCTTACTAGGTAGCTGGGTGACAAAACAACTTAAAAGAGTTGTCTTTTGGGCTGTAGTACTCATTTTGTAGTTTGGAGCAAAAAATCTTAACAGTCCTCTGTCAGCATTTGAAGCTGAGCTTGTTCGGCGACCTGCACTTCTTTTGCATATGACGCAATGGTTATTAGTTGTTTATGTGTGCCATAGTGTCCAGTAATCTCTGGGCTAACTACTTGCTTTAGACAAAATGTTAGGACATCTGATGTTGCATGTTGCATGGCAATGCCGACGATGACACCTTTTAATTTTCCTAACAGAACAAATAGTCTTACTGGCACGATTTCCCCTTTGCAGTCCTTCCGCCTTGCTTTTGCATTGGTTTTGGTAGCTGTTATGTTCATGATGATGTCACTAAGACAAGGTAAGATTTCTGACTGCTGAAATGGACATAGTTGAATGTTTTAATTAACTTATGCTGATTAGGGCGCTCCTAACATTTACTTTCATTGTGAAAAGCAGTTGCGTTCACCATCCTTTTCTCTATCTACACATTACTGTGGACCTTAAATAAATATAATGCTGTTGACTTGATCTTTGTTTACACTAATCAAGAGAACTATGTAAAAAATTCATATGCAATGCAGTCACTGGGCCAAAATCCACTTATGGACAACTTACGCTTCAGTGATTTAATGGAAAAGTTGTGCTTTTGTAAATCAATTCTACAGGCTTTTGGAACCATATTCTTACATGAACTCATGGAACATATGTACAAACTAACTACTTCAGTATCTTTGCAGCGCGGAATGATGTTCGCCATTCGGTGCTATCACTTCTGTGGGCTGGTCTATGCGTTGGCATCACACGATATGTCAAAACCAACGGCCGGAAGTTCACCAACCGACCTCGTTTTTACCAGTTGCGCCATTGATGGGAGCAAAGGGGCTATTTGCATAGTCGAGCGAGCCTGATAGCATATCGTCAACTTCGGGCAACACCTCCTTTTGCGAAGATTTATTCATACCACTTTTTGTAGGGCAGTTGCCCTCCCCAATTTTGTAATAAGCTTTATTTCCCCCACTTTGTTTCGCTTTTCCCACGGTGTTCTGTGCATCACGGTTTGGTCAATTTAATCTACCTGTAAAACCTAATTGCTACAGGAGTATACATACGATAGCAGATTAGTGATGCACATTTACTCCCCTTTGCTACGTCTGGCTCAACCAGTAATGACTGTACTTACCATCTTTTTCTGAGGGAAGGAATGGATCGTAATGTCATAAATTGGTTCTTTGTTTTCCATTTGCCACCGGACAGCTCTTGTTACAAATTACAATCATTCTCATTTTTTGGTATTCTGACTCGAACTGATTTTCACAGTCCTCTCTTTGTGCCAATCAGTCAGGCTCATTACCGGGTCCGTTCAATTTGAGTTGCTGCAACGAACAAAGCGGGTGAAGCTGCATGCTGTTAGTTGGCTGAAACAAACAAGAAAATTGGTGGGGAACCGCATAGCAGGACAGGACGTGAGGTATTCTAGGATGCCGACCAAGGAGGTCTATGGTAGAAATGAAAGAAAATGGTGCCGACTGGCTGGGGCCAGCTACAATGGTTGTGGAGGGATTCCAATCCTCTTCCATTGCGTTACAGTGGCGTCGTGCCATTATCCATCTAAGACCATCGGATCAAACTGCACCATTTTAACATCAGACAATACTACAGTGTTATACTGTACCAATTAACCCGGTAGGTTTTGATAATGGATGGCTGGGATTCATCTAATGGCAGGAAAATATAGCAGAGGAGGGTGCGCTTCTGTAGTGGATTGGCTAAAGAGGACTATGGTGGTTGAATTTTTCTTGAAATTGAGCTTTCCCCCTCATGGTAATCCCATCCTTCTTTTGCCTAATAGCTTTAGGATTTCTAGATAGATTTGTCGTGTGAGTTCGACCCACAACCTTCTTGGAACATAATACCCCTTGTCTCATTTAGCGCCTTGTCTCAACATAGTCACCAACTGAAAATAGTATATGCACCTTATACATTATTTTCAGCTCTCCGGCCTTGTTCAACCACTCCACATAATGAGGTTCAGAATGCCTCCATGTGGACGCGGACACCAAATCTTTGCTAATTGTATTGGTGAAATTTCCACCGTCAATGATCAGTATGCATGCCTTGCCTTTGACTTCACATTGGGTTTTAAAAAGACTCCAACGCTGCCCCTTTGCCACCTTGTAGAGGTTATCACCTTGCACCTTCTTGGCTTGGATGTTTAGCCCACTAGACCGTGCATCATCCTCCTTTGGGTCGGGGGTAGAAAAATTTTCAACACCCTCGCCTGGTAGCTTCACCTCTTCTTGTGGTGTAGCTGAATTTCCTTGGGCAGCAGCAACATTTTTTCTTCTCAATGGTAGCTTGTGCACAATCTCTCCATCGATGATCATTCAAGTATTGCTCAGAAGTGTACGACTCGACATAATGACATCGTCCTCGCTGAACAAAGGTAAACATCCTTCTCGAAGAAATAGAGTAAGGATAAGAATAATACTTTTGCCACTTCCTTCGGTCGGTCCATGGCTTCCTAAGCAGCAAACAACACACATACATATGTGTAGGGAGCACATCACACACCACCAAGTCCACACAACATGAACCATACATCTACGCAATGCTTGATCACAATGTATTGATCTTGCCATCAAATCTTGTATGGTTCTGGGTGTGCCATCAATTGGAGCTTCAAATTGTCGACGAGTGTTTGACTTACCAAGGTCATGGCAGCAAACTTATCCACCATCACGGCAATTGTACTAACTCCCACTTGACATCGTGCGTAGAACTAATATGGCCAAAGTTCTCGCAATGGATCCCTCTCACATGTCTTTAGATCGAACTCTAGAGAGTAATCTATCCTCATGTACTTCATCCCTACCATAGCAAGCAAATTGCAGCACGTATCATGATCAACAGGTGCACTGATACCACCTGATGTGGATCTAACTAGCAAGCTAGCGGGATCATGTTGTTTGACCCTGATCTTTCATGATACACCTTGCTAGTAGCATCCTCCTTGCCCTAGTTCTTGTGCACCACAAGAACAATGCCTTCCCTATGATTGAACATTCTCCTACGCATACCACAGCACGTGAACAAAGGATAGGAGAACCAACGTTCCAGCGAGCAAAAACCCATCACCACAATTGGATTCAACACACTATGAGCAACCCCTTCTTTCTTGTTTTCCATGTTAAACCCAGATTCTTTAGAATCCTGGTGTGGCCGAATTGGAGATCAATTCGGACTCCTTCCCTCTTCTACCTCTTCCTTTCCAAAGCAACACCCAACAGCATCCGAATATCTTTCTTGCTTCCCAACACGGCTGGACTTTCCTTTATTTTCATGCCACGCAAGAACCCCTCTCTCTTTCCTTCCAAACCAGCCAATCATTCCCCCACATGGTTTCCTCCCGGATCATGCTCTCACGCGCTAGTTTCTTCACATGTCCATGCGCTGGTTCTCTCCATGCGGCTTGCCCCCTTATGTGCTCCTGTTTCCACGCGGCTATCCTAGGATCACGGGCCCATGCGTCTTCACACACCCTGGACTCCACGCGGTTCATACGCATCATGTCTCCATGCGCTAGGGTTCCAGCCCCTTCCCAGTTAGCATCTTTCTTCTCTCTCTCTACCAAGTTGGATGCCTTCTTCTCTTTACATAGAACAGCAACAATGTGAGTTTTAACTTTAGATTGCTTGTTGGGAATACAAACCAAAGTTGAGGTAGCAATTTGGGCCGTATCATCCTTTGTTGGATTTTGGACTTAATTTTGGACCACTCTTTTTGTAGAAATTAATTATAAATGTAATTGATTACTAGCAATATTACTATTGGCCTCTTGTTAGCATGGCATGAGAAGAGACCAAAAGAATGATTAGTAATCCTTGAGCTCACACTTTACAAACATGTATCAACCTTGAAGAATTCAACATAGATGCAGTGTTGTAGCCGATTAAGTAGCAAATTTATTATCAATGCATGCAACATTAACAGAAAAGATCAACAAGTCTACTTAAATTTCTGCGTTGGCAAGAAGTCAAGGTTGGACACCCCTAGTTGGAACAAAAAGTCATACTAAGACATGTGCGCGCGCCCACACACACATATAGAAAAATGGTTCTATACTCTTGGGAGTACGTACTCCCACTTCTAATATACCTTTTAATGGAATTGTTATATCTCTTTATCTATTTGAGCATATTCTAATAATGATTATAAGATATTTTAAAGTAAGTTATTGAACAATACCATTAAAGGGTATATTGGAATATGCTCAAATAGATAAACAGATCAGATTCTGAAAATGTCGGAAAAAGGGTGGCACCAGGGGAGATTGAGCGAGGGGGGGGGGGCGGTGGTGAGGACCGCGGGTCAGAGCGAGGCGACAGCCGACTAGGTGAGTGGGGGAGGCGGCTTGCAAACCCTAGACGTATGAGGTGAATGAGACGGCGGGGAAAAGGGGTGGAGTTGCGAGAAAAATTGAGAGGCACGGACCGGGTGTTTTGTGAAAAAAGCATAAGTTATTAGGGGCCTCTACCCACACGAATACGAGCCATCAGCATGAGATCCGATAGCCCATGGCTACGTTTGCATATTACCACCGAACAGTGCGTTTGCACTAGATATATTCCCATATATATATATATGTGTGTGTGTGTGTGTGTGTGTGTGTAATTACTATTCTGTTTCCATATATGTATATGTATATAATTACTGTTCTGTGCATAGGTGTAGAATGCGCGATGAAAAGTTAAGAGTGTGAGTGAAGTTACTGCCAAATACATATAGAGTTACTTTCAGTTGTAACGCTACACATCCGATAGTAACTCTATATATATTTGACAGTAGCTTCACTTACGTACGACAGTAACTTTTTGGTGCGCACAGTACACGTAGGTGCAGAATAGTGCATCCGTGTGTGTGTATTCAGGAATCTCAATAATTACAAATGCTTGGGACGATTGGGTCTGTGGAAGGAAAAATAAGTTGGAATTTAGGGGTCCGCATCTTCTTATTTTCGATGAAAGTGTTGGGGGGGTGTGTGTGTGTGTGTGTGTATTTCTTCACAGGAATCTCGATAATTACAAATGCTTGGGACGATTGGGTCTGTGGAACGAAAAATAAGTTGGAAGTTTAGGGGTCTGCATCTTATTTTCGATGAAAGTGTTGGGGTGTGTGTGTGTGTATATTTCTTCACAGGAATCTCGATAATTACAAATGCTTGGGACGATTGGGTCTGTGGAAGGAAAAATAAGTTGGAAGTTTAGGGGTCCGCATCTTCTTAATTTCGATGAAAGTGTTGGTGTGTGTATACATATATTTCTTTATAGGAATCTCGATAATTACAAATGCTTGGGACGATTGGGTCTATGGAAGGAAAAATAAGTTGGAAGCTCAGGGGTCCGCATCTTCTTAATTTCGATGAAACTGTTGGTGTGTGTGTATATATATTTCTTTATAGGAATCTCGATAATTACAAATGCTTAGAACCCGCATCTTCTTAATTTCGATGGAAGTGTTAGTGGACTTCTCTTTGTTGAACTTGTTAATTAGTCCTGGACTCTTGGTGGACACCAGTGCACCATAAGGCAAAGAAGGATAACCCTTTCTCCTCAATTTGCTCCCTGGTCGCGTCAAGACGCAGATATGTCCATGGCTGTCACTAACCACAGGGCAAAGAAGGATTACCCTTTCTCCTCAATTTGTTCCCTTGGTCGCGTCAAGCCGCAGATATTTCCATGGCTGTCACCGACTTGTTGGGCCCTAATGCTTATAGTACTTGTGCGTGTTAGAGGGTTTAGGGGTGAAAGCGGAATTAGATTCGGCTGGATAATCCGAATAACACATCCGGATTTTTCGGATTAGGGTAGTAATTATCTAAATCCAAATACAAAATCAAAGCCGAATTTGGATGTTTGCTTAGCGAAGTTATGGGTTTCGGATATGGTGTGATATGAAACGGATTTGAAATCGGATATCCGAATAACATCTGGATCCATCAATATCTGCATATGGTGTTTACTTGGTCTACACTAACCCATCAATTGCAGGGCAATACAAACATTCGAGGGGTGTTCGGTTAAGAGAAAACAGTAGCCTAAGTATCTCGAAAGTTATTGTTTTTACTAGATCTCACGATGATAATCATGGTATCATACCAGACATATGACCGGGGGAGTTCCCGGCCGCCGAGCCCCTCCACGTCGCCCCCAGCGCTCCCTCGGCCGGCGCGTGGCGGCAAAATTCGCGTACGGTCGAGGGAGCAGTTTTGCGAAAAAGTCCCTGTGTTTTTCCGAAATCACGTAAAGGTCCTTGGTTCTCGCGAAAAGGTCCCTGTCAGTTTTTTTAGCCCCTCCACTTTGCAGGATAGCCCCCCCGCGGTTTTCTAAATTACGTACGGGTCCTCGTTTACTTACGTACAGGTCCTCCCTTTTTTACGAAAAAGACCTTTGACTTTTTCGAAAATACACATGTGCCCTCGGTTTTTTATGAAAAAGACCTTTAACTTTTCCGAAAATACACATGCGCCCTCGGTTTTTTTTAGAAAAGCCCCCTCACGAATTAGCGCCTCTTTTACTTCGGTACACGCGGTGGTTGGCGCGCCTATGAGGCTAGTATTCTTTAGTGGTCCGAGACTCCGAGATGGGTGCTTGCTTCCAACTCTCACAGTGGTCAGATCTGATACGATTCGGTGATGTTAATCACTTGCCAAGATAGATAAAAGATGTAGGTAATTGAAGACGTCACAGTAGGCTAGGGGGTGCAATGGAAGTGGATACGAACAGATATCATTTATCCTGTATTCTATTTCATATTTTTTTCTTTGAGTCGCACTTAGACACGGATAATACCGGATACTTTTTTTTTCCGTTCCATATTTGTTCCATAAGCCTTCAGACGATCGATCGGATGGAAATTATCAGCTTCTTTTACACCCTTACAGGACATTAGATAGTATGGTACAATCAGAGCGAACAAAGAGAGACTAATCGCTAAGATATCGAAGGAAGAGCACTCAGTATTCCTTATCTGTTTAGATATGGCAATTCATCTATATGTTATCTTGTTTCTAAGTAAAATCACACAGACTTACTCATATCACATGACATATGAAATATACGGATGGATATCAGTCATCCTGTATCCTATCCATATGTTTTTCTCGGAGTCAAAGTCGGCTATGGATAGTGCCGGATACCTATTTATCCCTTCTATATTTGCTCCGCAAGTCTTTAGTCGGTCAATCGGACAGAAATTATCTGCTCCGTTTGCACTCCACATCTTGGCATAATAAAAAGAAGAGAATCACTCTCTGACAATAACAAGAGCAGGGCACCCTGTATGCCCATATTAGCCAGCATTCCAGATGACTACAAACAATAAAGGCACAAGAAACATTGATTATATATAATCCACGCTTAATATTCACAAAGAAAGAAACTAAACTTGCACGATCAGAATATCATGTCATACAAAGCAAATGTGGAGTTTCGGTCATACATTATACCATGTCATACATTCTTTCATTTGGCTACATTACAAATATAAAGCTGTCATCTGAAGCTGCATTACACAAATACGTGAGATGAATGATTCATTTATTGCTGTCAATATTTAATATACAGTTACATGTTAGAATCAACTATTTATGAATTTAAAATGTTAAAACAGTTCAATGCCATGTTTTAAATAGGAGAGGTCATGAAAAATTATTGGAATCCGATCCGATTTGAGTATAATCAAATCCGAATTCGTATCCGACATTTATCAAATCCATATTTGTATCCGATGTTTGTCCAATTCGTATTCGAATCTGAGGAAAAAAATATAGATGTAGATATAGTTTAACTACTATCTGCTTCGTGTCCACTCCATTTTCAACCCTAAGAGGGTTAGACTTGGATTCCTATGGATAATTAAAAAAATGACCCACAAGTTAAGAGGAATTTTCAATTCCAGCATACATTCCGTGGGTTCTTTTGGACTATGACTTATGGCTTTCGAATTCTGACTGTTTGCGAGAGAGGGTACGAAGATAGGATAGTCGCATATGATTTTGGTCGGTATACCTGAAGTCGGTACAGTGTCTGCTATAATTGATTTGTAGGTATCGTCTTGAAAAGACACACCGTTACACAAATATTGTTGTTTCCCATCAAACATAAAAGAAATATATAGCAAGAAACGTTAATTCTACATGAATAAAAACGTTGTGGAAGACAAGAAAAGAAACTACTACAACCAACAACTAGTTTTTGTGGATCCCGTTGTAACGACGTTGTAGCTCTTTCGTTTCCTTCTTAATGCTTGTGGAACATACAAAGCTTTTACGTGTTTTCTAAAAAAATTACATGACTCAGAGAAAAGCCTTAAAGTTGAGTAAATTCTGGAAATTCACAAGTCAATTTGACACTATATATACTGTTTTCTTTTGTCAAAGATAATGACAGTGAGATGGGCCGAGAATTTTTTTTCCTCAAAAGTTATTTTCAAACATTTCCATTGATAGTCACAAGGCCACAAGCAGCTCACATGTTACGGTACTTAGTTGACATCTTCAAAAGGATAGGCCAGTGGTCTGGTGGTAGTAGTGAGGGTATTTGCCCCCAAACACTTATGTTCAATCCTCAGGATCAATACTGTGTGCTTTATTTATTCAAGTGGGAAAACATTTGTTCACGCTTTGTGAGGTCCTCTAGCATGTGTTGTCGGACGGACATGGGCATGTGTGTGTGTAGGGTGTGCGTCCTTGTGCTCTAGAAAAATAACTGTCATCTCCACCACTGCATTTTCTAATGTACAATTGCACAATGAATATAACAAATCAAGGAATGAGAACAATAATTTTCGGAATGCATGTGAGCTCTGGAAAACCCTACGGCCCCATTTTGGACACAAGAATTTCACGGTAAACAGTTTACGTCTCGCAGGATTTGAGAAAAATTCCCATGTTTCAAATTGAGCATAAATAAGTTCATCGTGAAAATAACATCATAAAAGTGCCCATTGTTTGATGACATCAAAAAACCTTGTTTTTTGTTGGAAAACAACACGATCGATTGACGTGCTGAAAAAATAATCAAAATACCCCTACCTGATCGACTATTTAAGCTGGTTCGTGTCGGACAGTAATGCCTCTGAGGGTTGTGTGTCCAAACCATCTACTTTTGAACAAAGGGGTTTGTTCAGTAAATTCATGAAATTCACAAGTCAATATCACAGTTTACTGCTTTATTTTGTCAAAGATAATGACAGTGAGATAGACCGAGATTTTTTTCCTCAAAAAATTATTTAAACATTGCTTGATAGCCACGTGCCCTCTTGTAGATCATATGTCTTGGGAGGCATATGTCATAGTACTTGATTATCGTCTTCACCGACACTGAAATTTGTTATTGCGCAAGAATATTTCCGAGTAACTGATAATTTCTACATGTCTATTGCCTAATCAAGGAATAAGAATATAAAGTTAGGAAAATTATCTCAGTAAAAGCCTAAAAATAGGTTATTATAAAATAGCACCATAAAAAGGTGGCTTACATCTAGATGACATCATGAACCTTGTTTGTGTTGGAAATCAACGGGATCAACTAAGGGCCTGTTCTTTTCGGCTGCGGTTTATGGTTTTTGGCTGAAATTTTTGAATTTTGTCTGTTTACGGTATAGATTACGGAGAGACAGATACTCACTTGTGATTTTGGCAGGTACAGATATTGGGCTTTTAACGTGTAAGATCGTTTAACATGTAGACCCCGTCTTGAGAAAATACTCCGTTTGAAAGTTAGGTACTGTAACAAAAACTAACACTACTACAGAAAAGGTCATCACAGACGGTTCAAAAACGTCATCACAGACAGTTTTGTGAACCGTCTGAATTTATGGGTCAGTGATAAACATCACAGACGGTTTTTAACTAAAAATCGTCTGTGATTATAACTATCACAGACGGTTTTTAGTTAAAAACCATCTGTGATATTCCCTTCTATTCGTAAACCTATTTCTGTTTATTGGCTAGCCTCAGGAAATGCTAGCCATGCCCTCTGAAACAAGCAGATCAACATGTACATATATACATCTAATTCACATCTCAATTCATTTCACAAACATAAAACATCAATTTTTATTAAGATTAGATTAAGATTAGAGTATACCATTACAATATCTCAAAACAACGAGCAGGTTACACAACAAGAACAACGAGCAGGTTACACAACAAGAACAACGAGCAGATTATACAACAAGAACAACAAGAACAACGAGCAGGTTACACAACAAGAACAACGAGCAGGTTACACAAAAAGCAAAGATCCTCTATGCCTTCTCGCCCCTGATGCAACGCATGAGCTGAATATCTTTGACGACCACCATCGTCGGCGTTGATTGAGCGTCTGCCCGATTGGCACGAGCTAGATGCTTCTGCGTCGTCTGCAAGGAGGAGGAGAACAACAAGGAAGAGGACAGCAAGGAGGAGGAGAACAACAAGGAGGAGGACAGCAAGGAGGAGGACAACAAGGAGGAGGACAGCAAGGAGGAGGAGACCAGCAAAGAGGCTGGATTTTGGTTATATTTATAGGGGAGGGAGAGAGAGGGAGAGGCGGGAATTCGAAATTTTTGACGCGGGAACGGAAAGGCGGAGCTACGATTCGTAGGGCTAAGGATCGATGGGCCCAGCGGTCAGATTATCACAGACGGTTCTATATATAGAACCGTCTGTGAATTGAAGCACAAATTTTATATACCGATGCAATATAAACAACTAGTCTGAAAAGATAAAATAGCAAAGGTTTATATAGTTTATATATACTCATTTGAAAGGTTTCGACGAGATCTACAACTTTGCAGTTGAAGAAAAATCCAAATTCCGAAAATAAAACCAAGAAAAAGGGTAAAACAGAAACCAAAAACTTGCGACGCAGGTTTAGGTCCAAAGATAGCCGATTTTCGGGGTCTTGGAGGGCGACTAGCACAAGCGGGTTGTTTTTTTTGGATCGGGCTCGTCGTTAGCTTTCCAACGAGTACAAAAACGTCGAAAACGGACACCGTATGCAAAAGTTATGTCTGTTTTACTGAAGGTGTCTCAAAACTGAACCATACTCAGACTTAAGCGGAAAAATATGAAATTTTGAGGGACTGGAAGGCGGGAAACGTATCACAGACGGTTTTATAATAAAAACCGTCTGTGATAATCTGGAATATCACAAACGGTTTTTATTATAAAACCGTCTGTGATATTCTAGTATCACAGACGGTTAAGCGGTAAGAACCATCTGTGATACTCCTTTTTCCCGCCACAAATACCATAGACGGCCTCCAAATTAAAACCGTCTGTAATAGCGTAAATCACAGACGGTTTCACAAAACCGTCTGTGATTTGGCGTCTACTATTAGGCTTTCTGTAGTAGTGTAAAATCCACCAACTTTTGACTTAAAGAACAGACCCTAATACTCTCTCAAAACCAAATGTAGAATAGCCTAGTGTTGGCGTACCTTTGTCTCCCTAGCTAATGTGCATGATTCGATTCCTATTAACCACGAGTTGGGTGTGTTATTTATGTAAATTTTTCACTACAATTTTCTAGGATCTAAGATCTTTCGTGATGGTTTCAGATTTTTCTGAAGAGCCAACTCTAACCGTCAGGAATAGGACCGCAAATGAATCGAGTGTTAAGAGAGCTAGACTAAGCATAGCTCCGCTTGTCTTAAAAGCTGAGCAAGACCGATTTGAGTCTAGTTGGAAATCGAGCTAGAAAGTGGATTTATACTTGGCTAGTAACAATCTCAAGCTAGTCTCGTAAACAAAAAAAACGGGAGCGGCTCGGGTGCAGGGCCTCAGCACATAGCTATATGCAGGACGTCTAGATTCGCGACACGTGACAACAGGGCGTTTAGATTCGTGACACGTGGCAAAAAATCAAAAAAAGTTTTTTAAGTACTTAAAAAGGGCGCTAAGATTCGCGATATGTGGCAAAAAAATATCAAAACAAAGTTTTTAAGTACTTAAAATTTTTTTAAAAAAAGTGTTTTTGTAAGTACTTAAAAAATACTTTTTAATAAAAATATTTTTTTAAGTACTTAAAAAATACTTTTTTTAAAACAATATTTTTTAAGTACTTAAAAAATACTTTTTAAGTATCCAAAAATACTTTTAAAAAATACTTACAATTTTTTTAAGTATTTTTTGGATTTTAAAGTATTTTTTTCGACGTGTCGCGAATCTAGACGCCCTGCTGCCACGTGTCGCGAATCTAGGCGCCCTACACATAGCTATGTGCAGGGGCCCCTGCACCTGAGCTGCTCCCAAAGAAAACGGCGTGCAGATCTGCAGGTAATTATGGCACAAGCATGACTAATGGTGTTAGTTCAAAGAGCCTCTTCTTTTTAGCTTTTAAAATATATTTTTTGTTTTTTTTAAAAAAACTAGCTTTCAAATAGAATATCTTTTTAAGGTACAGTCTACAAGTTGATTATAGTATACATTATAGTAACTTCGTTTATATTGACCAAAACAACAGTGAGTTTCTGTTACTCCGTACTCTCTCTCATGAACAGCCCGAAAGACATAAGCCGATCACCACCTGATTGCTCTCCAATTGCTCTCATCTCATCTGTAGATCCCCTAGGGCCACCCGATCAGCACCGAACACACACCATAGCTCCTCTCACCTCCTATCTCACTGGTAACCGTTTCTGCCACTTGACCATGCCACCTTGCCATGGGCATCTCACCATAGAGCCATAGGACCCAAGCCGACCATGCCATCCTCATCCCCTCACTCCAAGGATGCTCAAGCCACCATGCTTTTGCCGTTTTAGCCATTAAGTAGCTTCTGTGCCATGGAATTGTCTCGAGGGAACCATCTCACCGCTGGCCACCCATAGTGTCCCCCGAAGCTACCAAACCCTAAAATGGAATCCCCTCTGTCCCAAGAGTCCATCCATACTCTCGGCTAACAATGGAAGCCATCCCAACACCGCCAACTGCCTCCAAAGCAAATGCTCTGTTCAGTTGCTACAGTACCAATTGGATGAAAACAACACTATTCAATCGAGCCTTGGGCCGCATAGTAGAGCCCAATCTGCCAAACCAGACTAGGCCAAGCCAATTCCCTATAGACACTGTTCAGTCAATCTGACATTGTAATAAAAACTGAGTCGTTAGCAAATAGTAAATGGAAAATCTAGTGTGCGCCTACATGCGCGTTAATCTTAATGCGCACCCGGGCTCATGTATGTGGGATTGCAACACTGTGATCTTGCATCCGTTCGATGCTGTAGCTTTTCCACCAGTGCGCTTTGGCTATGGGCCTGGCTTTTGCTTTTGTTATTCCCTACGGCTGCACTGCATCCGCACTACTACCCTTGTGGACCGTGTGCAAGCCATATGGAAGGATTGAGCTATCTTGTGCATTCAGTCCTACAAGCCAAGATGACTCTGAGTGTAGAGAGTTTATGCACCTATAAAATGAGCAACCTCTCGGTTCTAGGGTCAATGAAGTCATTTTATAATGCTTTTTTACATGCATGGATTTCTTTCTGTACATTATTTTTCTTAACACTATCACAGTAGTATCACTGCATCCACACATAGTGGAGTCACAAGTGCATGATTGAAGAGGGAAAAAATGGCCAATTAAGTAGTAGTACAAAATATTCATTTAGAATGCAGGAATTTCACATGATTTATGTAGGAACTTTACACAAAATAGTTTATTTCCTATATGACTTAGAAAAAAACTGTTTCCAAACATGCCTACTTGTTTGCTGGAAGTAGAGAGGCACAAAACTTCACTTTTGGGTGGTAAGTGGTAACTTATTAAAAACGCAAAATGGTAATTAAAGGTTCAAGTTATGATAATTTTTTTTAACCTTTTTCCAAATCACAAAAACCAATGATTATAGACAAAATTGGCTCATGAACATCGCATTTTGACGACATTTGCCGAAACACACTGCAAAAGCCATATTTTGGCCATAGACACAAAATCGTGTGTATTTACCATAACATACTTTGCCTATTAAAATAATATTTGTCCAAGCAAAAGATAGTGAAATATTGAACATGCCCTCCCCTCTTCTCTTCTATCTATCAGTCTTCCATTCTGTCTCAAGTGCCCGATTGCGTTGTCACGATGTGCATCACACCGCCTCCCTCCATGCTCGCAATATGAACTTGCGCCCATGACCTAGGTGTGTGTGTGACCTATGCCACACAACGCACTAACGCGACACAGTTGCACGCTCCCCTATCTCCCCCGTTGTGAACCAATGTCACCCGAGGTGTCCACATGCCATCTTGATACCCCCTCTACCTCGTTTTCTTTTCACAGCTAGGAAGAAAAGGCATGGTATCCATGACATATGGGCCCACCATCTTAGAATGGAGTAGGGAGAGAGAGTAGGGTATCTCGGGAATGTTAAATTATTCCTCTTTCCATATCCCTAAAAAATATTTTTAAATGTCCAAAGTGTATTGTAGCAAATACACACAATTTTTTAATGTCCATCAGCTAAAAAATGATTTTGTAGTGTGTTTTGACAAATGACATCAAAGTGTGATGTCTTGTAGCAAATTTTGCCTAATTTTTTAGCTTAGGTTATTAATTTGTTATAAACATAAATGGTAACTTTGTGTGCACCTGGTGACAATTTTGAACCTTTTCAAATGCACAAAATTGATGGTATCTTTGAATTCAGGGGTGATAATTTGGAAAACCATAGCTGATAAGTTATGGCCCAACTGACCATAAGTTTTCAATTTCTTATAGACGGGATGGCAATATTGAAGTTAAGGCAAAAAATTTCTGAAAATGTTGATGGTAAGTTAGGGGTTAAGTGATGGTAATTTTGAAGTTTCTAAATTACAAAAGTGACGATAGGTAATTTTTTTAAGTCTATGTTCGTAATTTTTTTGAAATGCATATGGTAACTTAAGTGCATTTGATGGTAAGTTTTGAACTTTTTTAGTACAAACAATTGATTGTAATTTCAAACTTAGTGTGGTATTTTTAAAAATGTATAATGATAACTTTGGTTTTGACTGATGGTATTTTTGTTAGCTTTCTCAAATAACAAATTTATGGTAATTTCGAATTTATTGTGCTAATGGGTTAAACTACCAATGGTAACTTAAAGAACGGTTGGTGGTAATATTTGATTTTTGTTTTAAATTAAAATTAATGATAATTTCTAAACTTACAATGGTAGCTTGTTAAAATTGCTGCTGATAACTTAAGAACAAACTGATGTTAAGTTTTGAAGGTTTGGATTTATGTTTTGGTTAAAAGCGATGATATCATAATAATGATGGTAAATTCAGAAATTAGGACGGTAATTTATTGAAAATACAGATGATAACTTAGAGTGCGATTGATAGTAACTTTAGCGCAATTGATGGTAAGTTTCAAAGTGTTTCAGACATTAGAAATGATAGTAATTTAGAATTTAGGGTGATAATTTCTTAAAACTATAATGATAACTTAGGGTTTGAATGATGGTAATTCGTAATTTTTCTTAAATTCACAAACTGCTGGTAATTTTGAAACTTATGTTGGTGATTTGTTGATTTGTTAAGCTATCGGTAGTAACTTAAGGTTTAATGGACGGTAATTTATATGACTTTTGTCTGGTAATTTATTAAAAATCTAGATGATAACTTTTATTTTTTGTTGTATTTTTTAATTTCTTGAGTTACATGGGATAATTTAGTGGTAATTATTATGAATAGAAGACCAAATATTTATAAGATTATTCCATAAATAAAAAGAAAAAAGTGAGTACTCTATAAGACTAAAGAGCACCTAGGTGCTCTATAGTCAATCCCAGTAGTAAAACCATAACATTGTTGCAACCAACCAGCAATGAGCCGTACACACCCATTACTGTTCACCCAATATATATATAATATAATATATATATATATATATATATATATATATATATATATATATATATATATATATATATATATATATATATATAGACCATTTCGAGCCCGTTTAAATCATTTCTAGCTCCGTTTTGCCAAACCAAACTCTGATAAAACCCAAACCCCTCTTTATTTGGGTTTTTTTCCAAATTTTATTTCTTTTTGCTTTATTTTGTTTTCCTAGTTCATAATCTCTTGAGCACAGAATTTATTGTTTTTTATTTGCACTAGCATCTGATTACGTAGAGCAGTCAGCTCCGGAGACATATCAAGACCTGAAAGACTTGAAGCCAACTGAAGATTTTGAGCAGTGAGGCAAATCACATGTTTTTGATCATGTTGAACCTACACTGTTTTAATTATTTATTTATAGTACTTTGATTACTGTTATTTGTGCACTGTTATTTATTTAAAATAACTGTTTAGAATGACTTGATAATTAGCTATAACCTACCATCGGGGTCTAGCTACTCGAATTAATTGAATATCGATAGGATGATTGGGGTTCCAGAAGAAAGAACGGCCTGCTTAAGAAGGAAATAATATAGAAACGATAAAACTATACTTAACAATGATAGAAGCACATGGAGTCAAGAAGCATTTTCCGTGTTGGCTAGCGGGATGCCAACTTGCGTGTGGCCCCGATCCTGCCGGGTAGAAGCTATAGAAGAGGAGAGCAGTGAAAGACCTTGTTATCTCAACTCAGCCATACGCAGACATGTTGTGTGTGTATAGCTTGACATTATGAGTCTGAGATATCTCGTGGGTAAAGATGGATAACTTTGCAGAGTCAAAATTATAAATGGTATTCAACTACATTGTGCTTCCGGTAAATGAAGTTGTGTTTAATAGGTGATTCTAATAGCGAAGCATAAGTTGATTTGGTAATGTTGTAACCTGTAATCAAGTTGTTGAAACCCCAATCTCTTAAGTTCTTACTTTGTTATTTTATGTTCAAAAATATTTATAAATAAAATTACATCCACAAACATCTTAATGAAACCATTATATCCTCATCTTTTATAAATCCTGGCAAGTAATTATGTAGCGTTTTCCTATATGACTTGTCGAGTACAGTTGGTTGTACTCAATCTTGCTTTATTTCTTCCAAAACGGATACCAGAAGAAGAAAGAATGTTTCAAGTTTTGGTATTAGGGTTACGACTGCACTCAAGCGTTCTTGTGAGAATTTTCTTCAGTTCTTCTAAATGTAAGTTTTGTTTTTGGCTTGGACACCCGTTAAATTTCTAAAGTTGACTGTTATGTCATATTTTAATCAAGTTAACTCTTCATAAATATTCATGAACAAACATGATACTCTTTCCGTCCACAACTGAACTCCTAAGTTGTTGTAGGACGTACGACGGCCCTGTTCCTAACAATAGGGTTGTTACACAACCCTTGTCAGGATTACTCACATTTGTGAACACAAAATTATTCATGCCAGAGCATTCACAACTTTTCACGATTGGCCTATTTAGTTATTTGGTCACTTAACATAGAATTTTCAACATTCGGTCACTTTCTGATGGAGCTAAGGTCCACATGAACATGGAATTCTATATTCGGCCTCGGATTTATTGCCGTTGTCAAGCATCCAGGTGACAGCTTCAAATAGAAAGGTTTGAATTAACGCACACTTCCAGTGGATTACCAATGCATGTCATGTCAATACGCTGTAGCATCATTGGAAAAGTTCAACGATTGAAATTATGTCATACATCTACAGTTACAAGTCGCGCAAAAAGGTAACACTATCCATATTCACACTTATTTTTCTAATACAAAGAATAGTCAATCCAAAACTAAATTTTCAGTAGTCATTTGATGATAATTACAATTGAGCTAAACGTTGAACCTAACAGTAGTCGTCATGACAGCAGATTTTGTCGCTCCTAGCTAGTTCAACTTTGGCCACTGGTGCAGATTTTTGTGCCTTATTTAATGACTGCCACAGGTGTACAGAGCACCACAATACTACCTCCACTACTCCACCTCCTTGCTCAACAATGATGATCAAGAGGACATGGCAGCTTTCGATGCTCTCTCTTCTCACCCATACCCTCCTCTTGCTCACATCCAGCTCTCAGTCCATCAATGACGGGGACCATTCAGTGCTCTTATCGTTCAAATCCCTCATAAACGATGACCCAAGAGGAGCACTGTCCTCGTGGGATGCCGTCGGCACCGGCAACAACACGTCGGCACCTGATTTCTGCCGATGGACCGGCGTGTCCTGCAACGACCGCTGGCATCCAGGTCGTGTCACTGCCATACGTCTGCTGGGCTTTGGCCTGGCCGGCAAAATCTCCCCACAACTTGGCAACCTCACCCGCCTCCGCGTTCTTGATCTGTCAGTCAACAAGCTAGAAGGTGATATCCCATTCTCACTCAGTGGTTGCGCAAAGCTTCGTGCCATGAACTTGAGCGTGAACTACCTGTCTGGTACCATCCCTGCTCCTCTTGGTCATCTATCAAAGCTAACCCGTTTTAGCATCCGCCAGAACAATCTCAGTGGTGATATTCCCATGTCACTGTCCAATCTCACAGCCCTCACAATTCTTAGCGTTGAGAACAACTACTTCCATGGCCAAATCCCGAGCTGGCTGGGCAACCTGACATCATTGACAACATTAGATCTTTCAAAAAACGGCTTCAGTGGCAATATTCCCACAGCTATAGGCAAGATGACTAAAGTTGTCATTTTAAATATCCAAGATAACCAACTGGAAGGTCTTGTTCCTCCATCGATCTTCAATATTTCTTCCATTGAACAGTTGGCCCTTGCTTTTAACCAATTGTCAGGCTCCCTGCCTCTCAGCATTGGCTTTAAGCTTCCCAAGCTAAAGGTTTTCGCCGCCATGGCGAACCAATTCGAGGGCCCAATCCCAGCATCCTTGTCAAATGCATCTGCACTTGAAGTTTTGTTGCTTAGCGAAAATAATTATCATGGTCTGATTCCACGGGATATTGGCATCCATGGTAATTTGAGGGCATTTTCTGTAGCGTACAATGAGCTTGTAGCCAGAGAGCCTAGAGATTGGGATTTCATCAAATCCTTAACCAACTGTAGCAACTTGGTAATTCTTAACCTTGTACAGAACAACCTCGTAGGTGTTATGCCAATCAATATTGCCAACCTAACTAAAGAGATCCAACGTATTGAACTTAGCAGAAACCAAATAGTTGGGAACATACCTGCAGAGTTGGGGATGTTTCACAAACTCGAAAGGCTCAACCTGGCCCATAACCTCTTCACAGGCACCTTACCTCTGGATATTGGCCAGCTTTCTAGCCTCAACTCTATTGACCTATCACACAATAGATTCCATGGGCAGATTCCACAATCATTAGGCAATATCACGCAATTGAACAAACTCATTCTGTCTAATAACTCTCTGAACGGTAGCATTCCAGCAAGCCTTGGTAATCTAACAAATCTTAGATCCCTCGATCTTTCCTGGAACTTCCTGAGGGGCCAAATTCCACAGGAGATTCTTAGTATTAACTCCTTGACCATACTTCTCAATCTCTCCAACAATGCTCTCAGTGGCTCCATTTCGTCACAGATAGGGCACTTGAACAACCTCGGAACAATTGACCTGTCAATGAATAAGCTATCTGGTGAAATCCCAGACACTCTCAGCGGTTGTGTCGAATTGCAATTCCTGTACATACAAGGAAATCTTTTGCAAGGACAGATCCCACAAGTCCTAAGTGCATTGAAAGGCCTTGAAAACTTGGATCTCTCCAACAACAGTTAGCAGGCCCCATACCCAAGTTCATCGCAAGCTTCAAACTTCTAACTTATCTAAACCTCTCCTTCAACAACCTATCTGGTCCAGTGCCAAATACAGGGATCTTTTGTAATGCCACTATATTATTGCTCACAGGTAATAGCATGTTATGCGGTGGTCCTCCATTCTTGCAACTCCCTTCATGCCCATCTATAGGTTCTCACCAGGCTTCACAGCATCGACTGCATGTCTTAATCTTTTGCATTATTGGAACTTTATCTTCCTCATGTGCTCTATGACTGCATACTACTTCAATAAGAGAAGGATCAAACGGAATGTTGTTGATCAAGAGAACATATTTCTCAATGAGAAGCATGAGAGGATATCCTATGCCGAGCTGCATGCAGCAACGGAGTCATTCTCACCGGCAAATTTGATTGGTTCTGGAAGCTTTGGCAATGTATACATAGGAACTTTAATTCTTGATGAGAATTTAGTTCCGTAGCAATCAAGGTTCTCAATCTTGGCCAACGAGGAGCCAGTAGAAGCTTCTTGACCGAGTGTGATGCCCTAAGGAGGATTCGACACCGAAAACTTGTCAAGGTGATCACGGTGTGCAGTAGCTTGGACCATAATGGTGACGATTTCAAGGCACTTGTCCTGGAATTTATTTGCAATGGAAGTTTAGATGAGTGGCTGCATCCAAACACAACAACAAATAACATGACCGTTAGAAGGCTAAGTTTGATGAAGAGGCTTTACATTGCTCTTGATGTTGCAGAGGCATTGGCAGTGGCGGACGCAGAAATTTTAGAATGGGTGTTCGAAGTTATACAAAAACATTTTAGTACAAAATATAAATATCTACAGTAGCAATAGTTAACATACAATTGTTCATCTAGGGATAATATATCAAATAATACTAAGAAATTACAAAACAATTGCAAAAGTTCACAAATTAACTCAGCGATGCTTCATGCCTTTTGTTGTTTTGAGTTAGAAGCAAAAGATTTCTCGATTGATGCTTTAGATTTAATGAATAAATTTGTGAGCACTAGTAATTGCTCCAACATGTTTGTCAAACCTATTTTTGTGGTTCTAATTTCCAAATCCCCTATTCACAAAACTATCTCCACCAGTACAATTAGTTTTATCCTTGAACAGATAACAAACGAAGCAGAAAGCAGCATCTCGTTCCACACTATACTTAAGCCAATTATATTGGTCAAACCAACTAGCTAAGAAGTGACGCATACCTCCAATATTTCTTTTTAGAAAATCATGCGGCCGGTCGTGTGGCGCGGAGCCGGCGGAGCAGATGGCCGAAGGCGCGGTCGTTGGTCGTGCGGCGTGGAGCCGGAGGTGACGTGGTCTGTGGTGGCGGTGGAGCGGAGGACCGGAGGTGTGGTTGCCGGTTGTGCGGCGCGCTGGCGTGGAGCCGGACTGCTGGAGCCCAGATCCACCCTTCAGGCGGTGTTGCGGACTCGCGGTGCCGGCGGAGTGCCGAAGCGGCCGGAGGGCGGAGCGGAAGGCTGGAGCCTAGATGGCGATCGTGCAGCACTGGAGGCCGGAGGCGCGGACCGCGTAGTCGACGCGGGGTCGTGGGCTGCTGCTCGCCTGCTCAGACAGGTCGGCTAGGGTTAGGGATTGGGCAGGATGGGGATTGGATGGACCGGGCCATTGGGGAGACGGGGACGCCGTTTCTACCATGCGAATTAATGGACTAAGCCACAGGCCGCGATGCGTTTCCGGTAGGGCCGGCCGGCTGGTTGATTAGTGATGGACTGGAGGCTACAAACAGTTATTTTGGCCCAATTAAATATATGTATATATATTATACCTTATATATACTAGATTTTTAGTCAAAACATTTAGGTGTTCAGCTGAACACCCATGACTAACATTAGATCCGCCAGTGGGCATTGGAATATCTTCACCATCGCACAGAGCCACCCATAGTTCACTGTGATATTAAACCAAGCAACATCCTTCTAGATGATGATATGGTTGCACATGTTACAGACTTTGGGCTAGCAAAGGTAATGCATGCTGAAGCATGCAAACAAAATCGTGGTGGAACTGAAAGCAGCTTATTTGTAATTAAAGGCACAATTGGATATGTTGCACCAGGTCAGTGGTAATGTTTAATTAGAAACTATTGCTGATACATCTCATTTTGTCTGCTCTAATGATTATTCGTTTGATAAATTGATAATATTGGTATTTTAGTGTGACCTACAGAGCAAAAAAAGTAATATCAATCTTTTTATTTAGCCAAGTTAAATTGTAGACTGAAACCCACCTTTTTTTCTTAACCTTCATTTATACATGTTGTCAGAGTATGGCTCAGGATCTGAAGTCTCCACGGATGGTGACACGTACAGCTACGGGGTGTTGCTATTGGAAATGTTTACCGGAAGAAGGCCAACTGACAGTTTTATCAATGGCGTGACAAGTCTTGTCGACTACGTCAAGATGGCCTATCCAAACAATTTGCTGGAAATATTGGATGTTACAGCAACCTACAGTGGAGACACCCAAGATATCATAGATTTGCTCATTTATCCAATATTTAGACTTGCTCTGGCGTGTTGCCAGGACACCCCAAGGCAAAGAATGAAGATGGACGATGTAGTAGAGGAATTGAATGTCATAAAGAAGGGGTGTGCAGCTCTTATGCCTATTCATGAATTACGAGCAACCACCTAATCTGGGCAAGAAATAGAACAACACGCATTGTTACAAGTTTACAAATGTACACTTGCGGCCTTGTGGTTACAAAGGCATGTTTTTTGGTGATTCTAAAGTCAATTATATTTTCACCATTTTTGCTTTCCGTTTTATCTGTATGTTTCATTCCTTTTCCTATTTGTAACATAAAGAGACTATTCTTGATTTAAATATACTTTTGGGCCTCTTGTACAAAAATTAATAAATACATGTCCACTGAGTTAGTCCGCTGATGCAGTAAATGTAGCATCCCGACTTAACAAAATCTCATAATATCATTCATATCTACAATTGCTATCAATTTTAACCATCAAATAAGAATTACCAACACTAGACTTCAATTATGAATCCACGACATAATAATGAACATAGATACGACAACAATAAAGGAATCAATAAATGACATTAGGATGAAGCAATTATAAATTTAATCAAAGAAAACATTGATAAATAGCAACAATGTAATATCAATAAGTTCTAAAGGGAATTGTTGTAGGGATGGCCCCCACCTGAGCCCAGCAGGCCTGTTGGAGGAATGTAAGGCCCAAAATGGGACATGTATAATGACATAAGTGCCCCTGAGGGGAATACTCGGATGTAAGGGTATAATTGTAAAAGCACTCCCCATATGGATATATATATACAGCACAGGCCATGGGGAGAAACCCTAGGCCATTACTCACCTAACTCTCCACTACCATACCCTCTCTCTGTTTGGTCTGTAACCACAACAGTTGACGCCGTCCGTGGGGGAGGACAGGAGCAAGCCGCGAAATCCGGAGGAGGATGGCACCAAAGAAAGCTTCGTCGACGGCGGCAAAGAGGAAGGCGGACGCGGCGAAGCATCGCATCGGTACCCGGGCTTCGGCATCGGTGGTTGCAGGCATGGATGGCGACGAGAATGTGGCGGCCGACGGCATCGGCGTTCATGACACGACGACCGACCCCGCCACCATCGCCGCGACGGCCGACCCCGCCACCATCGCCGCGACTGCTGACCCCGCCACCATCGCCACGACGACCGACCCCGCCACCATCGCCACGACAACCAACCCCGCCACCATCGCCGCGATGACCGTCGAAACCGCTACACACGTCGCAGGAACGGCGAGCGGCTCCGGTGGTAACGTGGGCCTCGTCACCGGTTCCGGAGCCCTTCATGCCAGCGCGGCGGGTAATCCGGGAACGTGGGACGTGGTTGCCACCGCTCCGACTGTACCGCCAGGAGTGCCGGCAGCCCCACCCGTATCTGTTGCGGAAAACGCCCTGCTGGCGGCCCTCAACGCGTTCCAGTGGGAGCTAACGGATCTCCGCGGGGCCGTACGGGACATGCAGGAGGCCCGAAGCCAACAGACCCCGCCAGTGGTCGCGTCGGAGCCCACGCCGGAGAGGGCGGACAGCCGCGAAGCCCCCACATCCAGCCGCGTCCCGCTACGACGTGTGGATCCGGAGTCCCCACTCTCCGCGGGCTTGCAGCAGGTGGCGTGGCCGGATGACTTCAAGTTCCCCAGCGCCATCGAAGCGTACAAGGGCGACACGGACCTGCGAGATTCATGCGCGTGTATGAAACCGCCATCGAAGCCGCTGGCGGAGACGACACAACGAAGGCGAAGGGACTCCCCCTTGCATTGCAAGGCGTGGCGCTCTCTTGGTTTTTTACCATAGAGCCAAACTCCATCTACGCGTGGGAGCAGATCCGTGACCGCCTCTATAACAACTTCCAGGGGAACTATGTCGAGCGAGTAGATGCTGATCAGCTCTTCGCATGAAGCAAAAACCTTCAGAGAAGCTTCGGGATTACTTCAAACGCTTTGCGAAGGTACGCTGCCAAGTCAAGGACGTCAACGAAACAACCATTATCAATGCAGCCATACAGGGCCTTCGCCCCGGCCTGATGGCCGAATACAACGCGCGAAAGCCAATCAAGACAGTGGCGAAGCTCTTCGATAAAATGGAGGAATACGCCAGGGCAGAAGAGGACGCGCGTCGAAGACATAGTGACGACTCCGACACCAATCAGGAAGGCCTGGCCAAGAGCGAAGACCCGTTGAAAGACAGCTCCTCGAAAGGCAAACGCAAGCAGGAGCAGTCGAAGGACGCCTCCGAATGCAAAGATACCCAGCACAAAGACTCGTCAGGTGACAGGCCCAAGTGCGACCAGCGCAAGTCTAGGAAACCTCGTTACGTCTTTGACATCGAGGGCAGCTCCGAAGATAACGCCTTCGCAGGCCGCGGAGGCAGAGGGCGCCGTGGCCGGGGACGGGGGCGCAGGCGGGGTCGCGATGACAGAACCCGCGAAGAGTACAATGACCAACATCACGGGCAGTGGTGCAAAGTCCACGGCCGGGGCAACCATGACACGCGTGCGTGCGCCACTATCGTAGCGCTCCGGCAGAGCATCGCCAGGGACAAAAACGCGGAGGCACGCACGCCTATCGTGGCCCACGTCCAGTATCCCCAAGACCAAGGATTGCAGCCCCAGGAAGGCCTCCTGCGAATCCAGGCCCATGTGCAGCAACCTCGGGAGGGCCTCCTGCAGTTGCAAGCCCCGGAAGGAGCACAGCGCAGGGTCATAAACGTCATTTCCGGAGGCTCCTCGTTGGAGTTCGCCTCGGTGCGACAACGGAAAGCCTACACGAGGAGGCTGCACCACGTCGCGGCATACCCGGTGCAAGCGCCGCCGGAGTGGGCACAACACGAAATCACATTCATGCCCGCTGATGCGGAAGGCATGGAGTTCCCCCACCAAGATCCCCTGGTCGTCCGGGCCCTCTGAAAGATCAAGCTCCATTTAAGTTAGTTTTGGTGTTAATGACAAATGCCATTATAACATTATGATATTAATGACACATACTTTTATAATGTTTTGGTGAAAATGATAAATGAATTTATGAGACTAATATGTTTATTTGAGTTTATCTTTGGTTAGTCTCAATTGGATGAAAAGGTGAAATCAAAGAGGTATGCATTCGAAATCGCTTTTCTCATATACAAATGCATTTCTTAGATCCAAAATATAGATTGAACTCCTCAAATAGATTAAAATGAATATGTGCATATGTCTTTATTTATATACACTTGTATGCACACATTTAGGGGGGCTCTCTATATATTTTGGAGTTTCACAAGTATTGATCCATGCTTCTTTTAATACGCATATTTGGGATCTTTACTTTGAAATACATTCTTGAGTATATATAACTTGTGTAGTTCGTATATACTCATGTGCAATCGGGTTGTCATCTAACTTTTTCATTATGTGTTAATGGTTGAATGCCTAAATGACAACCGGATGAGTAAGCTTTGTCTAAAGCTTATTTTAGAGTATACATTTGTTGTGTACAAGGTGTATACTCGCAAATCATTTTCATATCTCATTATTTGTTGAGATTGTCATGAATTACCAAAATGGTGAAGTTTGGTAATCGATGACAATTGTTCTGTGGACTAACGGTTTCCATGAGTTGGATGCAGAGTTTAGGTTCCACAAATAAGAACGACTTGGAATGACTTCATGTGTTGAAGATTATCAAGTCAAGATTGAGAAGAAGATAGTTTCATGAGTTGAAGGCTATCAAAGAAGAAGATGAATTCATGTGTTGAAGGCCATCGAGAAGAAGATGCGTCATGAGTTGATGCATGTTCAAATGGAGATGATCATGTGTTGATCATCAAGACAAGTGAAGACCATCATGTATTGATGGAGTTGATGAAAAGAATGCATCATGAGTTGATGCCTATCAAGACGATGACCCAAGGCAAATGTATGACTAGTTAGGGCTAAGAATGTGTTTCTAGTCTTTTACCGGTCTTGGTGTTTGGTTGGAAGACCGGATTGCTAGTGTAGGTTGCCGTACTATTAAGAGGGGTCATGTCTAGTAGTTTGAGTCTTATCATGTGTTGATAGCTCAAACCTCACCTTATCTAGCTCATGTGTTGAAATCTTTGCAACATGGGACTATGCATTGCGAATGTATTTTGCAAGTGCTTGAAGTCCATGTTTTCATTCTTTGTGATATGAGGCTTATATTTGCAAATGTGTTTTGCAAATGGTTGAAGCTCATATATAATCTTTGTGGCATGTGACTTAGGTTTGCGAATGTGTTTTGCAAATGTGAGAAGTCCATGTACCTAATCCTTGTAGCATGCTCTAAGTTTGCAAATGTGTTTTGCAAAAGTTGAAGATCATGCATTATTCCTTGACATGGTCTAAGAGTGTGTATTGCTATTTCCTTGGAATTAGACCATGGTAGTGACTCTTGGATGTCTTGTGATTTCTGCATTGATCTAATGTGTTTGAGGTTATGAAAATAGATGGGTTGTGTAGCCCTCTGAATAAGCTTTTCATAGAGCCCAAGATCATTCAATTCCGACATCGGAGTCAAAAGTTATGACCGTTTTTCCGAGTGTCGTCTGTGCTGAAAAACCAAAAACGGAAGTACCGTAATTTGTACTGCGGTAGTTCCAATTTTTGCGGAAGTACTGTAATTTGTACTGCGGTAGTTCCGATTTTTCCGGTAATTCCGATTTTCCGGTAGTTCCGATTTCCGAGCGGAACGTTTTTTTCAGAGAGCGACTTTTTGAATGACTTGGCCTCGGGAAAATCGGAAGTACCGCAATTTGTACTGCGGTAGTTCCGATTTCGCTAAGAAACGGCTAGTTTTCTGACCGTTGGCGAGGAAATCGGAAGTACCGCAATTTGTACTGCGGTAGTTCCGATTTTCCTGATTTTTCAGGGGTTTTGGCTCTAATGGCTAGTTTTCTTGTGTGGGGTATAAATACCCCCTTGTGGCCGGTTGGAGAGGTTGTTGCTTCATTCATTCTTGTGTTCTTGAGCTAGAGTGAGGCTCACCACTCAATTGTGCATGTGTTGCACTTTGTGAGAAGCGAGAGAGGTTCTAGAGTGCATGTGTTGCATCTAGAGGTGGACTTAGTGTCCAATTGAGCTTGTGCATTTGTTGCATGTAGTGAGATTCAAGTGAGGGACTTGGCTTGTTACTCTTGGAGTTTGCCAACTCCTAGACGGTGTTGGAGGCGCCGTGCGCGGTGATCTTCTCAAGAAGCTTGTGAGAAGACACGGCGAAGTTGTGAAGGTCGGAGCTTACCTACCCGGAGCGGGAAAGAGCTACCACTAGTGGATTGGAGGTGCTTCGGCTTAATTCGTGGAGCCGGTCCGATTTGTTCGAGCTAACCTCAACGTGGATTAGGGAAAATCGGCAAGTTTCCGAACACCACAGTAAAACATCATTGTGTCAATTGTGGTTTGTTTTCTTGTACTCGTTTTACTTTCAAGCAATTTACATTCATAGGCTCAATTTGATTGCTTGTAAACCTAGGATTGCAAACCTTGACCTAGGATAGAATTGTTGGTGCACTTAGACGAATTTTTTTGTTGTAGGCGCTATTTGAGCTAAACCAAATTGAGTTTCGTTTCCGCATTATACACTTGGTTTAGGCAAATAGGAAGGCTCTTGAATTGATTAGGATTAATTTGTAGAGAATTTTTAAACCGCCTATTCACCCCCCTCTAGTTGGCCTCCTCGATCTTACACCCTCGTTGCAGGATGCGAGGTCAGGCGCGTCCTGGTCGATGGAGGAAGCTCCGCGAACATCCTGTTTGCCACGGCCTTCGACCAGATGGGGATCCCTCGGAGTCGATTGGGCCCTTCAGGCATCCCATTGCAAGGCTTTGGAGGGCAACCTTTGCGGGCATTGGGCCAGGTATGCCTCCAAGTCTCCTTCGGCCAAAACGACAACGTGAGGAGTGCGGACGCCATCTTCGACGTTGTCGACATTGCATACCCCTACAACGCCATATTGGGGCGGCCGCTCCTAAACTCTCTCGGGGCAGTTCCGCACCACAGCTTCCTATGTATGAAGCTTCCCGGACCGCGGGCCATCATTGTCGTCCGTGGTGACCAAGACATGGCTCGGTGCATAGAGCTCGGCGCCAGGGGTCCATGCACCCTGGGCGACCCCGGAGAGCGTCCCGCACTCCCCGTGCATGAGTCGTCCCAGCAGTAGAGGCTCATCAGCGGTCGCCCCCGTCCTTAAGCGGTCAGTGGTCGGTGTCTCCCCTTTTGTAACCGCTCACCCGCGCAAACGGGAATTTAATAAAGTTCACCGTTTGCACAAATTTTCTTGTTTCCCGCAACAAAAACACGCGTTCACGCGCGCACTCTCCGTAGAAAACACAGGCATGAGTATAAACAAAGACACGCGTCTGCGCGCGCACTCTCTGTGAAAAACACGGGCATGAGTATAAACAAAGACACGCGTTCGCGCGCACACTCTCCGTGAAAAACGCGGGCATGAGTATAAACGAAGACGCGTGGGGGGACGCCTCCGCACGCACTCTACGAAGTATAAATAAGACGTAGCATTGAGGCCCGCCTCCGCACGCACCTCACCGCCCGCAACGCGCAGAGGCTTGCCCCCACGCGCAGTCCACGAACTCTAAATAAGGCGTAGCGTCGAGGTCCGCCTCCGCACGCACTCTACGGAGTATAAATAAGATGTAGCGTTGAGGCCCGCCTCCGCACGCACCTCACCGCACGCAACGCGCAGAGGCTTGCCTCCGCGCGCAGTCCACGGACTCTAAACAAGACGTAGCGTCGGGGTCCGCCTCCGCACGCACTGTACGGAGTATAAATAATACGTAGCGTTGAGGTCCGCCTCCGCACGCACCTCACCGCCCGTAACGCGCAGAGGCTTGCCTCCGCGCGCAGTCCACGTACTCTAAATAAGACGTAGCATCGAGGTCCGCCTCCGCACGCACTTTACGGAGTATAAATAAGACGTAGCATTGAGGTCCACCTCCGCACGCACCTGTAACATCCCAAAATTTGGAAGTTCAAAAATGTGGAGTTTTAAAGATTTTTCTTGCATTTTGCTGGTTCCCAAATCTTTTCTGAATATGTATTTGAATTTTTCTTTGAGTTCATGCTATGAGAGTTAATAACCCAAGTATTTTCCAAGTGCAAATCCTGACCCTGAAAATAATAAAGATAGGAAATGATATTACATATCGTTAATTCAAAGTGTTAAAATATACCAGAGTTTAAATCCAAGTCAATAGAATGAATCCAAAAGGAATATTAGAATGTATCCCTGAATAATTACACCAAAAAGAAAATCCATTCTTTTAATTCAATTAGCAAACAAAACTCAAGGTCAAACCTTCAAAAATTTATACACAAACCCAGAGTAAAATAAAAATCAACAATTCTAATTAGGAAATAGAATTGCAAGCCTAAGATCATTTTCAAGTTGAGAATCAAAACCGGGTGATTAAGTTAAGCAAAAGTGAATTTCACAAATCCACTTGCAAACAAGTCAAGCCAGAAGGTCAATTTAAGTTTAAATTCAAATTTCACGAATTAAAAGTCCAAATCAATAATAAGCTAAATAATTAAATAAAAATTCTTATTAAAATTTAATCAGCGTACATGACCCAATGATATGTGTGTAGAAATTTAGGTGTACACACACACACACACACACATATATATATATATATATGCAAGTCAGGACAAAACAAAATCGACCTCCAAGGGCAAAATAAATAGAATCAACAATAAGGGAATATGAGATTTTATGTCTGGATAATTGAACCAAAGTTAAAATTTAAAATTATGCAGAACTAAAAAATTTACAAATCCAAATATAAAGGAATACCTTGTTTTCCCTACATCCCTACTTTTTCTTCTACTCACTGCCAGGTGGACCCGCCCCCCATCTCTTCCCTCTCTTTCTCTCTCTTTTTCCTCCCGTCCTCCCTCTGCAGCCGGGCCCGGCCTGCCCCTTTCTTCTCCCCTCACTGCCGCTGGGGCCGGCCTCTACCTCCTTCCTCCTCCACTCATTTTCTCTCGTTTTCTTCTGTCTCCCGACAGCGCCCACTGCTCACGCGCCCCAGCTTCGTCATCGCCTGGCTTGCTCCTCCGTCCACTTCACATCAGCCGCACCTGCCCCAGCACCGCGCCATGCCCTGCTCCGACCCACCCCCGAGGAGTCACCTTGCCATCCCGTTGCCGTGCTGCCCCCGTCGCTTCACACCCACGCCACCGTCGTCATCCCACGCGCGGAGCTCAGTCGTCGGCCACAGTGCAACGCAGCAACTGTTTCCCCCTCCGCAGCTATAAATGTCCCCGGCCTTCCCGTGTTACTCCCCTCCCTTCCCCATCGGCTTCTTGCCCCTTTCCCTGAGTTCACCGCCGCCTCCGCCAAGCCCCCCATGGCCGCCTCCGCCGGCAGCGCCTCTCGGTGGGCCCCGAGCCATGCCAATCCCCTCCCGAAGGTCGGGTCATCTCCCTCTTGCTTGTACCCGGTGCTATTGGACTCTCGTGCCCTCTAGGCCGCCGGCAACCGCGTCTTCCCCAACTCCGGTGCCCCGGTCTCCCCGACGATTCGTCCGGCCTCAACCCAATTCCCGACGCCGGGAGCTCCCCCAGCAAATGCCGAGGCTATCCCCGATGCCGCCCTGTGCCCTCCTCCCCCTCAATGAGTTGGCCGCGAGAGCTCCTCTGCGCTGCCGCCCGTGCTCGCCGCCGGCCGGCCCCAGAGCCTCCTGGTCGGAGACGCCACCTCCAGGGGGTTCCCCTCCTCGCCGAGCATCCATTTTGGCCGTCTCCACCGATTCCCCGGCCACCCCTCGCCGGCGCCACCGCAGCCCCGTTGCTCCGGCATGCCTCCTCTGTTTTGCCCGGCTCATGTGTCACCTCTTCTACCTTGTCCTCCACTTCTAGCCAGGTAACACCCGCCGCCCGGATGGTTATCCGCACCGTTCCTTAATCACTAGGTCCCATGTTCGAGCCCCCTTTTCGGCCACATTTTTTATTTTTATTTTGTTACTTTTGTCATTCCAATCAGAGAAAACAATTGAGGCTTAGCAGTTATACATGGAGGCTAACAAAAATTGATTAGGGCATAAATAACAGTATTAAGATCTAAAATTAGATTAATTATCATGTATGAATAGTTAAGGTGCCTTTATTATTTTAATCTAGATATGGATAAAAGAGCATTAATAGAAGATGGTTTTGATATAGATATCGAAGCATCGCAAGAACCTTAATTAAAATAAAATAGCAATTAAGTTCATATCAAAGTGATTAGCTAAGATGCACAGGTAACTCAAATTAAAATACAAAACAAAAATTTGTGAGGATGGTGAAAAGGTACCTTTGTAAATATATACAATCATCAAATGTTTCTAAAGTAAACAATATCCAATCAAGGAGCATAAAATTAAAGCAAATATATTGGATGTTATGTTAAAGCTATAAAAACAAAGCTTTAAAATAAAGCTTGCCCACTTGTAATGTATGCCCTAACATTTAGCAAGCCCTCGGTAAATTGGATCTTAGCTGCAGGTCTAGTTAATAACAATAGTGAGATATAACTATAAATAGCCAGCCAGGCCATCATCTAATGTACATATAGATATGATCTTTTCTTTAAAACTTAAATTGCACCAAATAACAACTAAACGTACATAAGTTGATAACAACCTTTAATTAAAAGGGCGTCCTTAAGTAGCAAAGTTTTGTTAGAGAAGATATATAAGTATATATTTATGTAGCCAGTATAATAAAGTAACCCCTAGGTCATCAGATGTTAAATGTAATCTACCTAATGTAGTGAAGTGAATAGTAGTCATCCCTAGTGTGTCATCGGCAAATAGATCTCAACCATAGATTCGGTGGAATATTGATAGTAAAGTGTAACCTGGTATAGCATGCTCGGTCCTAGATAAACAAACTTAAATAACAATAATAATAATGTCAACACTATAATAATAATAATGTACGCAAAATATCTACGATACCTAATCTGAAGAGCCTCTTTAATTAAAAGTCATGTTGGCTCATCTGCTAAAATCTCTACATCGTCGGTAATTAAGACAATTTTACCACCTTACATTTTAAGTGAACAGGATAACATTAGCACAACCTAAAATAATACATCTCGAAATGCTAAAATACATGCTATAAGATTAATTCGACAAACCAGAATTCATACACATCGTATATATAACTCATGCCCTAACTTCTAAAAGCTAACACTAGACAAGGTAATACCCCACTCCCCGCTACAGTCGTACATCCACCCATAGGTCTAGCGTGGCTCATGGAACTTCCTTGATAAATATAAAAATAATAAAAAGAAGTTATTAAATAAAATGGGTGAGCCCGTGGTATCCAACAGCTGGCTAAACCTAGCCATCCTCAAATCTGAAGTAAGAATAACATCGCCAATATCCCTGTATCACGAACCCTCCTTAGCCTCTGCTTCGTCGAGTTTCCTTCTACCAACCATCACTTTGCCACAACCTTGTGTGACCCCGTCAGTCCTCTACACCCAATCAACCTTGCCTCAAATCACACATTAAACCATAATAAAACTAAATTCAGTTTAATCGAAATTATTGGATCTTTTGAGTTATTTGCTTTTATTTGGATTCAGTTGTTTGCTGCGTAATTAGAAATTGGAAGTCATGAAGATTCAGTGGATCAAGCAAGATCAAGCTCGAAGTGAAGATAGATACCCCAAAAGCTCAAGAGAAAGCAATGTGTGAGCTCAAGATCGCGGTAAATCGCGCCAGGCGAGTCAATACTTTGATCATGTTGAACCTACATTTTTCGCAAATTTACTTTTGTTTAAATTATCAAATTGCATGCTGTTATTTCATATGCAAATATATGTTTGTTTGAAGATTTTAGGTATATACCTATTAATCGACTTGCTAGTATTATACCTCCTTTGGAAATATTTGAATATCTAAGCCTTGTCGCCCTAGCAAAGTTATAATAGTAACCTTTCGAAAATAAGTCCCTAATTATACGCCATGCTTAGTACTGTTTAGATAATCGGGGCACCAAAAATGCCCCAAAGCATCACTTTGAATCATGAGAAATTGGTTTGGACAGTCATGGTGGAAATGACTGGTATATTTAGTTATGGATATTTTATGCTCCCAAAAACCTCAAGTGGCTTAATTATCTGGGCGGATGGTTCGAGGGTGTGTGAGTGTGGTGCAGTGGAAGCACAAAGGGGATAGTGGTAGAACTGCCCAGATAGCCCTAAGGACCGAATCTTGTGATGACCTCCCAGTGTACAACAAGTACAACCACAAGCTGGCAAAGTGTAGGCAGGGCTAACTAATTTGCATCAACTCAGTATGGGTTGCGCCGGTGTGACCACGGGCGGGTAGAGGATGGCCACATCCTCTGACGTGATAGTGCAAGAGGGGGCTTCTGAAAGGGTGGTCGTACCCCGAAGGAAGTGGAAACCTTAGCGGACGTAACTCTGCTGGGAAAAATGCATTGTAAAGGTCATGTGATAGTCTACTCAACCGCATGGCTAAGGAATCATGTGGGGGCAACGAGTGGATTTATCTCTTGTGGGTAAAGTGTGCAAACTCTGCAGAGTCTAAAAACTTTTCGAATAGCCGTGCCCACGGTCAAGGGCGGACATGGGAACTTAACTAGATATAGTTCTATTTCAAAAACTTTGTGGGTGGAATTGGTAAAGTGGAGGGCAGAGAAAGGCCCTGATCTGTGTTGCCCTGGGTGTCGCCCCCAGTGATAAGTTAAGCGGTTATGACGCTGAAGGATTAAGCATATGGTGCAGAGGCCATGTTATTATTGCATTCTTTCACACCTTATGTTACAGTTCAAGCTGCTAGGTCTTAGGAGATTTCTATGTATCATATTTCAAAAGCAATTTACGGCAAATAAAACAACCCGAGCCTTCCTTTGATAAGCCATGCATGCTATTTAATTGCATCCTGTGTGTTGTCTCGCGAGCACGGTGGTTGTGCTCATATTCGCTTTCCCCACAAATCCAGAATCAGGAATCAGATCACTACGGTTCAGCAATACTTTTGGGTCATGATGGCGAAGAAGATGAAGATGTCAAGAGCTAGGTCGCAAACCTCCAGTTGGCTGCCTGTGGGCAAGTCCTGAAGGTCCCACCTGTGTGCTTCATTCCGCTGCTGCAATTTATTGATTTCGGCCTAATCGGCCCATGAGTAAGTCTATTATTTTAATTACATTTCCGCATGATATGTATTTGATATTCATTACTGTAACTGTGAGCACTATCTACTGATCCAGGGAATAGTGCAGTAAAATCACAGTGGATTCCGGATTATAAAATCTGGGGTCCTGACAGGGATGGTATCAGAGCATATCGACTGCAGGTTGTGACCTAGTTAGTCTGGCCGTTAGTTTCATGACTAGAATTATTTCTTCAAAATTCTAATTCCAAAAATATAAGTGGTACTGCTTATCCTCATCTCTCTTAGATGATTCCCCCTAATCTATATGCTTCCTTAGCCATTTTTACTTCTAGGGCTCTCTTACCCCAAATTCAAAACGATTCACAAGAGTGAGTATTGATATCAATCAAATTACCCCCCAGATACTTGCCTCTTCTCTCTATTGATTTCAAAAGGAAAATTTATTCCTCTTCTCGTACCCTTACTCCAAAAATTTAAGGTTAGGAACGTCGAAGATGGTCATGAAGATAAGTGGTCTTGTTTTAAACGGACTGTGTATGGACCCTGCGCTTTTTTATGTGTGCCCTCGAGTAGACGATGCATTGTTGCAAGATTCTATCTGGACCCTGTGCACTGCCTTCTTGCCCTCAGGTGACCTATTTCGCATTCATGGGAAAAGTTTGTTTTCGAAAGATTGTGCGATTTTGTACCACGCCAGCTCCCTGGGAGCGCTCCTTTAAAATTTTTGCATGGGTTAGATCACCTTATCCCCACGACTCAATCCTCACCTCATGCTATTCCCTCTCATCCTGTTGCTGCAAATCCAGTGGTAAATAGCTAAAGACTAGGACTCGAGACTCTGCCCTACCAGCATTCTCTCCTTACTTACCCAGAGAACCCATCATGCCTGGAGTTAGAAGAGATGAATAATGACTGGTGATACCCATTTTAAGGGGGGTAGCACTAAGAGACAAAATGTCGAAGAACTACCATGATGTATATGTTGGAGGTGCGACCATCTGGACTCAGAATTAATCGAACCAGTACAACAAAACTTTCAAGACCGGGAGCCTTACAGTGATAAGGACAAAAGGCCACCATATAGATATGGGTATCGTCACATCTGCATTCCTAAGGCCTTTTACTAACTACCTATCAATATGAGATTCTGCAACTGTATATCCAATAAACGATGCAACTACTCCATTCTACGGTGGCGTGAAGACAACAATGTCAAAGAGGAAGTTTTTGGAAGTCCACGACCTATCCAGGAGAACAAGGTTTATCTCTTCCCTTTTGATTTCTCCAAGTCCTAACCCCTGTTGTGCAGATTTTCATCTCTCTGCGAAGCCAAGGAACTATACGTTGGGCAACACCTAGAAACCCATTGCTAACCAATATAACCCCACCTCTAATCTTTCTGCTCTACCGGAATCTCGGGGTCGAGATTCATTTAAGGGGGGGAGGTTTGTAACATCCCAAAAATTTGGATGTTAAAAATGTGGAGTTTTAAAGATTTTTCTTGCATTTTGCTGGCTCCCAAATCTTTTCTGAATATGTATTTGAATTTTTCTTTGAGTTCATGCTACGAGAGTTAATAACCCAAGTATTTTCCAAGTGCAAATCCTGACCCTGAAAATAATAAAGATAGGAAATGATATTACATATCGTTAATTCAAAGTGTTAAAATATACCAGAGTTTAAATCCAAGTCAATAGAATGAATCCAAAAGGAATATTAGAATGTATCCCTGAATAATTATGCCAAAAAGAAAATCCATTCTTTTAATTCAATTAGCAAACAAAACTCAAGGTCAAACCTTCAAAAATTTATACACAAACCCAGAGTAAAATAAAAATCAACAATTCTAATTAGGAAATAGAATTGCAAGCCTAAGATCATTTTCAAGTTGAGAATCAAAACCGGGTGGTTAAGTTAAGCAAAATTGAATTTCACAAATCCACTTGCAAACAAGTCAAGCCAGCAGGTCAATTTAAGGTTAAATTCAAATTTCACGAATTAAAAGTCCAAATCAATAATAATCTAAATAATTAAATAAAAATTCTTATTAAAATTTAATCAGCGTACATGACCCAATGATATGTGTTTAGAAATTTAGGTGTACACACACACACACACACACACACACACACACACACACACACACACACACACACACACACACACACATATATATATATATATATATATATGCAAGTCAGGACAAAACAAAATCGACCTCCGAGGGGCAAAATAAATAGAATCAACAATAAGGGAATATGAGATTTTATGTCTGAATAATTGAACCAAAGTTAAATTTTAAAATTATGCAGAACTAAAAAATTTACAAATCCAAATATAAAGGAATACCTTGCTTTCCCTACATCCCTACGTTTTCTTCTTCTCACTGCCAGGTGGACCCGCCCCCCATCTCTTCCCTCTCTTTCTCTCTCTTTTTCCTCCCGTCCTCCCTCTGCAGCCGGGCCCGGCCTGCCCCTTTCTTCTCCCCTCACTGTCGCTGGGGCCGGCCTCTACCTCCTTCCTCCTCCACTCATTTTCTCTCGTTTTCTTCTGTCTCCCGACAGCGCCCACTGCTCACGCGCCCTAGCTTCGTCATCGCCTGGCCTGCTCCTCCGTCCACTTCACATCAGCCGCACCTGCCCCAGCACCGCGCCATGCCCTGCTCCGACCCATCCCCGAGGAGTCACCTTGCCATCCCGTTGCCGTGCTGCCCCCGTCGCTTCACACCCACGCCGCTGTCGTCATCCCACGCGCAGAGCACTATCTACTAATCCAGGGAATAGTGTAGTAAAATCACAGTGGATTCTAGATTATAAAATCTACTTCGACTAGGGCGCCAGCTCCGCTGCCACCACTTCGAAGGGTTAGGGACGGAGCGCTGCGCGTCTACTTCAACTAAGGCGCCAGCTCCGCTGCCCCCATTCCGAAGGGTGGGGGATGGAGCACTCACGCGTCTACTTCAACTAGGGTGCCAGCTCCGCTGCCACCACTTCAAAGGCGTAAGGGACGAAGCGCTGGAGCGGTTACTTCAACTACGCGTCCACCTTGACCAGCATACCCTCCTGAGGCGCAAACCGTCGTGTACGGGCGAATGTAGTAACCTTCCGAGTTCACCACGGGACAGCGTAGCCGGAGGGGCGGAGACGCACTTCGCAAGTTCCAACCAAGATTATTCTTTGCATTTGCTAAGGACGCTTACAAAGGCGCACAAACACCTCCGACGCACGAGGCCGCTACTCGATAGGTTCATCCTTAACACGCGT
This sequence comes from Dendrocalamus latiflorus, assembly GCA_017311315.1. NCBI lineage: Eukaryota > Viridiplantae > Streptophyta > Magnoliopsida > Poales > Poaceae > Dendrocalamus > Dendrocalamus latiflorus. Next base: position 44,312,133 of record CM029642.1, on the reverse strand, counting down.
CCGTGCCGGGGCTCCGCACGAAGACGCCCGACCCGCCCAAAAATCCAACGCTTCCTCGGCCCTTCGCCAGCGCCGAAGACGTCGTCGGTTTGCAAGGTCGGAAATTAGCAGCTGGCCCCAGCTATGTAGTTGCTCGGAACAAGGGGGCAAAAATCAAAACAGTGGCGAAACAACTTCGTACTTTATTCAAAAAAAGAAACGGCATCGGTTACAACGCACGCCAACACGCGACAACCTGCCGTCACACCTGAGGATTCGCAGCGTCCTCCGGGGCCGCAGCGCCATCCTCGTCACGCCGCGGAACCTCGTCCAGAAACTGGCCAAGGTTTCCCTCGCTGTGTAAGTTATTCCGCAGCTCGACTATGGTTGCGGCCTCTCCGCGGTACTCCCATATCCGCTCATGGAAGAACTTCACGACGCGGCAAACGGCGCGCACGGCACCGGACATTACCCCGCCTCCGGCGGGCATCTCCAATCGAGGATCGGCTAGCCCGGCAACATGCTCACAGCCGCGGAGTCGCAGGAGCGCGCATGTCAGACACGACTCCACATAGGCGCAGTGGTTGCCAAAGGTCGTCGCGGCACCGCGTGCAATGTCGGCCGCGTCTCCAATCCACCAAAGAGACCGCGATAGGTCCTCGGGCCCGAAGGAGCGTGCCGGCACTTCGGCGGTAAGCCCCTTAAGGGTGTCTTCCAGGGCCAACATAGCGTCCCAAGCGGCTACCGAAGTGTTGCCCAAGGCTCGATCCCGCTCCGCTAGAGAGGCGGCAAGCTCGCTGTTCTCCCTCTCCAACGCTGCAACTTGTTGCAGTAGGCCGTCTCGCTCCGCAGCAGCTTCCTGCCGCACCGCTTCGGCGGCCGACTCCCGCACTACGGCGACAAGCTCCTCAGTGCGCGTATTCATCTCCGCGCACTCCGCTTCCAAGCGGCGTATACGAGCGTCCTGGGCAAAGCGTGCCCCCGCAGCTCCCTGCAGCTCCCCTTCGGCGGCCTGCAGCCTTCCCCGTAGCGCTCCCTGCTCGTGAGCATGAGCCGCTTGCAGGGCCTGGGCCAACACGAGTGTCTGCACGGCGGAGGGGTTAGCAGGCGCCAAACGGCTGTGAGTGAGCCAAAGGACAGACGCTTACCCTCACTCCAGACACTTCCAATGCATCCCCAAGGCGCCCTGACCCATAGGTCTGCAACGCCTGCTGGCCAATGCTGGTGGCCGCGTCGTCCGCAATCCCGTGCCAATCCCTCAACGCATCTGATGGAGGGACGAAGTCTGCCGGGCTCGGGCGTGTGACATCTGTGTCGCCAGCGCCAGGACCCCCACACTCAAGGGATGGCTCCTCCTCCAGGATAAGTGCCGCTGCAAGAGGAAGTATAAGATTATCGCACGAGACGCGAAACAATTGTGTTAAAGGTATGCCGTCCTAGCCTACCCTCGGTGGCAGATGGGGGACTTTACTGGGATGCCTCCCTAGCCCCGGGCGGGGCCGCAACGACTTCGGCCCCTACGGACGGCGCTGACCCGCGGGGCTGAGGGACCTCCGAGTTGGGACCCAGCACCAACCGATCCTGCGCCACGGTCACTGCGGCCCGAGGGGCCGGGAGGGCGCGGGGTAGAGGAACTTCGGTGCTCAACGCGGAGTCCCACAAGCTCCCGACACCGGTCGCCACGGCAAACCCTCGCGAAGTCCGCTGAAGTGGGGACCGTAGGCGTGGCCGCTTCGCCTGAGGAGAAGACCCCACCTCGGTAACCGCTACAAAAGGAGCCTCTGCGGCAACAAGATTCACCGAAGGGGTCTCCGCAGCTACAATGTCGGCGACCGGGGACTTCTTCATCATGACCTCCGCGGGGGACACCTCCACCTCGGTCGCCACTGTTGGTGAAGACCACACTCCGCATACTCCCGCGGGCTGCAGACGAGGACTCCGCACCGGTGCCACCAGCCAACACCAGCTCCGCCTCGGCAACTGTCGCGGGCGACGAGACCTCCCTCTCCTGGTAACCTGTGGCGCGCTCTCCACCCCTGGCGCCTTCGTCCTCGGTGCCCGCGCCCTCCAAGTCTGAGTCGGCGTACTTTGCTGAATCAGACTCCGGGCTCGCTGTACTAGTAGGAGCAGCGGCAACCACCGTACAGGGCGTGGCCGCGGCGGTCCGGGTCCTCTTGCAGGATGACGCTTTCGTCTTCGTGGCAGCGTCATCTGGGTGTTGCGGGCCCGGAGGGGTGCGACCCGGCACGGGAAGCCCTAAGGCCTCGCAGTCGCAGCTGTGCGTTGCTCGTGCTCCCTGGCGGTGTATGGACCAAGGAACACGCGCGCTGCGTGCTCCGCGTCCTCCAGGCGAGTTCTTGCGCGGGGCGAAAAGCACGATTACACACGATGCAATACGTACGAACGGAGGGGAGGGCACGGTCGGGGCTTACGAAGACCAGTCGGCGCGGACAGTGAGCAAATGGACGGTTGAACGTTGTCGTCCCGACGCTTCCCGGCCGTGAGGCGCCAATCGCGCGCGAGCGGCGCCGCGCCGTACATTATGTACTCCTCGGCGAGGTCGCGCATATTGAAGCGGGCGGCGACCCCCACAAGTCTTTGCGCCCTTCGCCTATCTTCCTGGTCAAGTGTTTGGCCGGGGGTGGTCTTGAATGCAATCGGTCGGCCCGTGCACTCAAGGCCGCTACCACTCGCCACATAGTGATAGAACCACCGCCTCGTCCAGTTGGACTCCCATTCCCTCGTGTCGAGTTCGCAGGGAAGAGCTTTCCGCACGATGCCCGCAGAACGAAGTTGACGCTGCCAAACTTCGACAGCGTCCCGTCCCTCCGCTCCTTCGGTTGGCACCGGGCTTCGTGCAAATATGCGAACAATGAGGCGCTGGGTCAACACGCTTCCGAGCGCAGGGCCCAGCTGTACACGGCAAGGCGAGCCACCGCGCTCGGAGTCAGTTGTGACAACTCCAGCTTGAAGGTCCGCAGCACGTCCCCGACAATCGCTGCGGACGGGATGCAGAGTCTGGCTTCGAAGTAGGCGACGAAGACGATCGCCTCCGACTTCTCAGGGCGCGGCTCTGTCTCATCATCGGGGGGTAGCCGCACCGCTTGGCAGTCCGATAGCCTCCCCTCGCGCAACAGTGACCGGATCGTGTCCTCTGTCACGAGCGCATATTTCACCTCAAGCGGCGAGGACCGCCGGCAGATGGCGTAGCCGCCCACCTGAGCATGCTCATCGCAAGTCGCCATTACTGCCCACGGGGTACTCGACGGCGAAAAGGAGCGCAGGGGCAAGAGGAGAAAATATAGGAGGCGGCGTGAACAACCAGAAAGCGTATGGAGGAGGCGCAAGCATAGTACCATGGGGGGGGGGTATTTAAAGACCCCTCGCCTCCCACCATCGGTAAGCACAAACGGCGAATGACAACCGCTTTTGAAGCCGAAGCGTCGCGATAGCACACGTAGGCCACATATGACCGTGGTCGTACAGTGTCCTGTCATCGCACGACGCACCACTAGCGTCCCACCGCGTGTCGGTCAGCGCAGGGAATAAATGCAGGTTGCACGACCCGACATAGCTTCCGGCGCGTGTCGGTGTGGCCCTTCGGACCCATCAACCGCAACAGTCCAAACGGGGTCTTCGCCCCAATAGCGAGGCCCTGACTTCGACTCTTGCAGCACCTGTGCGAAGGGTCACCGCTGCGAAGGCGCTGGAAGCCGCTCCGATTCCAAGACATGCCACCCCGCCACATGACCGCGCCCGCGGGAATAAGGACAGTAGCGCACTACCGGACCGCCTGTGCCGGAGTTTGGGGCGCGAGGTATGCCCCCACTCCGGCTTCAACTCCAGCTCCGCCTTGGACCCCCCACACCGGTTTGGCCTTCGGAAGGCGGAGGCCATGTCGCGGCGAGTTTTGGCTTGTTCTCATAAATAGCCACCTTCGGTGCACCAACATTCTTCGAAAAGTAATGTTGAGGGGCCCAAATCAGAAAACCCGACTAAAGGTGAGCCTATCTATGAGAACAGGGCAAACCTTGTCGGCCCCATGCCTCGTCCCCGCGCCGGGGTGTAACAACAAGCTGCCACGGGCCAAGCATCCTCGACGGCAGCCTCGACAGGAGCTCCGCCTCGGCAACAAGGCTCTGAGGTCACCCACGACCCCACTTTCACGGGGAAGTACTTCGCCGCGACGCCGCGGATCTGCGCGCCAAGCCGAAGCTCACCCCGCCCCTGGTACTTCCGCGTGAACGCCCAGTTTGGCCCACATTTCAGAGATCCAGCTGGGCCCCCGGCTCAGCCCCACGCGGGCGAACCAGAAGGCGAAGGCGGGTGAACGCCGGTCTGCCCACACTGCACCCAACTGCTACCCTTGAGCCGTGGGGTACAGTCCGGCCTCCCGACCCCTAGCCCGCACGAAGGCCCGGTGTTCAGCTCTGACCGCACCCGCAGAGCAACACGGCGACCGTACGCGAAGGCTGATTTACAGCAGGTTTCAACTTGTTCTCATAAACAGATAAGCTTCAATACACCAGCATGCCTTGATGGTAACGCCGGTTGGCGCAATCAGAGGATGCAAATGAACTCAAGCATATCTGTCTACGAGAACAGGTCAAACCTTGCCATTTCCGTGCACAAGCACGGTGCGCGAGCAGGAGGCCACCTATCTGACTGTACAATGCAGGTACAACGCAGCACCAATAGAATATATATACCCAGCCCAACCGCCAGGAGCCCAACCGCCCGGAGCCCAACCGCCAGGAGTCCAGCCAACAGGAGCTTAACCAGAGGAAGCTCAACCGGCGGGAGGAAAGCCCAACCGGTAGAGGAGCATCACAGAGTCGTCTGGCCGCGGCGCTTCAAGCCCCGCGCCGCGCCAAGCATGTTTCGCCACGCGGACCGGCAAAAGATGGAACGTCGCAACATAGCATGGCTACGGCGCCTCAAGTCTCGCGACGCGTTAACCAGGTCTCGCCATGCAGGCCGGCAGTCATCTACCATCGAGGGCACTCGACGTCAGAGTCCGTTGCCACCTGCGCTCGCGCAATGACTTTGGGGCCCGCTTCGCCTACCTCGGCCGACGCATTCGACTCCGCCAGCACCTCCGATCCCAATTTCGGCTTCGGGTTCAACCCTACCACTGACGGGCCCCGCGAGGAAGGCAGCTTCACCAACAAATCCGGCGTCGCACCCCCGCGGAGGGTCTAGTCCAACACCAGCAAATAAGGCTCCGCCAACTATTATACGAGCTCACACGCCGCAGGGACGGAGGGGACCAAAGGACTCGGCAACATGGCTTCGGCCTGTGAAGCCCTTCACCATGAGAGGCTCCTGTTGTAGGGATGGCCCCCACCTGAGTCCACCCATGTCCTCGGTTGGCGTCGCAAAGCCCTGTAACACTAGCAAGCGCCGTCACAAACCTCCCATGTTCGGCTGCTACAGTGCACGCGCAGAGGTAGAAGATGATCGATGAACAGTGTTTCGCCCGGTTTGAACAGTAATTATCCACAATGAACAGTAACCAGACCCGTTAAACCATTTTTAAGCCTAAAAATGCAAAAATATATCTGTTTCGACCGTTTCGAAGCCGCCAATCCATTTCTTAGCTCCAATATCCATATCAAGCCTCCAAAAATCCCAAACCTATTTTATTTGGATTTGAATTGAATTTATTTTGTTATTTACATTTCTTTATTCCTAGCTCATTTTTCGTCAAGCGTGGAATTAAATTGATTTTCTTTATTTTGCGCTAGCACGTGACGTCGAGGATCAACTGATTCAAGAATACGAAGCTTCAGATCAAGATCAAGGCCCAAAAATTGAAGAATACGAAATTGTCGAAATCATAAGTCCGCAAGGCAAGTCACATGTTTTTGATCATATTGAATCCCATTAAATTACATTATTTATTTAATGTATTTTCATTATTGATAGTTGTGAACTGATAATTGCTTAAAACAAAGATTTAGAATGGCATGCTATCTAGATAATCCTACCACTGATAAATAGCCATGTTTACCTTGATGGCCATATTCACCTTGACAACCTTAGTAAGAATTAACATATGATATAAATGTATATAAGATCATTTCATTCAGTATGATACACTACTAAGTGACTCTGGCCGTTGGCCGGTAGAATTGAAAAACCCGGAGAGGGTAGGGTGGTATGGGACACCGTACCCTAGGCCGGTGATGCTGGTATGTACTTCTAAGGTGTTGGCTGTGGGCCGGTAGGATTTGAAAACTGGTACTAAGGTAGAGGGTGTGCTGTGGGAAATCACGTGGTGATCTACGCCCACGACTTTACCTTAGGGGAAATGTAGGGTAAGGGTGTTGTGGGGGACCGTGCGGCGGTTTTCGCCCACTGTGGGGGACCGTGCGGCGGTTTTCGCCCACCGCCTTATCCTAGAGTGGAGGTTGCAGACCTCAGAAAAATATTAGGACAAGAACCTTGTGCCAAGTAAAAGACACAGTAATCGCTCAACCACAAGCGTTGACTTGTCAAACCTGGTTTAGTAACTGCTCAAATCGATTGAATCTCTAACGGAGTACAACCAGTTGATATGGAAACGGTAAAACCATATTGAACAACGTTAGATCCTTCCAGGACGGGTAGTCTGGCCTGCGTGGCGGATATCCGGGTTTGAGTTGTGATCTAACGGGTACGAGAAAGTCGGTATGAAAATGGTAAAAGCATACTGGACAACGGTAGATTCCTCTCAGGACGAGAACAATATCTGCCGTGTTGGCAGATAAAGTGTCTGGCTGTGATAGCGGACCCCCGGGTCTGTTTGGAGGTCTATCGGGTAGAGTCTTCATGAAGAAATGAGCAGTGAACAACCTTGTGTTCTTAACTCTGTCGCGGGAGTTGAGAAACCTTGTGGGTAAAGATGAGCAGCTCTGCAGAGTGAGATAAATGGTATTCGAATACGCCGTGCTTCCGGTTAAAGAAGCTGTGTTAATTGGGTGATTCCAACAATGAGGCATAAGTAGGGTTTGAAATGATATAATGTGATAAGTGATGAACTGATCCCGTTAATTAAAACCCCCTGATCTTAAGGAGAAAATGTTTTAATTTTAATTGTTTGCAAATAAAACTGCATCCACCTCATAATAAAACCACTATACACCCTCCACCCGAGAACCCTGGCAATTAGTTATATAGTATTTCCACATGTGATTTGCTGAGTACGGGGTTGGAGTACTCAGGCTTGCTAAAATTTTAAACAGAGAAAGCTTGTCAAGAGGAGGAAGAAGTCTCCGAAGACGACGTCGAGCTCTACGATGTAGACGACGCCGAGTGTTAGGGCTTACTCTACACTCAGGCCTGCCTGTGGAAGTTCTTTTGGTAATGTATCTTTGGGTTGTGCGCTCCTTTATGTAAACATTGGCTGTTAAGCCTTACTTTTGTAATAAAGTCTGATTTTTATGCTTAAGCATGCTTTGGCAATGGTGCACATTCTGCTACAGTACTCGCAGCTGAACAATCCTGGGCAGCTGCGAGGGTAACCGTACGCCCCCAGAAATGGGGGTGTTACATTGGGCTAGTCGGGCAGCCGAATAATCCTGAAGTAGAGTTCGATGCTCAAGTTAAAGCAGTCTTCAAATTGGAGATAAGAGTCTACTACATATTCAACTTGAAGATAGAGTTAAATATTTATGTGAGTTAGAAAGCCTTAGACTATATAAGCAGGAGACATTTAATCTGTTTTAGAAAGAGAATAGAGAAAAAATATGTTAAGTTGTGGCAACGTCAAAAAAAATCTCTTTGTGATCGATTGTGTTCTTCCTTGTGTTTGTGTGCGTGAGTTCGTTGTTCCTAATACTTGTATCAGAGCCAAAAAAAAAGAAAGCAGCAATGACACAGCGACTTCAAGCGAGGCACAACGATGCAGCAACTTTGGGCCAGTGCGCGGGAACGGCGGGACGGGTTGCAGCATGATGAGGCAATGGGGTCCCGATCTTTCGATAGGATGATAACTTTGATTTTGGTGGAGGTGACTCTCACAATCCGACTACAACCATATGATAATGCTTGCGTCTTAGCAATCGCTGAACCAACTCCAAGTCGTTATCAACCGTGCCAAGAACGCGGTTGACCTGACCACGAAGGTCTATTCCTGCATACAATCGAAAAACACGCAAGAACAAGATAACAAGCAATCTGAAATTGCAAATATTTAAATTGAGTTCAAAAGGTGGGATTTCGAAGGCTGTCTTGACAGGTGGTCATCCGACACAATTGAAAAACAGAAGTTTGCACAAGAGCTAAACCTAAATTCAACGAAATCCAAAGAGTTCAAATGGGGTAGAGGGTGAATATATGAGTTGGAGAAGAGAGAGGGGCATCCAAGGGTCGTCCTAGGGTTGGACACCCACCCTAAAAAAATTACAAAGCCCTTGGGGCCAATTGGAGGTGGTGCAACACCTTTAGACTCGGAATCAGAAATAGTTCTGACTTGTTTCAGTGATATCTTTCCGCACAGAAGGAATTTTGAGGTGAGACTAGATCCATTGGAAATATGATAAGATAAGCTTTCTATCAAGTACCCACCCATCCCAAACGGACTCGGGATGCGAATTGTATGCACGTTGGAAGTCGGTCCTATCAGGCTAAATTAGCGTTGGATTATTTTGGCGATTACGATGAGACAAAAGGTTTCTGAAACTGAAGCCTTATCCATTGGATGGGACTTGGAATAAAATTTCCAACAAGCACAAGAACACCTAAATTGGACTCCGTTTGTGAAAGTTATGGCCGTTTTATTACAGGCCTGTCTGGCTGTCCCGAACCGAATCCGAATTGAGTTCTGAGTTGATTCCGAGTTTGATTTCGGTTGGGCTTGAGGAAATTCTGAATTGGGCATGGAAACCTCATCCAAAACTTGGGATTTAAGTTCTTGGACCTCTCCCCTTTTGCCCTCCCACTGCATGGCTTCTCCTTGACCTTCTTCTTCCTTGTTTTTCTCCATTGCTTTGGGCTAGCCTCCCTCTCAGTTCGAAAGTATTCCATTTGTCAAACATGAGAATGAACAAAGTAGTGACATGAGGTAGTATTTTATTCTTATGAATAACATTGGTAGTAATAGATAGAAATGAATTCAACTTTTGTTCAATCTTAATATTAGGTGATATGGTCGTATGCGTTTGTGGCATGGTCACATCATCCTCCCTTCTTGACAGAAAACCGTCCTCGGTTTTAACAAATGTGTAGCCTCACATATTGCATGATCTTGATCATAAATATCAGTATATAACAATAGATGCAATAAACTCTCATTATGTAATATCATAAGTTCTTTGTCAAACAAAGTGAAACCTGTTTGAAACGAACTCACCTAATAATTTAAGAGATGCGTAGGAGTTCTTGTAATTGAAACAACAAGCATAGGAAATATGGTTGTATCCATAGAGTACATGTTCTCATCATCCTCTCTTTCTTGCAAACAAAGCCATCCTCGAACACATAGGCATTGGTTGAGTACTAAATTTTACTTTCCTCTCATATTGAACAAGATTCAGCATACAAGAATTGTTGTCCAAAACAGCAAGCTTCAATTCATCCATGTGATCACAAGTTATGCATGTTCGATATACAAAAAATAGATTTTCTACACCATAATCTCCAATCAAATTAAATTTATATCCAATGGTGTAGGCACTAAACAAGGATTTTGAACATACGAGTTCAGAAACTTTCTCCATAGCATGTGATAATTTCATAGGTAGATCCAACATAATGTAACATAACGAATTAGCTGGAAAAATTCTATCAAATACTTCCTTATGTGTAATTAATTCGACATGTGCAAAATTATGAGAATTTAGATCAGCACATGGTTCATTTAAGTCAACACAAGGAATATCAAAAGATTGTACTACAGCAGGTATATACTCACAAGGTTGCTCTATATCTTGTTGTAGGACCAAATCAGTACGTTTATCATTATCGTCCTCATCAGATACTGTAGGTACCTCAAACATCTCCTCTAATGGCATAAGATGCACCAGATCATCCTTCATCTCTTCAAGCATCTCGGCGGTATCTGTAGATGGAGTAGGAGCCAAAACAACGTCAGCATTTTCAGTTACCTTAGGTTGCACCTCGCTTGTGACCGTGGGTGGTGGAGGTACAAAACGACATCGCAATTTCTTCTTCATCGCCTCCCATGTGTACATGTAGTGGAACTCGAGATTCGACCACCAATGTTGAACATCACCAATCAGCATCGTTCTTGCCATGCTCATCTTCTCAAAAGGATCAAGATCCTGTCTTTCAATGTAGCTATCCAACATACTAACCCATAAGAAATAGCCCGACGACATACTCTCAGCGGTGAGTGGCAAGATGTATACCGGTAGTTGTTTTCCTTGGAGTTCAAATCTGCCCGCGATGTCATTGTAATCTACCCATTTTCTCAAGCCTGTCATTGTTAGTAGAAAATAAGGAAATAAATCACAAGTATATGTTCCAATCAACTACTAGGATATGGAGGCTCAATTCAAGTAATGCATCTCTCAAGCTCTTACCAAATTCTTACAAGTTCTTCCAAAGTAAACAGGTGGTGCAACCGGTGGCTGGTTCGTGATAAATCTGACTTAGGTGATTAGTATAGCGATTGCCAGTACAGTGAGACCTATTCGTTTAGTAAAAAAGTGGAGCTTAGATAGGCTATGTATTTTATAGCAAAGGAAAACAATCAATTAATTTCAGAAATTGCACAGAATTGAATTATAGTTGTATGTAGCACTTAGCCTATGTTGCTGATCAACCAATGATGGACGATGGCTAAAATATGTGTATGACAATGTATAGGAGTGGTAAATACAAGATAATTCAATCAAATGCTATCTGGATTTGAAGAACACAAGGATTGACCCAAAACTGAAAACTGAAGATTTCTGTCCACTGGATAGCACATCGGTATTTTGGCCTTAACTTCTATTCTATTGCCTTTTTTCAATGATTCTTTTTCTCTATTTCCTGATGGCTTTTTCTACAACTTTTCTTTTGGGGCCAAGTTCTGGAAACCGACTGAAAAAATCACACAAAATTCACAAGTGCCGACTATTGCAGATTCAATTCAGAAATTTGGGTCAAATTTCACCACAGATATCTTTTAAATGGCTTGTGTGAATGAAGATAAATTTTACATAAAGATGGATAATGAAGTTATGAATCTAATGGAAGTGGTCTCACTCAAAAAGGATCACGGAATCAAAAGTTATGGCTTTTTTGGTGGCAGCTGCAGATAAAGGAAAAATCAGCCGAATAGGAATTAGGGTTTGAGGTGGAAGAATTTTTTTTGTTTGGATTTTTGTGGAATCAAGGATATGACCAGCAACTAGACAAAGCTTGAACGTACAAAAATTCAATTTAGCAAAACAAAACTAACAGATTGAAGGGCACAACGTGATTTGGACAGCGGAAATTAACCCTTTTGTGGGGCAATTTTTCTAGACTATGGGAAATAAAAACTAATCTACTAACTAGGGATACAAAAGATTTCTACCGTTCAACTGAAACTCTGATACCATCTGATGAGACAATGGGGTCCCGATCTTTCCAATAGGATGATAACTTCGATTTTAGTGGAGGTGACTCTTACGATCCGACTACAACCATACGATGACGCTTGTGCCTTAGCAATCGCTGAACCAACTCCAAGTCGTTATCAACCGTGCCAAAAACGTGATTGACCTGACCACGAAGGTCTATTCCTAGATACAATCGAAGAACATGCAAGAACAAGATAACAAGCAATCTGAAATTGCAAATATTTATATTGAGTTCAAAAGATGGGACTCCGAAGGCTGTCTTGACAGGTGGTCGTCCGACACAACTGAAAAATAGAAGTTTGCACAAGAGCTAAACCTAAATTCAAAGAAATCCAAAGAGTTCAAAGGGGGTAGAGAGTGAATATATGAGTTGGAGAAGAGAGAGGGGCGGCCAAGGGTCGTCCTAGGGTTGGACACCCACCCAAAAAAATTACAAAGCCCTTGGGCCCAATTGGAGATGGTGCAACAACTTTAGATTCGGAATCAGAAATAGTCCTGACTTGTTTCAGTGATATCTTTCCGCATAGAAGGAATTTTGAGATGAGTCCCAAACGGACTCCGAATGCGAATTCTATGCACGTTGGAAGTCGGTCATGTTAGGCTGAATCAGTGTTGGATTGTTTTGGAGATTGTGATGCGACCAAAAGGTTTTTGAAGCTGAGGCCTTACCCATTGGATGGGCCTTGAAATATGCTTTCCAACAAGTACAAGAATACCTAAATCAGACTCCGTTTGTGAAAGTTATGGCCGTTTTATTACAGGCCTATCTGACTGTCCCGAACTGAATCCGAATTAAGTTCTGAGTTGATTCCGAGTTTGATTTCAGTTGGGCTTGAGAAAATTCTGAATTGGGCTTGGAAACCTCATCCAAAACTTGGGATTTAAGTTCTTGGACCTCTCCCCTTTTGCCCTCCCACTGCATAGCTTCTCCTTGGCCTTCTTCTTCCTTGTTTTTCTCCATTGCTTTGGGCCGGCCTCCCTCTCGGTTCGAAAGTATTCCATTTGTCAAACCTGAGAATGAACAAAGTAGTGACATGAGGTAGTATTTTATTCTGATGAATAGCATTGGTAATAATAGATAGAAATGAATTCACCTTTTGTTCAATCTTAATATTAGGTGCTATGGTCGTATGCGTTTGTGGCATGGTCACATCACAGCACCGGTCTGACCAGTTGTAGTAGCCTGGTCTAATCGATGATCTGGTTTCATCAGGACTATGGGCAGCAGTGTGTGGCATGACGTCTTCACCATCAACAGGGCCGTGGTGTAGCGTGTCATGTCGAACACCTCAAACATGACAATGTTAAAGAAGACACCAATGAAGGAGGGATCGGTGTCCCTCCAATACCCAATGCCCACAGAGAGCAACTATGGATCTTGGGTGGTGAAGATGAAAGTGTTCATGTGCGCATAAGAGGTGGGTAGTGGTGGAGGGCAATGAGCTGGTTAACGAGCGTAAGGATTAGATGGCTCTCACTGCTATATTCCAAGCCAAGCCCGAGGCCATGATAATAGTCTTGGCCAAAAAGAAGATGACCAAGGAGGCTTGGGACACCTTGAAAAAGATGCACATCGGTGCTGATCGCATCAAGGAGGAGCGAGTATAGACCCTCAAAAGTGAGTTCAACATGATGTACATGAAGGAGACAGAGTCCATCAACAACTTTGCCATGAAGCTGACCACCATCGTCGATGAGATTCATATCCTCAAAGACAAGTTTGAGGAGTGCACCATTGTGAAGAAGTTTCTTTGTGCCGTCCTTGACAAATTCCTGCAGATCGTCACTACCGTTGAGTAATTTGGTAATGTCAAGACGATGATGCTTGTGGAGGTGGTTGGGAATTTGAAGGCATATGAGGAATGCATGAAGGGATGGAAACTTGACAAGGAAGGTGAGCAACTGCTACTCACCCGTGCCGATTGGGAGTCCACGGCCAAGAAGGAAGAGGACACCAACAACTCTGGTAAGAAGAACCGCAAGTTCGACAAGATGAAGCTTCACTGGTATGATTATTAGAACTGCGAGCACTTCGATTTCGAATGCCGTAAGCTAAGAAAGGAGAAGAAAGAGATGCACTTAATTGTGGCAGATGCTGAAGACAAACCAACACTACTCTGATGCTGAAAGAACAAGGTGCCGTCATAGTTTTTTTCCTGTTAGTCAAGTTAAAGTATTTGCATGTAGATGGATGCGTACCAGTTGAGTTGAGTTCCTCACTACTACAAAACGGCCAATACTAGATGTTTCATCACAGACTGTTAACAAAAACCATCAGTATTAAATACAATCACAGATGGTTTTGATTTAGAGACTGTCTGTATTGCCACGAGTGCTAAAAATCATCTGTGAAGAGGTAATATCACAGACGGTTCATCTTGAAAACCGTCTGTGAAGTATCACAGACGATTATTACCAAGAACCGTCTGTGATATAACCTCATCACAGACGTTTGTATTAAAAAAACATCTACGATATTTTGTCGCCCCCGCTATTCAAATTGAAGCGGCATCGTGACCTCTCGGTTCTGCTACCCGACCAAATGTCCTTATATATATGCCTCCCCCAAACATTTCAAACTGATCAACCTAGTAGCTCCCCCCCCCCCCAAAAACGTTGATTGAAGCAACGGCCACCTCCCTCGAGCTCCTCTGCCTCTGATTGTGATGCCACAGTTCACTGAACAAGGCACTCTTGTTGTAAGAATATCTTGTGCAGTATCACCATCGTGACACAACAGTGACGTTGCCACCTCATCTCCTTCATTGGCGCCAGTACTTTGTTCATCCCCCCATCTGATCTCCTCTCTTCTCTTCCTTGATGCTTGGATATGATATTATGAAATTGTTGGATGGCTAGGGTTTCGGCCATGTAAATCTTGATGTTTGTTGGTGCGTGTAAAAATTATCTATTGATACCTTAGTTCTTGTATGTGATGATTGATGAATGGCTAGGATGATCTTGTTTTCATAAATAGGCCTATTTTGGTTCATCTGTATTCTCTGATTGTGCTGTTTTATAATGCTATTAGTGCAAACAGTGCAATTAGATAATGTTGATGAACTGAAGAAGGTCTATTTTTGAGATCGGGAGAAGTTTACCATAGACGATTCTTAACTAGAAGTGTCTGTGATGCAGACTATCACAGATGGTTCTTAACTAGAATCGTCTGTGATGCAGACTATCACAGACGGTTCATAGTAAGAACAGTCTGTAATAATAGATATCACAGATGGTTTTAACTACAAACCATCTGTGATATTAAACAACATAGACGGTTTGTAGTTGAAAGCCGTCTATGATGACCTCATGTCATTACTAACCCATAAACTCAGACAGCTTTCTACAGTAATGTCTACATGTAACTATGTACACTACTACAGAAAGCCTCATAGTAGACGCCTCATCACAGACGGTTTTGTGAAACCGTCTCTGATTAACACTATTACAGACGGTTGTAATTTGGAGGCCGTCTGTGGTATTTGTGGCGGGAAAAAGGATTATCACAGACGGTCGGTCTATATTAAGAACCGTCTGTGATAATCCCAGATTATCACAGACGGTTTTTAATTAAAAACCGTCTGTGATAATGGCTCTAAGGCATTTATTGCGCTGCTCAGACCGCATCTGTCTTCATTTCGATCCAGATCTAGACACTGCTGCGCACTTTTTCACTCGGGAGGAAGCTAGGCGATTTCAGGCCAGTTAATTTGGTGGAGGCTGAAGAGTCTCGGAACTATCGGAAGGAAAGCAATCACTCCAGATATGGACACGTATACTCAAGCCCATTTCACGGTGTTGCAACACATGACTGAAGTGGCGCCTTATGTGGACCAGCACAAGGATGTGCTTCGGCAACAGAATCCGGAGCGGCCGGATGTTTGGATCATGAGGCAACACTGTTAGTGATATGTCCTAGAGGCAACATGGAGATGTTATATATATCACATACTATGTTTATGATACATTGCTTTGTTCCATGAAATAGACATTATCATTATTGATCAATGAGTATGTGACTTATTCATGAGACTCTTAATGCCAAAATATTGCTATTTCTAAATGATCCCTGATTATATATCATATGAGGAACAAATATGATTCAAAGATCAGCATATGTATTGATTGATGATCATATCTCATGGATCATGGTATGGAGATACCAAATCAATAATATGGACATGTGTTAGTGAACATATGTTGGATAGACCCGCCATGAGACACTGCAGAGATTCCATGTGTCATTAGTTGGTCTCAAGATAGAATTTGCCCCTCCTTATGGGAGAGATATCTCTGGGCCCCTCGATGTAATGGATTATGAAAGTGCATGGCCATGCCAAGGTGATTGAGGAGTCAATCACGAGTTTATAATCCATCACGGAATCGAGAGAGTGATTGAGCTATTAAGAGGATGACATAGGTCTCGCCTTGAGCTCAATCTATATCGTGAGGCAAAGGGATTCATACACGAGAACATTATAGGTTCAGCCGATATGATCTTTACGTATACTTTGGGGTTAATATGTCTTGCTAGAGGCCGCTATTAACAGGGTGACCGGAAAGGCATTTCCGGGTCGCGACCAAGTATACGAGAACCTACAGGGTCGCACACTTAACGGGTTGGAACACTAATTCGAATATGATTCGGATGTGGGCTCAATTCGGATAGAGATCCGGATAGACTCCTATTGGGCCTCGGTCCACGAGGCCCAAGTGAGGAGGTCTATATATATGGAGGCGAGGGGCTGAGGGGTGCATGCTTCTGTTAATCCCGAGCCAAACCCTAGCCGCCACCTCCCAAACCAAACCCTAGCCGCTCGCGAGTGCTGGTACACTCGCGATCGGCGTTCCAACCCCGGACGTGTGGATACCGGTGGAGGCGCTGCTCGTTGCGGCGTTGATCGGCATCAACAACCTACAGATTGGATCTGCTCATGGTGTGGTTGATCGCGTGGAGGAGACGATCTGTTCGGGACGATCGGCTACTTCCACTACTACCTCGACGCGCGTGGTTGGATCGGCTTCTCCAACTCTTCTTCCGCTGCGCTGCGCGTCTAGTGGTAACGATCCATGATCCCTCCTTAGCATGATGTCCTGGTGTGCGCGGTAGAAAAGTTTTTGTTTTCTGCTATCGTAGCCTACGCGCATTCCTTCAGTGGTATCAGAGTCATCTTCCTTAGTTTGCGATATGGATCAGCGCATATGTTGATATGCGGTTGTAGTAGATTGGATCTATTACAGTCAAGATCAGTCGGTTCATGTGATGAATCGATGGTAGCACAGGTTGATGAGATCAATCGGTGACCCCCCCCCGCGACCCCCCGCCCGCTGACCGGCCAGCGGGACCGCCGTGCGTACCCCCCCCCCTTGTATAGCGTCATGGGTTCACATCGTTAGGTAGAATGCGATTCTACGTCTAACTTGTTTTTGCAGGGAATGGTGTGAATAGTATGGCCCTATAGCTTATTGGAATGTATGAGATGTATGTGATGCATGTAACATTCGTTCATGGCCTGCGTGTCATGATTATTTCAGCTATTGTTAGCTGTCTATATTGTATTTAACGACCTGCGTGTCGACCTTAATGCTTGAATCTATCTTTGTAATCTTCAATTTCTAGCTATTATAGGTAGTAGCCTAGTTTTGAGGTTACAAGCTTTCAAGCATGGTGGCCTAAAGGAGTGATGTGGAGGATGGAGATCGTCTACACCTACATGGAGATGGAGATCACCATTTTTTTGGGCCATACTACTTCACAGTTAAATGTGTTTATCTGTGATGTTATCTATCTTATTCTTATGCAATGATTTTTGTGATATGTTGCTTTGGTAGGATAGAATCCCTCATAAAAATTAGGTGTTAATGCCCTTCCATATGTTGCACCAAAAGATAATGATCACCGCATGGTAGGTCTACCAAAGTA
This sequence comes from Dendrocalamus latiflorus, assembly GCA_017311315.1. Taxonomy (NCBI): domain Eukaryota; kingdom Viridiplantae; phylum Streptophyta; class Magnoliopsida; order Poales; family Poaceae; genus Dendrocalamus; species Dendrocalamus latiflorus. The sequence continues at coordinate 44,294,676 of CM029642.1, read as the reverse complement.
GAGTGTCGTCGGTTATCATCATTATTTGGGGTAGATGTCGGACATCTACATGCGGAAGCATTTGGTTTACTTAACAAGGTTATCAAAACAGTTTTGGACCTTGGGGCATAGGTTGGGGCCGGGGCATATTGATGTCACCCAACAAGCAAGAGTCACATAGGGATGTGATTAGCAAGGTGTTGCTTACCCATGTCACTAGTTTTCTAGCCGTGATGCTAAAGCTTACTAGGAATTAGTGAAATGAGTATCTTGACCCACTATGTAACTTAGAGGGAGTTTTGTTGCAAAACACATAGTGGGAGTCTTTTGTTAAATAGTTTAATAAAAGATGAACATAAACATAGTGCTAAACTTTGCATATTCTTTGTTGTAGATCATGTCAACCAATGCCGCATCCAGTTCTTTTAATTTGCGATCTATTCTTGAGAAAGAAAAACTCAATGGAACGAACTTTATGGATTGGTATCGCAACTTGAGAATTGTTCTCAAGCAAAAGCGCAAGGAGTATGTCCTTGAGTCTCCTTATCCTGATGACTTGCCTGATAATGCTACTGCGGCTGCACGGAGAGCTTATGAGAAGCAAACAAATGATTGCCTTGATGTGAGCTGTCTCATGCTTGCCACAATGTCCTCTGAGCTTCAGAAGCAATATGAGAACACAGATGCCTACAATATCATTGTGGGGTTGCGTGGTATGTTTGAGAACAAAGCAAGGGCTGAGAGGTTCAACACTTCAAAGTCCTTGTTTGCGTGCAGGCTTGCAGAAGGGAATCCCATGTGATTAAGATGATTGGCTACATTGAGAGTCTGGAAAAGCTTGGTTTTCCCCTTAGCCAAGAGTTGGCTACTGATGTGATTCTCCAGTCGCTCCCCCCGAGCTTTGAGCCATTCATACTGAACTATCACATGAACAACATGGACAAGACCTTGGCTGAGTTGCATGGGATGCTAAAAGCTGCCGAGGAAAGCATTAAGAAAAGCAGCAATCATGTGATGATGATGCAGAAAGGCAAGGGCAAGCCCAATGTCAAGAAAGGCGCGGTCAAAAGAAAGTTAGCTCCCGATGAGATCACGAGCAGTTCTAAGGCCAAGCAAGTCAAGAAGGGTGCTGCTCCTAATGCAGATTGTTACTACTGTAAGCAATCAGGACATTGGCAAAGGAACTGCCCAAAGTACTTGGAGGATCTTGAGAAGAAGAAGGGAAGTACGACTTCCACTCCAGGTATAAATGTTATAGAAATCAATCTTGCTACTTCATCTACTGATTCTTGGGTATTTGATACCGGATCGGTTGCGCTCACATTTGCAAATCGTTGCAGGGGCTAAGAAGAAGTAGAAGTTTGAGGAGGAGCGAAGTGGATCTTCGCGTTGGCAATGGAGCAAAAGTTGCTGCGGTGGCTGTTGGCACCATGCCATTGTCTTTACCTTCAGGATTAGTTTTGGAATTGAATAATTGTTATTGTGTTCCATCTCTTTCGAAGAACATTATTTCTGCTTCATGTTTGCAAGCAGAAGGTTATGACTTTAGATCTGTGAACAATGGTTGTTCTCTTTATTTCAAAGATATGTTCTATTGTCATACTCCATTGGTGAATGGGTTATATGTTCTTACTCTTGAAGAGTCACCGGTCTATAACATTAATGCAAAGAGGCAACGTTCGAATGATTTGAATCCCACGTTTATTTGGCACTGTCGCTTAAGTCACATAAATGAGAAATGCATGGAGAAGCTCCATAGAGATGGTATTCTACACTCATTTGATTTTGAATCATTTGAGACATGCGAATCTTGTTTACTTGGCAAGATGACAAAGGCACCTTTCACCGGTCAAGGTGAACGGGCAAGTGACTTATTGGCACTCGTACATTCTGATGTATGTGGACCAATGAGCTCAACAGCCAGAGGTGCTTTTCAGTACTTCATAACTTTTACTGATGACTTTAGTAGATATGGGTATATCTACCTAATGAAGCATAAGTCTGAATCCTTTGAAAAGTTCAAAGAATTCCAAAATGAAGTGCAAAATCATTTAGGCAAGACAATCAAGTTTCTACGATCTGATCGTGGAGGCGAGTATTTGAGCCATAAGTTTGGCAATCATCTGAAGGATTGCGGAATTGTTCCACAATTGACTCCGCCAGGAACACCTCAATGGAATGGGGTATCTGAACGGAGAAATCGCACCTTATTAGATATGGTGCGCTCCATGATGAGCCAAAGTGATGTTCCGTTGTCTTTTTGGGGGTATGCTCTTGAAACAGCCGCTTTCACACTAAACAGGGTTCCATCAAAATCAGTAGAAAAGACACCATATGAGATGTGGACAGGACAACGTCCTAGCTTGTCTTTTCTTAAGATTTGGGGATGTGAGGATTATGTAAAACGTTTATAATCTGATAAGCTCAGTCCTAAATCTGATAAATGCTTCTTTATCAGGTATCCTAAGGAAATAAAAGGATATTACTTCTATAATCAAGAAGAAGGCAAAGTGTTTGTCGCCCGGCATGGTGTCTTCTTAGAGAAAGAGTTTCTCTCAAGAAGGGATAGTGGGAGCATGGTGCAACTTGAAGAAATTCGAGAAACACCTGAAAACGTTTCAGCTCCTACAGAACCACAACAGGATGAACAAACTGTTGAAGAACCTGTTGTGGACACACCGGCACCACGTAGGTCAGAGAGGTCACGTCGTGCACCTGAGAGGTACATGTTCTTGACTACTCAACAACGGGACATATTGTTGTTAGACAACGATGAGCCTAAGACCTATGAAGAAGCGATGGTGGGACCAGACTCTGAGAAATGGCTTGAAGCCATGAGATCCGAAATTGAATCCATGCACAGTAATCAAGTTTGGAAGTTGGTTGATCCACCTGATGGTGTTAAAACCATTGAGTGCAAATGGGTTTTCAAGAAAAAGATAGACATAGATGGAAATGTTCACATCTATAAAGCACGATTGGTGGCCAAAGGTTTCAAACAAATTCAAGGTGTTGATTATGATGAAACTTTTTCGCCCGTCGCAATGCTAAAGTCTATTCGAATCATTCTAGCGATTGCTGCATATTTCGACTATGAAATATGGCAAATGGATGTCAAAACAGCTTTCCTTAATGGAAATCTGAGTGAGGATGTGTACATGGCACAGCCCACGGGTTTTGTCGATCCGCAATCAGTTGGAAAGATATGCAAGCTGCAAAGATCCATTTATGGATTAAAGCAGGCATCTCGGAGTTGGAACATTCGTTTTGATGAAGTAATCAAAGGGTTTGGTTTCATCAAGAACGAAGAAGAGCCTTGTGTTTACAAAAAGGCTAGTGGGAGCGCACTCGTGTTTCTGATCTTATATGTGGATGACATATTACTGATCGGAAATGACATTCCTATGCTCGAATCTGTTAAGTCTTCATTGAAAAATAGTTTCTCTATGAAAGACTTAGGAGAGGCGGCATATATTCTGGGCATCAAGATCTATAGGGATAGATCAAGAAGGCTAATTGGATTAAGCCAAGATACGTACATTGACAAGGTGTTGAAAAGGTTCAACATGCAGGATTCCAAGAAAGGCTTTCTACCTATGTCACATGGTATAAATCTTAGCAAGAATCAGTGTCCTAGTACACCTGATGAGCGGGATAAAATGAATGCGATTCCATATGCTTCGGCTATTGGTCCATTATGTATGCCATGCTTTGTACACGTCCAGATGTCTCGTATGCTTTAAGTGCTACGAGTAGATACCAGTCAGATCCAGGTGAAGGTCACTGGATTGCCGTAAAGAACATCTTGAAGTACTTGAGAAGAACTAAAGATGTGTTCCTTGTCTATGGGGGTGAGGAAGAGCTCGTTGTAAATGGTTACACCGATGCTAGCTTCCAAACTGACAAAGATGATTTTAGATCGCAATCTGGATTTGTGTTCTGCCTGAATGGCGGTGCGGTGAGCTGGAAGAGTTCCAAGCAGGAGACGGTTGCTGATTCTACAACAGAAGCCGAGTACATAGCAGCTTCTGAAGCTGCTAAAGATGCTGTTTGGATCAAGAAATTTGTTTCTAAGCTTGGTGTGGTGGCTAGTGCCTCCAGCCCAATGGACCTCTACTGTGACAATAGTGGGGCCATTGCGCAAGCCAAGGAGCCTAGATCGCACCAGAAGTCCAAGCACATTTTACGGCGATTTCATCTCATCCGCGAGATAGTGGAGAGAGGCGATGTGAAGATATGCAAAGTACAAACGGATTTGAACATTGCAGATCCATTGACAAAGCCGCTTCCCCAGCCAAACCATGAGGCTCACACTAGGGCAATGGGTATTAGATACCTACATGGTTGACTCTAGTGCAAGTGGGAGACTGTTAGTGACATGTCCTAGAGGCAACATGGAGATGTTATATATCACATACTATGTTTATGATACATTGCTTTGTTCCATGAAATAGACATTATCATTATTGATCAATGAGTATGTGACTTATTCATGAGACTCTTAATGCCAAAATGTTGCTATTTCTAAATGATCCCTGATTATATATCATATGAGGAACAAATATGATTCAAAGATCAGCATATGTATTGATTGATGATCATGTCTCATGGATCATGGTATGGAGATACCAAATCAATAATATGGACATGTGTTAGTGAACATATGTTGGATAGACCCGCCATGAGACACTGCAGAGATTCCTTGTGTCATCAGTTGGTCTCAAGTAGTGTTTATGTGGAATCCTTAGACTTGAGATCATCATGGTTCCCAACATGCGTAGTAGCTTATTTTGGGACTACTAAACACTACTCCGTAACTGGGTAGTCATAAAAGTAGTCTTCGGGTTTGCCATGAAACATGTAGTGGGATGTGAATGATCAAGATAGAATTTGCCCCTCCTTATGGGAGAGATATCTCTGGGCCCCTCGATGTAATGGATTATGAAAGTGCATGGCCATGCCAAGGTGATTGAGGAGTCAATCACGAGTTTATAATCCATCACGGAATCGAGAGAGTGATTGAGCTATTAAGAGGATGACACAGGTCTCGCCTTGAGCTCAATCTATATCGTGAGGCAAAGGGATTCGTACATGAGAACATTATAGGTTCAGCCGATATGATCTTTACGTATACTTTGGGGTTAATATGTCTTGCTAGAGGCCGCTATTAACAGGGTGACCGAAAGGGCGTTTTCGGGTCGCGACCAAGTATACGTGAACCTACAGGGTCGCACACTTAACGGGTTGGAACACTAATTCGAATGTGATTCGGATATGGGCTCAATTCGGATAGAGATCCGGATAGACTCCTATTGGGCCTCGGTCCACAAGGCCCAAGTGAGGAGGTCTATATATATGGAGGCGAGGGGCTGAGGGGTGCATGCTTCTGTTAATCCCGAGCCAAACCCTAGCCGCTCGCGAGTGCTGGTACACTCGCGATCGGCGTTCCAGCCCCGGGCGTGCGGATACTGGTGGAGGCGCTGCACGTTGCGGCGTTGATCGGCATCAACAACCTACAGATTGGATCTGCTCGTGGTGTGGTTGATCGTGTGGAGGAGACGATCTGTTCGGGACGATCGGCTACTTCCACTACTACCTCGACGCGCGTGGTTGGATCGGCTTCTCCAACTCTTCTTCCGCTGCGCTGCGCGTCTAGTGGTAACGATCCATGATCCCTCCTTAGCATGATGTCCTGGTGTGCGCGGTAGAAAAGTTTTTGTTTTCTGCTATCGTAGCCTACGCGCATTCCTTCAAACACAACTGTTGGTTGAAGGAGCAAATCGCTAGGAGCTCGCCGAGTGAGACGCTGACATGGTTGGCAAAAGGGCCGACATTTACAGTTGTGACATGGCAAGGATATGATATAAATGGGTACACATTCTATACGCAGTCTCAGGATGTCAAGAGCACTAACCAGAACAGCGGTGTCCGCATAGATGCATTCAGTACCGATGGGTCGAGAAACTCGTACTATAGCTTCATAGAAGAGATTTGGGAGCTCGACTATGTGGATTTCAAGATCTCCTTATTTCGCTGCCGTTGGGTGCATCTCCCACAGGTGAAGGTTGACAAGTACGGTGTCACGACCGTGGACCTCAAACGTGTCGGGTACAAAGACGAACCATTCGTACTCGCCAATCAAGTTGTTCAAGTTTTCTATGTAACCGACCCAGCAAATAAGAAACGCCATGTAGTTCTTCATGGAAAAAGGAGAATTGTCGGAGTGGAGAATGTAGTGGACGAGGAGGAATACAATCAATTTGACGAGTTACCTCCTTTTGGACATGGCATGAGGGTCGACGATGAACAACGTGACGAAACTAGTTACGTACGCATTGATCATGATGAAGGGCTAATTTTTAAAGGAAATAAGCAAGTACAATAAGAATGTATATGTGAAAATGTGTGACAATTTTGAGATGTATATGTGAAAATGTGTGATGTAGTCAATTTTGACATGTATATGTGAAAATGTGTGATGTAGTCAATTTTGAGATGTATATGTGAAAATGTGTGATGTAGTCAATTTTGAGATGTATATGTGAAAATGTATATGTGTATTGGCATTTATGTATATGTGATGTATATGTGTGATGTACATGTGAATTGGTATGCATTTATGTATAGAACAATGCTGCAGTGTGATGTATTTGAGAATGACAAAAATGTATCAAGAAATACACCGTGTGAATATAGCTGGTTGGTGTTGTATATGAATGCAGTTGTTTGGTGGTTGATATGAATGCAGCTGTGTAGTTATTGGTGTTGTCTTAATAACAACAGTCGGCAAAGGCTTATCACAGACGGTTCTGAACTTAGAACCGTCTGTGATAGTAAACTATCACAGACGGTTCTAAACTTAGAACCGTCTGTGATATGATATCACAGACGGTTCTAAGTTTAGAACCGTCTGTGATAACCTCCCTATATATACCCTCTCGCTAGGGTTTTCCGTGTGCGCTGCAGTTATTCGATCTAGATCTAAATCCCGAGCCCGTCGTCGCCGCCGCCTCCCCGAGCCCTCGCCGGCTGCCTCCCTGAGCCCTCGCCAGCCGCCTCCCCAGACGAAGACGTCGCCGCAGCCTCCTCCGTCATCGCCTTCCCGAGCCCGTCGCCTCCTCCTCCTCCGTCGCCGCCGCCTCCTCCTCCATCGTCGTCGCCTCCTCCTACTCCTCCGTCGCCGCCGCCTCCTCCTCCTGCGTCGCCAGCCGCCTCCTCCTCCTCCGTCGTCGCCGCCTCCTCCTCCGTCACCAAAACCCTAAGGTCAATAAAACCCTCCCCGAGCTTCATGCTTACTGTTAGGGTTTAGGGTTGATGCTTGATGCTGTTAGTATATGCTTACTGTTAGTTGCTTACTGTTATGTATATGCTTACTGTTAGTTGCTTACTGTCATGTATATGCTTACTGTTAGTTGCTTACTGTCATGTATATGCTTACTGTTAGTTGCTTACTGTCATGTATATGCTTACTGTTATGGTTAGTTGCTTAGTTGCATTCATGTATATTCAAGTTTGTTAATCTTCCATATACTGAGATTGCCTGTGGGATTTACAGTTGCTCGATGATGATAAATTCATATACTGAGATTGGTTCATTCGGTCTTTGAGCTCTAATAGCTGTCGGTTCATGCAGTTTTCAGGTTATAGCATGTTATTAAATTGATCTGTTAGGATTTAATCTTGACAAGTTAAAAGACTGAATTATTGGGCAAAGTTAACTTGTATGGTCTTGATCTGTATGAATACTATTGTCTGAATATATGCATGCTGAATATATCTTGATCTTGAGATTGTAGAGTTTGTATCTAGAGCTCAAAATACTAAATTCATTATTTGGCATAACCAATCAGGGAAGAGTATATGATTTAGTAGCGGGACGGCCAAGATTAATCTTGTGCAACCCTACAATTTGAGAGCACAAATTAATCAATTAAAACTTGAGCTTGTTGCTAGTCTTAATTGATACATGCCTTTTACATTATATATGTATATATGTAGGTATAAATATGTACATGTATGTATATACACATATATATGTATTGTAATCGCCAATATTGAGCGAAATAGATAGATATTGCATTTTCTTATCTTATGGTATGGCACTTTCTCATCTTATCCTAATAGACCCACAAAATGAGCAACATGTCACCCGCGCATTCTTCAACATCATCGCCGGAGGCGTCCGCTCCAACATCAAGACGCCAAGGAAGAGGGCTATCGAAGAAGCCTGAGGGCCGACAGACCATCACAACGGTAAACGCATCTTGGGTCCCTATCCTTCCTCAAAAAGTGGTAAACGCATTCCGAAGCATGGTCGGAATAGTTGCACGAGAACGAATTGAGATCACATACAATTCGTGGAAGAACGTGCCTGACACTCGGAAACGTGAGCTGTGGACCAAAATTTTGGCATCGTTCAAGTTCCCAGAAGAACACCTATACGCTATGCAACGACAAACCTACCGAGCGGCGTGCAAAGCACGGAAGAACTTCAAGAGCACACTTGTCACAAAATACGTGGAGACGGACGAAACGCCTTTTCATAAATACCCATTCCTGGAACCACAATGGGAAGAGTTCAAGGCGATGAAGACATCCGAAGATTTCAAAAGTACAAGTACGGCGCACAAGGCCCTCCAGGCAAAAAACACACACCCCCACAGACTTGGCACAGCTGGGTATGCGGGTAAAATCCCGCAGTGGAGGAAGGAGGATGACCTGGCAGCTGCACAGGACATCGCCCCGCCGTTTTCCAATATCCCGGATGACCGCGCTCGAAATTGGATTAGAGCAAGGTCATCTACAACGACATCGGGGGACGTCTCCTTTCGAAACCCTGCAGACCAGCAAGTGTCCCAGCGCCTGGTAAGATATCGATAGAACTACGTAGCTTGTAATTACTCCACAACTTCGTACGAATTGAAATAACATTTTGTGCTCTTGCAGGAAGAGCTGAGTTTTGAATCTACCCTGGGATCATTCCAGGGAACAAGGGAGAATGATATGCTCTCCATGACCCTGGGAAACAAGGAGCACCCAGGTCGTACAAGAGGCTTTGGGCTTTACGTTCCTTGGAAACATGGTTTCCAAGATGACTCCGGAATGTATCGGCGTAGGAAGAGAAACAAAGCCGAGCGTGACGCACAGCTATGAGAAGAGATCAAGGAATCTCTTAGAGAGGAGCTAATGGGTGAGCTGGCTGGTGTAATCAGAGATGAGGTGCGGAAACAAACAGAAAGTCAGTAGGCCGCTACCGCCGCTCCTATGCTAGCTAGCTCGCACAACCGTCCGAGTAGCTGCGCGTCCAATCCGACGCAAACCCCGGCCAAATTTCCTGTGGACGACATCCTGGTAATAATTATTACCTCTCGAATGCTTGCTCCATTGATAGGCCTATTCGAGTAGCTAATTTTGTATCGTTATGTAGGAGCCTACGAAGTGCAGGCTCCAAGTGAGATATGGCTCTATTCCCTTGTACGCTGCTTGGGGCCAGGCATATTCGTCTGGTATCGGGGCCATGGTGCACGGTCAAGCTTTAGCGCCAGGCTTCACAAAAGTTAATGTGGATGGTGTGCATGTCAATTTTGAGGTGGTACCGCTACCGAAGCCCCCCAACGACGAGATTGTGACTCTAGGACAGGCCATTGGAACATTCATCCAGTGGCCCAAAAGCGACATCTCCCTGGAGGCTTCTTCACCGGTGGCAGGACCAGAGCAACTTGCACTGGTGCCTCTCCATTACAAGACCAGTCGGTTCCACCACCGGATACTGCACCGGTGCTATCTCCACGGGTCATACTCTCGCCAGAGCAACATGCACTGGTGCTATCTCCATTACAAGACCAGTCGGTTCCACCACCGGATACTGCACCGGTGCTATCTCCACGGGTCCTATTCTTGCCAGAGCAACTTGCACCGCTGCTACCTTCAAAGTCGACTGCCGTGAAGTCGACCTATAGCCGAGGCAGCAAGGCCAGCAAGGGCAAAGCAAAGAAGACCAATGATGATATGCCGTACCTACCTTTGGCCCGCAAATTCGTGCTTGGCGAGCTGTTGCTCGAGCAAAAAGACCTCCAAAAGCTACCATATAGTTGCATGCAATTGCACACGTGGTATATGCAGCAGTCCAATAAGCTAGAGGGAGAACGGACTTCAAGTATCACTGTCAAATTCACGTCGGATGATTTACACCACAGTCTTCAAGAGTGTATGTTCGTGGTCGCCTTTGAGGATTTATTCGATCTGTTCACGCTCAACGCTCTTGACGTCTCAATCATTCGATGCTGGACGCTGTAAGTGTGTACAATCACAGTCTCCGTTAATGTCATACCGATAAATGTCATATCTAATTTGTTACTTTCGTGTGTATATATATAGACACATGCTGACTAAAGCTAGATTATCCAACTCATCAGCTGGTTTCTTGGACCCACACTTGGTCGCCAAGGATACCATCGACCGGGATATACCCCTCGTCGAGAGGTACATTGCATCAGGACTGCTGGGTTGCCGCAATAAGAAATATGTACTTATGCCCTTCCATCAGAACTTTCATTGGATTTTAATAGTAATTGTACCAAAATGGAACGAGGTATATTACCTTGATTCCCTAAGTAACAATAAAATGAACTTCACAGTTGTCAGCCAAGTAATCGATAGGTAAGCACATATTCCCCATGCATATCTACATTGTACTCTTTTTTCCTTCCGAATGACTAAGGTTAACTTTTTCGAATTACGTAGGACGTTCACGATGTACATTGAAATGGGAGGTGACTCGAAGCGCGGGGCCAAAGGCCTGCTGACACATGTTCCAGATTTTAAGGTATTCGCTATTTCACATTAATTAATCCTATGCAACAGTTGGTACTAATGCCTCTTGAACTAACACATTCCATTTTTTGCAGTGCCATCAGCAGCAGCCAGGCAACACATGTGGATACTACGTTTGCCAACATATGGAACTACTCCTCGATTCCTCGAGGCTCACCAATCGCAAGGTTTGTCACTCTTCCCATAATTACTTTATACTTATCACGTTACATATATACGCACATTGATATTCCTATCGACAGGCTGCGTACATCCTGTCAACTGCATTGAAACAGTCTGATCTTGGAGGGATTCGAGGAGAGTTGGCGTACTTTTTGCTGACTCAAGTCATAAAGCTAGGAGGACAGTTCCACTGCGCACCATGATTTCTTATTGGTCTTATCACTAAGTGCAAATGCAGTGTAGATCTTTTGTAACTGTGCATTTGTTAATGGATATTTCATTTCAATTCAATTAATTGATTTGCGAAATGGATGCATGCTTTATGTTTGTGAAATGAAGTGCGATGTCAATTGGATGTTTTATGTCTATGAAATGTATCTGAAAGGAAATGAGATGTGTGAATTGTATGTTTTTTGTCTGTGATTATCTGCTTGTTTCAGAGGGCATGGCTAGCATTTCCTGAGGCTAGCCAATAAACGAAAATAGATTTTGATTTAGGAGGAACGAATATCACAGGCGGTTTTTAAGTAAAAACCGTCTGTGATATGTATCACAGACAGTTTTTTTACTACAAACCGTCTGTGATTATTGGATATCACAGACGGTTTTTATTTAAAAACCGTCTGTGATATCTGATAATCACAGACGGTTCGAAAACCGTCTGTGATAACTTCGATTATCACTGACCCATATATTCAGACGGTTCAGAAAACCGTCTGTGATGACATTTCTGAACCGTCTGTAATGTGGATTTCTGTAGTAGTGGTGCATAGTTTGCATATAGATCGCTTCACGTAGAGACTTAGCTAGTAGTTTAGGTTGTGCATTGAGCCTAAACTAGAAGTATGTCGAGTCAAAATTAAGGAGGAGAATGTAAATTAAAGCAGTGTTTAAATTGGAGATAGAGTTTAGTATTTATGTAAATTAGAGAGTACTAGGCTATATAAACAGGATATATGTAATCTGTTTTAGATAGAGAATGGAGGAAAAAAAGAAAAAAAAATGTTGTGATGACGTCAGGAAAAAACTCTTTGTGTACTATTGTGTTGTTCCTCGTGTTGGTGTGCGTGAGCTCTTTGATGCTAATAGCCCCTGCGCTGCGTCATGTTGAGGTTCGCGCTGGCCGCGAGCACGAAGTACGTTTGGTTGGTGTGGCCATCGACCGTTTCGCTGTCTACGGTGGTGCCGTCCACCAGGAGGCGGGACGCTGGGCTGAGGCGGTACACGCCTGCTGCTGTGGTGTCGTGGGCAGCGGCTAACACTTCCGACGTGGCCAGCAGCCGCATGACGCAGCGGAGGAATGGATGCTTGGACAGCGGGACGGGCAGCTCGGGGAGGAGGTCCAGCAGCCGGGCCGTGCCTCCGCGGCGGTGGATGGCGGTGGGGATGCCGAGCTTGATGGCGCACTAGAGTGCCATGCATGGACGTGAGGCTGGACTCCATGCACTACTACAGAAAAGGTCATCACAGACGGTTCGAAAACGTCATCACAGACGGTTTTGTGAACCGTCTGTATTTATGGGTCAGTGATAATCGAAGGTCATCACAGACGGTTTTTGAACCGTCTGTGATTGTCAGCTATCACAGACGGTTTTTGAGTAAAAATCGTCTGTGATAGCTGATAATCACAGACGGTTTTTACCTAAAAACCGTCTGTGATTATCAGCTATCACAGATGGTTTTTACTCAAAAACCGTCTGTGATATTCCCTTCAACCCCTACATATATTTCTGTTTATTGGCTAGCCTCAGGAAATGCTAGCCATGCCCTCTGAAACAAACAGATAAACAAGTATATGTATGCATACAATTCACATCTCAATTCATTTGACAAACATCCAATTCACATCACATTTCATTCACAGACATAAGGCATCCATTTTGCAAATGAATTAATTGAAATGAAATAAAATATCCATTTACAAATTCACAATTACAGAGTGATAAGAGCAATAAAAAATCAATCTGGGCAGCAGAACTCTCCATCTGATTTTATGACTTTAGACCACAAAAACCAAATGAACTCTCCTCGAATTTTTGCTAAGTCCGCCTGTTCCAATGCAGATTTAGAGATGGGCGCAACCTGTAGATAGGAATATCAACGCGCGCACATATAAAACCTGACATGTATGAAATAAATGTGGGAAGATTGACAAACCTTAGAATTAGTGTTCTTGCTGGAATCGAGGAGTAGTCTCATATGGTGGCACACGTAGTATCCACACGTGTTGCCCGGCTGCTGCTGGTGGCACTGCAAAAAATAGAATGTGTTAAATCAAGTGGCATTACTACTAAGTGTTGTATATGATTAATCAATGTGTAGCTAGCCAATACCCGAAAATTGCGATCATGTTTCAAGGGCTTGGCAGCTGTTGTCGAGCCACTTGTTTGTTGAACGTATGTGACGAACGACCTTCGTTATTCGAAAAAGTTAGATTAGTCATTCGGAAGGAAAGAAAGAGTACAATGTACAATGTACTTACCTATCGAGTATTTCGGCGATAGCTGTGTACTTGGATTTGTTCTTACTTAGAGAATCAAGGTATATAGCCTTGTTCCATTTTGGTATAATTACAATTAAAATCCAATGGAAGTTCTCATTGTATGGCATAAGAACAAATTCCTTATCGCGGTGAGCCAGCAGTGCTTTTGTAATATAGTTCTCGACGAAGGATGCATCCTCGTTGATGGTATCAATGGCGACCAAGCGTGGGTCCAGGAAACCAATTGGTGATTTCAATGATCTAGCGTGGGACCAAGCGGGTGACATGTTGCTCATTTTGTGGGTCTATTAAGATAAGATGAGAAAGTGATCATATTGAATTGGAAGAGAGGAGAGGAGTAGAGGGGAGGGGGAGAAGGGAGGGGGTGATGTGCCTATCTTAGCACCTACTTAGTTGCTAATACTATAAACCAAATAGCAAAGTCCCTAAACAAAGTTCTATGAAGCAAATGACACAAACCAATGTATCAAGTTCGTTGAACAGGATACACTGGAGTGTGTCACTTGCTTCATGCCCCTTGAAGGCCTATGTGGCATATACTATTACTACAAGGTCTCTAAACAAAGGTCTACGAAGCAAATGACACAAACTAGTGTATCCGGTTCATTGAACGGGAACACTAGAGTATGTTACTTGCTTCATTTGCTGTTTTTTGGCTAGATACATGGAGCATTTGGGTGGAAAGATGAACTGTTTCGTCAGGCGCATGACTGCCAATTCGAAGCATAGCATAGCATCCGAGGCACATCCGAGGCCCGCTGCTGTGTCTTGAGGAATACCAAGAGCTGGTCTTCAGATGTGGCATTCCTCAAGACACAACAGCAGGCCTCGGATGTGCCTCGAATGCTATGCTATGCTTCGAATCGGCAATCATGCGCCTGACGAAACAGTTCATCTTTCCACCCAAATGGTCAATGTATCTTTTGCAACAATCGCAAGATTTCTTTATGCGCAGGTGACATGTTGCTCATTTTGTGGGTCTATTAAGATAAGATGAGAAAATGATCATATTGAATTGGAAGAGAGGAGAGTAGAGGGGAGGGGGAGAAGGGAGGGGGTGATGTGCCTATCTTAGCACCTACTTTAGTTGCTAATACTATAAACCAAATAGCAAAGTCCCTAAACAAAGTTCTATGAAGCAAATGACACAAACCAATGTATCAAGTCCTTCTTTTTCCCGCATATACTATTACTACAAGGTCTCTAAACAAAGTTCTATGAAGCAAATCACACAAACTAGTGTTTTAAGGTCATTGAACCGGATACACTAGAATGATTTACTTGCTTCATGCCCTTTGATCATATACTCTTCCTTGATTGGTTAATTTGTGCTCTCAAATTGTAGGGTTACACAAGATTAATCTTGGTCGTCTTGCTACTAAATCATATACTCTTCAATCTTCAGTATTTTGAGCTCTAGATACAAACTCTACAATCTCAAGATCAAGATATATTCAGCATGCATATATTCAGACAGCAATATACATGAATGCAACTAACCATATACATAACAGTAAGCATATACATGAATGCAACTAACCATATACATAACAGTAAGCAACTAACAGTAAGCCCTAAACCCTAACACTAAGTATGAAGCATCAACCCTAAACCCTAACAGTAAGCATGAAGCTCAGGGAGGGATTTGATGACCTTAGGGTTTTGGTGACGGAGGAGGAGGCGCCGGCGACGGAGGAGGAGGCGGGAACGGAGGAGGAGGAGGAGGAGGAGGCGGCGACGTAGGAGGAGGCGGCGGCGGCGACGGAGGAGGAGGAGGCGATGACGACGGAGGAGGAGGAGGCGGCGACGCAGGAGGAGGCGGCGGCGACGGAGGAGGAGGAGGCGACGGGCTCGGGGAGGCGGCGACGGAGGAGGAGGAGGCGGCGGCGACGTCTTCGTCCGGGGAGGCGACCGGCGAGGGCTCGGGGAGGCAGCCGGCGAGGGCTCGGGGTGGCGGCGGTGACGATGGGCTCGAGATTTAGATCTAAATCGAATAACTGCAGCGCACACGGGAAACCCTAGCGAGAGGGTATATATAGGGAGATTATCACAGACGGTTCTGAACTTAGAACCGTCTGTGATATCATTTCACAGACGGTTCTAAAATTAGAACCGTCTGTGATATCATATCACAGACGGTTCTAAGTTTAGAACCGTCTGTGATAAGCCTTTGCCGGCTGTTGTTATTAAGACAACACCAATAACTACACAGCTGCATTCATATCAACCACCAAACAGCTGCATTCATATACAACACCAACCAGCTGCATTCACACAGTGTATTTCTTGATACATTTTGTCATTCTCAAATACATCACACATATACATAAATGCTAATACACATATACATTTTCACATATACATTTTGTCACACATTTTCACATTTTTAATTAAAAACCGTCTGTGATAACCAGCTTATCACAGACGGGGTTTTATTAAAACCGTCTGTGATAAATCTTATCACATACGGTTTTTTATAAAAAACCGTCTGTCATAAGCTTTACGTCAGAACGCTTTGTGTTTCGATCGTCTAATTAACGTCTCTCGATCGTTATACGAAGCATCTATATCATTAATGTTTGGGTATACGAACCGTCTGTGCTAAACGTTAAATATGCGCGCCTAATCCAGGTCTTTTCTACGTACGTACAATATGGCTTCTACTATTCTTGTGATCATCTCCTTCCTCTCATCTGTTCATTAAGAATTGTTCGGCCGGAACCTTACACAGGTGGCCAGCAATTTGCATCTGGAGCAGCTTCTCCGCACACGCCCTGCTCTCCTTCCCCGACTTTCTTGCATCCGTCAGCTCGACCTGATCATCCGCCGTCGACGGAGGCGTCTCGCTGCCGCTCAAGAAAGGGAAACATCCCTTACCCTGGTTCTTCTCCACAATGTGCGCAAAGCGGAAGAAGCTCTACACGCATTGGAGAGACTGATGGATAGCCTTGCCAATCAAGCAGAAACGGCAGATTCTGAGGAATCTTTTCATGCTATCCTCTACGACATTATGGGCTATGCTACTGATTCTTTGCCCAGGCTGGAGGAGGAAGTGCTGAGGACAAGGACAATCTTAACGGCGTTCGAGAACTCAGCGGCTACTCCTCCAAGTCCCAAAGTCGAAGAAGAAGCGTATGAAGCCCAAAAGATTACAATCTGGGAAACTCTTTACCTGTGCGACTTTTGTAATAAATTTGCCTCTAATTGAAATTAATAAATTTGCCTTTAATTTGTGATCTCTTGTCTCAGTAGTTCTGAAGTTAAGTTATTAGAAGCAATGTGTACTTATATATTAACCTCTGATCATGAACAGAATATGACAGACAAAGGGACATCACAGACGATTCTTGTCAAAAACCGTCTGTGAACATTTACACAACACAGACGGTTTTTTATTAAAAACCGTCTGTGATAATTCCAGATTATCACAGACGGTTTTTAATAAAAAACCGTCTGTGATACTAAAGTATCACAGACGGTTCATCGATAAGGACCGTCTATGATACTCGACCACTAACACAGACGGTGTCCAAATTAAAACCGTCTGTGTTAGTGTCAATCACAAACGGTTTTGTCAAACCGTCCGTGATTGGTCTCTAGTATTAGGCTTTTTGTAGTAGTGCATAGCTCTCTCTCTCTCTCTCTCTGTGAGGATTTATATGGTGTGTGATCATATAGTGTAAGATGAGTTATTGAGTAGCTATAGATAATGTATCCTAACCCTAAAAACCCTCAATTCATCGATCCAAACATTCAATTTATCCCACATCATATCCTAATCTTATTCACACCTCTTATAATCAGGGGCGTAGCCACCAGGGAAGCTTAGTAAGACTTGAGCCTCGCCTCCCTCGGTGGCAATTTTATACATAGTAAAAATAGAGAGAGAAAGAGAGAGAGATTAACAAACCCAAAGAGAAGCCAGCTCTTCTTGATGAAAAGGTTAATAACAAGCATAAAATTAAAGAAGACGACGAGGAGAAGAATAAGAAGAAGTGAAAATCATAAAATTAAAGAAGGGCTAATTAATCAATCAAAGAAAGAAAGAAAGAAGGTGAAATAATATATGTAAATCATAAAATTAAAGAAGTAGAGGAGGACGAGGAAGAGTAGTGAAAATCATAAAATTAAAGAAGAGATAATCAATTAAAGAAAGAAAGTGCCGACGGCCGTGTCGTGGTCCATGGCGGCGCCGGGGCTATCGCTGGAGCTCTAGCTGCTGGCCCAGTGGTCAACCTGCACCGTGAGGTCCCAGACACCGGTGGCCACGGTGATCTGGGAGGTGCTGCAGAGCGCTTGTAACAAGGGGAAGGAAGCACCCTCGCCGTCGCCACTGCCATCAGTGTATGCGGGAGCAACGGCGGTGGCCGAGGGGTGCTGGTCTAGCGTGTTCATTGCCCACTGCATGAAAAGGTTCGAGTCGTCCATGTCAATCAATTAATCCTTGCTCCCTGCTTGCATCAACAAACAAGCCATGAAGATGATAAGAACATTGGATAGAGTGTGAAAAAGGATGCCACCTTTTGTTTCTATTGTCTCGTGATTCAAATTAGCTTAATTCTGGTATGTTTTATATAATCTAAATTTTCATTGTCATTCATAATTTTCTATTATATCACTAATTTTGATATGTTTTATACATAGGTGACGTATAGCTACTTCGCACTCATGGCGCTTTCTATTATTGAGGTACCTACTTTCTATTTCTCTATTTTTCATTGTTTGTCTCCATCTAATTTATAATTTCTATATGAATTTGAAATTTTATAAGAGTAAAAGACTAATTTTATGTCAACTTAATTTAGACCTATAAATAATTCAGCCCACCATCAATTTCATTCCTGGCTTCGCCACTGCTTATAACCCACTATCCAAAGTAGTTAATTCATCGGGAGTCGATTTGCGCCATCCCAGTAGTTAAAAAAACTGGTGCTTTAAGATTTGTGAAAAAAGTTAGGACACATTATATATCCCTCTCAAGCGTTAATATTGACCCTAATTATGCATGATATAATTTTGTGAGATTAACTAGCAAGCTGTGAATACATGGCAGTCTGTGATCCATTCCTTCACGCGAAGCAGGAGGAAAGGTTATCGTCATAGACGTGGTGGTTGGGTCTTCTTCTGGGCCCATGTACGAAGCTGAGCTTCTGATGGACATGGCCATGATGTGTACGACGACAGGCCAGGAGGGGAGGAGCAGGAGCGGCGCAAGATCTTCATGGATGCAGGGTTCAGCGACTACAAGATCAACAAGCCTCTGGGAGTTCGATGTGTCATCGAGGTCTATCACTAATACTGCACTTGAATTAATATATGTGTTTTTGATCCAGTCGTGTTTCTAATTTGATTATTAATTTGCAACAACAAATTATAATAAAATATCATATGCTCAATATGCTATCACAAATTTTACCGTTGCGATAAACCTGTATGCAATATTGGTATTTCGTTGTGATAGGCTGTTGCAACGCCGCAATGTTCGTTGCTATAGGATCTATTTGCCACAAAACATATTTCGTCGCAATAACTTTATGGCAATGAAAGGCCTTTCGTGGCAATAAAACATATTGCAACGAAACACCTCCGGTGGCAATCAAACATGCTGCAACGAAACGTTTCCGTAGCAATATATCCTGTTGCAACGAAATGATCTCTGTGGCAATAGGTCTATTGCCACGAACCATTGGTGTGGCAATAGAACCTATTACCACGCAATATTTTCGTGGCAAATGATACTATTGCCACGACCAAACTTCGTGGCAAAAGAAGCTATTGCCACGGAGTCAGCTGTGGCAATAGCCTATATCGCCACGACATCATTTGTTGCAACAACAAACAATTGCCACAACACATTGCATGGCAATAACCATAGGTATTGCAACGAAACTACAATCCGTTGCACAATCTTTTAAGCACGCAAGTACTTGCCATGCTTGCCAACGGAAGTGATGTGTTGCAATAGGTACATATTGCATCTATTTTGGTCCTATTGCAACGATTTCACTCCGTTGTCCTAGACCTGAAAACTAGTAGTGTTATAGTGTAGCTTGGTATAGATTATGTGTTACTGTGAGGAAATAAATAAAGGGAGTACATTTCTGAAAGAAAATTGCACATATATTAAAGCGGCCGAGGAGTTAAATTGTAATATTAACCTCGGTTACTTTGATTAACGTTTGTGCAGATTTATTGTAGAAAAGTATATACGGGAGATCTCCGTAACAGTATATACTTACTGAGCATTTCCTATATGTCTTATTATGAGCACGTTTTGGTGCTTTGCTGTGGATGCTTTGTATCATACATGTTATCTTTAGATTGGGAAGCCTTGTATTGCTGTTTTGCTAAAGGTACATATACTACGTACTAACACAAAAAAAGAGGGTATACTAATTTCTGGTGGTGTTTTTTCGGAAGTTGTTTTTGACATTGTTGTCCCTTTACCGTTTTTATTAGCAAAAAATAGCTCTCGTATATGCGCAAGGAAGTGTGTTTGATTGTTTTCAGGCAACAAAAACTATGTAGGAATATAGGATAGATGCTCTGTTTTTCCGATCTCCTCATCAAGAGATGCTGATGCTTTCACAGTAAGCAGAAAAAGCGGCATTCTTTACAGGACGAAACCAAGTGACCACATCTGTGTTTAACTTACAGCATTTGCATGCTAATTAATTCGTATTGATATATAGATGCTGCTGAGGAGGTAGGAAATGCAAGATTACTCCCAAGACGGACAGTTAGCTTAGTCATTTCCGTGTGTGCACGTCAAGGTCATATCAACTTTTGAACATATGGTCCTTCCTCCTTATCATCTTTGCTCCGCTCTGTGGATCATAATTTTCACGCTGCTGTGCTCAGTTATGCTAACAAGCTTGCGAGGAAACTTCTGATCTCTGATCACCGTCAGCTGTAGCCTGGACCTGCGCAGCGTACTGCAGATTCCAGAGAACCTCTTCGATAGAAGGTCGGGTCGAAGATTCAACGGATAAGCATTTGACCGTAATGGAGACCACCATCGACAAAGAATCTTGTGAAGAGGTGCCAAGTACAACCGGATCCAGAACTTGCTCACGCTGTTCCTCGCTTGATATTGACACAACCTGCAGATAAAAGCAGAAGATTTCTTAGATAGTTTATTCTTTTTACCCAGGCAGTAATTGGTCTAGTATAATCAGAACACGGCCATGTTGGGCTTCAGACAGATACGGAGCCAGTCAGCTGAAACTTTGGTTGCAACCAATTAATCCGGATACTGAATTCTGTACTAGTTTCTCTACAAGCAACATCACTCAGAAAATTTATGCATGAAAAAGTTCTTTGTTGAGTGTATCCATGCTAGCACTCTTATTTATGTAATGGCTGGCAGAACATGCGAAAGAGGAAGCTGAAATAGACTTGGCTGTCGGGAACAACAACTGTGCTATGACCATGTCATCATTTACTTTAGTTTCCCCAAAGAATACCTAAACAAACAGCAGAATAGCCTAAATTCTGATATTAAAACGACTTGCCTGAACCTAAAGTCCTAAATACCCTGATATTAGATTTATATAAGTTCTCAAAAAAGTGTCATGTCGGAACATTTTAAAACTTTCTGTGAGAAAGGATCAGATGACCATGAGAGACTCCTCATCCTTTTTGGAAAATAATGAAATCAAACCCGATTGACCATTATAGGTATTTTGTATATATGCTAGCACCCTGGCACCATGATATAATAAACAAGGGGAAAAGGTTAAAGATGGCATGATCAGAATCAGGTCATACCCAACCAAGAAAATAGGTATGTCAAGCTGTTATACATAGGCCAATAAATCATAAACTTCATGTTAGACCATGTGGCCAGGGTTATTTTAGATGATGAATAATTGACAACGTTGGTTATGGTATTACTGTATTATTTATGGTGTGTTGCTTCTTTATATGCTTGTGATAGCATGGTGATATGATAGGTTGCATGATACGCTCGTGTAAGGTATTGTGCGGTTTAACTTGAGTCAAGTCGTGGACTTGTGCTCGTACGCGGTTGTTTGTTTATTCATGTGCAGGTGTTGCTTGAGGCGGAACATGGTCGATGACGGGACTGAAACTAGGTTCGGGTGGAACTGAGGTTTCGGGACTAAGTTCAGGGAGGAACTGAGGTCCTATCGGTCAAGGATGTCATGCGGGATGTTCAGGCTAGAGAACAATGCGCATGGAGATGACGCGTGGAGAAGATACAGGAGGTGCGGTCCTGCAGGCTTCGACACGTGGAAGGCTGAAAAAATCGAAAGCGTAAAAAGAATTAAAAAAACTCATGTTATGAAGGGTTTTGGGTCCCTTGAAAAGTAGTGGGCCAAAAAGCCTGGTTGAGGCGAAAAGGAACAGGATGAGTTGTATTAGGACTGAGGGTTCGTATTGGAGTAGGTTGATGAGAGCATTAGATAAATAGAGGGCTGGAGGCTGTTTTTTGTGTACGGCTTTTGGAAGAAAAGAAAAGTTGTGTGCGGTTTTTTGTTTTGATTGCAGCTTTTGAATAGAAGAAAAAATTGGCGGCGGTTTGCATCTCATCTTTCGTCGCGTCTGGCGTCTTCACGTTGTTTTCGTGTCTCTCAGCGGAAAAGAAAAGAAAGGCCGCGCTGAGAAAAAGAAAAAGTGTTCGTGCGAATCGTGAAAACATTGCACCAATTCGGCTGGCCGTGGTTTTTCACAGAAGAAATAGACTCGGCGAGTTGCATGCATGCGTGGCGCTGAAAAGAAAGATTATAGGCTGGCAGCCGTGATCTTCCGAGAGAAATAAAAAGAAGCGGCAGAGGCTTCCGTGAGGAGTTTTGAAGAAATAGAGATTAAGCAGCATGATCCAAATTCACGAGAAGTCAGGTAAAGCATGATTGCATAGTGATTAATTCCTTAAGAATTTTGCTTAATCGCATAATTAGGGCTTAATCAATTTTCGTCATTATCTGCATCAGCAATCTTGTTTATTTTATATCTTGATTTCTAGACATCCGTTTGACGTGATTCCAGTTGGGTTAGCTCAATAATTTTGTCTAGTTTATTCTGTCAAAATTTAAGATCAATCGGAGTTACGGTTTTTTATCGGGATTAGTTTTAGTGAGAGTACATTATTCTGTCCAGAATTTTTAAACGAGGTTTAAATAGGTTTTGTGTTTAGGGAGAGTCTTAAAATTTATTTTTAGCTTCCGCAATCATTCACCCCCCTCTGATTGCCTATCTTAGTGTGAATCGATCTTACACTTCATCTTCTTCAGGAAGGTATCCATCTAAGTATCACCCAAATCTTAAATAAGTATCATACTACAAAGATGAAAGGGAACATACCAGTTCACTTAGAATGAAAGGATCTCCTTTTCTATGTAGTTTTGGGCCCATAAGTACTTCAAGTACAATACAGCCAAAACAATATACATCATCCACCAAATTTTCCCTACAAAGACATAGATAAACATTAGATAAAAGCCGAGCATCAGCTATAACATGCTTCTCTATAACCAGATGTCATTTTCTATTCCAATGAATTTAGTGCATTGGTAGGTGCATTGATAGATGGCTGGATGTGATTACATGCAACTAAATATTAGGTGCTGAATTTCTCGTTTAGTTGTTATATGCAACTATGTACATGAAATCATACTCTTCTACATGTTGTTCTGCAGGGACTTACATTTCTGCAGAGTTGTTTTGTATGTATCTCTGCCCTTCTCCTATTACCTGTAAATACAGAGGAATATTCATGTCAAAAATAAAGTATGCTCTATCCTTGAATCTCCTTTATTAATAAATAGGGGAAGAGGAGAGGAGGATTATTCCATTGAAATGACAAAGTCAACCTCATGTTTGTATATCTCCTCTCTGATTATGGACAACCCATAGTCGCTCAGTTTTGCCATACAGTGTTCATCAAGCAAAATACTAGAAGTTTTTAACCGATTATATAAGGAACCAGGAATTATTCCTGTATGCAAGAAATGAACTGCCTTAGCAATGCCAATCAGCACTTGCAGCCTATCACACCACTTCAGAGTCTTCCCTGGACTAGAGCCTGTCAAGATGTCAAGAAACGCATGCATAAATAACCAATCACATAATGGAATTGTTATCAGTTCAGATAACCTCAATTCTCCATATTAAGGTGTAGTTTTTTACCAGAAAGATAAGAAGAAAGAGTTCCATTAGGTACATATTCATAAACAAGAAAAACCCTTTTTACACTTAATTCATCAACTGCGCCGTCAATGCAGTGCCCCAAGAGGCAAATTAAATTCTGGTGGCGAAGCTTCGCAAGGAGATCTAAGCGAAGCTTTAGATTCCTTATTGAATATCGCTGGTGCAATGCCAAACATCTTATGGCAATCAGGGTTCCATTCTCTAGTTTTCCCTTGTATAGCTGAAAGATCAAGAAAAAGAGTGTAACAAATTGTTAAACTAAGCTATAAGATATGCAACTTGAAAATATTATGTGCTAGACTGCTTGGAAACTATCTAGTTTACAGCACTAACAAAAATGACTAATTATACCATTAATACTTAAGAAATAGTACATTTATTTATGCATCTCTGTATTTGGTGTAAAGTCAAATCTAAATATGACAAATATATGAACAAATCAACAAACCTTTCCAATTGAACCTTCGCCTAAAAATGCCGACCGTTCGAAGCTTTTTGTTGCTTCCTTAAGCTCTTCCAAAGAAAATGCACGATATGTGGGCATTATTTGTGTTCCTAATTTGACAGCTTGAGATATGTACCCTGCAATGAAGAGAGGGAGAAGATTATTTCAATAGACACAAAAAGAAGGAAGTAAAACTATCTCTAATTCCTGGTCAAGTATGCGAAACACGTGTAAATAGATTGAACGTCAGAATGTATTCTAACTTTTAGAGTAGCATCATTATGTCATTCACTTGAAGCATATTTCCTTACATATTGCAAGGTTGTGTACATGATGAAAACTAGGATAGGATAGTATACATGTAACAGTGTGTGGACTCCTCTAACTATGCCTCATTTGCTTCTTCTAAACAAGAAATGGACAGGCTAATTCCACAATTTCCTATACATAAATTACAAATGACCAACAACCAACTGAAAGAACTGGAAAACACGGGATGCACATATGATCAACACCTTGCACGACAGATGTTTCTATGGATGGTAAGTGATTTGCCACATATATAATGCAACATTACTTGAGAACAAGTCTTACTTGCATTTACTAGCAGTTCGGAGGACATTCCTGGAGTTGAATTATCTTGCATTTGCTTTTGCAGTAACTGTTGTTCTGCTAAAACTCTCTGACAGCTTGTTTTGTTTGAAGCCACTAATACAAGAGAAAGCACAAGCACAATAAACATTATCCCAACAACAGTGACCACAAGTCCAACATGTTTGTTTGATCCTCTCCCCTTATGAGACTGTTGACAATATTTCGCTTCATGCTGGTGTTCAGGATCAGCGCTAAAGCAATTCCCATCGAACTTAACAACCCTGTTATTCAAATTACCATTCAGACAGGCAGGCAGGTCACCTGTGAGTCGGTTGGTAGACAAATCCACAAAGCCCAAGGTGCTGCTGCACGTTAGACTACTCGGAAGCGATCCGCTGAGCATGTTTGCTGCCAAGTTCAGATAACTAATGTTTGGGAGACCAAAGAGTTTTTCAGGAGGATTTCCCAGAAGAAAGTTGAACGAGAGATCGAGGTGTTGAAGCCTGTTCAATTGACCAAACTGCTCAGGAATTTCACTGTTGAATGAGTTCTTGCTGAGTAAGATTGTTACCAAAGCTGTAGGCATCTCTGGAAGCTCTCCAACTAACTCGTTATCCCTCAAATCCAGCATCTCAAGCTTATTTAAGTTGCCCAAATGTGGAACCTCACCTGAGATGATGTTACCAGCGAGAGCAAGCTCTGTAAGCATGGTAGCTTTACCAATAGATGCTGGTACGGACCCCTTCAACCGGTTACCCTGCAAGCGAAGAACGGCGAGGTTCGAGAATGAGTCAAGCCAGTCTGGCACACTTCCATTGAAGTAGTTACCATCCAGCGTCACGGTGTGGAGCTTCAACATAGCAGACAGCTTCGGAGGGATCGATCCATACAGAAAATTGGAGCTTAAATCAAGCACTTCAAGCGAAGACAACCGGTGAATCTTGTCAGGGAGAGGGCCCCATATGCCCAAAGACACCAGGATGACAACCCGCAAGGAAGTCAACCTTGCCAGTGTAGTAACAAACGAATCAAGAACAAAGGCTTCAGAGAGAGTAACATTGGGAACAGGATAGCCACTGAACTTTGGTGGCTTGGTGATCCTATCACCGACGATCTTAAGCTCCGTGATGGCATTGCCCTCGCATGTCACGGTAACCACTGAAGTGGGCTGTGTGTAGCAGGGGTCATTGTTTTGGTTATTCCATACATCCAGCTGCCTGGGGTACTCCAGCTGCTTTCTGAGCTGCTGCAGCAGCTCACTCTGTGAAGACTGCTCGCTTGTAGGGAATAACATCAAACAGGTTGTGGCCATGAAAAGGGCACTAAACTGCCAAGCCATTGGAGCTCAACTTAGTGCCCACAGGCCACAGCTGTATCTTGTTTCAATAGCTCCGTGTCTTGGTAAACTGTATCACTTCCCAACCAAAAGGCAAGGTGGTTCGATGCAGCAGCACAAGGGTCCTTAACAAACTCTAGCATTGATTGTTCTCATATTACAGTTTCCTACAAAAGAAAAGGACACATTTTAGCCAAAATAGTACAGAAACAAAAATAATGAAGGCAAGATGCAAATCTGTCACTAAACCGATTCATAGTTCTTGTTTTACAATAAACTACACTTTGTAGACAGGAAGCAAGAACCATGGATCAAGTTGTACCTCAGATTGAACAAGAAATAACAAGGCAATAGTTTTCGTTTCTTGTAATAAAAAAATATTTGAAGCTGCAGCCTAAAATATGTTGGGACCCGACCAAGTAAATGACATACTGGGGCAGCAGGGCAGAGCATTAATATGCAATAAGAGTACAACTACAGTAAATTGAGCAGAGTCTACTGCAAATGCAAATGCCTCGTAAGAATAGCTCCTTGGTTAAAATCTTAATAAAAAACAATGGTTTCTAGATAACCCTGATAGAAAAACTTGGTAAAAGAATGGTGAATAAGTAAGAAACAAATCTGAGCTTGAAAGCATAAACTGGAGAGAACCCACCAAGAAACGCAGCAAACTTGAAGGCAAAACAAAAATGC
The DNA here is from genome assembly GCA_017311315.1 of Dendrocalamus latiflorus. Classification (NCBI taxonomy): domain Eukaryota; kingdom Viridiplantae; phylum Streptophyta; class Magnoliopsida; order Poales; family Poaceae; genus Dendrocalamus; species Dendrocalamus latiflorus. Next base: position 44,267,961 of record CM029642.1, on the reverse strand, counting down.
TGTAAGGGAAAAGAAAATGCAGCAAACTTGGGAGGGGGAAAAAGGTCCTCACGAGCTAAGAGTATTAAACCTGAAGCAATTCCAAGTATCCAGCTGGAGACGACTCACATTGAGGATAGGGAAAAAATAAGAAAGATATAAAAGAAACAGGCTAGAGCTGGAGGGAAACAGAAACAACATTGGAAATTTTGGAAAATGCATAATCTTCTGTCCAAATCACACACACACACACACACACACACACACACACACACACACACACACAAACAGAGAGAGGGAGAGGGCAAGAAGAAGCAAATTAGCAGAGTGCCGACGACATTTGGAATTCCATTTCAGAAACAAGAATTTCTAACCTGAATGCATCCAGCCAAGAAACGCCACCACAGCTCAAACGGAAGAACCAGCAAGTACACAATTAACCTCCAGGCAAATGCATCCAAGGACCCCCAACATCCCCACCACTCTTCAGTCTTCCCAGTCCCCTTCTTTCCCACCACCCAGCAGCAGCGAAGAACCAAGGGAGGAAGAGGTGGAGGAGGTGAGTTTGTGATATGCGGCTCAGGAGTCAGGACCAGCAAGGGAGGGAGGGCGCCCCAATGCACATGGGATCTCTCACTCACTCATCACTCACACCCCCCAGCAGCAAGCAGGCAGCAGCAGCAAACAGGCGCGGTCCTGCACCATTAATGGCCCCTGGACGGTGACCGGTGGGCAAAGCCAATGCTACTACTGCTACCTTCCCAACCTCAGAAAGAACAGAAGCGCATCCTCCACTGTTACTCCTCGCAGTGATTAGTAGCAGCAGGAGAAAAAGTAACACCAGCACGAGCCAGCATCGGAGCAGGGGGTGGTAAGGTGGCTATAATAAAAAGTAAACTAACTATAATTAAAAAAAATCATAAACCACCGTCCGAATACCCTTGGTTATCATCCGAAGTGTGGCCACTTCAATGTTTTGACTGGTGAGCGGTGAAGCCGTATAGGACAGTGTGGGTTTGGATCCCGTCGAGGGGATGTTTGGGATTTTCTGCGCAGATCTGCCGGGTTATCTATGAGGAATAGGATTCGTCGAAGTGAAGTGCTTTGGTTTTGGATGGATTGGTCGGAGCACGTAATCCATGCTCCAGATTGTTTGACATAATAGGAGAAAGTTTGTCCTTATGTTCTTTCGATAGTGAATGGCAAAAAGATGTCCGATCTCGGTTCCAAATGTTGCGTTGTCTACAATGACTCATGATGTGTTTACTGTATTATCTTTCTGTAGCATAAGTTGACGAACAAACTTTCGTGGCGTTAGAAAATAAGCTTGCTTTTTAAAAATGTTTAGGATAAGCATGTGTCTATATTTGAAATTTTCCTTCACGAGCTTGTTCAATTTATAATTTATGGTTTATGATTTTTCTTAAATAAATAAATGAGACGATTTCTTCATCATTATTTTAAAATAATTTATCATATAATCTTTCAAAAGTATTAATTTTTAATTCATTCATACATTACATTAAGATCAAAAGCTATGACATGTAGTTATAAATTATAAACTATAACTGAAGAAATATATACCCACTTATTCTATAAAGAGAGTTCTCTGACACCCAGTCTCAGGCCTTGATCAATATGGCTTCAGCTTATTTTTGTACTATTCATAAATTTCGTCTTTTTCTGAACTTTTGCCTTTTTTTTAGTTTTTTTTACCGGTTCTTTTTTCCTCGTATTTGTTTACATTATACGTGATGGGCTAATATGTTTTTTCTATTTTTAAATTTTTTAAAATTTAATTATGGTAAATAAGCCTCTGTCAGCTACAGTGCTTTTTTCATCCAGCTACAGTGTTTCCAGCCATAAGCCATGAGGCTTTCAGCCGAACCGATCACCACCTCAGTACGGTAGCCATAGAGATGGCGACAGGAAAAGCAGGTGACTGACTGAGGTCTTTGGAGTTCGAGCAGACTCTAGTGACATCCCCGTGAGCTCAAACTTCCGAAGATAGCCTTTCTAGCTGTGTTATATGATTCATAATTTTTTAAATAAATAAATAAGATAATTGTTTATTATTTTTAAATAATTTATAGAATAGATTTTTAGAAATAATTTATCGGTATTTACTTTCTTTGTATAAATACTCATATTAAGACTAAAAATTATAAATTATAACCACAAGCCATTAGTCATATCTCTAAAGAATATGGGCACAAGGAGCTTCTTTGCTTTCAAAGACAGAAGTACTCTTCATATATGCCTGGAATCTAGCTAAGGAAATTATATTTATTTTATCATTTCAAGGTTTCTTCGTTTGTTCTTTTTTGCTTTGACTTATAGCTATGGTTTATAACTTTTGGATTATTTGTAAAAGAGAGTACAGAGTAACAGAAACTCGTGTGCGGTTTTTACCGATATAAATGAAGCCACTATAGTGTGTACTACACTCAACTTGTAAACTCCATCTTGAAAAGACACTCCATTTTAAAGCTAGTTATTAAGAAACTCAAAAGGTAATTTTTAGAAGCTGTAAAGAATAGACCCTTCATCCTAAGCACATTTTTTCTACTAACTCATGGAAACCGTTAGTCCACAGAACAATTGTCATCGATTACCAAACTTCACCATTTTGGTAATTCATGACAATCTCAATAAATAATGAGATATGAAAATGATTTGCGAGTATACTATATGTACATAACAAATGTATACTCCAAGATAAGCTTTAAACAAAGCTTACTCATCCGGTTGTCATTAGTCATCCAACCATTAACACATAATGAAGAAGTTAGATGACAACCCGATTGCACATGAGTATATATATACTGCACAAGTTATATATACTCAAGTATTTATTTCAAAGTAAGGATCCCAAATATGCATATTGAAAGAAGCATGGATCAATACTTATGAAACTCCAAAATATATAGAGAGCTCCCCCTAAATGTGTGCATACAAGTTTATATAGTGAAGACATATGCACATATTCATTTTAGACTAATTGAGGAGTTCAATCTATATTTTGGATCTAAGGAATGCATTTGTAAATGAGAAAGCGATTTCGAATGCATACCTTTTTGATTTCACCTTTTCATCCAAATGAGACTAACCAAAGATAAACTCAAATAAACATATTAGTCTCATAAATTCATTTATCATTTTCACCAAAACATTATAAAGTATATGCCATTAATATCATAATGTCATAATGGCATTTGTCATTAATACCAAAACCAACTTAAATGGAGCTTGATCTTTCAATCTCCCCTTTTTGGTAATTGATGACAAATCTATTTATGATAATAGCATAAGGATGAAAATGACTAAATGATAAACAATTAATCATATGAGAGAAGGTGAAAGCATTATCAACATTTAGATTAAAGATATTTTAATTTCTCCTCTTTTAACATTATTCAATTACTATCACATTTCTCCCCCATTAGCAATAGCATTTCTAATTTTCTAATATGCAAAGCTATTGTTTCTCCCCTATTTGGCATTATCACAAGTTTAATTTCTCTTCTCTATCATCAATTTGCTATTATCACAAATTTCTCCCCTATTTGGCATTAAGCACCAAAAAGAGGCAATTAACACTTAAATAGCATAGATTAGCATTAAAAACAAGGGAATAAGACAAATTAAGCCATTTAAAGGAGATTTTGCATTAAGAGGGGCTTGATACCAATTTGATTTAACTGGATATGGTCATGAAGAAATATGAGACGAAATGCAGATGACCAATTGATACCACTTAAATCAACTATCGATATTTGAAACACAATCAAATGATCTTACTCATTAGAGCTCCTTGAAGGCTTGATGCCACTTGATATAATGCCACTTGAGTTGATACCACTTGTAAATAAAGCACTTGAAGCATGCGGATCATTTTCTGATTTTGCAATCAAGTGACCTTCAAAATCTTCCTGAAAAACTGACTTACAAATATCCAATAAATTTGAGAAAATTTGTCATTATAGATGAATATCTGAGGGTCAAAAGTCATAATTATATATTCCTCAGATTATGAGCCTAATTAAAGATACAAAAAATCATAAATCAGCTCAAAACATGAGTTTTCAGAAAAACTGAAATCTGAAATTTTAGACTTTTGCATTCCACTTAAGCTTCTAGAGAGAGATGAAAAATTGATCAAATGCTTTTTATAAATTCTGATAAAATTTGACAATGAATACCAACTATAGAGGATCAATTTGTATTATTTTAGCTTCCTTAATCTGAACCCATTTGGAGATACAAAAATGACAAATCGGCTCAGAATCATGGAAATTCTGAATTTTTCAGCACATTTTCAAAGCGAGAAAAGGTCAAAACTTTTTCAAATTAATTTGAAACATTTTCAAACTTTGCAGATTTGAACTTGATGCTATTTGTGACCTTTTCCAATAGGAATGTTTGAAAAATACTTCTCCAATCAAAAGATATGCTAAAATGCGCATTGAGAGCAAAAGAGTAAGTTGATTTTGCATTAAAGGCTTGAAACCCAAACAAATTGGATTTTCATGGAGTAATTTGCTTTCTTAGCTTCATATGAGTTATAAATACTATTTCAAGCCAAAATACTCTAATAAATCTTAGCTTTATGTAGTCGATGAGGACCTTGTCATTTTCAACGCATTCCCTGATGAAATGGTAACGCATCTCAATGTGCTTGCTCCAACCATGGTACACTGGATTCTTGCACAGCTGAATTGCAGACTTGTTGTCCAGAGCAAAGTTGCCTCAGTTGCTTCCACATTGAACAGGTTGCCGAGCAACTTCTCGAGCCAAATCCCTTAGCATGCCGCCATTGAGGTAGCGACATACTTGGCCTCACAAGACGACAGAGCGATGATCCTATACTTTTGTGATTGCTAGCTCACTGGGCTCCCCCAATGAAGAAAAATGCCGGAGGTTCTCTTCTGGTCGTCAACATCCCTGGCCATGTCGGCGTCGCTGTACCCGACAAGCTTTGCTGCCATTGTTCCCCTAGCATACCGGCACCTGTAGTCAATTGTCCCTGCCACATAGTGTAGCACGTTCTTCACAGGCGAACGCGATGTCTGGCCTTGTGTGTACCAGATAGCGTAGGCCTCCGATGATGTTGCGGTAGAACAAGTCGTCGAACGGAGGATTTGAGCTTTTCTTGCTCAATTTCAGTCACGGCTCCATTGGGACATGGACGGATTTGCAACCGCTCTACCAGCCTTCTCCAGTAGCTTGGACACGTAGCATGCTTGAGACAGAGTGATCTCGCCCTCACTCTGCGTGACCTCGATTCTAAGATAATAGCTGAGAGAGCCGAGGTCACTCATCTTGAACTTGGCTTCCATATGGGCCTTGAATCGGTCGATCACCTCCAGACGGGCACCGGTCACCACCAAGTCATCGATGTACACACCCAAGAGTAGACATGAGTCATCAGTTCCCCAAGTGTACACGGCGTTCTCTAACAAGGTTCGCTTGAAGCCGAGAGAGGTCAGCATGTTGTCGAGTTTGGCATTCCAACCCTTGGCTCTTGTTGTAGCCCGTAGAGTGCCTTATGCAAGCACAGCACCTGGTGCCCGCGGCCTGTGCAGATGAAGCTAGGAAGCTGTGCCAAGTATACCTCCTTCATGAGATCACTGTTGAAGAAGGCAGACTTCACGTCGAGGTGATGTACTGGCCATCCCTCATGGGCAGCCATCGCCACGAGTGCTCGTACAAAATCAAGGCATGCCATGGGCACAAACACCTCATTGAAGTCTATGCCAGCACATTAAACATATCCCTTGGCCACCAGACACGCCTTGCGCTTCACGATCTCGCCGCGGGCATCCTTCTTTAGCTTGAACACCCACTTAAGACCAATTGGGCATTTTTCAACCAAAAGATCGACGAGGTCCCATGTCCGGTTCTCCTCGATGGAGTTCAACTCTTCCTGCATCACCATCTGCCATCCTTGGTCAACTTGAGCCTTGGTGACATAGGCTAGCTCCTCCATCGTCAACATGTGCAACTCATCGAGATCGAGCTCATGCGGAGGAGCATTGTCGATGCAGTCTTGCACCATGCGGAGCCTCCGAGGAGATCCTTCATCATTGACATCGATGTCCGATGGAATGTTCGATGGTGGGGATGCAAATTTTCCCATCGGAGCACCAACGCCTGAGGTTGGATCAGTGGAGTGCTCACTCGTTGCCACAATCGACTTGGTGATGTTGGCATCAGGCGAGCTACCTTCAGGTCTTGCAACTGGTATAGAGTATGCCACGGTGAAGCCATCGTGGTTGCTGGCTTGTTTGGATTGCTCCTAGTCCCAGCTTCTCCCCTATCGACGACGATGTCCCTGGAGGTGTGCACTCGGCCAGATGAAGGGTTGAACATCTGGTAAACCTTGGAGTGGTCGTTGTAGACGATGAACACCATGGGAGCACTCCTGTCGTCCAACTTGCCAGTGTGTGGCCGTGTGGCTTTCACATGTCCTATGCAGCCAAAGGTTCGGAGGAAGTGCACGGCTGGCTTCACACCATGCTAGGCTTCATAGGGGGTCTTCCTGCTCACGCTGCTTGTGAGAGAGTGGTTCAGGACAAAGACAGTCATGGTTATGGCCTCCCCTAAGAACTCGCTGGGCACCTTCCGGTCTCTGAGGATGCACCTCGCCATTGCCATCACCGTCTGGTTCTGGTGCTCAATGATACCATTTTGCTAGGGTGAATATGATGTCATGAGCTGCCAGTGTACTCCTTGCTCGACGCAGTGCTCGGTGAAGTCCACAAAGGTGAACTCCCCACCCCCACGGTTAGTGTGCAAGGCACGCAGCTTGCGGCTGATCTCGGTCTCAACTGTAGCTTGGAACTTTTTGATCGCGTTGGCGACCTCTCAAAGGAGAATGAGCCAATGCAATGACTCATATCATCGACGAGCAAGAGGAAATAGCACTTGCCTCCATGTTTCACTAGTGTGACAGGTCCACATAGGTCATTGTGCACAAGGTCAAGACGGCCGTTAGCGTAGTGCTTGGTCTCCTGAGGAAAAGGCGCGTGCTGTTGTTTACCGACGAGGCACCCATCGTAGATCTAATCGACGTGGTTCACGTGAGGAAGTTCACGCAGCACGCATGTGGCCGACATCTTCTAGAGCGCATCAAAATTGAGGTGCCCAAAGCGGGCATGGCAGTGCCACGCCTCGTCACTAACCTACAGGCTGAGGCAGACCAACTGTACCACACTCAAGGCGATTTTGTACAGCTGGTTTGGTGATCTCTTCACCTTGGCGATGAGGTTGTGTTGTTGATCACAGACACGTAGAACGCCATCTTCAATCAACACGCTGCGCCACCCTCATTAAGCTGGCCAACGCTGATGATGTTGCTCCGAAGATGCAATACATGTTGGTGAGGGCGCGGTGTCGGTTCCCTTTTCCCGCGAATAGCACGGTGCCGCGCCCATAGATCTTGACCACCGAGCAGTCCCCAAACTTGATCGAGCTGGTGATCCTGCGATCAACTTCGAAGAACACTGCACCAGATCTCGTCATGTGATTTGACACTCTAGTGTCGAGAAACTAGGAGGTCTCCTCATGCTCTTTGTTAAGGAAGATTGACCTCGCGCACTCCTCATTGAGGAAGACCTGCTCGCCGATGTGTTCTAGCTTAGCGGGCATCCGGGTGATGTCCTCTTCCACCGCCATTACTTGGGCCAACAGGAGAGATGACTTGTCATTGGTATTCTGGACCAGATGCACCTCCTCCCTTTTCTTCCTACGGCAATCACGAGCCCAATGCCCCAATTTTTCGTACTACCTGCACTCGTCCCTCTTGGGGTTGTTAGGGCCGCCGCGAGAACAGGTCTCCTTCCCATTGCTGGAGGAATCTCGCCCGCGCCCGCCACATGGCCTGCCACGGTGCGCGGAAGAGTTGACACTACTAGACGTTGATCCATCCTGATCGTGTGCCTGCACCCATGCCCGCCACTCCTCCTCCATGAGGAGCAGATGGGTTCCATTATCGTTGGCGCCACGGTTGGAGTAGCACTGTTCCACCGCTCAAAGTCAACCCATCACCTCCTCGATCAAGAGGGTGCTGACGTCGAGGAATGTCTCTATGGAAATGACCACCTGAAGGTAGCGATCTGGGACCACCTGCATGAGTTTCTTGACCACCTCTTCCTCCCGGATGGGATCGCTGAGCAGGTGGAGGCTGTTGGCAAGCCCAGAGATCCTCATCAAGAAATCGTCAATGGACTCAATGTCTTTGAAGGAGATACCACCAAACTCCTTGTGCAGTTATGGGCATTGGCTTCATGCACGCGGTCGACGCCCATACGCATGCTCTTCATAGTCTCCCGGCAGCTTCGTCCGGCATACACGGCCGTGTGCTTGACGGTGAGAGTCAATAGCATCTCGGCCGGCACAGCACGAAGAATTACTAACAGCACAAGTCGGTCGTCGTGGTAGTCTGCATCGTTGCATGACCAGCGCCCAGTAGTCGTAGATCTTCGCATTAGGGGTGGAAAAATAGCTTGAGGCTCGTGGCACGACTCGAGCTCGTTACGAGCCGAGCCGGCTCGGCTCGAGCTCGTTAAATTTCGAGCCGAGCCTCCTTTATAGCTCGTGAAAAAAACGAGCTAAGCTCGAGCCGCTCGCGAGCCAGCTCACGAGCTATTTGGCTCGTTTGTTTCGCGTCTCTCTCCCGAGTCCCGTCCGTCTCGCTGCCTCCCCAGTCCCCACTTCCCCAGTCTCTGTCTCCCCATTGTCCATTCCCCACTGCCTTCGTCTCCCCTCCCATCTCCAATCCCTCTCCGGTCTCCCCATCCCCCTCCGCCGAGGCGCCGACGCCATGGCCCCCTCCTCCAGCGCCGCGCCCTCCCCGCTCCTCTCCCTCTCACTCGGTCTCTTCGCCGGGAATCTCACTGCCCCCGTCTTTTATAGCCCGTGCGTTCACCCACGAGTCCACGACGGCCACCACGCTCCACACTTGAGCCGAGCTCCTCATCGGCGCCGACGGCGCACGTAGGTTCGCCGGTCTCGACTCGACCCGAGGCGCCTCTTCCCTCGCCGCATCACCATGGCCTTCCTGCACCAGCACCTCGACCTCATCCGCGCCCACGGCCCACCTCCTCGACGACCACCATGGTGACTCCGGCTCGAACGCATCGACGACTTCACCGCCGAGGGCCTGGGGCGGAGGCCGGCTCGCGCTGCTCTCCGTCTTCTCCAATTCCGGCCACCTCTCCTCGCCGACGACTCCGACCACCATCGTCCAATTCCTTCCGTCCGGAGCCTCCTCGCCGCTCGATGAAGACAACCCCGGCGCCAATTTGAAGCTCCGCCGCTCCGTCTTCTCCAATGCCGATCCCCACCTCCACCGTTCGAGCTCTCTGTCGCCAGCTCACCTCCGGCCTCCCCAAGCTACTCCTTCCATTCCAGTGAGCTCCTGACTTCCCCCTGCAGCTCCCATCCAGTTTAATATAGCTCTAGTTGAGTAGCTCAGTTGAGGAGATGGAGGAGCTGCTCCTGGCCCGTGAAGGCTCGCGAGCTCGCTCGAGCCTTTCTTCAAGCCGAGCCGAGCCACCCTCCTAGCTCGTGCTTAAAACGAGCCGAGCCGAGCCGCCTGTTGAAACGAGCTTGGGCAAGCTTGGCTCGAGCCGGTATGGCTCGGCTTGTTTCCACCCCTACTTCGCATGGGGTGCGCCACAAGGAATGGATGCAATGTACTCTTTTCTTCATCCCTTTTTTCCACTGGGTTTTTGGGAGGAGTTTTTAATGAGGCATGTGCATGCTGTAGTATTCGCTCAAGGGGGAGTGTTATGAAACCTAAAGGGTTACGATGTGGGCAAATACCGGAATTGCCCCTAGTGGGCTTGGACTATAAATAGAGAGGCCATTGTACTATGTAAACAAATATGAATTAATAAAGACTACGTCCTAGTGTTCTCTCTCAATTAGTGTCTCCTGTGATTGATCTGTTGCGTTCTTGGTGATTGTTTGCGTGGATTGCGTTGCCGTTCATCTATTATATATCGATTTCACAACAGTTGTTAAGTTGCTATAAGCTAGAGGTTGTTAGTTAGATTGCTATAAGCTAGAAGCCGATTTGAACATCTAATTTCAAGAAACCACTTTTACTCCTTTACTCCTACTCGTCCCTCTAGCATACTGTCACCTCTGACCTCCCGCAACCTTCGCCTCTAGCCTCCTCCATCTCCTTCGCCTCCACTTCCTCAACCCACCGTGGTCCTTCTCCCTTGCTGCCTCCTCCAGCCACCACCACCCCATCTCCTACCACCGCCACCCCTTCTTCCTCCACAGCCATCGAAGTCGCCCGCCATCGTCTATTTTGTTCTTCCACTTTTTTGTTTCTCTATTTCTTTTTCCTTTTTATTTTCTTTCTCTTTATTTTCTTTTTTTTTTGCTTTAGTTTCCGTATGTGAAGATGTATTTGTTTTTTTCAAATCTATTCAGCAAAAAACCATAGCCAAATTAAGCATATTGGACATGATCTATCCTAACCCTACAAACTTGCTCAAGTCAAGCCTAGGTTAGGCTAAGTTGCCAGACTTGAAATACAAGACCTTATTCCAATGAAAAATATCATATGCAGAATCAACCAGGAAAAAAGGGGAGTCCAGCGACCTAGTGCTCGTCCTGGTTAGCCTAACTCCCTTTCTTTTATTATAAACATGTGCACTTTATGATGTTCACATGCACTCATGTATGAGACATGTGTACTTTAGCGTCGTGTCACTTACTTTTTTAAAGGCGGGAACTGGCTAGTGCAATTATTTTAAATTGAACTATTCACATAAATAACTCATTCAACATGTTGGTGAAAATCAAAATCTAGTCATCAGTGAGAGACAGTGTGACATACTACTAGATTATTCTCTAAGGTTAGTTAGTCCCGTGTTATTTGTGTGTGGTGCAATTGTGCAACCTTAAACCTCATCATTCAAATCCAAAAGTACTATCAAGTGTACTCCTCTACACAAATGAAAAATGACGTCAGGTTTACCCATAGAGTTTTGTTAAACATCATTCAGATGTTTTCTTTCTAACTATCATTCAGATTTAGGACTGTTAGATTAGAAACCCAATGGTCGTGAATTCTCCCTCCTCCCCTCTTGAATTCTACCCTTTCATCTTGAAAAAAATCTCCCCCCTTCAAAAACAAGAGGTCCCTTGATTTCTAATTCAAGAGTCACAAATTTAGATGATAGTTAGAAAAAAAATTATCTAAATGATACCTAGACACTCCCTTACTCATATTCTCAAAATCGGTATGTAACCGTTAGATAAGACTTGTAGCACTACATGTCGTTCCTCGACACTAGGCCACAAAGCCATGCACTAACAAAGGATCGATACGCAATCCCCCATTCAATATTGTAGGACTACGTAGCTTCTTATCCATACTCAGCAGGACCATCATCTTTTGGTCTTTAAAGGACGGTGTGACCGCATTTTGGTTGTAGGTCTCACTTTTTTCTCTTTTTGTGGACGAAATCATGTGCTGTCTCTCCTCATTAGCTCCTTCCGGATAGTCTCCTTTCAGAAAATCTTCCGAGTAATGATGCCAAATCCAATTATTCAAGTCGCTTGCTTGCTGATTGGGAGCAGCTCATAACATAGATTGTATCACGGCTTCTAAATCAGTTAAAGACTTGTTTATATTGGTTTTACTTTTGACTTCTACTTTTAGAAGCCGAAGTTAATACAAACATACTAATTTTTATAAACTATTTCTATCAGCTATAACTATTCGTTAATCACTATGATATACACATTCACATATTGTAACGTACTTTGTATTTTATTATATCACAATTCTGTAAGTCACATGAAGGTCTGAATATTGCATTGCCTTTCGTTACTCCGTCTTCTTTATATAATACAATAATATTCATCAGCTGTTTCTATCAGCCACTTCTATTCATCAGTCGCAGTAAAAAACCATCAGCAGAAGTCAATATAAACAAGTTCTAAAACTCCCACCGTCCTACAATATAAGTCCCTATTCTTATAAAGCATCGTTCCACAATATAAGTCTATTCCAAAGATTAAAGGTATAGTTATTATAATATTTTCACTATATATATTTACTTTAATACTAAAAAAATAAATGAGCAGTTATAATATACCATTTAATAAGGATACATATGGTTCAATGTTATTAATAATTTTAAAATTTAATGTATTTTTGATCCGTATCTCTACTCTTAAAAGAACGAGTTGAAGGTGATGGTGCGTCCGACGCTCTGCCACCCTCTCACAGGAAAAAAAGCGCCGACATGTGGGCCTCTCTGCTTCTCTCCTCTCTGCTTCTCTCGTGCACAGCTTCTGCTCCTCCGCCCTCACGCCCGGGCGCCTGCCTCCCCACCGAATCCCGTGCGCCTCCTCCCCTCCCTCCTCCGCCGCTCCGCCCTCGCCTCCTACCCTCCCACTTCCGTCGCTCCGCCCTCGCCTCCTACCCTCCCACTTCCGTCGCTCCGCCCTCGCCTCCTACCCTCCCTCCTTCGCCGCTCTGCCCTCGCCTCCTCCTCTCCACCCCGCGCCACCATCGCCTCCTCCCCCGCTCCTCCTCCGACGCCTCCTCTACCGCTCCTCCGCCGCCGCCTCCTCCCCCCCGCTCCGCTGCCGCCTACGCCTCGCCAACCCGTGCTCCCGCCCTCTGCACTTCAAAAATTCGTCCACCACCCCCGCGCCAGCCCGCGCTCCCGCCCTCTGCACTTCAAAAATTCCTCCGCCACCCCCGCACCAGCCCGCGCTCCCGCCCTCACCCCCTCCGCCCCCTGCGCCGCCGCCAGGCGGTGGCTCAGTGCACGGGGGAGAGGAAGGAGGCAACAACGGGGGCGGCGCCGATTGGGGGCGGAGGAAGGAGGCGGCGCGACCTCCATCTCACCGGTTGGGGGCGGAGGTAGGAGGAGGCGCGGCTGCGGTGGCGGCTGGCTCAGAGAGGAAGGGGGTGGAGGAAGGAGGAGGTGCTGCTGCGGCGGGGGAGAGGAAGGAGGCGACGGCGGGGGTGGCGCCGGTTGGGGGCGGAGGAGAGGAAGGAGGCGACGGCGGGGGCGGCGTCGGTTGGGGGCGGAGGAAGGAGGTGGTGCGACCTCCATCTCACCGGTTGGGGGCAGAGGTAGGAGGAGGCACCGCTGCGGCGGCGGCTGGCTCGGAGAGGAAGGGAGCAGAGGAAGGAGGAGGCGCGGATGCGGCGGGGGAGAGGAAGGAGGCGACGGCGGGGGCGGCGCCGGTTGGGGGCGGAGGAGAGGAAGGAGGTTGGGGGGAGAGCAATCTTTGTGAGGTCGGAAGCTGTTACGACCATTTTGCTGGGAGTCGGAAGCCAAAAAACAAGTTTACGACCATTTTGGGCATGGTCGAAGGTCATTCAGGTCGTTTACGACCACGTTGGCCGTAGTCGAATGGAGCTACGACCACATTGGCCGTGGTCGAAAGTCGTAAGTCAAAGCTACGACCACGCTGTAGCGGGCTGTGGTGGAAGTCGGCGCTCAAGTCTACAACCACGTAAGAAGTCGGTAGACCTCGAGCACGTTGCGAGGCGGTCGAGATGGGCATGGTCCAAGATGGTCGTGGTCGAAGATGGCCGTGCTCGGATGGGCGTGGTCAGAGATGGGCGTGCTTGGAGCCGTGGTCGGATGCTCGTGATCGAAAGATGCCCGTGGTCGAGCCGCCGTGCGTGGTCGGTATCGACCACGTTGTTAGCGGTCGTTACGACCACGTTGCAGCGAGCAGTTATGACCACGTTGTGCGGTCAGTACGACCACCTTGAGAGAGGTCGTTTACGACCACATTGTAAGCGTGATAAGAAGACGTACGACCAGAGCAAAGGTGATGGAACGTGCTCGGGAGGCACTATGACCATGGTAAGGTAGGATTGAACGTGATCAGGAAGGCATTCGACCACGCTGAAGAGTTGAACGTGGTCGAAAGGCTTCGATCATGATGAAGGAGATTGAACGTGCTTAGAAGGAGGGCAGGGACCATGTTGTAAAGACACTGAACGTGGTCGGTGAAGGCTTCGACGACGTTTTGAAGCTTTGACCACAGTGTGAGTGGTCGGAAGAGGCTGCGACTGCGCCGTTAAGCCTTGAACGTGGTCGAAAGGGACTTCGACCACGATGTAAGGAAGTGATCGTGGTCGAAAAGGTGTTTCGATCACGGTGAACACTGATCACCAGCATCACTATGTGATCGGTGAGAGTTGTGATCAAGGTGATTCAAGTGGGGTCGAAGGAAGCGCAGCACACCGACAGAGAAGAGCAGTCTGAAACCTCAGTAGAAGGTTTACGACCTCGAAGGAAAGCGGCCAGAATGGCCGACAGAGTGGTCGAATGGCAGCGGGAAGCAGTCGTAAGCAGCCATGGCCAGTCGTAAGTGGTCAGAAGCACTCGTAAAAGGTCGGAAAAGTCCTGGGAGAAGTCATAAGACTTACAACAAGTGGTATCAGAGCAAAATCCAACACCTGAAACAGACATGCATTTATAAAAACGAAACAAGACAACCATAGAAAGAATAAAATCTGCGAAGCTAATAATAACACATATAGAACGTGCGGTGTAGAAGCTCTACGTTGTCGGTAGTTGATTACGACTACAGTGTGCAGTCGAAAGTCGATGCTTCGACCGCTGCAGTCGGTAGTCGGCGCTCGAGCTTGTGACCACGTTGTAGCGAGCTTCGGCGCTCGGGCATGCGACCACGAGGGTAGTCGGCAGACTTCAACTACGACCACGTTGGGAAGTCAGCGAACTCTAACCACGTGGTGAAGCGGTCGGTAGTCAGCAGTCGAATTTACGACCATGTTGAGGAGTCAGCGCCTTACGACCACGTTATCACTCAGAAGCGGTCGTAACACTTGTAAACCGGTCGTATGGCCTCCCGGAACAGTCGTAACATCTGGGAATCTGTCGAATAGACCACTGGGGTGGTCGTATGGACTATGGTAGTGGTCGTAGGTCTTGTGCATGTCATGTTCTAACTTTTCGTTCTTATGGTCTTTTGGAGTGGTCGTAGCCCTCTGAGATGTTGGGTAAGTTGGATCTGAAACTTGGGATGGTTGTAGCAGAGCTGTGTGTTCACTGGGGATCACTCGTTAACCCCTCTCCCAACACCGTGTTTTACCCAACCAACACCGTGTTTTAGCACCTACGACTACCGCTTCGCTCTGCTACGACCAGCCAAGACAGTCGTTACGAGTTACCCAACCAGGTCGTACCAACATACGACCGGTCAAGATCACAAGACAAGCAACGCTCAAAGCCCTGCGACCTCATCCCAGATCGTTATGACCGATTCCTAGACACCATACGATCGGTTAACAAAAGCTACGATCGCTTAATTGCGTGATCGAACCACCTTCCGACCACGTTCATCACTTTCCACCGTGGTCAAACCCCGTTCAGACCACATACACCGAGTTTCATCATGGTCGAAGCCCTTTCCGATCACGTAGGACTTGTTTCACCGTAGTCGAAGCCCTTTCGATCACGTTTGACCATTTCCGACTGCGCTCCAACCTCATCCGACCGCTTACGACCTCAACCGATCGAGTCTGACTGCGCTTCGAGCACGTCCGCCAACTTCCCAGCGGTCAAAGCCTCGACTTCTGATTTCCTCTCGTGCTAACGTGGTCGTAAAGCTATCTGGCGACCTCCGACCAGGGCCAATGTGGTCGTAGTGGCTCTCGACCATGCCCAAAGTGGTCGTATACACCACAACGTGGTCGTAAACAGTGCGCATGGCTTTCGACCACGGTGAAACAATGACTTTCGACCACGGCCAACGTGGTCGTAAATGGTCCAATGGGCAACCGACCACGGCCAACGTGGTCGTAAATGGTCCAATGGGCAACTGACCATGGCCAACGTGGTCGTATTTGCTGCAGCCGACCACATGCAGCAGCCGTTAAGACCATCTTGGCTGTGGTCAAAAATCGGCTGGGCCATTTACGACCACTTTGTCCTTGGTCAAAACCTGGTAGGTAAATTTTCGAGTAGTCGGAAGGGTTTACGACCACGTGGGTCATGGTCAGAAGCCGTGCGCACTATTTTACGACTATGTTGTGGTGTTTACGACGACTTTGGGCATAGTCAAAGGTCCCAGGAAGCTCTACGACCACGTTGGTTGTGGTCGAAGGCCACCAGGACAGTTTACGACCACTTTGGCTGTGGTTGGAGTCCATCAGGAAGGGGTACGACCACATTGGGCATGATTCGAGAACATCAGAAGGGTTAACGATCATTCTGGTCATGGTCAAAGGTCCCAGCAAGTTTTACGACCAAGTTGTCGCTGGTCGAAAGTCAGAAGTCGAACGCATCTCTTTGATCGTGGTCGAAAGCTATTACGACCACGTTGGCCATGGTCGAAAGCTATTATGGCCACATTGGCCGTGGTTGAAAGGGTTTACGACCACATTGTCCGCGGTCGGAAGCTATTACGACCACGTTGGCCATAGTCGGAAGCTGTTAGGGCCACATTGGCCGTGGTCGAAAGGGTTTACGACCACGTTGTCCATCGGCTGGAAGGTTTACAACCATGTTGTCGGTAGTTAGACACCTTCATTGGCTGTGGTTGGGAAAGGTTTACGACCACTTTGTTTGAAGTCAGAAGCTGGCTGAAGCATTTACGACCACTCAGTCAATAGTCGGAAATCGTCTGGACGTTGTACGACCACATTATCCACTGTCAGCTAATTCGCACGGGCTGACAACCACGTTGAGAAGTCAGCTACCACATACAACACTTTTCGTCGTGGTTGAAGCCACTTCCGACCATGTGCACCGAGTTTCACCATACAGTGGTCGAAGTCCCGTCCGACCAGTTCTGAGCACGTCACAACGTGGTCAAAACTTCGACTACCGACCGCAGCTCTCGATAACGTGGTCGAAGCCCGTTGTGGTCAAAACTTCGACTAGCTTTCGACCACTGACAATGTGGTCGTCAACCCTTCGGCTGGCTTCTGACCATGACCATCGTGGTCGTAATAGCTTTCAACCACTTGTAAAGGCTTCAACTAGCTTCCGACTTCAAACAAAGTGGTCGTAAATGCTTTAGCTAGCTTCCGACTACAAACAAAATGGCCAACATGGTCGTAATAGCTTTCGACCATGACCATCACGGTGCGTTCGACTTCCGACCATGGACAACGTGGTCGTATCTTTTGACAACGGCCAATATGGCCGTAATACCATTCCGACCAGGCTCAGATTGAGCTGCAGTGGTCATAACTCTCCCGCGATGGATAATGTGGTCGTAAACCCTTTGATCACGGCCAATGTGGTCGTAAACCTTCCGGCCGACCTTCGATCACAATCAAACTGGTCGTAAACAACAACGTGGTTGAAGTTCATCGACTTCCGACTGCAGACCATGGCCAAAGGGGTCGTAAAATACCAATGTGGCCGTAAGCGGCAAAGTGGTCAAAAATGCCACCGTAGTCCTAAAGGCAACGTGGTCGTAAATACCAACGTGGCTGTTAGCGCCAAAGTGGTAGAAAATGCCACCGTAGTCATAAAGGCCAACGTGGTCGTAAATACCAACGCGGCCGTAAGCGCCAAAGTATTCGTGAACGACACAACGTGATCGTAAATCGGTTTAGCAGCTTCCGACCACGGGCAATGTGACTGTAACAACTTCCGACCACAGACAACGTGGTCGTAAACCCTTTCGACCAGGCTCAGAATGAACTGCAGTGGGCGTAACTCTCCTGGCAGGTTTCTAACCGCACAAAACAATCAGACCAACAAATTTTCCAGTGCACAAACATAGCACAACCCCTGGTCGTAAACCCCCTACGACCACCCAAATGCTCAACACATGAAGTGGTCGAAGCCCTAGAAGACATCCCAGTAGCCTTCGACCACAGAGCAGGTCGTCATGACCTCTCCAAAGCTCGTTACGACCATGCAGACACAAGCCACGACCAACGCTAGCTGCTACAACTTTATCGCACAAAGTTTTGACCTCATACGACCACTATGTTGCACAGAACAGAGAAACCCTCGAGCTCACAAGAGCCTTCCTGCAGCCTACGACCGCACACAACACCGCTACGACCATCGCTAGCTTTGGCTCCAACTCACCCAACCAGGTCGTACCAACTTACGACTGGTCGAGATCACACAACAAGCAACACTCAAAGCCTACGACTTCAACCCAAGTCGTTACGACCTCCCCAGATGTCCATACGATCGATTCCCAGTGGTTATGACCGCTCCAAGAAGCCATACAACTGGTTTCCAAGTGTTACGACCACTTCGGGGCACTTCCGACCGCTATCGACCTCGTCTCGAGCACGTCTGACGTCTTACAGGCCCTTCCGATCACAACCGACCGAGTCCCAAGCCACTCTGACAGCGTACGACCGCAACCGACCACGTCCGACTGCGTTACGACCGCTACCGAGGGCTTCCGACCACGTCTGACTGCGTTACGACCGCTACCGAGGGCTTCCGACCACGTCCGACCGCGTCTGACAGCGCTACGACTATAACCGACTGGTATCAACCACTTCCGACCGCGTCTGATAGCGCTACGACCACGTCCGACTGCATTCGACCAGGTTCGACTGCAGCCGACTGAGCTACGACCACGTTCGACCGCTTTACAATGTGGTAGAAGTCTGCCGACTTCCCACGTGGTCGTGGTCAAAGTCTGCCGACTATCGACCGCAGCGGTCGAAGCCTCGACCTCCGACTTCTTCTCGCGTTAACGTGGTCGTAAGCCACCGACATTCGACCACAGCGGTCGTGGCTACGTCTTACGACTACCGATCGCTTCACCTCTCGACAACGTGGTCGTAAGGTGCCGACTCTTCAACGTGGTCGTAAACCACAGCGCCGACTTCTGACCGCAGCACTCGATAACGTGGTCGTAACCTACTGACGGCAGAGGTTGTGGCTTAGACTTACAACTTCCGACCACGGCCAACGTGGTCGTAGCTGCGTTCGACCACAACCAACGTGGTCATAGCTGCCTTCGACCACGGCCAGAGTGGTCGTAAATGACACTACGTGATCATAAATGCCACAACGTGGTCATAAACAGTCCTGGTGGCCTTCGACCTCGGCTAGAGTGGTCGTAAGGCCTTCCGACCACTCGAAAACGCATCTACCAGGTTCCGACCAAGGACGACGTGATAGTAAATGGCTTTCGAACGGCGACACAAAGGTCGTAAACTTGATTTCCGGCTTCCAACCGCTGACAATGTGGTCGTAAAACTTCCAGCCGGTATCAACGTGGTCGTAGTGTCTTTTGCTGACTTCCGACCGTGACCAATGTAGAGACCGACCACTTGAAAAGGCTTGAGACATTGCAGAATCAGCACAATATGGTCGTAAAAGCTTCCGACCACTAATTAAGTGCCTCCTATGACTACCAAGTCGATCGCCTACGACTACCAAGTCATAGAAACTCTGTTGAACACCAAGTTGTAAGTCCGACTACGTCTACCAAGTCGTAAATGACCCTTTCGACCACATTGTTGTAAGCCTAACTGCCGAGCATGTCGCAAAGGCTTAAATCCCAATAGAAAGAGCTATTCTCAGATTAAACTAAATTTTGGTGTAAATCGCTCGATCACTTCCTACTTTGCCTTGCCGTGGTCGTAGGTCCTCCCGATCATGCCTCCTTTAGTTTTGCCATGGTCGAACATCTTTCGACACGTCTATTGACGATTTGCCGTGGTCGTAAGTCTTCTTACGACCACTTACACCAAGATTGTATCCTTCTTTGACCACGCTCAGCGACTTTACAACATGGTCGTTGCCTGCTTACGGCCACGTTCAAACTTCTTCGTTGCGGTCGTCTATTGAAGATTTCCCGTGATCGTAAGTCTTCTTATGACCACTTACACCATGATCGTAGCCTTCTTCGACCACGCTCAGTGACATTACAACGTGGTCGTTGCCTCCTTATGACCACGTTCAAACTTCTTCGTTGCGGTCGTACACCTTCGGATCACCTATAATCTTTCTCTGATGTGGTCGTATCACCTACCAATCTCACCTCTTCTGGTTTTGTCGTGGTTGAACACCTTTCGACCACGTCTACTATAGCTTGTCGTGGTCGTAAAAACACTGTTCCTTGGCCATGGTCAATAACCCTTTACAACCACATTCTGCGCTCCTACAACGTGGTCGTAAACCTCTCGATCACCTCCTACTTTGCCTTGCCGTGGTCGTAGGTCCTGCCGATGACGCCTCCTTCAGTTTTGCCGTGGTCGAACGCCTTTCGATCACATCTATTGACGATTTGTCGTGGTCGTAAGTCATTACAACCATGTTTGTCGTGGTCGTAAGCCACTGCTTCTCTGGGTTTCATGGTCATGACTGCAGCAGAAGTGAGTATAAGGCTAAACACTATCCTTTAGTTTGTATTGAACCGACACCTTGGATGTGGATTTTCTTGGTTTCCCAGTTATCAAGTTTTTCAACGCTAAATTCTCTTAATTTTGTATCCCGAAAATGATTAGTGAATAGGTTGGATGTTCACGTGGAATATGTTTACAGCCAAGCAATGTCTTCAAGTAATAATTTTGGGTGAAAAAAATGCCATGCAAATATATGTTTGACAGACCAAGGTATCGGCCTTTTGATTAACTTGCTAAGCAATTAGAAGTTGTTGAGACATTGAGTAGCAGACGTGCAATGCTACGGATTTAAAAAAATAGAACATATTTGTATGCATGTTCCAACAAATTTTACCACCTGTTAGTTTTAGAACATGTAATATGACAAAATTTTAAAATCCGTAGCAACGCACGGGCATTCAGCTAGTGTACAGTGGGTTTTGAACTTGGTAACAAATTAACAGACTGATACACCGGAAGATTGGCATGCATGTGAAATTAATCACACAGACTTGCAAAAGTTGATTACTACTGTCAACTACGCAACGTACGTACACCGTCAGCGCCAGCTTTGCATGTTGGATACTTTGCATGCATGCATGCACCCCTCTTACAAATTGAAACCGAGCTGATCGAATTGGGGCGCTTCCTAAGGAAACAAGTTCTAACAATCGATGCGAAAGAAAAATCCAATCATGGATTTTATTGCTGCAGTGTATGCTGCAGCACCGAAAATTTTACCTATAGTGCCGAGAGAAAATTCCAGACGGAGGGTGTGGTTGGATCTGAGTTACTGTATGTACTGTAGCACGTGCTGACGTGCACGCTTCCCCATGTTAGATGATTAGTGTCAATTCAGACTATTCAGTATCGTTGCGTTACATACAGCAGTACTTTTTTTAGAACACATGCTGTAGTACCTTTTTTTAGAACACGTACAGTAGTACTAGACTACTGCACTATCCAGCAAGCTGCACACTCTTACTGAAAGACATGGTGGGTCCAAGTCTCCAACACCGCCATGTGCATGCGCATATCATCTCGAAGGAAACGGACACCAAGAGGTACCCAAACACCTCATTGAAAGAGCAGATGAGTCAGGACGATAGGCACAGTAACACACAAAGGGACCACAAACAAATGTGAGAAACGATGGATATGCATGCATGGCTTCCTCAGCCTCCCACGGGCAAGCTGGCAGAGCAACATTATAGCTAATAGCTTATGATTTAAAGTTTATTAGAACAGTTTTTTTAAGTGGTTATCAATTTATCGATAGTTAGTTTGTTCACACTAATATTAAAAATCATTAGTCATAGTTATAACCTATCAGCCAACAGGATCAACAAGGTACAAAATTGAGCATGCTTGTTATCGTTTGGCTTACTATCCAATACGTAGTCTCCGAAGATGATATAATGGACTTTGTATGTTTGTGGCTATTAACTACGACTATTTTCTACCATCAAGATGCAAATGGTGTATGTAGCACCCGGCACTACTACAGAAAGCCTAATAGTAGACGCCTCATCACAGACGGTTTTGTGAAACCGTCTCTAATGAGCACTATTACAGACGGTTGTAATTTGGAGGACGTCTGTGGTATTTGTGGCGGGAAAATGGATTATCACAGACGGTTATTAACTATGAACCGTCTGTGATACGTTTGTATCACAGACGGTCTGTATTAAAAACCGTTTGTGATAATCCCAGATTATCACAGACGGTTTTTAAATAAAAACCGTCTGTGATAACCTTGTTATCACAGACGGTTAATAATTAAAAACCGTCTGTGATAATTCACAGACGGTTTTTTATTAAAAACCATCTGTGATAATGTCAGTAGGCATTTATTGCGCTGCTCAGACCGCATCTGTCTTCATTTCGATCCAGATCTAGCCACTGCTGCGCACTTTTTCACTCGGGAGGTAGCTAGGCGATTTCAGGCCTTGTTAATTTGGTGGGAAGAGGCAGAGATTGAGCTTTGAAGATTCATACTTTGCTGGTTGTTCTAGATATGGTTAGTAATGCAATTTATTTTTTCTTTAATTGCATTACAATTTAGTTCTAAGTAATCCATGAGTGGTTATTGAAGATGGTTAATTTGCAAAATTGTTGGTTATATAATAGCTGTTGTGTTTGTAATATGAATCTAGCAAATAAAGTCTCAATATAATAAATGTGGCCGGTATATATGTAGTTATAATTAGTTAATCTAGATTTTAATACTAAGTTGTTATATATGTACGTAACGTAGGACCGAAGCTGGATGTATGCCGCGAGCCGTGTGAGTGAAGAGTACATTAATGGCGTTTCTGCTTTTATAAGAGCTGCCGAGGAGGATATGTTGAATAAGGGGGCGATATATATGTGCTGTCCATGCACTGACTGCGAGAATGTGAAGATGTTTAAGAACCGAGGGCAAATTGAATCGCACTTGATTCGTAGGGGTTTCAAAAAGGATTATACGTGTTGGACCAGTCATGGCGAAGTGAATGATCATATGCCGCCGGATGACATCGCCGGTGAAGTGAATGATATGCCCCCGGATGACATCGCCTGTGAACTGAATGACATGCCGCCGGCTGATGTCGATTGTGGGTCGGATTCGGATAGGTTGCACGATGATAATCTGGATCAGATGCTTCGCGATGTTGAAGAGAACTATGATGAGAGAGAGTATGTTAAATTCCGTGGCTTGATGGAGGACTCAGAGAAACCTTTGTACACGGGATGCAAGTACACGAGGTTGTCGGCCGTGCTTGAACTGTTGAAATTGAAGGCAAGCAACGGTTGGTCGGACAAGAGTTTCACGGCGCTGCTAGGTCTTTTAGCGGACATGCTTCCGGAGGGAAATGAGTTGCCTAAAACCACGTATAAAGCCAAGAAGGTTCTTTGTCCGTTGGGAATGGAAGTAGAAAGAATACATGCATGCCCGAACGATTGTATCCTCTACCGTAAAGAGTATGCAAACATGCATGTATGTCCGGTGTGCAACGCATCCCGATACAAACGTAACAATCAATCAGTTGATGGCGAGGGAACAGAGGCGAAGAAAGGACCTCCTGCTAAGGTGACATGGTATTTTCCTATAATTCCCCGTTTGAAAAGGTTTTTTGCAAATCCAAAGGAGGCAAAACTGCTGCGTTGGCACTCGGAGGAGCGCAAGAAGGATGGAATAATAAGACACCTTGCTGATTCCGCGCAGTGGAGAAACATCGATAGGAGTTTTGCAGAGTTCGGTGCAGAACCAAGGAATATAAGGTTTGGACTGAGTACAGATGGAATGAATCCTTTCAGTAGCATGAGCAGCCGACATAGCACATGGCCCGTGACTCTCTGCATCTATAACCTTCCTCCTTGGTTGTGTATGAAGCGAAAGTATATTTTGCTGTCGATACTTATCCAAGGGCCAAAACAACCTGGGAATGATATCGATGTGTTCCTAGCACCGTTGGTGGAAGATCTAAAAGTAATGTGGAACGAATGGGTACAGGTATGGGATGCGTACAAACGAGAGAACTTCACTCTGCGCTCCTTATTGTTCTGCACCATAAATGATTATCCTGCCCTTGGTAACCTATCGGGCCATAGTACAAAAGGTGCCAAAGCTTGTACTCACTGTTTAGATGGTACCGAGAGTGTGTGGCTGAGACACTCACGCAAAACCGTCTACATGCGTCACCGCCGGTTCCTTCGGAGGGCTCACCCATACCGCAAGATGAAGAAACAATTTGACGGAGAGAAGGAAGATGGTTTAGCTCCAAGGCATTTAAGGGGACGCGAGGTTTATGATATGGTTAAGGATTTAGATGTTGTCCTCGGAAAGGGACGTAAATTGAGGGCTCATGAGAAGAACACCTGGAAGAAGAGATCAATATTTTGGGACTTACCTTATTGGGAGTACCTAGATGTTCGGCACTGCATCGACGTCATGCACGTAGAAAAGAATGTGTGCGACAGCTTGATTGGTCTCTTACTGAACATCCGTGATAAAACAAAGGACGGTGTCAACGCACGGCTTGACTTGGCTGACATGGACATCAGGCCTGAGTTAGCACCGACAAGCACTGATAATGGACGAACGTACCTTCCCCCTGCGTGTTACACTCTGTCCAAGGCTGAGAAAACAGAACTGTGCCAGTGCTTGCATGGTGTGAAAGTTCCGTTTGGTTACTCCGGCAACGTGAAGAAACTTGTTTCGATGCAAGATTTGAAGTTAAATGGCATGAAGTTGTGACATGGCAAGGATATGACATAAATGGGTACACATTCTATACGCAGTCTCAGGATGTCAAGAGCACTAACCAGAACAGCGGAGTCCGCATAGATGCATTCAGTACCGATGGGTCGAGAAACTCGTACTATGGCTTAATAGAAGAGATTTGGGAGCTCGACTATGTGGTTTTCAAGATCCCCTTATTTCGCTGCCGTTGGGTGCATCTCCCACAGGTGAAGGTTGACAAGTACGGTGTCACGACCGTGGACCTCCAACGTGTCGGGTACAAAGACGAACCATTCGTACTCGCCAATCAAGTTGTTCAAGTTTTCTATGTAACCGACCCGGCAAATAAGAAACGCCATGTAGTTCTTCATGGAAAAAGGAGAATTGTCGGAGTGGAGAATGTAGTGGACGAGGAGGAATACAATCAATTTGACGAGTTACCTCCTTTTGGAAATGGCATAAGGGTCGACGATGAACAACGTGACGAAACTAGTTACGTACGCATTGATCATGATGAAGGGCTAATTTTTAAAGGAAATAAGCAAGTACAATAAGAATGTATATGTGAAAATGTGTGACAATTTTGAGATCTATATGTGAAAATGTGTGATGTAGTCAATTTTGAGATGTATATGTGAAAATGTATGATGTAGTCAATTTTGAGATGTATATGTGAAAATGTGTGATGTAGTCAATTTTGAGATGTATATGTGAAAATGTGTGACAAAATGTATATGAGTATTGGCATTTATGTATATGTGTGATGCACATGTGATGGTTGATATGAATGCAGCTGGTTGGTGTTGTATATGAATGCAGCTGTTTGGTGGTGGATATGAATGCAGCTGTGCTTATTGGTGTTGTCTTAATAACTACAGTCGCAAAGGCTTATCACAGACGGTTTTAAACTTAGAACCGTCTGTGATATCAATAAAACAGACGGTTCTAAGTTTAAAACCGTCTGTGATATTTATACTATCACAGGCGGTTTTAGACTTGGAACCGTCTGTGATATTAATATCACAGATGGTTTTTGAGTTAGAACCGTCTGTGATAACCTCCCTATATATACCCTCTGGCTAGGGTTTTCCCTGTGCGCTGCGCAGTTATTCGATCTAGATCCAAGTAAATCCCGAGCCCGTCGTCGCCTCCGCCTCCCCGAACCCTCGTCGGCCGCCTCCTCGAGCCCCTCGCCGGCCGCCTCCGTCGAGCCCCTCGTCGCCTCCGCCTCCTCGAGCCCCTCGTCGCCTCCGCCTCCCCGAACCCTCGTCGACCGCCTCCCCGAGCCCCTCGCCGGCCGCCTTCGTCGAGCCCCTCGTCGCCTCGGCCTCCCCGAGCCCCTCGTCGACCGCCTCCGTCGAGCCCCTCGTCGCCTCCGCCTCCCCGAACCCTCGTCGACCGCCTCCCCGAGCCCCTCGCCGGCCGCCTCCGTCGAGCCCCTCGCCGGCCACCTCCCCTCGATTACCGACTGCATTGTGAGCACTTTCTGTGATGGACTAGGGTTTTGAGCATTGTGAGCATTGTTTACTGCAGTAGCTTAATTAGTTTGCTATTTGGTACGTATTGCTATTTGGTACATTAATTGTTTACTACAGTTGCTCGATGATGATAAAATCATATACTGAGATTGGTTCATTCAGTGCTTGAGCTCTAATAGCTGTCGGTTCATGCAGTTTTTAGGTTATAGCATGTTATTAAATTGATCTGTTAGGATTTAATCTTGACAAGTTAAAAGACTGAATTATTGGGCAAAGTTAACTTGTGTGGTCTTGATCTGTATGAATACTGCTGTTTGAATATATGCATGCTAAATATATCTTGATCTTGAGATTTTAGAGTTTGTATCTAGAGCTCAAAATACTGAATTCATTATTTGGCATAACCAATCAAGGAAGAGTATATGATTTAGTAGCGGGACGGCCAAGATTAATCTTGTGCAACCCTACAATTTGAGAGCACATATTCATGTTGAGACTGTTATTGATTCTATTATTGATGCTTGTTGCTTGTTGCTTCATATTGCTACCATTATATATGTATATATGTAGGTATGTATATGTATATATGTAGGTATGTATATGTATATGTATGTATATACACATATAGTATGTAGTATATAGTATAGGCACATAACCCCTCTCTGTGTCCACATCACCCCCTCCCTTCTCCCCCTTCCCTCTACTCCTCTCCTCTCTTCCGAACATTGAGCATCATGTTTCACTTTTCGTGCTTCCTCACTTTGAACATTCTCATCTTATCTTAATAGACCCACAAAATGAGCAACATGTCACCCGCGCATTCTTCATCATCATCGCCGGAGGCGTCCGCTCCAACATCAAGACGCCAAGGAAGAGGGCTATCAAAGAAGCCTCAGAGCCGACAGACCATCACAGCGGTAAACGCAGCTGGGGTCCCTATCCTTCCTAAGCAAGCGGTAAACGCATTCTGAACCATGGTCGGAATAGTTGCACGACAACGAATTGAGATCACATACAATTCGTGGAAGAACGTGCCTGACACTCGGAAACGTGAGCTGTGGACCGAAATCTTGGCATCGTTCGAGTTCCCAGAAGAACACTTACACGCTGTGGAACGACAAACCTACCAAGCGGCGTGCAAAGCATGGAAGAACTTCAAGAGCACGCTTGTCAGGAAATACGTGGAGACGGACGAAACGCCTTTTACTAAATACCCATTCCTGGAACCACAATGGGAAGAGTTCAAGGCGATGAAAACGACCGAAGAATTCAAAAGTACAAGTGTGGCGCACAAGGCCCTCCAGGCAAAAAACACGCACCCCCACAGACTTGGCACAGCTGGGTATGCGGGTAAAATCCCGCAGTGGAGGTTGGAGGATGAGCTGACAGCTGCAGAGGACATCGCCCCGCCGTTTTCCAATATCCCGGATGACCGCGCTCGAAATTGGCTTAGAGCAAGGTCATCTACAACGACATCGGGGGACGTCTCCTTTCGAAACCCTGCAGACCAGCAAGTGTCCCAGCGCCTGGTATGATATCGATCGAACTACGTAGCTTGTAATTACTCCACAACTTCGTACGAATTGAAATGACATGTCGTGCTCTTGCAGGAAGAGCTGAGTTTTGAATCTACCCTGGGATCATTCCAGGGAACAAGGGAGAATGATATGCTCTCCGTGGCCCTGGAAAACAAGGAGCACCCGGGTCGTACGAGAGGCCTTGGGCTTTACGTTCCTTGGAAACATGGTTTCCAAGATGACTCCGGAATGTATCGGCGTAGGAAGAGAAACAAAGCCGAGCGTGAGGAGCAGCTACGAGAAGAGATCAAGGAATCTCTTCGAGAGGAGCTATTTGCTCAGATAGGTGAAGTAATCAGAGAAGAGGTGCGGAAACAGACAGAAAGTCAGCAGGCCGCCACCGCCGCTGCTATGCTAGGTAGCCCGCACAACCGTCCGAGTAGCTGCGCGTCCAATCCGACGCATACCCAGTTCAAATTTCCTGTGGACGACATCCTGGTAATAATTATTACCTCTCGAATGCTTGCTCCATTGGTAGGCCTATTCGAGTAGCTAATTTTGTATCGTTATGTAGGAGCCTACGAACTGCAAGCTCCAAGTGAGATATGGCGCCATTCCCTTGTACGCTGCTTGGGGCCAGGCATATTCGTCTGGTAACGGGGCCATGGTGCACGGCCAAGCTTTAGCGCCAGGCTTCGCAAAAGTTAATGTGGATGGTGTGTATGTCAATTTTGAGGTGGTCCCGCTACCGAAGCCTCCCAACGACGAGATCGTGACTCTAGGACAGGCCATTGGAACATTCATCCAGTGGCCCAAAAGCGACATCTTCCTGGAGGCTTCTTCACCGGTGGCAGGACCAGAGCAACATGCACTGGTGCCATCTCCAGTACAAGACCAGTCGGTTCCACCACCGGATACTACAACGATGCTATCTCCACGGGCCCTATTCTCGCCAGAGCAACTTGCACCGCTGCTACCTTCAAGTCGACTTCCGTGAAGTCGACCTATAGCCGAGGCAGCAAGGCCAGCAAGGGCAAAGCAAAGAAGACCAATGATGATCTTCCGTACCACCCTTTGGCCCGCAAATTCGTGCTTGGCGAGCCGTTGCTCGAGCAAAAAGCCCTCCAAAAGCTACCATATAGTTGCATGCAATTGCACACGTGGTATATGCAGCAGTCCAATAAGCCAGAGGGAGAACGGACTTCAAGTATCACTGTCAAATTCTCCGAGGAAGATTTACACCACAATCTTCAAGAGTGTACATTCGTGGTCGCCTTTGAGGATTTATTCGAGCTGTTCATGCTCAACGCTCTTGACGTCTCAATCGTTCGATGCTGGACGCTGTAAGTGTGTACAATCACAGTCTCCGTTAATGTCATACCGATAAATGCCATATCTAATTTTTTGCTTTCGTGTGTATATATATAGACACATGCTGATTAAAGCTAGAGTATTGAACTCATCAGCTGGTTTCTTGGACCCACAATTGGTCGCCAAGACTACCATCGACGTGGAGGCATCCCTCGTCGAGAGGTACATTGCATCAGGCCTGCTGAGTTGCCGCAATAAGGACTATGTACTTATGCCCTTCAATCAGAGCTTTCATTGGATTTTAATAGTAATTGTACCAAAATAGAACAAGGTATATTACCTTGATTCCCTAAGTAAGAATAAAATGGACTTCACAGTTGTCAGCCAAGTAATCGATAGGTAAGCACATATTCCCCATACATATCTACATTGTACTCTTTCTTTCCTTCCGAATGATTAAGGTTAACCTTTTCGAATTACGTAGGGCGTTCGCGATGTACATTGAAAAGGGAGGTGACTCGAAGCGCGGGGCCAACGGCCTGCTGACACATGTTCGAGATTTTAAGGTATTCGCTATTTCACATTAATTAATCCTATGCAACAGATGGTACTAATGCCTTTTGAACTAACACATTCCATTTTTTGCAGTGCCACCAGCAGCAGCTGGGCAACACATGTGGATACTACGTTTGCCAACATATGGAACTACTCCTCGATTCCTCGAGGGTCACCAATCGCAAGGTTTGTCACTCTTCCCATAATTACTTCATACTTATCACGTTACATATATATGTACATTGATATTCCTATCGACAGGCTGTATCAATCCCGTCAACTGCATTGAAACAGTCTGAGCTTCGAGAGGTTCAATCAGAGTTGGCGTTCTTTTTGCTGACTCAAGTCATACAGCCAGAAGGACGGTTCCACTGCGCACACTGATTTCTTATTGGTCTTATCACTAAGTGTAAATGCAGTGTAGATCTTTTGTAACTGTGCATTTGTTAATGGATATTTCAGTTCAATTCAATTAATTGATTTGCGAAATGGATGCATGCTTTATGTCTGTGAGATGAAGTGCGATGTCAATTGGATGTTTTATGTCTGCGAAATGTACCTGAAAGCAAATGAGATGTGTGAATTGTATATTTTTTGTCTGTGATTATCTGCTTGTTTCAGAGGGCATGGCTAGCATTTCCTGAGGCTAGCCAATAAACAGAAATAGATTTTGGTTTAGGAGGAAGGAA
Organism: Dendrocalamus latiflorus; assembly: GCA_017311315.1. NCBI lineage: Eukaryota > Viridiplantae > Streptophyta > Magnoliopsida > Poales > Poaceae > Dendrocalamus > Dendrocalamus latiflorus. Next base: position 44,237,863 of record CM029642.1, on the reverse strand, counting down.
TATCACAGACGATTTTTAAGTAAAAACCGTCTGTGATATGTATCACAGACGGTTTTTCATTAAAAACCGTCTGTGATTATCGGTTATCACAGATCACAGACGGTTTTTAATTAAAAACCGTCTGTGATATCTAATAATCACAGACGGTTCGAAAACCGTCTGTGATAACCTTCGATCATCACTGACCCATAAATTCAGACGGTTCAGAAAACCGTCTGTGATGACGTTTCTGAACCGTCTGTAATGTCGATTTCTGTAGTAGTGCGGGCCCAATATAGAGGTGGCCCATGTAGCTCGTTGGTAAGAGTTTAAACTTTGTGCTACATGCAAGGTTGTCACGATGGTATTTTGTATTTTAGAATTTTACCATCTTACTGGACCATTCTAATCCTTATCCTATATAGGATCATAATTTGGCAATATGGTACACAATGGTTCATTCCTTGTAATGTTTAGAATTACGGTTTCCAAGGTGTAATTCTATATGACCCTATAAATCTGATTCTTGCAGAACGAAAAATGATCTTAGGATATCCATGGCGTAGCCGATACCAGATTTTCCACATTATTGTTGTAATATTCCAAAAAGGGAAAGCTGGGCCAGACGGCTGACTCGGTCTCAACATGCGTGCCGTGGCCGAGTTGGACTCGGTGCCGTGCCTGATAAAGGGAGCCGGGGAGGAGGCCCGCCAGCCGCCTCCCTCTTGCCAATGCGCCGCTGCAGCTGCTGCCTTGTCATCACCGCCATTGTTTGTTGCAGCCATACCGAAGAGCAGTCACGTGTGTGTCGCTGTTGGGCGATGCTACCTCATCGTCAGCTACTGTTGCTACACGGAGGAGGTGAGCATACACGCCGCCATGGCAGGGGTGCCCTCCAGGCGAGCCAACTCCAGGGTGCATCGGCCCTGCATCAATGTTGATGATTCTTATGCCTTACAAATAGTTATCACAAGCGCACATAAATCATCGTGTGGCACTTCACCTTGGAGTATTTCAAGGTATCGTATTTGTCTTCAAGAAGCTTTATGGCTCAGAGATATCAACTTAACTATTTAAGAACTTATCTCCTTATTCTCCGAAATAGGGTGCCATTAAACGATAAGTAATAACTCTAGATAAGTTCCATTGGCAGATAGCTAGCTAGGAGTCTGTAGTTGGTAGGAGTAGGAGCGAGTGGTTTTTGAATAGTGGTCTTATTCTTTTCTAAGCAGAGTAAAATGATATATATTCGTGAAAGTGAAACGCAACACATTAATAATCGTTTTCACGGAAGCCGGACTAAGTGTTGTCACCAACTTAGCCTAACTCATAGGGATGTGACTAGACTAATCTCAGTGGATCTTTGGGTAACACCTTATAATCGTGCATTACTATACGAGTATAAGCTCCACACACATATGATTAAACGTGGCGAATCGGGATTAAGCGTTGCAGCAAAGCCTAAAGTGTGTATAGCCCCCAACGCTAAGGCTCATAATAGTTATACATCAAAGGCACTATGCCTCGGGCCCAAGGGTAGCTCAGTCCTTCCACTATAGGACATACCGATACTACTAGTCGAGTCCTATGTTAATCCACAGAAAAGATAACAAGATACTAGATAATGACCACTTTATTGAAATGATAATTTGCTCTTACAAGGTAAATTAAGTCCATAGAGCTCAACACATACCAGGATACCAAAGAGGAAGACTCTCGAACCTGTTGGCACGCAGGTCGACTCTTCTCCTACTATTCTACTAGGCTACTAGCGACTCCGACATCACTATACTACCATATGACTTATTCTAGAGTGGAGTGGTGTGATGGAATGATTGGATGGGGTTGATGTAGGATCAAAAATGGCAACAGAGGGGGGGTGAATGGTGCCTTTTAAAATTGCCCCCGAAGTATCCACACAACATCTCTTCTCCGATAGTTATAAGAGCTATGAAGAGGACGGAGAAATTATCACTGAGAACCAAAGCAAAGAACAGAAATACAGATCAAAGGAAATCATCTGTCCAGAGGGGGCCGGTTTGACCGCTATGGCATGAGCGGTCTGACCGCAGGCTCTCGGCCGGTCGGACCACTTTGATGCTGCCGGTCTGACCGCTCGAGGCACGGCCGGTCTGACCGCCTATGCCTGGCCAGTCTGACTACAGGTGCTTGGCCGGTCTGACCGCCGGCATAGGTCCGGTCTGACCGCCGGCCACAGAGCGTTCTAACCACAGCTAACCCTAGCGGTTAAGCCTGAAAACTGAAAACAGAGTATGCATAGCAACTGAAAACCCGAAGCAGTAAATACTGAAAGAGGAAGAGAAGACATGAAAGCTTGAATGAATTGCAGCTCTTCTCAGGTCAACTCTGTAGGACTTCAACCTAAACAGCATAGAAAACCACAGGGAGAAGAAAATGCAGACAAGGAACAACTGAGGACTGAAAACACTGAAATTTCCCAAAAGAATTCAGCAGAAGAGACAAAACTCAAATCTCTTGAGAGTCTTGAATCCTTTCCCCCATGAAACTTGAAATATAGCAGAGAAAAGACATTAGAAGGGAAAAACACAGCACCAAAATAATCTTCACCAAGAAAACCAAACCACACATCCTTCCCCTGCCTCCAAACCCTAATTCTTGAGAACAGAGGAAATGTGGCGCTTAAGAGAGAGCAACCAATACACATTAATCTTCCATTTGCTCTTGGGAATGGAATGGCCAAATGGCCTTGAGTATTTTTCCCATTACTAAGCAACCAAGAGTCATCTCCCAAATAAGGATTCAACCCAAACTCCTTAAACCAAGAGAAGAACAGAAAGCTTCAAAAGAAATGGAAGCACATCACAGCAAGAGAAAAACAACTCAAACTCAAGGATTCTTCATATTGAATCAGAGACATGGGCAATTACATGAAGAAGAACGATTGCACCAAGGTTCTTCTCTACCCATCTCACTACATGATTCTCATAGATGAACACACACGCCACTGCCTACAGAGCAACACACACACACACTGCATGCTTGCACTGCCGAATACACATGAGCCACCAGGCTCAATCTCCTAAATAGCAGGAGCTCACACACAAGTAGCAAATCAAGAAATGGCAGCCCCTCTCCACTTCATTTCTTCATACCCCCATGGGGCAAAGCCCACTCACATGCTGAGGAGGGAACCAGGATTTGAGTTTTCCCTCCAAACCCTAAACTCCTCCTCTTTTCCACTGATGGGTCTCCAACCCGTTATCTTCAACCAAACCCGCTTCCAATTTTGCAGCCTCACGTATTTTACCGAAATGCCCCTGCCGCAACATTCTAGAAGCTTCCTGCTCGCACAACCGCACCCGGCATCTGACCGTTTGGACCTCAGCTCCTCCCTGAGCCTAGTCCCGGTCCTCCTCGTCGTTGCCCGTCGTGACCACCTCCAGTAGCTCCGGCTCCAGTTCCTCGTCTCCCGACTCGCAACCACCTCAGCAGCCTCGATCATCTTCGGCATCTCCAACCGTCTGGACCTCAACACCTCCTGTGCCTAGTCCCGGTCCTCCCATGCCTCACCATGACCTAGCTCTGAAGTCCTGCAGTCACACAGACAAGCAAACCGTCACATAGCACCACACGAAACAGCATAAACATACATTAGCATCAAAAGAAGGTACTCCAGCATGAAATACCCAAATCGATCGAGAAAAAGAACTAGCGTCCTAAACACATCCGACCGCGTTCGACCAAATCCAACCATACTAGACCGCGCCATGCACCGACTTGGCGCGAACCGACCAAATCAAACTCAAACTTTCAACACACGAGTCAATTACTCATCACAAACATGGGGACACCTTCACATGGTCTCTCAATCTTCCCCTTGATGAGTATATTAACAAACACAAAAAAAGCATAAAGTTGAGTTTGTTTTGAAAATCATACATGGTCTAAAAAGAGAAGCAAAGAGATGCAAGACCATGTAGACAAAAGAGCAAAAGAAAAAGCAAGTTTTCCTCAAAAGCTCCAAAATTGGCTTTTTCTCCAATATTCTCCCTTTTTTGTCAATAAAATCATCAAGGTGCAAGGAGGCAAATAAATCATGATATGGATGAAATGGCTGAATTCTACTCAATCTAAGCAATTAGAGCCATGAAGATTATCCAAAATGACTTTTTGAGTATTACACCAAGCCATAACGCATACGAATGCTATCAAGATCATGACAGGATATGTATAATCAAGCTAAGCCAAATAAGTCACAATCTGAATTTTACATGAATTTCTTAGCATGTCAAGTTATCCAAGATTATAATCTAGCTAGAGGTATCCAAAGATAATGCAAGCCATGTCAATAATCTAAGTGGAACCAAGAAGCTAGAATTGAGTCAATTTAGAGTGCTACAAGTTCAAGAATGAATCATTTGTTCAAGTACTTTAGTCTTTTTGTAGTTAAGCAAATTTAGCATAATTGACATATTTTCTTTTGAAACTCATGGTCGTTTCCAACCAAAATTTTAGTCATGTGCTATATCTCAAGCCTTATGCGACCACTCCAAGCTAGAGGCTTAAGAAGATGATCTTGGTCATCCAAAACTGCCCCTGAGTTCATGCCTAGTGCAATGGCAAACAATCTCATGAGAAAGAACTGGTGAGATCAGTTCTTTTGCACAAAGGAGATCTTTTTTGCTTTTGCTGAATGTAGTTCAAGAACAAGAAGGTAATAATAACTCATGTGTCATAAAAGAACTAACATAGCTCAATCTAAAGCTAAATAAAGATTCAAGACAACTCAGCCTATTTGACATGGCATGAATCATAAGAGGATAACTAAAGACAAACTAGTCTCAAGAGCTAACATGACATGATTTAATTCAAGTTGAGCAGTTTTAATCAACTTATCATGGTAAAGACTTGACTACACATATAAAGTCATGATAAATCTAGCAGGTAAGCACAGATTATGGCAAAATGTAATGCATTGTAAACATGTCATAAAAGGATAATAGTCAAGCCTCCATGTAGTTATATTACAATGTAGACTGACATGCAAGGAAATCCAGCTCCCCCTCAACATGAGATGCACCTTTAGTTCAAGTTGAGTTAAGTCAATATTAAGATCCAGAAGCTCCCAAATGAACTCCCCCTGAACCAAGGCAATAAAAATGAGAAGCTGGCAAGGAAAACAGAAAAGGCAGTTCTTAAAGCATAGACAAGATATAGAGGATATTATGGCTTAGACTGACTCTCATCTACCCCATATAACACTAGGACTATCAGCTGCTCTTCTAACATACTAAGGGGCAAACACGTTATGTGTCTACCCAAGGGTGGCCCAACCCTTGCTAGAACCTATAAGAAGTGAGTGAGCTCAACCTAGTGAGAAGAGAGACAGCTAATAAGCAGCATCCTAGAATCACAAGATAAGAGTAAGGAGTCTAAGCAACTAGACGAGAGAAACACTCTAATCTATGCTAGGAGGACTAACCCGAATGCACCCTCATGCAATGCAACAAAGAGAGACTGGAGCAAATAAGTAGAATAAAACATAAAGCACAAAGCTCCCCCTCACTACAGTCCATAAGGACAGACCACCCCAAGCTCTCCCCGCAGAGCTGAAAACCTAGAGCTATCCAAAGACTTGTTAAAGATATCCACCAACCGGTGGTCACTCTCCACAAACTGGAGCACTATGTCACCCGAGAACCACATGGTCTCTAAGGAAGTGATATCTGATATCAATGTGATTGGTCCGAGAGTGCTGCACTGGGTTATTAGCAATGTTAATAGCAGAAGTGTTATCACGAAAAAGTGGAACACTATCTATAACTAACCCAAACTCCCGCAGGGTTGAAGCCATCCAGAGTACCTAGCTGCAGCAACTGCAGCAGCAACGTACTCGGCCTCTGCAGTGGACTGTGCAACACCAGACTGCTTCCTAGAAGACCAAAAAACAAGAGAAGTGTCAATGAATTGGCAAGTGCCAGAAGTGCTTTTTCTATCTACCCTACAGCCATCAAAGTCTGCATCGGAGTAGGCTCTAAGGGAAAGGCAGGAAGAGGAAGAGTACCAGATACCATAGTCTATGGTAGCTCGAAGGTATCGAAGGATGCGCTTCACCGCCTAGCGGTGAGATACGCGAGGAGAAGCCTGAAATCGAGCACAAGACACACAGAGAAGTGTAAGTCGGGTCTCGAGGCAGTGAGGCACAAGAGAGAGCTAATCATGCTTCTGTACTCTTTTTGATCAACTGGCTCGCCATCCTCATCTGGGTCAAGTGAAGCTGATGATGCCATCGGAGTTGACACTGGCTTACCATCACTCATATCAAAGCGTCTTAGGAGGTCTCGAGTGTACTTGCCCTAATGCGAGAAGGTACCCTCCCGAGTCTGCTTGATCTGGAAGCCAAGGAAGAAGGTCACTCACCCATCATGCTCATCTCAAACTCCGTGCTCATGACATCGGAAAACTGGGAAACAAGAGCATAAGATGAGCCACCAAAGATGATATCATCCACATAAATCTGGATGAGTAGAAGGTCATTGCCATGCCTGCGAATGAACAAGGTCTTGTCTACCTTACCCATCTCAAACCCATGACTCAACAGATAGGACTTAAGCCTCTCATACCAAGTTCTAGGGGCTTGCTTAAATCCACCAGGGCTTTGGAAAGCTTATAGACATGGTTTGGGTATTTGGGGTTCTCAAAACCTGGAGGTTGCCTAACATACACCTCTTCCTCAATAAACCCATTGAGAAAGGCACTCTTGACATCCATTTGGTAAAGCTTGAAGCCCTTAGACGCTGCGAATGCAAGCAAGATCCTAATGGCCTCTAGCCTAGCTACAGGGGCAAAGGTCTCCTCAAAATCTAGACTCTCAACCTGGGAGAAACCCTGAACTACCAATCTAGCATTGTTTCGAATGACTACCACATCCTCACTCTGCTTATTTTTGAACACTCACTTAGTACCAATGACATTATGACCTCTAGGGGGCTCAACAAGTGACCATACCTTGTTTCTCTCAAAGTTCTCTAACTCCTCATGCATGGCATTGACCCAAGACTCATCAGAAAGAGCATGACTAACATCCTTGGGCTCAAATGAGGTAACAAAGGCAGAGTGGAGACAGAAGTGAGACATGCCAGACTTTGAGCGTGTGACTCGCTCAAAGAGATCTCTAATCATCTGCTCTGAAGGATGATCTTTTTGAATATGTCGGGGAGGTCCTGGATGAGATGAAGAAGTGGCCTCTACCTCATGAGCCGACGAGGTAGGAACAGAGCCACTAGCTCCAGAAGATGTGGAAGGCATGGGCTGATCTCCTCGAGGTGCGGTGGAAGAAGCAGGCACCTCAAGGGGAGGAGGAACTGCATCGGGTAGACAACTCTCATCTCCATCCTCCTCATCATCCACAAAAATGGTCTCGGACTGCTCTACAGAACCTGAGATATTGGGCCTAGTCCCCGGACTGGCCTCATCGAAGGTCACCTCACAGGTCTCTACCATTTTACTAGACTCGCAGTTCCAGACCCTATATGCCTGCGAAGAAGTCGAGTAACCCAGAAAAATCGCATCACAAGAACGTGACTCGAACTTATCTAGGTTCCCAGACTTCAGGATAAAGCACTCGCAACCAAACACACGGAAATGAGAGACACTAGGCTTTTGCCCATATCTGAACTCATAAGAGGTGCGATGCAAGTGTGCTCTAAGAAAGACTCTGTTTGAAACATGGCATGCGATGGCTATAGCCTCAACCCAAAACTTCCTAGGTGTAGAGTACTCATCAAGCACCGTCCTGGCCATCTCGACCAAGGTACGGTTCTTCCTCTCCACGATGCCATTTTGCTGTGGGACGTGCGGAGAAGAGAACTGGTGCTCTATACCTGTCTCATCGCAAAACCTCTCAAAGTAGGAATTCTTGAACTCCGTGCCATTGTCACTGCGGATCGCTCGTAAGGCACCCGGGAGCTCAATAGAAAGCCTACTAAACAAACCCTGAAAGTGGGTAAATGTCTCATCCTTCGAGGCTAAGAAAAACACCCGAGAGTACCTCGAGAAGTCATCGACCACGGCAAGAACATACCACTTCCCTCCTGCTGACTGCACTCTCGCTGGTCCAACTGTGTCCATATGGAGTAGCTGTCCTGGTGCATCGGTCATAGTCACTGTGTCCGGAGGATGAGAAGCGGCAACCATCTTGCCATGCCGACAAGGAGCGCAAACTAGATCTTTGACCATCTTGAGTTTGGGCAGACCACGAATAAGATCGTGGCCGCTAACTCGAGTGAAATGGTCAAATCCAATATGACCAAGTCTCCTATGCCAGAAAGTGAGGTCACGGGACTCAGAAGCAACTAAACAACTGAGAGGAACACCAAAAAACTCAACAAAATCAACACGAAAGATCCTCCCATATCTAGAAATCCCGCAAACCAGACTCCCCGAAGAATCAAGAATTTTGTAAGCATTTTTCTTAAAGCTCACCTCGAAACCATCATCGGTAAGCTGAGAAACAGAAAGCAAATTGTACTGCAGCTTACGCACTAAGGCAACATCTTTTAAAATAAATGAATCATTAACGCGCACAGTACCTTTAGCGATGACGCGTCCAGACGAAGCGTCTCCAAAGGTGATAGTCTCATCACTTAGAGCTCGGACAAGGGAAGAGAACCAACAAGAATCTCCGGTCTTGTGTCGAGAACATCCGGAGTCTACAAGCCAAACCTCTCCCTTCCCTGCCCGGCGAACCTGAGTCAACAAGAGAGGGATGGCTCAGTACTGGGATAAATCAAAAGAGATTTTGGTACCCAATACTGAGTCACACGACGAGCAGAAGAAGTAGTCACACATGACTAACCTCTAACTACCCTACGCTCTCCGTCGCTCAATGAGCTAGAAGGTCTACGAGCAGACCTGAAGCTGTTGTTGGGCTTGACTGCTATGGAGGAGCAAGTCAAGGCACCAACAACATGCTGATCTCGCTGCGGGTAGCTATCTCGATAGGAGAAACGAGATCTACCCTTAGGATGGCGGATATCATGACCAGAGGCAAATCGAGGACGAAAACCAGAAAATGTAGAAAAGCCAAGTCCTCGATGCTGCCCAAACCCATCAACATGAGCAACTCTAGACCTTGTGTTGGTCTTAGGTGCACTCAAGGTCTGGGGTTGACCCTGAATACGCCTAAGAGCTAGAACACAGTTTCTCCGCACGATTTTGGCGTGCCTGAAGCATCTCTCGATCAAGTGTCCATCCTTCTGACAGAAGGTACAATGATACTTCACCTTCTGAGAGGTAGAAGTAGCATGATGGGGCTTCGCCTTCTGAGAGGTCGAAGCAACAGGTGGAACCACCTTACTGTCAGAAATCCCTTGGACAAAGCCCGCAGATTTGAACTCAACCTTTTTGGTTCTGGGCTTGACCTCGATCACACCTGCTGCTATGGGTCTGAGAACTGCAGGTGGATGCTTCCTAACATTCTCAAGAAAAAATCATATCCTAGACCTTGATTGAATTTGCAAATCTTGAACTGGTCTAGAATAAGATTCAGCTTCTTCTTGCCTCCAACAAATCCCTCAAGAGTGTTCATAAGATACTGACACTCCTAAAAGAGAGGTGCAAGAAGAGCAGGGGGAAGAAGAGACAGTAGAAGGTAAGGGAGAAGAAGAAGAACCAACAGCAGAAGGATGAATGGCATGTGCATGCACAGCTGCCTCAACATTGAGATCTTCACAAGGAACAGGAGGGACAATCCTACTGCTAGTGATTTGGTTCTCGTCGCTAAACGTCTCCACCATACCTTTAGGCTTCTCCCCCACAACAGCACAAGCATCACAACAGGATTGTGGCTTCTCTAGTAGGTCCTTAGTTAGCTTCACACATTTATCATCCAAAGCAACGAATTCAAGTTTTAATTTTTGACAACTATTGCATGGTGAACTAACAGGGTCCTTAATCGCATAATGAGCCAATCTATTGTTGTGGTCAATCATTTCTTGAAACTGTTTTGAGACATATTCAAGTTCAGCAGTTAATTTAGGACAATTGGTGCAAGATACAATGGGCTCAAGCAAAGAAGCATGCAACTCAGCAATTTTATGATCTACCTTCTTTAAGTTCATTTTCAAATTATTGCAATTTTCACATGTTTCAGGCAGATCAAGAAGCATGGTGTAAAGACCTCTAAATACATTGTCCTTATCCTCACATGAGGTGCAAGAAATAATCTCAATAGTAGTAGATGAAAGAGCAGCTACCCTACTCATCTCTAGTTCAGCAAGCAGACTAATATTCTCCACCTTAATCATGTCAAGCTCAGAAATCATACTATCATGGGAGGTCCTTAGCTTCTCCATGTCACCAAGCAAAGAAGAGCATACATCACATTCGTCACGGGAGGGAGCAGATATAAGTGAAGTAAGTTTCCGTGACAATCTCTCTACTTTCTTCTCCAACTCACTACACCTAGCTCTAGATCTAGCATGAAATTTTTCTAGCTTAAGAAAAGCATCATTGAGCTGGTCATAAGAAGGATATACCTCATCGGAGTCAGAGTAGAGCTCGCTGTCGCTGATGTCGCCCTCAAGGGCCATGAAGCACATGCCGATGAAGTCGTCGCCGTCTTGGGATCTTGATCATCCTTCCCATCGTCGTCACTCCACCCCTCCACCTCACTGAGGTCGATGTCGTCGAAGGCGGTGAGGACGCGGTGGAAGAGCTTCTTGGCTTTGCCAAGGTCGCGGAACTTTTTCCCTTTGCCTGGGGGCTTCTTGTTGTGGTTCTTGTTGGTGTAGTCATTTTTACTCGAACCATCGTAGTCGTTCTTACCCTTTTCCAACTTGGGGCAGTTAGCCCGAATGTGGTTGGGGCCACCACACTCGAAGCAAATCATGGGCCCTCCTCTCTTTTTGTCCCTCACCCTCTTGTATGCATGAGAAAATTTTTTGGCTAAGAGGGCTAGTTGATTTTTAGGGAGCTGCTCTAGTTAATTTCACACAGAGCAGCTAGAGAAAAACCAGTCACATCATCTAAGGGAAAACCAGAAGTAGGACTGGGATCAGTGACCAAGGCCATCGACTATGACTTTGACTTGTGAGAGATAATGTCAATCTCATGAGTCTTGAGGCGTGAGTACAACGCATCAAGAGTCAATGTCGAAAGGTCAATGGTGTCCTTGATGGTGGTCACCTTCATCTCCCAAACGCGCAAATCTAAGGCCGAAAGCATTTGGCGAGCGTTGTCCGAGTCGGGGTATGTGATACCGATCGCTCGGAGGTTGCTCAAGATCTTGTGGAACCTCACAAAGCACTCATCTAGAGACTCTCCAGTGAGCATTTCAAACTTGTTGTAATCTCGCTTGTACTGGTCCTGTCGTACCGTCTTAATTTGAATGGTGCCCTCATGGTAAGCATCGAGGGTCACCCAAATATCGAAGGCCGACGAAAGATGAAAAATGTGATTGAATTTGTTTCGGCTCAGACCTTGAATGATGATGTGCTTTGCCTTAACAACATCGAGCGTATGTTCAACGTTTGGAAGATGAAGTGGTGTATCTATGAGACCATGTGGAGGTCACTCCATGGTTGTGATGAGTAATTGACTCTTGCTCTAGAGAGATTGAGTTTGGTTTTTGAGGTTTTGAGCAGCTATTGGCTCTCTGTCTAAGTTCTAGAGCTTTTGCTGCTCTGTCTTCGACTTTGCCCTTTGATCACTCCTATGTGTGGTCGGCAGTGCCTCTTTGGGTGGATAGTCAGCAGTCAATCACATGGTCTATGACTTGGAAGTCGTAGCTAGTGTGCGACTTGATGATCGTAGGTGATCCTTCGACTTGTGGCCGTAGTTCTCGGGGTCTATGACTTTGTGGTCGAAGGGTATCGACTTGGTGGTCGTAAAGGCTCTCACGACTCGGAAGTCAACAGACGTGTTTTCGACCACATTCAGAAGTCGGCTGTCGGGTCTTCGACCACGCTCGGAAGTCGGTAGACCTCGACCATGCTATTCGCAATCGGAAGTCGGCAGTCGGGTCTTCGACCACATTGTCGGTAAATGCGGTCAGAAGGCGTGGTCAGTAGACAAAGGCGTGGTCAGCAGTCGAAGGCGGCTTTCAACCACATTGACAGGAAACACGGTCGGAAGGCGTGGCCGGTAGTCGAAAGCGAGTTACGGCCACATTGACGGGAAACACGGTTGGAAGGAGTGATCGATAGTCGAAAGCGGGTTTCGACCACGTTGAGGGCAAACGTGGTCGGAAGGCATTTCGACCACGGCAAACCAGGACAAGACGTGGTCGAAGGGCGATACGACCACTACTGATGGAAGAACGTGGTCGGGAGGAGCTACAACCATGGCAGTGCATGTTGTACGTGGTCGAAAGAGGCTTCGACCACATTGTACGTGGTCGAAAGGTGCTTCAACCACGTTGTACGTGGTCGGAAGGTGTTTCGACCACGTTGAAAAGAGTCGTGCATGGTCAGAAGGGGCTTTGACCACGCTGTAAAGCACTGAACGTGGTCGAAAGGTGCTTTGACCACGTTGTGAGGATGTAAATATCGTCGAAAGGGTGTTCCGACCACAGTGAATAGTAATCAGTAGAATCTCTGCATGGTCATAGCATTCTGCTTGGATGGTCGTAAGTCATTGCGACCGGTTCCGATGTAGTCATAGATGCTAGAGATGGTCTTAGCGATCTGTTACCTGGTCGTAGCTTGTGTCTCGATGGTTGTAGCAGCCTTGTAAGTAGTCGTAGGCTGCTGGCACTTCATGTTTTGTGCATTCGAGTGGTCGTAAGCAGTTTACGACTAGCTTTGATTGTGTACTGAGATACTTGTTGAGTGTGCCGATTGATGGTCTGTTTATCTGGTGCGGTGCTATGTGATGGTTTGCTTGTCTGTGTGATTGCAGGACTTCAGAACTAGGTCATGGTGAGGCGTGGGAGGACCGGGACTAGGCACAGGAGGTGTTGAGGTCCATAACAGTCGGAGACGTTGAAGATGATCGAGGCTAGTGAGGTGGTTGCAAGCCGAGATGACGAGGAACCGGAGCTAGAGCTGCCGGAGGTGGACACGATGGGAAATGGCGAGGTGGACCGGGACTAGGCTCAGGGAGGAGTCGAGATCTAGTCGGTCGGAAGCTGGGTGCGGTCGTGTGCAACGGAGTGGACTGGGACTAGGCTCAGGGAGGAGTCGAGGTCCAGTCGGTCGGAAGGTAGGCGCGGTTGTGTGAAGAACAGGAAGCTTCCGGGAAGGTGCTTGAGGGACAATTCGGTGAATTGACTCAAGGCATGCAAAAGGGAGCTAGTATAATAAAGCAGTTGTGTCTTGTCGGTGTTTACGGGTTGTCGCGAGTGTGCGCATGTGTAAAACCCGGTGTTAGGCGGGGTTTACGGGTTATCCCCAGTGTAGACTAATGGGAGGATCCATTAGGTCTAAGTTCGCGTGTGAGCCTATAAAAGGGAGAGGGGAGGCAAGAGTTAGGGTTGAGTTGGTTGGCCAAGCCCTGGCGGCTGGCGCCTCTCCCTCCCATGGGAGTCTATCTATGTGTGTGAACAGCTCTAGGGTTAGAGCTTGTCCTCCCGAGAGGAGTGGTTGTTGAAACCTCTATGAATGAAATCATTCATCTCTGTGCCTCTATTTGAGTTGTTTTATCTGATTGATGCTTGTTTGTCTTGAGTGTTCTTTCTCTGTTCATCTCTTCGCTCTTTTGGCTTCTTGACTTAAGTCTTTGCTCTCGGTTGTTCTTTGGATGATCTGACTTGCCTGGTAATGGAAGAACATACTCGAAGCCTTCTTGGCACATTTAATTCCATTTGCATGATCTGATTATCTTCCTTATTTCATAGTCATGGTTTTGAGCGGTCTTCATGTTTTTCCCGAAAGATCTCTGTAGGCTTGATAAGTTTTCAATTAAACATTAGAGAAGTCTTTTGAGGACGTGGTTGTGCTGTGTTTGAAGTCTCATGACCAATTGATCCATGAATCAAAAGTTATTCGAAAATTGGATCTTGCGGTCGTGCGCCTCGCTGCCTCCTCTGTTTTGCTTTTGACCACATTATACTCTTCGACCACTTCTCTTTCGACCAGTCAAGACTCAAATCGTTTGTTTTCATTTGCTCTAGTTTCCGATTGCTTGATGGTTGTAGATCTCGTGATCGTGTGCCCCCACTGCCTGACGAGTTGTTTTATGATCATAGTTGGTTACAGGTGCTAGTCGGTCTTAGACCACGATGATCGTTCGACCATGCCATTGGCTTACGACCACTTCAATTTCGACCAAACTCATCTTTCGATCTCGTTTGTCTTGATATTGGTGGTTATCGACTACACTGAATTCGGTTTAATCATCGATTACCTACCAAGTTGTCTTTCGGTCAAGTGGTTGAATTTACGACCACTATGCAAGCTATCGACCATGTTGTCGGGCTTACGACCACGGTGTAAGCTTCGATCACATTGTTGATCTAGGTTTGATTTCTCGATGCTACTGCTTGCTATGAGATGTGGGATAAGGATCAGAGTCATTTTCGCTACTCTCTTCCCATGATCAAAGATCGCGCATCATTCGTGTTTTCAGTTCTGATAGTCGTGCGCCTCCTCAGGTTCTTCTAGATGATTACGACCACACTTGCTTTCTATCATTCCATGATCTTAAGTCGTGTGGTCATTCGACTTCTCTGCAATCTATTGTCGTTCGCAATTGCACGGACATCGACTACTGTGGTGTCGACCACACAATGGTCTTCGACCACGTAGTCTGAGGGCACGTTGGTCTTCAACAACACTGGCGCTTTGACCACGTTGGTGTCGACCACGTTGTCTGTCCCAACTACGGTGTCTGTTACGACCACCCTGCATCTCTGCTAAGTGGTCGTATTCGACAATGTTGTGTTTCCGTCAAGTGATCATAATTCGACCACACAGTGCTCTGATCTGGTCATACGGTGGTCTATGTTCCTCTATTTTCTAGTAGACTTCAAATCCAAATCTTCATAGCTTTGTAGTTATTGGAGAAAAGGAATATGTGAATATTTAGAGGAAAAGTCTTTAGGCACCATTCACTCCCCTCTGTTGCCTCATCCGGTCCTACAAGTGGTATCAGAGCCATGTTGGCTCTGTATTTGATCTTAACAGATCTTGAGCATGGCAACTAGTAGGGAGTCTTGTGAGCTTTTCTTTGCATCGTGTTGGGGTGTTGTAGGATCAAGGATACCGACTAGAGGGGGGTGAATAGGAGGTTTTTAAACTTTTCTTGTTTACTTGATTAATTCTCCACAATTTAAATGACAATGATGTAAAGCAATTAATCCTATGCAATTCTAGTCAACAATTTAGCTCTAAACAAATAAGTGATCTCAATGAAGCAAAAGAACAAGAGCTAAAGAGACAAGAGACACAACCGATGTTTTTACCGTGGTATTCGGAAACTTGTCGGTTTCCCCTAGTCCACGTTGAGGTAAGCCCGGACGTATCGGACCGGCTCCACGAATTGAGCCAAGCACCTCGATCACTAGTGTAGCTCTTCCCCACTCAGGGTAGGCGAGCTCCAACCTTCACAATTTGCCGGGTCTTCTCACAATCTTCTTGAGAAGATCACCGAGCCAACTTCCACCGGATCGTCCAAGTGCCGGCAAGCACTAAGAGTAATAAATCCCGGTGTTCACTTGAATGCAACTCTAGTGCCAAATGGATTTGCAAATGAAATCTAGCACTAAATGCTCAACCACCTCACTTTAATGTTCAAAGAGAGAATTGAGGTGAAATGAATGCACTTGGGCTTGAGAAATATGCAATGAGTCTCTAACCTATGCCCTTGAGTAGTGGTGGGGGTATTTATAGCCTCCACCAACCAAAACTAGCCGTTTGACCCAGTTTCCAGAAAATTTTCTGGTCGAGCGGTACTACCGCTCCCAAGGACCGGTACTACCGCTACCAAATCTTCGCGCCAGAACGGCTATGTCAGACGTCTGCAGTGACCGTTGGATTTGGCGGCGCGGTACTACTGCCGTTGATATTTGCGGTACTACCGCTCCCCAGTAGTTCCGCAAAGTCGGCGCGGTACTACCGCTCCAGCCAAGCTCCGAAAGGTCCCAGACTTGGCGCTCTCTGGAAAAATTGATCCGCTCTGAAGTCGGATCTTCCGGACTCCGGAAGTACCGCTCTGAGTAGCGGAACTACCGCATGCAGCGGTAGTTCCGGCGTTGAAATAGCCGGTACTTCCGCTCCAGATAAATCCAGGCTTCATCCGGAGGGCGCTCTCTGGAAAAATTGATCCGCTCTCCCTCCGGATCTTCCGGGGTCCGGAAGTACCGCTTTAGGATGCGGTACTACCGCTCGCAGCGGTAGTACCGGCGTTCAAACATCCGGTACTTCCGTTTCCACAAGATTTGAAATGAGCCAAGGGTGCTCTCTGGAAATATTGATCCGCTCCAAAACCGGATCTTCCGCTGGCCAGTACTACCGCATTTTGGTTGCGGAACTTCCGCTTTCCGGTAGTTCCGACGTTCAAAACTGCGGTACTACCGCTCTTCCAGATAGAGCACAGATTTCTTTTGAAAGCTAGATTTCTTTAAAGGATGCAAGTTTTAAGACAAAAACATTTGGCACATGAGATAAGTATTCAAGCTACTTAGCCAAGATCCCCCTTGATGGTACGATCATCTATCCTATAATCCGGTCTTCCACCATTCACCTAAGACCGGTAAAATTCAAAAGGGATCCTATTCTAAGTATACCTTTGTCTTGAGCCAATTTGATTTTCATACGTATCCTTTGGCTTGCATCTTGTCGCTCATGTGTGTGGACTAACCTTTCGCATACTCATTAAAACACGTTAGTCCCATATTCCATATTCTCTTAATTTCATTAATTACCAAAATCCTTTTTAGGGGCCTAGATGCTTTCAGGTGTTTCTGCCAATGATGTCCCTTTGCGACAAGAGGCTTGAAATTGGCTTGAGAGTGATTTTATTTACAAGAAACCACAAGTGTGAACTTTGTGGTACATTATTTACCTCTGATTGCTCAAGTGCCAGGGAGGAGAAGGCTTGGAGTCCACAGATGATCATGAGAAAGTACCTTACGACTGCATTGTGACCCCTCCTATCACTCCTCGCTGCTCCAACCACGTTGTCGTAAACTTCACCTGAAGTTACGACCACGTTCATCATCGTAGTCGCAACTCTTTACGACTACGTTGTGACTCTGTCGACCGCAATGGAGGCGACTGGTGTAGTCACTGGCGGTCCGTGAGATCGCAGGAGCGGCAAACGTGGTTGTAAAGGACTATACGACCACGGAGATCAGGCAGAGGTTTCCACTGGAGCAGGAGCTGTGGTCGGAAAGGAGTTACGACCACGGTCTCGCAGGAAGACGAGCACGCCGGTCGTTCTCTACTTTGCACCTCCTTTGCGACTACATCTCGGTGCTCGGCTCTCGGTACAATGACTTGTCTTGGTATACCCTACTCTTCGACCATGGCTGACTAGACTACGACCTCTGAACTGAAAACAAGAGTATGAACTCTAACACTTGCGGTGTCATGAACCTTAGTTCATGAGGGATAAATACCACCGAGAGGATGGCTGGATGGCGTCGGCGTAGAAGGAAAGAGAGAGACTAAATGAGGAAGACTATGATAATTCTCTGATTGATTCAATAGCATGTGGTAGCCTCCTTATATAGATGGCTTCCTCTAACAGATAGAATCTAATCCCAATTATATCTCTAACTAATATCATATCTCTAACTATATCTCTAATACAAGGAAACCAATCTCTAACTCAAATAAAACCAATCTCTAATTCCTAATAATAACGCAACTGGCCCAAGGCCCACGTCTATGACATTACACCCCTCCCGGACATGCAGCTCGTCCTCGAGCTGCTAGGCGGCGGTTATGGCGCTAATGGAAGACCTCCGACACCGGTGTAGAAGACGAACGGTGGCGGGGTCCTGTAGCGGATGGAGACAACCGGCCAGATTCAAGCGGAACGAGGTTAGTCGAAGTGTAGCGCCTTCGGTATATAATGCCTGCAAAATAAGTTTGAAGTTTTTTTTGAAATTCTTGTTTTGATTTTTTTTGAAATTTTTGTTTTGTTTTTATTTTATTTTTTGTTTTGATTTTTTTATTTTGATTTTGTTTTTTTGGTGGCCTTAACTAACCGGTCGGTTTTAAACCGACCGACACCCCATGATCGCATCGGTCGGAAGCATCGACTAAAGGCGCAGAGGCGGCGGCGGTTCCGGGCGACCCACGGCGGCCGACGGTGGTGAAGAGGCCGGCGAAGAGCGGCGGCCGGTGCGGACCGGCGGCGGCGGCGTCCAGCCGAGGGCGGCGGTCGGCGGAGCCGCAACCAAAGGAGTAGCAGCCTGTGAAGCGGCGGCGGCGCGTGGGCAGAGGTGGCCTAGCGGCGGCTCGAGCGGATGTAGCGACGGCGGCTCGGCGGCTTCGGAGCGCGGCAGCCGGTGGCGACCTCCATCTTGCGGCCGTCGTGGTCGTGGTGGTGCAGGAAGGCAGCTTCCTCGACGGCGTTTGGAGCGGCACGAGTCGGAACGAGCGCGGCGGTGTAGACCAGGTCTGGGACGCCCTGATCTGGAGCGGTGGCCGTCGGGGCGGCGACAGGCGGCGGATGCTGAAGCAGGACGTCTCCGGCGGCCTCGGAAGCTCGGCGACGTCGTCGGCTGCGTCGGCTTCACCGGAAAGATGACGCGAGGCAGCAGTGACGGGACTCCAGCCGCGGAAAGGACCCGAAGTGAGGCGGTGATGCCAGATCCGACGCAGACCTCAACGGCGACGACGCGACGTAGACAGCCCGGCCATCGGCGGCTGCGACACAGCGGTTGCGCGAGGCGGTGGGGGCTGCGGCCGACGGCATGCACCGGCGGCGACGGAAGACGTCTCGGCGGCGTTGGCCGACGCCGGACGACGACGGTTGGAGGAGGCGGGTTGGCGCGTGCGGTCGGGTGGCGTGTCGGGGACGACCTGGAGCTCCTTGGCCGCAGCGGCGCCCGCATGGAAGCTGGACGAGACGATGGAGCCGGTGAAGGAGACGCTGCGGAAGCAGCCACAGCGTGCGGTGCTTGCCCAACGATGTGGTCATCGGAATCATTATGTGCCTGGCTCACCATGTGGTTGTCGTTATCTGGTGATGTGTCTGGTTCACCATGTGCCTGGTTCTTTATCTTTTGTTGCTTCCTCTCATGAATCGCGACCATCTTCTCCAAGATAGCGCGTATGTTGAGAAAGATGTCCGCCATCGTTTTGTCGCTGTTGGCCATCTCATTAGCGCTAGCTTTCATTATGGCCAACGACTCGGCTACTGGACGAGTCGCAGAAACCATGATAACAGAAGTCGTGGGAAGGGATTGACTGCTCTGATACCAAATTGTCATAAACCTTAGTTCATGAGGGATAAATATCACCGAGAAGATGGCCAGATGGCGTCGGCGTAGAAGGAGAGAGAGAGACTAAATGAGGAAGACTATGATAATTCTTTGATTGATTCAATAGCATGTGGTAGCCTCCTTATATAGATGACTTTCCCTAACAGATAGAATCTAATCCCAATTGTATATCTAACTAATATCATATATCTAACTATATATCTAATACAAGGAAACCAATCTCTAATTCAAATAAAAAGTTAGAAACCAATTTATAATTCCTAATAATAACCCGACTGGCCCAAAACCCACATCTATGACATGTGGTACCGGCAATCGCGACGTACGTACGAAACCTTAAATAACTGCTGAGTCGGACCGATCGTTTATCTAAAATTAACTGTTGGCGACCAAAGAATTTCCTTATTTTCTTATCTCAGACTAATACAACTAGACTCTTAGAAGAAACTGAAGAACTTTTGTATGGAGCAATTTCAAGCGCGTTTTTCGTCGATTCATTATAAAGCAGTCAATAGCAGACGCATTGCACGCTGCAGCATGCGAATCCTAAAAAGCTACCATGTGGATCATAACGAGATCATACTACATAATGGAAGTTCCCGCCGTTTCCAGCTGTGATGCAAAAGGGCTCAACACAACTGCTTGAGAACAGTGATTTCATGCTTTTTTTTCTCTAACAAGATTAGCACTAATCTCAAAGCAAATGAAATGATAAGTAACATGTATTTACCATTCATTATACTTTAAAAATTATGCAAACTATTATTAAGAAAAATATAGAAACACATCCCACTGCTTGATCATCGTATGGCCGTAGATCAGTTTGCAAATGTGATTGTTCACCGTACGATCTCCATATGAGATAATGCAATTGCCATTGCTTGGAGTTTGATTCTGCCGTTGAATTATCGCCCCACCTGCAATTAGCATATCATCATTCTCATGAGTCACCATCCATCATCATGACTGGCAACAGGAGGTCCGGGTGCGAAACCTTTTGCGCCCTTGGATCATCAGTCAAAGGTTTGGATGAATGAGGTTGAAGACAAAAGAGTAGGCCTTTTTTAAGCTTGACGCCTTGTTCTCGAACCCACTGATCCCACCTGGAGTCAGGACTCAGGACACCCATGGGATGGCTTTGATTTGGCCTAAGAACCCTTTACTGTAACTGAAGTTAGGACTGCAGCTAATCGTTGTTCAGGTGTAGTTGGGAATGCACACTTGTGACCAAACCATGAGTCAAGAACATATAAATATGCCATTTATATTTAATTGTCGACACAAGTACCAAAAGCAAAAAGATATTGGATTACAACAACGCCATTCGATAGGGTGAAAATCGTATATGAAACCAAACTTCTCATAGTTGTACAGAATTCGAACCCACGAATCTCATCAAAGAAACAAAGATGATTTACAGTGGAAACGACAAACCCGATCAAGTGGTTTTCTTCTTTTTCTTTGACTTGAGCATCACAAGACCAACAAACACGCTTAAGAAGGAAAGGAGAACTACACCGGCAAGCACCGGGATCAAAATCGCATACTCTTGAGGCAGAAAGTATTTGTGGACAAAGTGGTCGCTGTCAACAAATGGCTAGGTGGGAAAAAGAGAAGCAAAATCACCATCCAGAAAAAATATCATAAAAGTTTTATTTGAATTGAAACGTAAAAAGCTTAGAAGTTACTAACCAGGATGATGACCCAGAAAGTATAGTATGTAAAGATGGACAGACTTGTCACGGTTAAAAGAAAGCCAATTGCCTTGTCTCCCAACTCCATTTCTCTGTAAATGTATATAAATCTGACCTTGATTTCGGTGCAAAAAACCAGCTTCCTGCATGCACACCAATGCAAGCTGCATGAGAAACCATACCATATGGCAATTAAATTAGAGTTGTACAAAAGTAAAATACCACCAAAACAATCCTATGTGGGAAAAAGTAGACTAGACCGTCAAAGCCCCCCAATTTTCTGAAAATATCAAGGCGGTGATATAGCAGTCACTTCATTGTTAAACCCACTTTAGCAATTTAGTAATGTGAATGTAAGAGCATTAAAGTAACAACAAAAATATATTTAGAACCAAACAACAGTATTACTGGCTTAGTAACACCGATTTACTATGATGAGCCATGTCACATATTTCGATTGCCTCAATTTAGGCATTGCAATCCAAATATTGCAGCTACATGATCAAAACTCACCTTCCATTCCCTCAAAATCAAAATTTGCCCATTGGAATTTCCAAGCATTAAGCACAGAGAATAGCAGCACATTTTGGTTGTGTTATAAAGTTCAGAGGTATTCTATTTACTATGGATCTGATTTCTGCTCCTTACGCTTCTCGCAGCAACAGGGTGTGAGAAGGCTGTGGAGCTGAGACAACACTCAAGCAAACAAAAGTAATATGAAATTGCTAAGCAATACAAATCATGTCTTTTTAGGAAAAACAGAACAAAGATTATATTATGTGGTACATTATTTTTTGCAATTCTATGCTTCTATTAAACTTCATATGATATTTCTTTATCAATATACTATAGTGTTCTATAACTAATATAACTTATCATTTTAGCATAGTGGAACAGTACCCTAGGATTAGAGAATCTAAAGATAATTTAAAAGAATAAAGGTTATTTGGTTAAAGTTTTAATACCCCAGCCTGTTAGTGTGGTGTCGACCCGAAGAAACACCTGTGTACTCCTTAGCAATTTCCTATGGGCCAGAAAACCCCTTTCTTTTTCTAAATTGCAATTTGCAACGCCTCAATGGAAAGACCTTATCAGAAGACCCAGTTCACCAAACAAGGTAGGCTATAACTGAATCAAGGACGCAAATCACTAATTTTTGGCAGGTACGAGGGAAAGAAATCGATGGGGGAATGAAGCGCCGGAGTTCTTGGCAAGAAAAACTCCGATCAGTGCAAACCAGGGGCTCGAAATAGATGCGTCACCTAGGTGCCAGGCGCTGGCTGGTTTATGAGTTCTTAAGCGCGAACCCCGCGACAGCTCAACCTACGAGGCCAGATCACCAGCGGCGCCGCAGATCTGCGAGAGGGGGGAAGGGGATAAGGTGAGGCAACGGAGAAACCGACGTGGAGGAAGAGGAGGAGACCGTAGCGGCGAACCTGGCGATAAAGAGGTCAGGGTGGTTGCCGTCGAGACAGGAGGAGGACGAGGATGGTTTGTTGTGGCCGCCGTGCGCAGCCGGCGGAGGCGAGGAACCGGTCGAAGCAGACTAGCAGAGGTAGCAATGGGATACGTATTTGTTGAATAAGTTTGTTGGATTTTTAATTTCAATTGCATATTTAGCCCCGCCCGTTTGAGCGCCTTTAATTCACTATCCCTTAATTTCAACTTTTTAATTTTCTGGTTTTCTTTCTTTCCATATTTCTTCGTATTGTAGCTAATCTATTTTTTTAATTTTTAATTTTTTAAATTTAATTACGTCAAATAAGCCATTAGTTGTAATAAAAAATAAGTCACTTACAGTAAAAAAAAGTAATAAGCCGTCACTAAATTGAGCATGCTTTTCAGAGGAACTATACTGGATTTCTCGCTGACCTAATTTCAATGTAGGCCCATTAAACGTCAAAAAAAATTGGCCCGAAAGAATTTTGTTGTGGGGGTGGCCCAATCCCCCGTAGCTGGGCCTTGCAACTGGCCTAATATGTAATAGGCCCGGTAGTGTAGAGGAATATACTCATGTAAGTATACCAATGTACTCTCATCCTTTGTAAGCACTAAGGGGCAGAATGAGAATTTCCCATTCTACCCCACTCATATATATAAACCCCCAGGAGGGGCAAGAGGGGGGACACTCTCTCATTCTTAGGGCCTGTTTGGGAGAGCTCCACCACTGAAAACGTGGATCTGTAGCAGCAGCTCCACCATGGAGCAGCTCCACCGTGGATCTGGGATCCCACCATGGAGTGTTTGGCTTGTACAACAGCTCCAGATCCACGAAATTGAGGTTTTGGTGGGAATGTCCACTTTTGGTGGGATGGGGTGTGTAACCAGTGGCATTGGTGGGTAATTACCACCCAACTCTACGGTGGAGCACCCCTTGAGAAGCTCCATAAAATCCATGGATCTGGCCCTCAGATTCAGGATTTTGGTGGATCCAGATTTCGCGGAGCTGGAGCGTTTGGGTAAAATTTCGTGGAGTGGAGCTGTTTTTCATGGATCTGGAGCTGGTGGAGCTCTCCCAAACAGGCCTTTACCAACTCTCCCACAGATATGGCTCCCTTCTTCTCCTTCTACTAGTCCCCTTCTTTACTGTTTGGCTCGTAGCCACAACAAATTTCGTAGTATATCCGATAGAAACAATGAATAAGAGTAGTCCATGAAACACCCACCACTGATAACAGGGTCCCATGGATCCGTCCACCACCAGTGCATTCGGTTAGTTCGGTAAAATCGGTTCGGTATATACGGTAAATACGGTATTGTTAGTTCGGTAGTATACGAAATTTTTTAAAATACGGTTCGGTATTGGTAAATCCCAATTTATTTTGGTGCGGTATCGGTAAATACCATATTTATCAAAGTTAACGCAAATTGCAAACGATATAGTGACTAGCGAGACGAGTAGGAGACAGTATATATACTAGAGCCGTCACAACGCCGGCTACTACGAGTGCATTCACATACACTGCACGTCTGCGCCGGAGACCATGTCAAAATGGAAACTTGGTGCGTACTTTTCCAAAGTTATATAGCTCTGCTAGCCATTTAGCCAAGGACTAGTAATAGTAAACTAGTAAGGTGTCACTGACTCGCTCCCAGTCCGAACCGGTCAACACCATCTTTCAAGCAAGGTACAGCAATAGTAAACTAGTGCTGACCTAGCCATTTCACCAAGGACTAGTAATAGTAAACTAGTCAAGGACGCAATTGTGAGGCGCAATAATTTTGGTTCGCGCCCTAGGGCCGCGCGTGGACTCAGTCGGGAGCTCGCTGGGACGCTGTTTCTGTTTGGTTGTCGACCTGGCTCACTCCAGTCCCAGACGCTATTTCGGTTTTTCGGTTTTTTTAGTCCGAACACCAAAAAAACCTAAAATATAAAAACCGAATCGAATACCGAAAACCGGTCAAACCGAGTTGACAGGTTTGGTTCGGTTTTTCTGATCCAATTTTTTCGGTTTGGTTAAGATGTGCACAACCCTACTCTCACAGATGTTGAGTGGGTAGCGGGACTTGTATGTATGTAGAGTTTTTAGATTTTATTTAAATGTGCACATTCCATCGATTTTCCTTCTAGGTCTAGTTGCTTTGGTCTTTTTCATTCTATTCTCCTATGAGTCACTGAGATCACCGGATCTTCTTTACCTATTAGTTAAGTGCTTGTACGTTGCCACGGAACAAAAACATTCAACAAACATGGATATGTGGGGAACAAAGTTATAAAAAAAATCATCGCAACACACATCTATTTCAATTCATATGATATTCAAAATATATAAGCATATCACTTTTCTTGAATCAATTTTCAACAATGCATAGAAACATATTATTTCAAACAAATCTTAGTATGCCATATATATGCATGAAACTACATGACTTAGTGAGTCATACATTGTTACAAGTCTAAACAGAACCACTTTACGGGACCATTGGAAATCTTTGCAAAACAATGACAAGGGTCATTATATCAGTTATAGAGATGGCAAAAAAAAGTTGTTATATGGGTACAACACTACAACAACTTACATCAAAGTATATTGCCCTTGTGAAATGCGGCATGGCAGCATAGATACTTATTTGAGACATGCTATGGTACACAATTGGATCTTGTTTAGAAGAATAAAATAACCACTTCATTGTTTAGAACAAGAATGGAGTTGAAATCTGAAACCACTTGTGAAAAGAGATCACGAGATGGATTGTCACTAAGAGTAGGTTTAGTGAGCTTAGTCGCCTCCACCATTGCTCTCACCAATTTCCTCTACACCTTCTTGCAGGTCCTTAATCTCATTTTCTTTCATTAATTGCTACATCATGTGGAAGATGTGGCTAATTTTCTTTTCTCATGCGCCTTATCTTGTGCACACAAATGCCTAACTTCATGAATGTAACAGCCCAGGTTTTTCTTAAAATAAAAATTAATAAATAAGTAAATAAAAATTAATTAAAATAAAATTTAATTTAAAATAAGTATTTTTGTGCCTAAGTTTTAATTTTGGTTTTGCCTGGATTTCTGTTTTGAAAACAAAACTGTATTTGAAAAAGTATATTAAGAAAAACCTAAAAGTATTATTAAATAAAATGATATTTTGATTTTCGATAAAAATCTTATGTCAAATTAATCATTTGGATTTATTTGGCTCTTATTTGATTTTTCTGGATTTTCTGGAGTACAAAAATGTATTTTGAAATTAAAAAGTATTTTAAGTATAAAAACTTAAATACCAACATTAGTTGGAAGTAATTTTATTAAGTCCAAAATGTGTCCAGGAGGTTCTCTGAATGTTTCTGGAATTTTTGGAGGTATTTTTGTATTTTTCTGAGGCTAAATGAATTTCCTTGCAATTTTTGGAAAAGCTAAAATCAAAAATCCGAAAAATAAAACCCCAGCCCCTCCCACCGGCCGCCACGTGGACGGCCGGATCCTCTCCACGCCGCCGCCATCCCAGCCACCCACTCCACCCCGCCTACCCCCTCCCGATGGCTGCCACGTCGCCCCCTCACTCCCATCCACCCGTCCGCTCCCGCCCTCATCCTCCTCCGCCCGATCTCTCCTTCCCCTCATCTCGGCCGCCCGCGCCTTTCCCCCTCTCCCTCTCATTGCGCGCGGGGCCCACCCGTCAGCGCCTTCCCCTACCTCGCGCCGTCCCCTTCCTCGCGCCGCCGCCGCCCGTAACCGCCGCCCTGCCCTAACCGGCCCTCCCCCCCCCCGCGTGCGCCGCCCACTCCCCCACCTCCTCTTCCGCGCGATGCGCTCCACCCCGCCCCTAACCGTCCCCCACTTCCCCCGATTCCGCTGCAACCGCCGCCGCCCCCGCGCATCTCCGGCGACGAATTCTGGGCCACCCTCCCCTCCCCAGCCCCTATAAATGCCTCCACCGTCCTCCCCTCTCCCCACACTTCATCCTCCGCCACTCCTCCCTCTCCCCCGCCGTCTCCACCGCCGCCGCGCCGAAGCCCGTGCGCCTCCGCCGCCTTGCGCTCACCGCCGGTAAGGCCAAGCCCCTCCCCGAGCTCCCCGTCCCCTCCTCTCCCTCCTCCGCCTTTCGCCGCCGGCCGCCTCCCGCCGGAACGCCGGCGAGCCCCCGGGGCCGAGCACTTCCCCCCAACCAGCCGGCCACGTCAGCGCCCTCGGCCTTGCGTGGCTGCTGACAGGGCGCCACCTCAGCGCCAACACGGCGCCTCCCTGCCCCGTCAGCCACCCGTGCCACCTCAGCCGCTGCCTCCACCCGTGGACCTGGTCCAGGGACCAAGGGCCCACATGTCAGCCTCTCCCCCTCTTTTCCCGTTCAAAAATAATTCGGCCGAATATTAAATCTCCGGCTGACGCAATGCTGACGCCATAAACCCCTTTTCCTTTAGAAAAATAAATCCAGAAAATACCCTTTTTCTTTTTCTCTCTTTTCAAACTCCCGAAGCTCGTTCTCCTTCGTCCTAACTCCGATTTAGCCCAGTCAAATTTCTAAATTCATCAAAAAATTCCCCTCTATCCATTTCTAGCCTCAATTCAAATATTTGAAGTCATTTTGAATTTATTTGAATTTGGTGGGTTATTTTCACATGTAGACTTCGACGATTCGGGAAATTTCTTCGACGAAGATTCAAACCAAGTTGAAGAGCAAGGCAAGTCACACTCCTTGATCATGTTGATCCCAGTTTTCAAAATAAAATTATGTTGTTTTTAAATTATTCTGCATGCATATTTTTATTCAACGTATTTCAATTCAGTTTTAAATTTAGTTATTGCGGCCGCACACCTAAGGAAGTGTGTAACTCGCGTGGCACAAAAGGATGATCGTGTCTTGTGGGTAAAGCTGTACAACCTCTGCAGAATGTATAATCTATCCTAGATAGCCGTGCCCACAGTCATGGGCATGCTGAGTAAGAGTTTTTCATGGATTAGACTTTGCTTTTGAAAAATGATTTTCGAAAACCTTATGGATGGATGGAATCCATGAGAGCATGAAAACCTTGTGGGTGGACGGAACCCATGAGAGAATGGTAGCTTGTGGATGGATGGAATCCGCGAGTGTTTGAAAGCGTGTGGATGGATGGAATCCATACGAGATCTTTTGGAAAAGATGGTCCGGGTGGGATGCCCGTGGATAGGTTGGTGTTTGGTCGGAGTCGACACTGACGGTATTACTTTCTACTACAAGTATTGTTTTTACTTACTGTATTAAATTCAGCAATTTCAATCTACTTCTTGTATTTCTTAAATGTTGTTTTATGCAAACTAACTCTATAAGCCTTCCATTGAAGCCTTTATCATTATGATGCATTTTCCGTGTGACTTGCGGAGTACAAGTTTGTACTCACCTTGCTTTTTTCACACAGAGAAGGAAGACGTCAACTACGGTGAAGATCTGGACGAGTAGGCCGCGTCTTATTGTCGTTTGCCTGTGGGTAGGCTTGGGCTTCGCTTTCATCAGTTTGCTTCCGCAGTTATTTCCTTTATTTATCTTTGCCAATGGGCGTTGATGTAAGACTTGGCCATAAGGCCGTACTCTTTTATTTAATATAAGAAGTCATTTGTGCTTGGTATTTATCTTTGTTGTCACTGTGTGCACTAGCTGATCCTGGACTAGTGCGATTTACACAGAGGATCCAGGAGTCGTTACTCCGGGTTCCGACAATGAATATGCACATTCGTGCTCTAAATCTCTCTGCTCATGATACATCCATGTCAGGAGAATGTTAGGAGAATGATTGTTGTAGCATGGGTACAAGGTATCCTTCTTCATAGGAGATATAGCCAAGAAAACTAAGGAGAGAGAGAGAGCTAGTGATGAAATAAGTAGACCCCCATATGAGTGGGGTAGGACGGGAATTTCCCATCCTACCTTTTAATAATTACAAAAGGTAGGGGTATATTGGTACATTCTTCTATATTATTGGGCCAGTTGCAAGGGTAGGGGTATATTGGTACATTCTTCTATATTATTGGGCCAGTTGCAAGGCCTGGTCACGAGGGGTTGGGCCACCCCTACAACAGGACTTCCTCAACAGCAAGCGCGGAGGTCCCGATGAGTGACCAACTATCCCAGCCCTCCAACTATCCCAGTAATCCACCAGTTGCATCGACTCACTAGTCGGCACCCTTACGCTTGTTGTTGGGGAATGGAGGGTTGGGATAGTTGGTCACGTCAGTATGCTCATCGGGACATCCACTCTTGTTGTTGAGGGAATCCTGTTGTAGGGGTGGCCCAACCCCCCCCCCCCCCCCGCGACTGGGCTTTACAACTGGCCCAATATGTAATAGGCCCAATGTACCCCAGAAATGTATCAATGTACCCCTACTATTTGTAATTATTAAGGGGTAAGATGAAAAATTCCCATCCAACCCCACTAATATATATAAATCCCTAAGAGGGGCATGAGGGATGATCCACTCATTTTATCACCAACACTTTTTTCTTAGTTCTCTTAGCTGTGTCTTCTATGGTGAAGGGTACCTTGTACCCACTGTTGTAGCCATACTACGACAATGATACATCCCTAGCTGTTATGCAAGAAGTTTCATATAATGATACTTTCATTCAGAAAAGTTAACTAATTTTCTGGGCAGTGGACATTAAAAAATTAACCGTCCAATAATTTTTTGAATATGAAGCCAGAGTTGCTGATGATATTACAAAAAAAATTGAGACCAACAATTGATGGTGCACATAACGTAAAAAAACTAAAAAAAATTAACATAATAGTGGCCCTGTAGAATTGCATGTAATAAAAAAAATTAACAAAGGACAATTTTGGGCTAGTACAAATTAACAAAGAAAAATGTCAGACTGTTCATGAAATATTAACAAAAAAATATCTAATAGTTCATGAAATATTAACAAAGAAAAAAATTGATGATGGATAGATATGTAAGATCTGTCAGCCGCCAGGTGACTAACGCGAATGTACTACTACTACAAAAGAATGACCATTGCGCAACACAATTGGATGTGCGGCCAAAAAAAAATCTACAGCACAGCTATGATTTGATAAAATCGGTGAATGCCACATCTATTATCGTAGGAGCACTTGTACACATATACATAAAAAGAGATGGATGGCGGAAAAACAATGTAGAATCGGCTTTTTACATGGTCAGTAACATGTAAAATCGTGAATTCAGTAATAACGGCAAATTAGCAAGTACAAATATCGGCCAATAATTAATTATCTCTTGTGCGCATAGAATTTAATTAGCAACAGGTGAAATGAGGAGAGGTCACATTCGGTTGTTGCCTTGTATATACACCACTAATTGAAAAAGTATCAAAGGAACCCATAAGGAGATGAACCAAAATGAACAGGAAACAACCCAAGAGTATTAGGCCGTTGTTCCTGTTAATCGGCTTGCTAATGCTCAGATACCTTGACTAATATCCAACCTTTTATTGCAACTCAAAAACTCTCCATGGAATGGCAGTTCAGTAACCAGTAAACAATCAGAAGAATAATAGATTCCCACCTGAGCATATTTAGAAGTTATCAAGGTCCTATACTTTTTCAGTTTTTAGTTTCTATTTTTAACTTTTCTACAGTAATTAGTTTTTAAATGGAGTGTCTTTTTAACATATGGTCTACTAGTTAATTGTAGTATATACTGTACCGACTTCATTTATATGCAAAAACCGCATGTGAGTTTCTGTTACTCTGTAATTTCTCGCACGAACAACCCAAAACCATAAGCTATAGCCGAAAGGCATAAGCCATAGCCAAAAAGAATAGGCAAAGACTATTCAAGGATTTCAGGTTTGAAAAATTTCTAAACAAGCATGAAGGTGCCTCAATCTACACGATTACCTGGAAGGATTTCTGATGATGGACACACTTTTATGATCTCTCATCGAGCAAATGACTAACACCTAGGTAGTACAAAAGAATGATTTATATGCAAAAACCGTATGTGAGTTTCTGTTACTCCGTAATTTCTCGCACGAACAACCCAAAACCATAAGCTGTAGCCGAAAGGCATAAGCCACAGCCAAAAAGAATAGGCAAAGACTATTCAAGGATTTCAGGTTTGAAAAATTTCTACACACGCATGAAGGTGCCTCAATCTACACGATTACCTGGAAGGATTTCTGATGATGGACACATTTTTATGATCTCTCATCGAGCAAATGACTAACACCTAGGTAGTACAAAAGAATGATTTCTGAAAGTACCAGATAAAAAAGAATATGAAAAAATAATCAACAATTCAATTCTTCTACAGTTCTCATCAGAATAATGGAGCAATGGTGCAAACGCTTGATGGGTTATGGTCGAACTTAGACGGCGAGTGATGGAGCAATCACAACCAAATAATAGCCTGGTAGCTCTTTCTTAGATTATATAGCATGGCATGTCTTACGTGCAACATAAATTAGTTGTACTTTAGATCAACAGAATCAACAGGAATTAGTTGTGTGCAACAAACTGTTAATAAAAAAAATACTTTACAGACTGCATCAGTGGGCCCACCTGGTGATGTGCAGCTCACCGCAAAGCCTGACTCTGATCGGCTCACTGGACGGAGAAGTTGTGACAACACGCATTCCGCATGTGACTTGGCGTTGTGCTCGCCGCAGAGCTTGGCCGTCGACTTAGACATGCATTTTATCAAACATGTGACAGGCATCTGGCTCAGTGACAGCGGGAGCACTGCAACGGCAGGCCATGCGGGCGCGGTGAGAGAGGAAGAGAGACGCGGTGACCCAAAGTGGCAGTGGGATCAATGTGGTAGCGCACCATGCAGACAGCAATGAGAAAGGGAGATAGAGAGGCAGGGACCTGGAGTGGAGGAAGAGGCCATCATCCTTGCACTTCCCTATTTCCTCCGCCACGACTGAGCTACCACATTGACCACTGGATCCAACCGAGGTGCGCTGCCTCCGACCGGCCCCCTTCGGGCCAAGGTGAGAAGGGAGAAGACGCTAGGTCAAGGGAGACGGTGTGGAGGCACGATGCTGGTTCGGGGGAAGACAGAGTTGGGGGAGGTGGTACCGGGCCGAAAGGGGCCAGTCGAAGATGGCACACCCTAGCTGGATCCAAAGAGGGGCGAGGAAGGCATGGGCTAAGAGAGGTGTGGAGGGAAACTTGGCTAGAGGGGGCTGGTCGGAGGTGGCCCACCCCGGTCGAATCCAGAGACAGCGGAGGGTTTGCCGTGCTAGCGAGGACTGGCTCTAACCGTGCAGATAGACAGCGCTGATTAGGAACTGAGGCAAGGGGAAAGTGGTGTTGAGGTGGGCGGGAGAAAGAAATCAAGAGAAAGAAAGAGGGAGGGAGAGAAAGAAATCGAGAGAAAGAAAGAGGGAGGGAGATGGACACAGGATGCATGCGTACCTTCTCCTAGGTGGAGGAGGCCTCAGCTTGCCGTTGATAACTGGGTCTGAGAGGCAGTGCTGCCGCTGCTAGTGGGGGGAGGCGCGCGGGAGGCTGCACAGCCATGCCGGGACGGTTGGATCTATTGGACTGGCCGCCTGCGGATGTGGTGACGAAGGCGACATCAGGGGCAGGGCGTAACTAGGGCTAGGGTTTTGGGAGGCAGAGCCACGTCGGGACGGGGGATCTAGCGGACTAGCCGCCTGCGGTGGCAGCGACGGAGGCGACATCGATAGTGGGGCAGGGCGGAGTGTGGTGAACGGCTACTATTTTGGAAGGTGGAGATGAAGAGCGGAGGGGAGCAAACTGTAACATCCCAAAATTCGGATGTTCAAAAATATGGAGTTTTCAAACTTTTCTTGCATTTCGTTGGCATTCATATTTTTTAGACTATTTTAATTGAAATCTTTTTGAGTTTTGTGGCGTGCAAATTAATAATCAAGAATAATCCCTAGTGCAAATAATGACCATGTAAATAATAAGAATGGAAAATGACATTACAAATCATGATACCAAAAATCTTGAAGTTCAAATTCAAGTCAATAAAATAAAACCAAAAGAATATTAGACTCTATCTCTAAATGATTAAACCAAAAATTTATTCTTTTAAATTCAACTAGCAAACAAAACCCAAGGTCAAATATTCAAAATTTAAATACAATTCAGAATAAAGTAAAAATCAAAACTAGAGGAATGTTAGCTTTTGTATCTAGATATTTGAACCAAGACTTAAATTGAAAATCCAAAAATTGAATACAAAACTTAAATGAAAATTTCAAATTTTGAAATGTCATGCACAACTCCAAAAATCAGTAAATCCCAATGCAAATTAAAATTTAAATTAAAAATTCAAATTTTAAAATAATGCCTAAGCTTTTTTTGTCTTCTCCTTCGTCCTTCCTCCCATTTTCTCTCCCTGCACACGGCCCCCCTTTTTCTTCTCTTCTCTCTCTCCCTCCTTTCTCCGCTCTCTGCTGCTAGGTCTGGCCCCTGCCTCCCTTCCTTCTTCTCCTCCTCGCTACTCTCTTCTCGTGGCTATGCTCACGCCGCGTCACTCTCGACCGTTCTCTGCCTCACTCTCGTCAGCCGGCCCGCTCCTTCCTGTTCGCCCGTCACCCGCACGTCGCGGCACCTACTCCCATCAACCTCACGTCCGTGCCTATGTCCTGCGTGCGTATCGCCCTGCGCCTACGTTGCATCGCCCCTTCTTGCGTCACCCCGTCGCGTTGCTCTACTGCCCTGACTAGTGTCGCCGCCTATCTCGTCGCCGTCCTCCCCGATACGTGCCTGCTCCCGTCACGCTCCCGATTGTTCCGCGTCATCGCACGTCCGCCCCTGTGACCAGCTCTGCCCTGTCCTGTCGCCAAGTGCTGTGACCATGCCGAGCTGACATTACCCGCACGACCGTCGTAATGAGCCCTCACAACGCCAGCCCTCCCAGCTGACTATAAAGCCCACCCGGGCTTCCAACAGCGCCGCACTGCCCCACCCATTCTCCCACTTCAACAAATCAGTTTCCTGCGCCTCACAACTCGCCGGCGAACCCCTTCTTCCCCAACACCGGCCGGTGAGCAATCCGCCGGTTGGAGCCACGCCGGGTCAATTCCATCGAGCCGAAGCCTCTTTGAAGCAATGCGAAGCCATTCCCATCCTTGGCCGGACTCCTCCTCACCTCTTCTTCGCTGGCACTGTGCACCTCCTCCACCCGTCGCCGTCGCACGCCGCTAGCTCGCCACCGCCGTTCCTGAGCCGGGCTGACCCCCGAGGTAGACTCCTGATCTTGTCTAAATGCTCCCCTCCTATTTAATTGAACTCCAATGCCATGCACCGCCATAGCCACCATTCCCTTGTTCCGTAGCCACCCACGGTCGTCGCCGGCCAACGCTCGGTCGAATTGGCCGACTCTGTCTTGGGTATGCATAGGTGTGAGCAACCCGTTTAGGGGGTGCTCAGCTCTGGCCGTCGTCTCCTCCACCGGCGGCGAGCTCGTCAATGTTGCAATCTTTACGATTGCTCCATGACCTTTACGACCATGTTCACTTCTTCACTGCCGTGGTCGTAACACCCTACGACCACGTTCACTTCTTTACAGTCGTTGTCGTAGCACTTTACGACCACGCCTTCCTGCTGAGTGGCCGTGATCATAATGCTTTACGATCACGTCTGAGATCCTTCACTTGCCATGGTCATAAGTCATTTATGACAATGTTGTCGGGCTTTCGACTATGTAGAAGTTTACGATCAAGTTGTCAGGCTTTCGACTATGTAGTCATTTATGACCACGTTGTCGGGCTTTCGACTATGTAGTCGTTTACGACCACGTTGTCGGGCTTTTGACTATGTAGTCATTTACGACCATGTTGTCGGGTATTCGACTATGTAGTCATTTACGACCACGTTGTCGGGCTTTCGACTATGTAGTTGTTTACGACCACGTTTGTCGGGCTTTTGACTATGTAGTCATTTACGACCACACAGTCAAACTTACGACTATGTAGTTGTTTACGACCACACAGTCGGACTTACGACCACTGAAAATCGTTTACGACCACGCGTAGTCATTTATGACCACTGCATAATCGTTTACGACCACATTGAGTTTTATGACCACTCCGCGCCTTCCGAGTTCAACTGCTCTGCGCTCGGATGTCTTCGACCACTCCACGCCATCTAAGACACTTTCGACCACTCAGTAGACCTCGCCATTCCCGACCCCCTCACTTCTGCTCCCGACTTCGACCACCCTCTCTGGCTTCGCCTTCGACCACGTACGGAATTTAGACCACGTTCAGCTACCCGATCATGGTTGTTTGAGCACCGACCATGGTGTTTAACCACCGACCATGTTGTAATCTTAACCCCTCCAACCACACACAAATTTATGTATCTTTCGACCATGTTCAAATTATTGTAGCTTTTGACTGCCACCATAGCTTTTTGACTACACTATAGAGCTTCCGACCACTCTTGTCTTCGACCACTGTAGGGCATCTGACCACTACAGATCTTCGGACCTCGTATAGCTTTCGACCACGGTGAAAATTTATAATTTTTCGTTCCCTTTGATTCAAACTTCCAGAAGCCCAACCTTCTTCATTCTAACTCCGACTGAGCCCGTTAAAATTCCTAAATTCATCAAAAGTCCCAATCTATCCATTTTCTACCTTTTTATATTTGGGGTTTATTTGAATTTATTTGGATTCATTTATTTAGCACGTAATTAGAAATCGGAGTCCTAAAGAATCAACGGAAAAAGTGAGATCAATACCCAGATGAAGATGAAGGCCAGCAGCTCATGACCATCAAATG
Organism: Dendrocalamus latiflorus; assembly: GCA_017311315.1. Classification (NCBI taxonomy): domain Eukaryota; kingdom Viridiplantae; phylum Streptophyta; class Magnoliopsida; order Poales; family Poaceae; genus Dendrocalamus; species Dendrocalamus latiflorus. The sequence continues at coordinate 44,202,649 of CM029642.1, read as the reverse complement.
ATAAAGTTTTGAGTGAGCTCAAGATCGCGGTAAACTGTGTAAGGCGAGTCAATACTTTGATTATATTGAACCTACATTTTCTTCAAATTATTTCTGTTTTAAATTGTCAAATTGCATGCCGTTACTTCATATGCCAATTATGTTTGCTTTTATGAATTCTAGTTATATGCCCATTTATTTAACTTGTTAGTATTACACTCCTTTGGAATATTTGAATATCTGAGCCTTGTCACCCTAGCAAAATTATAATGGTAGCCTTTCAAAAATAAGTCTACAGTTACTCGCCATGCTTAGTACTACTTAGATACTTAGGGGCACCAAAATGCCCAAGCATCACTTTTAATCATGATAAACTGGTTTGGGAAGTCGTAGTGGGAATGATTGGTATATTTTGGTATGATTATTTTATGCTCCCAAAAACCTCAAATTGTTTATCTATCTAGGTGGATAGTTCGGGGGTATGGTGCAGTGGTGCACGAGAGTGTGGTTAGTGTTAGAATCGCCCAGATGATCCTAAGGACTGAATCTTGTCATAACCTCCTGTGTAAGACAAGTACAACCACAAATCTATAAATTACAACTTGGCTTAGTAGATTTATTGAACCCTAAAAGTCATCTCATTGGTGGAGGAGGTAAGGTAGTGCAAGTGGCTACCTGTGTGACGACTTGAATGGGACACCCGTTGAGGGTGAAGTTTACCATGGCACGCTAGTCAGTGTGGGTAGTCAAGCTACTAGCCGCATAGGGGTAGAACATTCCGCACAACTTATGGGACTCACCGCAAATGGGAGAAGCCCATATGGGTGAGTTGATGGAAGGGGCGAGGTATTTCAAAAAGTTACTGTGATGATCTACTTAACCGCATGACTGAGGAATCGTGTGGAGCAACGAGCGGATTGTCTCTTGTGGGTAAAGTGTACTAACACTACAGAGTGAAAACTATTCGAATAGCCGTGCCCACGGTCAAGGGCAGACATGGAAACTTAACCAAATATAGTTCTATTTCAAAAACTTTGTGGGTGGAATTGGAAAAGTGGAGGGCCATGGAAAGCCCTGATTGTGTTGCCCTGGGTGTCGCGCCCAATGATAATGTAAGCGGTTATAACACTGAAAGGTTAGCATATGGTGCAAAAGTCATGTAACGGTGGATGGAATCTGGATCACTATTATTATTGCATTCTTTCACACATTATGTTTTAGTTCAAACTGTTAGGTTTCAGGAAATTTCCATGTATCATATTTCAAAAGCAATTTATGGCAAATAGAATAACCCGAGCATGTCCTTGATAAGACGTGCATATTATCTAATTGCATCTTGTGTATTGGCTCGCGGAGCACGGTGGATTGTGCTCACCCTCGCTCCCTCAATTAATCCAGAATCAGGAGTCAGATCGCTACGCTTCAGCAATACACCTGGGCATAAAGGTGAAAAAGATGAAGGTGTCAAGAACTAGGTCGCGAACCCCATTTGGTTGCCTGTGGGCACGTCCTGAGGGTCTCACTTGTGTGCTTCATTTTCGCTGCTCATTTTATTGATTTCGGCCTAATCGGCCCATGAGTAAGCTTACTAATATATCTATGCTTCCACAAGATATGTATTTTGATGTTCAGTATTGTATCTGTGAGCACTATCTACTGATCCAGGGAATAGTGCAGTGGAATCACAGAGGATTTCGGATTGTAAAATCCGAGTCCCACACAAACACAGTTGCCGTGCAAATCACTCAGTCCCACATGTCAGCGTGTGATTTCAAGTGGAGGGGTGGTCGCAGATACACCACCAATTGGAGGTGGTGATGAACCACCACTAATAACTCCTTCTTTTAAGTAGTAGAGATAATGGTTTTTGTGGATTGACTTACCTGGATGACAACGACAACAATGCCTTCATTGCAGATTGTGTTAGTGATATGCCCTAGAGGTAATCATAGAGATGATTGTATCACTTCTATATTTATGATCTTTTAAATAATATATTATTTTGTCTCTTGAATAAATATCTTTCGTATTGATCAACAAGTTTCATGGATCATGAATGTGATATCAAATCAATAATGTAGACGCATGTTAGAGAACATGATGTTGAATTAACTTACCATGAGACACTGCAGGTATTGTTATATTCTTAAGCGCCATAAATTGGTCTCATACATAGTGTATATATGATACTTAGACCTGAGATCATCATTGTTTCCAACATGTGTAATAGTTTACTTAGGGGTTAATAAACACTACTCCGTGAGTAAGTGGTTATAATGGTAGCTTTCGGGTAGATTGTAAAACATGTGGAGGAATATGAGAGATCAAGATAGAATTTGCCCCTCCTATATAACAGGAGAGATATCTTTGAGGCCCTCTATGTGGTTAGATTAAGAAAGTGCATGGCCATGCCGAATATGATTGAAGAGTCAATCACAACTAAGTAATCCACTACATGCTCGAGAGAAGGATAGAGCTCTCGTAGGATGGCATGCTTCTCGCCTTGAGTTCGATATTGTATCATGAGGCAAAGGGATCGGTACGTAAGCACCATATAGGTTCATCTGATATGATCTTTATGTATGTTTGGAAGTTCTTACATCCTGCTAGGGATCGCTACCGACTTATGGGTCGGAAAGGAGTTTTTCAGCCCATGAACAAATACACATGAACCTACAAGGTCACACACTTAATGGGCTGGAATGATAAGGGTCTGGATGATAGTTTCCGAGTGGGATTCGATCTCTACTCGTATCAGATATGGATCTGATTGGATGCTTTATAAGGAGAGGTGTGTAGGCTGAGAAAATTATCCCAAAACACACCCGTTGAAACCCTAGCTACCACCTCTCACATCCCTATCATGCGCACTAGTGCTAGCACGCTAAGTATGGTACTTCCATCTCTGGATGTGTGGACCTCGTTAGAGGTGCTGCTGCGACTGCGGCACTGACTGGGATGATTGCGAGGAGGAAACAGTTGACCGAAGGACAATCGACTACTACAACTACACCGACGCGCTCTTCATTGAATCAGCTACTTCAATTCTACTTCCGCTACACTACGCGTCTAGTGGTAACAATCCATGATCTCTTACTCGCATGATTTCTTGGTTTATGTAGTAAAAAAAATTGAATTTGCGCTAGTGTAGCCTAACCATATCCCAACAGTGGTATTAAAGCCAGGTTGTGTAGTTTTTTGATCTAGATTGGTCGCTTATAGTAGTTATATTGTAGTAGTAGATTGGATCTATTACTAGTTTCATATGATAACTTAGATCAGTTCATGTTATTGGATTGGTTTAGGCACTGATTGATAAGATCAATTGGTTTCGACGGTAGTAGATGGGTTCGGACAAGGTATGAATTGATAGCACCGAGTTGCTGTTCTTCTTGGAAACCTCCAGCATCGATCAATATGATTGATCAATGGAAAATCAGGCTGATCAGATTGGTTTAAATTTGGGTTAATGTGATTAATCCGATGGAATTTTCAAGGGCGATTTCGTGAATAGGATTCATGTCCCGAAAAAATTTCCAAGGGCGTTGTCGTGCTAGGTAATCGTACCGCGCATTGTGTTATGTGTTCATATCATGTTATAGAATTGGATTTTGCACATAACTCGTTTTTGCAGGATTGTGTGGATAGTATGGCCCATTATGTATGTGATGCATGCATGACTTTTTCATTGCCTGCATGTCATGTAGCCATGGGTTATATATTATTGTATAACGACCTGCGTGTTGACTTGTGATGCTTGATTTTTCATATGTAATTCATTGTTAGTTGTTAGGATTAATAGCTAAGCAGATGGATGTGGTCAACTCGAGCATTGATGGCTTGGTGGACAGGAAGCTTGGTGATGGAGATTGCCGTGCTAAGGGCCATACTATATCACAGCTTAATATGATTTAATTGTGAATGCCCTGTTATGCTATTATTCATGCTGTTATTATCTTGTGTGTTTTTAACATGATATAATAGTATCCTTTTAAAAAGATTAAGTAAAACTTGATGCCCTTCCAATAATTGCACCTATCAAAATTTTGTACATTAACTAGTAGGTTTACCAAAGTAGAGTACCATTAATTATCTCAATTAGATAGTGTAAAGTGTTGGACACTTCATGCATAATATTGGTTTAACTTGACTAGGCTATTAAAATAGTTTTGGGTCTAGGGGCATAGTGTTGAGGCCAGGACATATGGATGTCACTTAATAAACAAGAGTTGTATGTGATGCAATTAACAAGGGGTTGCTTACCTACGTCGGTAGGTTTCTAGCAGTGATGCCAAAGCTCACTAGGACTTAGTGAAATATGAATCTTGATTCACTATATGTTATTCGAGGGTACAAGATTTTAAACATATAGTGTGAGTATCTTTTGTTAAATTGTTTAGTAGAAGATTTCACATAAAAATAGTACTGAATTTTTGTATATACTTTTTATGTTGTAGACAATGCCACCATCTACTTCGTCCACACCCAGCTTTAACCTGTGATTTATTCTTGAGAAAGAAAAACTAAATGGAACAAATTTCATTGACTGGTATCGCAACTTGAGAATTGTTTTCAAGTAAGAAAAGAAGGAATATGTTCTAGATATTCCATATCCATTGAACCAGCTGAATATGTTACTCGTGCTCAAAACAATAAGTATAAGAAATATTGCAATGACCCACTTGATGTTAGCTATCTCATGCTTGCCACCATGAACTCTGAGCTTCAGAAGCAATATGAGAACACAGATGCCTACAATATAATTGTGGGTCTTAAAGGCATGTTTGAGAACTAGGTAAGGGCTAAAAGGTACAACACCTCTAAGTCATTATTTGCATGCAAGTTAGTTCAAGGAAATCCGGTCAGCCCTCATGTGATCAAGATGATTGAATGCATTGAGAGTTTGGAAAAGCTTAGTTTTCCCCTTAGTCAAGAGTTGGCTACTGATGTGATTCTCCAGTCGCTCCTTCTGAGCTTAAGCTAGTTATTTTGAACTTTCATATGAATGGCATGGAGAAGTCAATGACCGAGTTGCATGGGATGCTCAAGTTAGCAGAGGAGAGTATTAAGAAAAGCTCTAATCATGTGATGATGGTTCAGAAGACCACCAACTTCAAAAAGAAGAATCATAAGGTTTTGAGCAAAAGAAAGGGTACGGGCAAAACTCAAGATGAGATCTTGAGTATCAAATCTAAGCTTCAGAAGGTCAAGATTGGTGCTGCACCTGATGCCATTTGCTACTATTGCCAAGGGGCTGGACATTGAAAGAGGAACCGCAAGAAGTACTTGACAGAACTGGAAAAGAAGAAAGAAAGTAAGACTTCAACTTCAGGTATAAATGTTATATAAATAAATCCTGCTACTTCTCATGTTAGCTCTTAGGTATTTGATACCAGATCAGTTGCTTATATTTGGAATTCGATGCAGGGGCTAATAAGGAGTAGGAGTTTAGCAATAGGCAAGGTTGATCTTTGCGTGGGCAATGGAACAAAAGTTATTGTGTTGACTATTGGCACTTTACCATTATATTTACCCTCAGGATTAGTTTTGGAATTGAATAATTATTATTATGTTCCTGCATTAAGCAAAAACATTATTTCTGCTTCATGTTTGGGAGCAAAAGGTTATGAATTCAGAATAAAGAACAATTATTGTTTAATTTATTTGAATGATATGCTTTATGGTCATGCTCTATTGATAAATGGATTATATGTGTTAAATCTTGAGGATGTGCTTGTGTATAATATTAATGCTAAGAGCCTTCGGCCTAATGATTTGAATCCCACTTATATTTAGCATTATCTTTTGGGTCACATAAATGAAAAGCATATAGTGAAGCTTTATGAAGATGGTCTTCTAAACTCATTTGATTTTGAAACATGTGAGTCTTGTTTACTTGGCAAAATTACTAAGACACCTTTCACTGGTCTAAGTGAGAGGGAAAATGACTTGTTGGCCTTAGTACATTTGAATGTATATGGACCAATGAGCTCAACGGCCGGAGGTGGTTTTTAGTACTTCATAACTTTTATCGATGACTTTGGTAGATATGGATACATCTACCTAATGAGATATAAGTCTAAATCATATGAAAAGTTCAAGGAATTTCAGGATAGGGTATAAAATCAACTTAGCAAGACAATTAAAACCCTACGATCATATCGTGGAGGTGAATATTTGAGCCATGAGTTTGGTAATCATCTCAAACAATGTGGAATTGTTCCACAGCTAACTCCGCCGGGAACACCTCAATGGAATGGGTGTCTGAGTGATAGAATCAGACCTTGTTAGACATGGTTCGATCTATGATGAGCCAATCTGATCTGCCATTGTCTGTTTGGGGGTATGCTCTAGAAACAGTTGCATTCACATTTAATAGGATTTCATCAAAAGCCGCAGAGAAGACACAATACGAGATATGAACTAGGAAGCGTCCCGAGTTGTCTTTTCTCAAAATATGGGGTTGTGAAGTGTATGTAAAACGTTTGACATCTGACAAACTCACACCCAAATCTCATAAATGCTTCTTCGTGGGATATCCTAAGGAACCTAAAGGATATTACTTTTATAAAAGGGATGAGAACAAAGTGTTTGTTGCTCAAAATTGTGTCTTTTTGGAGAAATAGTTTCTCTCAAAAGGAGTTAGTGGGAGCACAGTGAGACTCGAAGAAATTCAAGAGACATCAGAAAATGTTTCAATTCCTACTGAACCTCTATAGACTGTACAAGATGTTGTAGAAATTGTGGAAGAGCCACCAGCCCCACGTAGGTCTGAAAGGCCATGTCATTTGCCGATAAGGTATCAACATGATATTTTATTGTTAGACAATGATAAGCCTAAGACTTATGAGGAAGCGATGATGGGCCTGGACTCTGAGAAATTGTTTGGAGCCACGACATCCAAAATTCAATCCATGTATGATAATTAAGTTTAGAGCTTGGTTAATCCACTCGATGATGTAAAAGCTATTGAGTGCAAGTGAATTTTTAAGAAAAAGATAGACATGGATGGAAATATTCATATCCATAGGCACGATTGGTGGTGAAGGGTTTCAAACAATTTCAAGGTGTTGACTATGATGAAACCTTCTTACCCGTTGCTATGTTTAAGTCTGTCTGGATTATTCTAGCTATTGCTGCATTTTTCGATTATGAGTTATGGTTGATGGATGTCAAAACGACTTTCCTAAATGAAAACCTAATTGAGAATGTGTATATGACACAACTTGAGGTTTTTGTCGATCCCCAAATTGCTATAAAGATATGTAAGCTTCAGAGATCTATCTATGGACTGAAGCAAACGTTTTGGAGACATTTGTTTTGATGAGGTGGTCAAAGGGTTTGGCTTCATCAAGAATGAAGAAGAGCCTTGTGTTTACAAAAAGGCTAGTGGGAGCACACTTATTTTTCTGGTCCTATATGTTGATGATTTTATTGATCGGAAATGATATTCCTATGCTTGAATCTGTCAAGTCTTTATTAAGAAATAGTTTCTCTATAGAAGATTTAGGAGAGGCAACATATATTTGGGCATAAAGATTTATAGAGATAAAACTAAAAGGCTAATTGGTTTAAACCAAGATATGTACCTTGATAAAATATTGAAGTGGTTCAATATGCGGGATTCCAAGAAGGGTTTCTTACCTATGTCACATGATATTAGTCTTACCAAGACTCAGTGTCCTTCGACACCAGATGAGTGAGACTGAATAATAAGATTCCATATGCTTCCGCCATTGGGTCTATCATATATGTCATGCTTTGTACACGCCCAGATGTGTCATATGCTCTAAGTATTACAGCAAATATCAATCATATCTAGGTGAAAGTCACTGGATAGCTATAAAGAATATCCTAAAATATTTGAGAAGGACTAGGGATGTGTTCCTTATTTATGGGGTGAGGAAGAACTAGTTGTAAATGGTTACATTGTTGCTAGCTTCCAATTGATAAAGATGATTTTCGTTCAAAGTTTGGGTTTGTGTTTTGTCTTAATGGAGGAGTAGTGAGCTAGAAAAGTTCCAAGCAAGAGACGGTTGCCAATTCTACAACGGAGGCTGATAAAGAAGTTCATCTCTAAGCTGAGTATGATTTCTAGTGCTTCTAGTCCAATGAGTCTCTATTGTGATAATAGTAGAGCCACTGTGCAAACCAAGGAGCTTAGATCACATTAAAAAAAATCTAAGCACATACTTCGGCGTTTTCACCACATTCACGAGATTGTTGGTAGAGGTGATTTAAGATATGCAAAGTGCACATGGATTTAAATATTGCTGTTCCGTTGACAAAGCCTCTTCCACCTTCAAAGCATGAGGCGCACACAAGAGTTATGGGGATGATTGTATCACTTCTATTTTTATGATCTTTTGAATAATATATTATTTTGTCTCTTGAATAAATATCTGTAGGACCCAGATTTTACAATCCGGCATCCTATGTGATTCCACCGCACTATTCCCTAGATCAGTAGATAGTGCTCACAGATTACAGTTCTGAATATCAAAGTACATATCATGAGGAAGCATAAATATAATAGTAGACTTACTCACGGGCCGATCTGGCCGAAACATGAAATTGCAGCAGCGGAAATGAAGCACATAGGTGGGACCTTCAGGACATGCCCACAGGCAGCCAACTGGAGGTTCGCGATCTAGCTCTCGACATCTTCATCTTCTTTGCCAGCATGACCAAGAGTATTACTGAAGCGTAGTGATCTGATTCCTGATTCTGGATTTGTTGTGAGAGCGAGTGTGAGCACAAACCACCGTGCTCCGCGAGCCAATACACAGGATGCAAATAAATAGTATGCATGGCTTATCAAAGGAGAGGCTCATGTTATTTTATTTGCCATAAATTGCTTTTAGTGACATTATTATTATTTAATCATAGTGTTATTATTGCTGCCTAAAACTCCACACAGCGACTGCTATAATTGACTTAATCCACCGAAGATACACTTTCTTTATTGATTGTTGTCTAAGACTCTAAATAGTGAATGTAATCATTTACTGAACCCACCGAACACATACTTTCTATATTGAGTGATGTCTAAAACTCCAAACAGCGAGTGTAATTATTTATTTAATCCACTGATCAGACAATTCCCATTACATTGTCTAAACATTCTATTAATCACATCGGGGTTACTATTAATCACATCGGGGTTACTAACTCCCATATGAATCTAAATTTTTCCACCAATTCATGGATCCAATCTTGGGTTCACTGTTTACCAATTTCTTTATTTTAAATCCACCAACATCTTGTGTATTCTAAATTCCTAACAATCCAATCTTATGGTTGTTAATCATCAACTCTTCATTTCTAAATTCTAATGATTATCCAACATAATTGCTTTTAAATCCACCAAAATCATTCATATCGAGATTTTCTAACTATTCAATCCTTTTGTTCTTGATCCAAAACCATAATTTACTCTTCCAATAATCAATCTTATTTTCCATTATCTATCTCTAACTAGTTCACTAGTATACCTCCACCAAGAATATCGGTGATCAAGTCTACGATTCACTATTATACATCCACCAAGAATATCAGTGATCAAGTCTACGATTTACTAGTATACATCCATCAAAAATATCATTGATCAAGATTATACTCCAATAATTGTTATCATTCCTCCAAATTCCCAAAAATTCAATTCATCCATCTAGTATTTGATCAAATCCTATTAATCCCATTATCGCCAACATGTTCCAGGAATTTATATTAGTTATCAGTGTTGTAATCCAGCAATTACCTTTGCACTACCTATTTCTCCAAAAAATCATTTAAATCATCTATCTAACATATATATTCATTTAGGCTCCACCAATTTATTTCTCCCAGAATCTACACTATCATTTCCTTTTTATGATCGAATGAATCCACCAACATCTTTATGTGTTTACCACAAATAGCCATCTTCTTTTCTTACGACTATATTTATTCTTCTGATATTTTATTTTGTGAGAAGTATTATCATTATTTAAAAATATAATACATAGAAATTTCCTGAGACCTAGCAGTTTTAAACGAAAACATGATATGTAAGAGAATGCAATAATAATAGCGATCCAGATTCCATCCACCGTTACATGGTCTCTGCACCATATGCTAGACCTTCAGCGTTGTAGCCACTTACATTATCACTGGGACGACACCCATAGCAACACAAATCAGGGCTTTCCACTGCACTGCAGTTTTCCATTCCCACCCACAAAGTTTTTGAAATAGAACTATATCTGGTTAAGTTCCCATGTCTGCCCATGACCGTGGGCACGACTATTTGAATAGTTTTGACTTTGCAGTGTTGTACACTTTCACCACAAGAGACAATCCGCTCGTTGCCCCACATGATTCCTTAGTCACGTGGTTGAGTAGACCATCACAGTAACTTTTCAAAGTATCTAGCCCCTGTTGTCATCTCACCTTATGGGCTGCTCCCACTTGCGGTGGGTTCCATACAATGCACGGGATGTAACCATGTCTACTAGCGCAGCCGGGCTCCACTCCCCACAAGCTAGTACGGCTAGTTACTTCACCCTCCACTCGGTGTCCTTTTAGGCCTCCCTTTGCCCTTGCGTATCCACTTCTTTCCACTACCGGTGAGATGAGTCCGGGGGTTTCGATAAATTTACTTAGCCAAGTTGCACTTTGCATACTTGTGGTTATACTATTTTACATAGGAGGTCATGACAAGATTCGGTCCTTAGTGGTATCTGGACGGTTCTACCACTACCCACTTTGTGCTTCCACTGCACCACTCACACCCTCGAACCAACCGCCCAGATATTTAAGCAAGTTAGGGTTTTGGGAACATAAAATAATCATACCAATATATATCAGTCATTACCACCATGACTTCCCAAACAAGTTTCTCATGATTAAAAATGATAATGATGCTTGGGGCATTTCAGCGCCCCCGAGTATCTATGCAGTACTAAGCATAGCGTATAATTACGGACTTATTTTCGAAAGGTTACTATTATAAATTTGCTAGGGTGACAAGGTTCACATATTCAAATATTCCAAAGAAGATGTAATATTAATCAAGTTAAATAATGGGCATATAACTAGAATCTTAAATTAAACATGTATTTGCATATAAAATAGCAGCATGCAATTTGATAATTTAAACAAAAGTAATTTGTAGAAAATGTAGGATCAACATGGTCAAAGTATTGACTCGCTTTGCACGGTTTACCGTGGTCTTGAGCTCACTCAAAACTTTCTCATTCGAAGGTCCCGAGCTTCTGGTCTTTATCTTCACCTCGATCTTGGCCTCGCTTGATCTACTGATTCTTTGGGACTCCAATTTCTAATCATGCTCTAAACAACTGAATCCAAATAAATGCAATAACTCAAAAAGTCCAGATAAATCCAAATAAACTCAATTTAGTTTTATTATGAGTTAATGAGTGATTTGAGGTAAGGTCAATGGGGTGCAGAGTGTTAATGGAGTCAACAGAGCTTGAGCAAAGTGAGGAAATGATAACCGGGAAATCCGCCGAGACGGGTGTCAAGGAGGGTTCGAGATATAGGAATATTCACGGAAATATTCCTCTTTTGGTTTGAGGATGGCTAGGTATAGCCGATAGTAGAATACCATGGGTCGATCTTTTATTTAATAACTTCTTTTATTATTTTCATATTTATTAAGGGAGTTCCATGAGTCAAACTGGACATATGGGCAGGTGTATGAATTTATTTGGGTGTTCAGTATTATACCAATTGAATGTTGACATTTATAGGTTTATAGTAGGGGTTCCATAAACGATGTATACGACTTTTAGCTTATCGATTTAATTCATATTACTATCAATTTGATAGGTAGCATTTTATGTGGTCCTACTTAATTAATCGTTTAATTGGTTAAATGTTCACCTCAGCATATATATATAATCTAGGGCTTGTAGTACCTATTAATTATGACCCTTTTAAGTGGAGGCGCTCTGGAAATAACCGATGACCCCATGAATTTCATTAGACGTGCCAGTATGCTCTTTAATTATAGATTTCCTTCGGATTTGACATCATTAACATTTTATCTACACCTTAGTTATTGTTAGGCATAACTTTATTTTTAGTTCAAACTTATTTATCTGGGGACGAGCTTGTTATTTGGGGCCATATATCAATATTGTTGCTTAATTAAATTTACTACTTGAGATTTGCTTAATGGCGGTATTTCAATGTTAGGACATATATTTTAATTACAATTAAGGGTAATCTCTAATTTAAAGCCTTGCTTTTACAGCTAAACATGATATCTAATGTCTTTATGAACTTTTGGATAATTAACCAAAGTCACCTTTTATTAATACTTTTAATTAAAACTTAGATTTTAGTTAAATGTTCCAAACTACATTAATTACTTATATATAAAATTTAATCTATTACTAAATCTCTAATAATCTTATTTTATATCCTAATTAAATTTATTATCTTCCCTAGATTATTTCCAAATTTTTCCTTAATTTTTACTAATTAGAATGGATCAAACTGTGGACCTGAGGGCCAAGAGCTTAAGGCGTGCGCTCGGCTAGCCAAGTGGGTGGGATCGCTAGACTGACCGAAGATGGGTATGATACTAGAAGAGGTGAGAGGCGGTGAGGCAAAAACAGAGCACCTCCGGCGGCCCTCGGCGCTGAATTCGCCGACGACAAGCAGCGGCGAGGGAGGAAGGGGTGACCCGCAAAATGGGTTGCCCGGAGCACGGTGTCAGCAGAAGAAAATAGGAGATCGAGCGGAGGAGGAAGAGCCAGCGCGCGCCTGCACGGGAAGAGGAGGAAGAGAAGAAAGGGAGGAGGCAGGGGGCAGGCTGGGCCCGCAGGTAGGGAGACAGAACGGGAGAGAGGGAGGAGGAAAAGAAGAGATGAAGGCCCACATGGAAATGAAAGGAAAAATAGGAAAAGGGGGAAAGGGCTCAAGCAAGGTTTTGAATTTTTGGATTTTAATTTAAATTTCTATTTCACAGTTATGAGTATTAATTTTAAATTTTTGCATGACATTTAAGATTTACATTTAATTTTTCACTATTTAGATGTAAGTTTTTAATACTCCTTTGGCCATTGCGACTCTTTTATTTAAGTAAATTGGATTTCAAATTTTTGTTCCCTTTACTTAATACTTTAAATTTTAATTTGTGTGTAGGTCCTTGGATTTTCTATTGTTTTTAAATTTGGATATTATTTCTCAATGTATCAATTTTCATGTTACAACTCAAAAGAGTTCAAAGAATTATTCAAAAGAAATTTTGAACACCAGCAAAATGCAAGAAAAGTTTTTAAAAATTTCATATTTTTGAACATCCAAATTTTAGGATGTTACAATATCTTTCGTAGTGATCAACAAGTATGTGACTTATTCGCGGAACTCTTTATTCATGTTTTGATGTTATTCTAAATTATCCCTAATCTTATATCATTATGTGGGGACAATTATGATTTATAGATCAGCAGATGTATTGATTGATGATCATATTTCACAGATCATGGATATGGGATATCAAATTAATAATGTGGACACATGTTGGAGAACATGATGTTGGATTGACCCACCAATGAGACACTACGAGAATTGTTATATTCTTAAGTGTTATCATTTGGCCTCATACATAATGCATGTAGGATCCTTAGACCTAAGATCATCATTATTTCCTATATATATAATAGTTTGCTTAGGGGTTAACAAACACTACTCTATGACTGGGTGATTATAAAGGTAGCTTTCGGGTTTTTGTGAAATATGTGGAGGAATATGAGTGACCAAGATGGAATTTGCCCTTCCCATATAACAAGAGAAATATCTCTGGCCACTCGATGTGGTTGAATTAAGAAAGTGCATAGACATGCCAAATGTGGATGAAGAGTCAATCACAATTAAGTAATCCACTACAGGTTCGAGTGATGGATCGAGCTATCATAGGATGGCAAGTTTCTCGTCTTGAGTTCGATTTAGTATCATGAGGCAAAGGGATCAATACATAAGCACTATATAGGTTCATCTGATATGATCTTTATGTATGTTTGGGAGTCGTTTTGTCCTGTTAGGGACCACTACCGACTTAGGCTGGAAAGGAGTTTTTCGGCCTATAGCCAAATACAAACATGAACCTACAGGGTCACACACTTAATGGGCTGGAACGATAAGGGACTGAATGATAGTTTCTAAGTGGGATTTGATCTCTACTCTATCAGATATAGATTTGATTGGAGGCTATATAAGGAGAGGTGTGGGAGCTGAGGGAATTATCCCAAAACACACCTGTCGAAACCCTAGCTGCCACCTCTCATATCCCCTGCCGTGCGCGCTGGTGCTAGCATGCTGACACACTGTGCTCCATCCCTGGACGTGTAGACCTCGATAGAGGCGCTGCTGCGACTGCGGCACTGATTGGGATGATCGCGAGGAGGAGACGGTTGATCAGAGGATGATTGACTACTACCACTATATCGACATGCTCTTCATTGAATCGACTACTTCAATTCTACTTTCGCTACACTACGCATCTAGTGGTAACGATCCATTATCTCTTACTCATATGACTTCCTAGTTTGTATGGTAGAAAATTTTAATTTGCGTTAGTATAGCCTACCAGTGTCCCAATAGATTGTCACCGGCGTTAATTGGGTAAATGTAAACATTTTTTGGTTTTCTTCCTAAGGACAACATTGCTACTAGGACGGGGTCCTATATAACTATAGTGCTATCACTATGGTGCTGTCGTGATCATTAGCAATCATATTAGATCTCAATGATTCATCAAGGATGGCAAAATAGTCTAGCACATTCATGGACTTAAGGTCTTCATGGAGTTGAGGTCTTGATGGCAACAAATTGTTATTTCAGGCTCTACGGTTTTAAAGTTGAGTACTTGTATATTTTAACATTGTGTCATTGTTATAAATAGGAAGATCTTTAAAAAAAATGGTAGAAAAACCGAGCTAGACTAGCAACCAGACATAATTTCAACATTCTGGAGAGTTGATATATGTAAGTAATATCATAAATATTTGAAAAATGGCAAAATATCTCTGTACTATTGTTTTTTTAGATCATCCCCATAGTATTGTTGAACACCGACTTTGTGAGCATACCACTTATAAGCTTACCAATTACCACTAACTTTGAACATGCATGTTATATATAGGGTAAAAAGACATGTGAGAGGCAAAAATCAATGCAGATAATAAGCAAAAAGGCAATGCATGATCACAAGGAAACACACAAAGAGTTTATACCGGTCCGAACTCTCTTCGAAGAGTAATAACTGTACTATTGTTTTCTATCACAATGATGATGAATGCGGATTACTATGGGGTCCTGGACGTTGGTCGGAATAATGAGCAATTCTCTGTATCTTTACAATTATAAAAGAAGGAGTTGGTGTTGGTCCGACCTCTCTCACCCCTTCTCAGGAAAAAGGATTTAACGGGCCACTTCTCACTCTCTCGTCATTTGCAGTTGTAGTCTATCGGGCCGCCACGACTACGGTGATCTCAACGAGCCTTGCATTTCCCAGCTGGTTGTACCAATGCCATGTGCCCACTCGCTATAGCTGCCATCCAGGACGAGTCGAGACCATAGCCAGCCGCAACATTGTGAATGGATGGCAAGACATCAATGGGTATATATGAGACAAATTCTAATCCAATTTTCTTGTTCTGCTGATTTCTAATGCTCTATTGCTTATTCATGGATGCTAGAATGAGCATATTGAAACCCTTTCCGCAAAGCTGCACGTCATCGTGGCCATTCGTGATGCGGTGTGAGGCGAGTTTGAGCGGAGATCATGGATACATACAATGATGCTAGACCGCGCCACAGCCAAGTATTGCAGTCATCGTTTGACACATCCGAAGGCACTTTCTGCCCAGAATCGTTTCCATTTTTGACATACTCTATACTCCCTAGCATTATATACGTATCTTTCCTTTTTGCATCATGGTTGCTAACTATTTCCTATACAAACAGTTTTTTTTCCTTCATGGAATTTCACATGTCATTAAAAAAGGAGTATATTTCCTTTACTAGCGCATTCTTGCTTGACCTCGAATTTACCTTCTTTATTATGTTACCTTTTCATTTTTTTTAATTTCCCTTGTACCTTTTATGGTATACTTAATGGTCTCATACTCCCATTTATGGTATACCTTTTTTATATAATCTAAATGCCTCCATGTATATTAGGTGCTTGAAAAAAATTCTAGCAGTGCAGATGGAAGGTGTGACCAGTGATGCTATGCTTTCTATAGTTCTTGAGCACCAGAGTGCTAGGAAACCAATGTACTATAATTTATGGAAGAGTTCTATTATACTTATAATTTTGTGCTTACTAGCTGAATGTCTGTGCGTTGCTATAGATTTTAAAATTTTATCATACTATATGTTTGAAACTAACGGGTGATAAAATTTTTTAGAACATGCATACAAATATTATCTAAAATTTTTTAAAATCCGTAGCAACGCACGTGCATTCAGCTAGTCTAGCCTAAAACTAAAGTGATGATAGAGTTCAATCTGCTCTTGTTGCCATTGCTGTAGTATCAATGCGATTGAATGACATAAAACATGTTCTTCCCTAATAAATATTTTAGAATGTTTAGAAACTTTTATGCCTAGTTTTCATATTTTTCAATACTCATCTTGTTTTCACTATATATTTGGCCTAAAGTATGTAGAGCATGTTGTCTAAGAACACCACAGAGTTTATAAGTTGAATGCATAAAATAAGAGTTTTATTTATTTTAAAATGAAAATAAAGAGTTTACAAGTTGAAGAATTACATAAGTGTTTCATTAACAAGCAACTCTATATTGTTAAAATTAAAAAAAAAACTCTATAGCCAAGTCTCATAGTGGATGTTACTATGTAATGTACATATCTTAGTTTAGTTTCGCTATTTTGCGGCGCTTGCCAGATTGTTCTCCAACAGATGCCTGCAATTGCCATCGAATCGAGGGAAATTGAGTGTAGCCATCGATGCAACTACAGAGGACATCTCGTGCGTCTGCTACTTGGTTGGCATCACGCAACAAGAGACGAGCAACGCTCATGTCCCCATTTCCCCTAGGGCGTGTGCTGCCACCCTCGCAGTAGCCCCTGTAAGTTCGAGCTCTATTAAATTGGTTTTAGTGATAATGACAAATCCAATTATGAAACTAAATTGTTTATTGATTATGATATTACTTAGTTTTATTTGGATAAAAAGTAAAAAAATCATAAGAGGTATGTATTCGACATCAAATTCTTATATCTTATTGTATTACTTGGATCCAAAATATATATTGAACTTCAACAAATAGTCTAACTTGAATATATACATATGTTTCCATTATACATTCTTGTGTGCACACATTTAGGTAAAACTCACTCTATGTTTTATTGTTTTATTAGTATTGATCCATGTTCCATTTCTCACATATTAAGAATCTTTACTTTGAAACATATTCCTTGAGTACATATAGCTTGTGTAATTCATATATACTTATAATTAAGTTGTCATCCAGTTCCTCTATTATGTATTAATGGTTGAATGATTAATAATAACCGGATGAGTAAGCTTTGCTAGCAATTAATCTCAAAGATAAACACTCACTCTCAAATGAATTAATTGTTTAAAAAGCTTATCCTAGATTATACAACTGTTGTGTACATGTTGTGTACTCGCAAATCAACTTTTATCTCATTAATTATTGAGATTGTCATGAATTACCAAAAAAGAAAGATTGTAGAATCTAGTCCCACCATTATGAGTTAATGGTGAAATTTTGGTAATTAATGACAATTGATTTGTGACCTAGCATTTTTCATGAGTTAGATGAATAGGTTATTTCCACAAATAAGGATGACTTCATGTAGTGAAAATCATCAAGTCGAGATGACATATAGAAGATGACTTCATAAGTTGAAGGCTATCAAAAAGAAGATACATCATGAGTTGATGGATGTCCAAGAGGAGATGATCATAAGTTGATCATCAAGTCAAGAAAAAGCCCATTATGTTTTAATGTAGCTCAAGTGAAGTATGCATCATAAGTTAATGTATATCAAGACAATAACCTAGACTTAAAGTGAAGATGCGCGAGATCAAGTTTCAAGAGGTTGCTTATGGCAAAGGTATGACTAGCTTGAGCTAAGAATATGTTCATAGTTTTTTACTGGTCTTGGTGTTTAGTTAGAATACCTGATTGCTAGTATAGGTTATCGTATTATTAAGAGGAGTCATGTCTAGTAGCTTGAATCTCACTATGTGTTGATAACTCAACCTCATTTGCTCTAGCTCTCCGTAGCATGATGCTTATATTTGCGAATATGTTTTGCAAATATTTGAGGTTCGTGTGTTGAATCCTTGTAACATAGTACTATACATTGTAAATGTATTTTGCAAATATTTGAGGTTCATGTGTTAAATCCTTGTAACATGGTACTATACATTGTAAATGTATTTGTAAGTGTTTGAAGTCCTTGTTTCCTATTCCTTATAGTATTAAGCTTATATTTGCAAATGTGTTTTACAAATAGTTAAAACTCATACAAAATCGCTGTAGCATGTGACTTAGGTTTACGAATGTGTTTTGCAAACATGTTTAGTCCATGTACCTAAACCTTGTGTCATGATTTCAAAAGTGTGCAAATGTGTTTTGCAGTTTATTGGGAATTATGGTTGATCCTTGTGTGCATAATACTATAATTTGCAAATGTGTTTTGTAAGATTTGTTGAAGTATATGCACTTGTCAGTAAAATTGAAACTACCGGCCTATATGGTGCGGTACTACTGTAGATTGAAACTACTAACATGTGTTGCATGGTACGACCAAACGTAGGTACTACCAGCTCTATTTGAGTGGTCCGATCGGCTTGCGGTACTACCGGCCTGTGTGGCACGGTACTACTAGAAGTTGGTACTATTGGCATGTGTTGCGCGGTACTACCAGACATCGGTAGTACTGACTCTGTGTGAGCAGTACTACCGGACTTCGGAAGCTCCAAAAATCCTGTTGTACGTTTTTTCCAGAGAGACACCTTTGTGGGAGTTTTCTCCTCCTCATGAAATTGGTCCGCATGTGTGGAGCGGTACTTCCAATGATCAGTAGTACCGAAGTTTGTGCGACGGTACTTCTGACTTTGCTAATAATGACTAGTTTTTTTACCGTTGTGAGGGGAGCGGGATTTTTTCCTGTGGTACTACCAAAAATCCTGAATTTTTAGGGATTTTGCTTCCAACGGCAAGTTTTTGTGGTGTGGGTATATATACCCCTTATGGCCATTGTAAAAAGGTTTGCTGCATCTTTTGACACTCTCTTGAGCTAGTGTGAGGTCATCCTCTTAATTGTGCTTGTGTTGCACCTTGTGAGCAATGAAAAAGGCTCTAGATTGCATGTGTTGCATCTAGAAGTGGATTTCATATCCAATTGAGCTTGTGCATTCGTTGCACGTGGTCAGAGTCAAGTAATGAGCCTGACTTGTTACTCTTGGAGTTTGCTAACTTCTAGACAACGTTGGAGCCATCGTGTGTGGTGACCTTCTCAAAGAAGATTGTGAGAAGATCCGGTGAATTGTAAAGGTTGGAGCTCACGTACCCGGTGCAGGAAAGAGCTACCACTAGTGGAATTAAGGTGATTGGATCAATTCGTGGAGCCAATCCAATTCGTTTGGGCTTACGTAACATGGACTAGGGGAGACAGGCAAGTCTTGGAACACCACGGTAAAAAGTAACCATGTTAATTGTGGTTTGTTCTCTTGTGCTCAATTTAAGTTCAAGCAATTTACATTCATATAATTAAATTGATTACTTATCATCCTAGGATTGCAAATCTTGACGCAGCATTAAGATATTGACCTAGTTAATTTAGGCTTTATTTGTGCTAAACCAATTTGAGTTAAGCTTCTACTTTATAAACTTGGTTTTAGCTAAATAAGATTAGATTGAAATTAAAGGAAAGACTCTGCCTATTCACTCCTCTCTAGTCTACCTTCTCGATCTTACAATTGGCATTAGAGTTTGCTCTTTCATGTATTTGGCTTCACTGTCTAGAGAGTTAAAGGATGGTGACTAGAGATATAGTACACTTCGGTGAGACATCTCTATTTAATGATACGAATTATGATAATTAGAAAATCCGCATGATATGTTATTTTAAGGCTATGAGCCCAAAATATGGTGGATTGTAGATGTAGACTTTTCTCCTTCATTTGATCCTCTTGCTCCAACAATTGAGGAAGAGAAATACTCACATCTTGATGCTCAAGCAACTAACACCTTATTTATTGCTTTGAGTGCAGAGGTGTTCAATACAATATGCAATCTCGAGAGCGCTCATGAAATGTGGATGAAAATCCAAGATGATTATGAAATGTCCACCTCAACCGATGAGGATTGCATACAAGAGTGGATGTCTAAAGAAGAATGCTTAACCTCTAACTCTGACAATGATGACTCCATAAGTCCTTCCACATCAACTCATTACTTCATGGCTAAAGTTAACAAAAAGATAATTAATGATGTTGAGCCTACATATGATGAGTTGATGGATATGCTAAAAGAGCTTAATGAATATCTTGGGAAAGAGAAGGCTAATTATAAGATTTTTAAGAAAGAGCATGACTCTCTTTAAAATGATTATAATGTGCTAAAAGATGAGCTTGTGATTCACCTTTTCAAGGAATACTCTAAGCCTAAGGTGGATATACGCATTGCATGCAATATACTAGATGATATGCCATGTGTAGCTCCTAATTCTTGCATTTCATCTAAAGTCAGTGTTACAATTTGTGCAACACATCCGTGCGGCCGACATCACCTTTTCTTGCCTCGGGACTCACTTTTTCTTTGCTTGGCTCAAGAATCCAGCAAAAAAACAAGGCACTGCTATACTGTTTCCTGCGGCTGCTGTGCTGTTTTTCTTGCTCCGATTTGCTGCTGCACACTATTTCCGCTCGGACACAGAAGCCTCGAGAGATCTGCCTTCGGAATTGAAGAAGCTCGCCGAAACGAATCGCTGAGAATGATTTTTTTCAATGCACTCAGCTATCAGGTAGGCTCTGATACCACTAAATAAGAGAATAAAGAAATTCAGAAATTTCTTCCGTGTTCTCTCAGATTATTTGCGATGTGTGCGTTTTCTCCTGGGTCAAAATTGTAATAAGTGGCATCAGAGCCTAAGCAAGAAGAGAGTTGTTGGAAAAAAAATTGTCTCGACGATTCCATTTTCCGCCCATCTCGCGCAGTGCTCCTGAGGCATCCACGCGCATCGTACAGCTATAACAGCGAGCGGCGTCAACACGCAAAGAAATAAAGCAACTAGTAGCCTGAGCGATCACAGCAAGCAACAACCAGCGATGAGAAAAAAATCGCTGAGTCGGCGTTCGGACGTCACGCGCGTTCGCCCCAAGTCGCGTCATGTTCGAGTCGACGTCGTCTTCATCTCAGAACCGGAGTTCTGCAGCGACAACTATCCCTTGCGGTTTGGTAGGAGAGAGAAGCAAAACGCAGCGAGTCACGTCTTTGGCTGTGGAGAAAAGGCAACTGTGATAGAAGTTAAGCAACAGCACAACAAAAGAAAATAAAAGTGCACGAAACCCGAGCTAAGGGCTACAGTTAGTGCTCATGCAAGTGATAATGAACTCCGTAGTGTTTTTGATAAGATCATGTCACACTATGAATGCATGGTGGTTGGAAGAGCATAATAAACAAATTAATGAACTAAGGGCACAAGAGCCGAGGAGCAGCAGGTGACACCAAATTCTTGAGCAAAGACAGAGCAAGTTTTTCGTCCATTGCAGCCACAAGAGAAAAAGAAAAAACATCGTAGTTTTTTCCTCTGTTTTCTCGGTTCAAGAGCCGCTTCAAAATAACCTAAGTTCTTGATCTGTGCTCAAGATCATGTGCGTACTCCGGGAAGTGGTGTCAGCGGTGACAAGGCATCATCGGTATGATGGCGAATGAGAGTTCCGCTGTCTCGCTGTATTATCCGATGCTCATGACGAGTAATTATGCAGCATGAGCAATCAAGATAAAGGTGTACATGAAGGCTCAAGGAGTATGGGACGCGATTGAGAACGGCAACGTCTATGTGTCAGCGTTTTGTGTCAAGTATGAGTTTAATAAGTCGTAGTTGAGTCTGACTGCCTCAATATTTTAGAATCTTTGCATCTGGATGGACCCGTACCAGTTGAGTTGAGTTCCTACATGTAGGTTGCATGTAGAACGCTTCATGTAGAGGCGTGGCTGGTAGTTCATAATACATTGAGACAAAAACTAGAGTATGTCGAGTCAAGATTAAGGGGGAGATTGTTAGAAATAATCTTGACTTCAAGTCCTAGACGTAGTAGAGTCCGTCTCCGTATGTAACTCAAGTTGAAGTTGAGTTCAAGTTGAAGTCCGAATCGGAATAGGAGTTGGAGAGTATTAGCCTATATATTCAGGAGGCTTG
Source organism: Dendrocalamus latiflorus (assembly GCA_017311315.1). Taxonomy (NCBI): domain Eukaryota; kingdom Viridiplantae; phylum Streptophyta; class Magnoliopsida; order Poales; family Poaceae; genus Dendrocalamus; species Dendrocalamus latiflorus. Next base: position 44,180,230 of record CM029642.1, on the reverse strand, counting down.
TACCCAGTTTTAAATGCAAGCAAGAGAGAAAACAAAGAAAGAGGGGGAGCAAACAAGAGAATAAAGAAATTCAGAAATTTCTTCCATGTTCTCTCAGATTATTTGCAATGTGTGCGTTTTCTCTTGGGTCAAAATTGTAACAGTCAGCATATCCACCTCTTGTGATGATTTAATTGATATGACTTGTTGTTCTCAATTAGATGCTTCTATTTTCTCTATGTATTGCAATACTAACATTGTAGAGAAAAATAATGAGCTCAAAGTCCAAGTCACAAGATTGAGAAATGACTTGGAGAAGTGCTGTAAAGGGAAGACCTCTCTTGACAAACTCTTGAACAATCAAAGAAAGTCAAATGACAAGAGAGGTATCGGCTTCATCTCCAAGAAAAAAAATAGCAAGACAAGGCATAATGCAAGACACACACAAAAATATGTCAAGTGCCATTTTTGCAATGTGAAGTGTCACTTTGCCTCGAAGTGCCCCAACAAGATAGATAACAAGATGAAGTCATTAAAGAAGAGGCAAACTGGCAATGAGCACGACAAGAAGAAAAGGAGTAACAATTTTCAAACTTACTATAATTGCCTAGAAAAGGGACATTTTAGTAAGGATTGTCCCAAAGGTATCACTTTTAAGCCTATTATCTATAATGATCATTATTTGCTTAGGAATGCTATAAATGACAAGTGTTTGCTAAGAACGTTAGTTCACAAAATTTTAATGTTAGTGCTATTTGGGTGCCCAAATCTATTGTGACTAACATTCATGTACCCAACCAAGTTTGGGTACCATAATGCACATAAACGTGTGTCTTTGTTTATACTCATGCCCGTATCTTTGACAGAGAGTGCGCGCGCGAACGTGTGTCTTTGTTTATACTCATGCCCGTATCTTTGACGGAGAGTGCGCGCATGGAGGAGAGTGCGCGCGTGAACGCGTGTCTTTATTTATACTCATGCCCATATCTTTGACAGAGAGTGCGCGCGCGAACGCGTGTCTTTGTTTATACTCATGCCAGTATCTTCGACAGAGAGTGCGCGCGCGAACGCGTGTCTTTGTTGCGAAGAACAAAAATTTGTGCAAACGGTGAACTTTATTAAATTCCCGTTTGCGCGGGTGAGCGATTACAAAAGAGGGGGGATACCGGCCACTAACCGCTATGAGGACGGGGCGACCGCTGACGAGCCGCTGCTGCCGGGGCAACCTTGTGCGCGAGGAACACGAGACGCTCTCGGGGGCCGCCCGAGGGCTCCGCATCTGCACACCCAGCTTAGGTGCCTTGGCGAGCCGCGTGGCATGGACCTCTGGCGCCAAGCTCTATGTGCCGAGCCATGTCCTGGTCGCCGTGGACGATGATGACGGCCCGCGGTCCGGGAAGCTTCATGCACAGGAAGCCGTGATGCGGGACTGCCCCGAGGGTATTTAGGAGCGGCCGCCCTAATATGGCGTTGTAGGGGTATGCAATGTCGACTACATCGAAGATGGCGTCTTCGCTCCTCACGTTGTCGTTTTGGCCGAAGGAGACTTGGAGGCATATCTGGCCCAAGGCGCGCAAAGGCTGCCCTCCAAATCCTTGCAGCGGGATGCCTGACGGGCCCAATCAACTCCGAGGGATCCCCATTTGGTCGAAGGCCGCGGCGAACAGGATGTTCGCGGAGCTTCCTCCATCGACTAGGACTCGCCTGACTTCGCATCCGGCTACAAGGACCCGGACGACCAAAGGGTCTTGGTGGGGAAATTCCACGCCCTCGGCGTCAGCGGGCGTGAATGTGACTTCGTGTTGTGCCCATTCCGGCGGCGCCTGCGCCGGGTATGCCGCGACGTGGTGCAGCTTCCTCGCGTAAGCCTTCCATTGCCGCGCCGAGGCGAACTCCAGCGAGGAGCCTCCGGAAATGACGTTGATGATCCTGCGCTGGGCTCCTTCCGGGGCTTGTAACTGTAGGAGGCCCTCCCGAGGTTGTTGCACATGTGCTTGAATTCGCAGGAAGCCTTCCTGGGGCTGTATTCCTTGGTCCTGGGGGTGTTGGACGTGGGCCACAACGGGCGCGCGTGTATCCGGGTTTTTGTCCCTGGCACCGCTCTGCCGTAGCGCTGCGATAGTGGCGCAACCACGCGTGTCATGGTTGCCTCGGCCATGGATTTCGCACCACTACCCGTGGTGCTGGTCGCCGTACTCTTCGCGGGTTCTGTCGTCGCGACCCCGGCCACGTCCCCGTCCTCGGCCTCGGCGCCCTATGCCTCCGCGGCCTGCGGAGGCGTTGTCTTCGGAGCCGCCCTCGATGTCAAAGATGTAACGAGGTTTCCTGGACTTACATTGGTCGCGCTTGGGCCTATCGCCTAGCTGGTCATTGTGTTGGGGGTCCTTGCGTTCGGAGGCACCCTTCGGCTGCTCTTGCTTACGCTTACCCTTCGAAGAGCCCCGCTTCGGCGAGCCTTCGCTCTTTGCCGAGCCTTCCACCTTGTTGGTGTCGGAGTCATCACCGTTTCGCCTCCGCGCATCCTCCTCCGCTCTGGCGTACTCTTCCATCTTATCGAAGAGCTTCCCGACGGTCTTATTGGGCTTGCGCGCGTTGTATTCGGCCATTGGCCCCGGTCAGAGGCCTTGTATTGCTGCGTTGATGATGGTTGTTTCGTTGACGTCCTTGACCTGGTAACGTACTTTCGCGAAGCGCTTGAAGTAGTCCCAGAGCCTTTCCTTGGGTTTTTGCTTCACTGCGAAGAGCTGGTTCGCATCGACACGCTCGACGTAGTTTCCCTGAAAGTTGTTGTAGAGATGGTCGCGGATCTGTTCCCACGCGTAGATGGACTGTGGTTCAATGGTGAAGAACCAGGACAGCGCCACCCCTTGTAACGCGAGAGGGAGTCCTTTTGCCTTTGTGGTGTCATCTCTACCGGCGGCTTCGATAGTGGTCTCATACACGCGCACGAACTCTCGCGGGTCGGAGTCGCCTTTGTAGGCCTCGATGACGCTCGGAAACTTGAAATCTTCAGGCCATGCCGCCTGCTGGAGGCCCGCAGAGAGCGAGGACTCCGGGTCTACGCGCCGCAATGGGACGCGACTGGACGTAGGGGCGTCGCGGCTATCCGCCCTTTCCGGAGCAGGTTCGGATGCCACCGCCGGGGGGGCGTGTTGGCTCCGAGCCTCTTGCATGTCCCGCACAGCTCCGCGGAGGTCCGTTAGCTCCCGCTGAAATGCGCTGAGGGCCGCCAGCAGGGCAGTTTCCACCGCGGGCGTGGCCGGGGCCGTCGGTGCGCTTGGTGGTGCTATCGGCACGGTGGTGACCACGGCCTGCGCGCCCAGGCTGCCCGCTGCGTTGTCCTGGAGGACCCTGGAGCCGGTGACGAGGTTCGCGTCGCCGCTGGGGCCATTCACCGCTTTTGCGCCAGGTGGAAAAACGGATGCGCCTGCGTTGCCATCGCCGGGGTTGGTCGTCGGGGCAGTGCTGGTGGGGTCGGGCGTTGTGTCGCTGGCGGGGTTGGTCATCGCGTCGCTGGCGGGGTTGGGCGTTGCGTCTGTGGCGGGGTTCCCGGTCGCACCTGCACCACCGCTCGTACCTGCGGCCGCTAAAGCCGAAGCCCTCGTGCTGACGTGAGACTTCGCCGCTTCCGCCCTCTTCTTCTTCGCCGCCGACGATGAAGCTTTCTTTGGTGCCATCCTTCTTCAGACCTAGGGGCTTGTTCTTGTCCTCCCCACAGATGGCGCCAACTGTTGTGGTTACAGACCAAACAAAGAGAGAGTGTGGTAGTGGAGAGTTGAGTAAATGAATGGCTTAGGGCTTTCCCCATGGCCTATGTCCTACATATATACATCCACCTGGGGAGTGCTTTTACAGTTACACCCTTACACATGAGTACTCCCCTCAGGGGTACTTTTGTCACTGTACATGTCCCATTCTGGGCCTTACATTCTCTTAACAGGCCTGCTGGGCGTAGGTGGGGGCCACCCCTACAACAGTTATTTAGAGAGGCATTGGAGGCATGACTTATTCATGAAGAGGTGAATTCAACCATGTGCAAAATGGGAGCTAGGTTTGATGATGATCTTGCCACATCATGAACCAATACCATCTCGGTAACAAGTACTTACATTGCACTATTTAGCCCCCTAGCCTTGTGTTGGTTACTTTACTTGCAAATCTTTTAAAAGGGGTACTCTTTCTCTTGTTCTAAAGTTTATTAAAAGGGGAACAAATGATACGAACATGTACCCTATGCATACAACCATATTTGCTATACTTGTTGTTCCAATTATAAGAGCTCCTACACATCACTTAAATTATGAGGTGAGCTCGTTTCAAAGAGATTTTACTTTATTTGATAAAGAACTTATGATATTACATAATGAGAGTTTGTTGCGTTTGTTATCATGTACCAAGATTTATGATCAAGATCATGCAATACGTGATGCTACACCTATGTTAAAACTGAGGACAGTTTTCTGTCAAGAAGGGCAGGATGATGTGACCACGCCACCAACACATACGACCATAGCGGTCAATACCAAGATTGAACTAAAGGTGAATTCGTTTCTTTTGTTTGGATTTTTAATGGAACAAAGATATGACCAGCAACTAGACAATGCTAATATGGACACAAATTCAATTTAGCAAACCAAAACTAACAGATTGAAAGGCACAACGGGGTTTGGACAGCAGAAATCAACTCTTTTTGTGGGGCAATTTTTTTTGGACTATAGAAAATAAAAACCAATCTACTAACTAGGGATACAAGAATTACCTCACGGGCAACCGTTGCTCTGATACCAACTGATGTGACGATGGCCCGATCTTCCGAGAGGTACAGATAAGTCGATTATGGAGATCTCGACGTTGATGATCCAAAGGCTCCGACCAAAACAGATCGAACCCCTCGCAATCTCTACACCATTGCTCCGTTGGTTATGAACCGTGCCGAACACGATTGACCTCGCCAAGAAGGCTATCTCCTGCAAGCGAATCGAGAACACAAGCAAGAGAGTACAAGATGCAATCTGAAATTGTGAATAAAGATTAAGTTCACAAGTTGGGGTTTCTCAACCGAATATGCGGCGAAACTGCTAAGCAGAATAATCTCTTAAAAAAACCCAAGGAAAATGAAAGGGGTGCGACCTCCTTAAATAGGGGAGGGGAAAGCCGCACTTATCTAATGACAAGGGATATGGTACTATTCGCGGTTACTGTTCACGCCGCCATGGTACTGTTCACGTGAACAGTACCGGCCCAAATAGCCCAAGTTACAAGGCCCTCGGCCCACTTTGACTCGGACTGGAAAAGTGACGTGACTTATTTTGCAGTTTCTGATCTGCTCGGATGGAGTTTGGATGGGAGACTAGATCCATCTGAAAGTAGACTCCAAGAGCTTTCCAACGAGTACTCACGGGCCCTGAGAAGCCTTCTGGATCAAAAGTTATGGCCGTTTGAAATTGACCTGTCAAGCTGAATCCGAATTGATCTAGAGGCCGAATTGGATTCCAAAACCTGTCCAACTTGAACCCTTGCTTCAATTGGTTCCAAAGTGATGTGGTGCTACAAATATATATTTTTTCATCATTAGGTAGCATCATATTCTCATTTAAAATGTGTTGAAGTTGAAGAAACGAATTCACCTTTAGTTCAATTTTGATATTGACCGCTATGGTCGTATGTGTTGGTGGCATGGTCACATCATCCTCCCCTTCTTGACAGAAAACCGTCCTCGGTTTTAACATAGGTGTAGCATCACGTATTGCATGATCTTGATCATAAATCTTGGTACATGATAACAAACGCAACAAACTCTCATTATGTAATATCATAAGTTCTTTATCAAATAAAGTAAAATCTCTTTGAAACGAGCTCACCTCATAATTTAAGTGATGTGTAGGAGCTCTTATAATTGGAACAACAAGTATAGCAAATATGGTTGTATCCATAGGGTACATGTTCTTATCATCCTCCCCTTCTTGCAAACAAAGTCGTTCTCGGCTTTTGATAAGCTGAAAAAATGGTAACAAAGAAGCCAAGGTGTATGCATGGTATATGTATATGCCATCCGTTTTAACCGTTCTTCGTTGTTGCACAATTAATGTTATAAAACAGCAATGATCATAAAAGCTCGTTGTATTATTAACCCAAGAGTAATCATATATGTTAATGAGCAATTCAAAATTTCTCACACAGTAATTATTGCAACTGGTTTTGCAAATGTAAGTGAAGCATTTATGCAATTCAAATCTTTGAATTTGTAAACTTGTAGTGGTGGCACATATGGGCAAAACTACAACTTTTGGAATCAAGCAAAGTTCATCTATATAATCATATCTCAATCGAACAATAGCAAATTCATCTAGTAAGAGTGAAGAGCTTTGTATGTTCTGCTATAATGCATCATCTTTATTCAGATTGTCTATACTAGATGGTGCAAAAAGAGATGAACACATATGCATTGAATGAGTACTAAATTTTACTTCCCTCTCACATTCAACATGATTCAGCATACAAGAATTGTTGTCCCAAACAACAAGTTTCAATTCATCCATGTGATCGCAAGTTATGCATATTCGATATAGAAGAAATTGATTTTCCACACCATAATCTCCAATCAAATTAAACTTATATCCAAGGGTGTAGGTACTAAATAAGAATTTCGAACATGCAAGTTCAGAAACTTTCTCCATAGCATGTGACAATTTCATAGGTAGATCTAACATGATGTAACACAATGAATTAGCAGGAGAAATTCTAGTCAAAACTTCTTTATGTGTTATTAATTTAACATGTGCAAAATTATGAGAATTTAGATCAGCACATGGTTTATTTAAGTTAACACAAGGAATATCAAAAGATTGCACTACAGCAGGTATATACTCACAAGGTTGCTCTATGTCTTGTTGTAGCACCAAATCAATACCGTGAGCGATGATAGTACCATGTTCTTTACCTTTTTGGCTCTTCTCGGATGATGTAAGTGCATCCATCTCCTTATCTTCATTCTCAACCAATGGGGTCAGTGATTCAATCAGCTCATGCTCTTCTTTGGCATGGCTCTCAACTACCTGCAAGTTGTTAGTCACAGAAAATGGACAAACACAGGTTTGTTCTCATGATCATCACCATTACCTGCAAGGTTAGCTGCAAGAGCATATTCATCCTCAACATCACTAGCACTTACATAACCACCATCTTCTGTCGCAATGTACGCCCGCTGACTGGTGCAATCTCTCATGACGTGGCATATCCCTTTACAACGGTGGCACACAATACCCGTCGTACAGCCCATGGAAACAACCGATGAAGAGCTCTGTGCTGGTGCTTGCACACTAGTAGATTTGCTCGTCTCGGGTGCGCGTGATGGTGGCGGCGGTGCTGCTGAACGCGCCCTACTCACAGAGAGTGCAGCAGCTCGACAAATAGGAGGTGGGGCTATCTTGGCTTGCCCAGGCGTTGATCTCGATGTAGATGTACCTCCAAAGTTGCTCCTTGTCCTTTGTTGCCTACCTTGCAATTCTTTTTCTGCCAAACAAGCAAGCTGGAACAACTGGTTGACAGTAGTAAAATCTTTATAATCAACAATGTCCTGAATTTCACGCCGTAAACCCCCGTAAAAACGACAAATCTTATCCTCCGTTTCCTCAACAACCCCACAACGCAACATGCCTATTTGTAGTTCTTGATAATATTCCTCGACAGATTTATTACCTTGGTCTAAGCACTGCAATTTCTTATACATTTCATGTTTAAAAGCAGGAGGAACAAATCTAGCACGCATAGCTCCTTTTAACCGCTCCCATGTATCAGGTTGTAAACGCATGGTACCCAGTTCATTCCACCAGATAATAGCAAAGTCCTTAAACTCACTAGTAGCTTGTCTAACTCTATGTTGTTCAGGAACCAAGTGAGAATTAAACTTCTGCTCTACCGTCATCTCCCAATCAAGATATATTTCAGCATCATAAAGACCAGAAAAAGATGGAATGGTAAATTTGACTTTAGCAAAAGGGTCATGATTAGAACGATCATTGTGGTGCTGAAAATTATTACCTCCCATACCGTGACGGTTTTGATGTAGGCGGTGTCGTGGGCGTGCATCCTGGGCAGCAAATGAAGCACTGACGTCGCGGTTTTGTCTCTCATTATCATCTCCCTCCTCACGATCTTGGCCTGCATCGTGATCATACTCGCGTTCATTGTTTGGTGGCCGATTCACCATTCTTTCAAGGCGTGCAGTGAGTGTTGTAATACTCTCATTGATGGAACTGATGGAGCGCTGCCATGTGTCCGTCGAAGCTTGAAGCTTCCTATTGATGCGTTATCCATCCAAGAGTGTCATGAGCTCTCCCTTTAAAACACACACTTGATCATCAGACGACCCACCTGTCATGGTTAGTAGAAAACAAAAGACAACACAAAGGTATTATCCCTATCCACTACTAGGTGGTGGAAGGTGGAATCACACATTCTCAAGCGTCTTACCACACTCTTACAAATGTTCTTACCAATGCAGCAGGTGGTACAACCGGTGGCTGGTTCGTGACACCGTGTCGAGCGTGGGTACGATTGCAAGAGGGAACCTGCTCTGATTAAGAGTAGGTGTAGCTTGGAAGGCACAATATGGTAGCAATGGAGAACAATCAGTTAATTTCAGAATTGCAAAGAATTGAATTATAGTTTGTATCTAGCACTTAGCCTATGTTGCTGATCAACCAAGAATGGAAGAAGGCTAAAAAAAAGTGTATGGCAATGTGTATGAGTGGTAAATACAAGATAATTCAATCCAAAGCAATTTGGATTGAAGAACACAAGGATTGACCCAAAACTAAAAACTGAAGATTTATGTCCACTGGACAGCACGTCGGTATTTTGGCCGTAACTTTTTGTCAGATGCCTCTTTTTTATTGATTCTTTTTTCTCTATTTTCTGACGACTTTTTATACAGATTTTCTTTTGGGGCCAACTTCTGAAACCCGACACAGAAATTCGCACAAAAATCACAACTGCTGACTGTTGCAGATTCAAAACAGATAATTGGGTCAACTTTCACCGCACATATCTCTTAACTGCCTTGCTGGAATGACGTGAAATTTTACAGATAGATGGATAACAAATTTTTGAATCCAATGGCGGTGGTCTCACTCAAAAATATCTTCCGAGAGATACAGATAAGTCGATTATGGAGATCTCGACGTTGATGATCTAAAGGCTCCGACCAAAACAGATCGAACCCCTCGCAATCACTACACCACTGCTCTGTTGGTTATCAACCGTACCGAACATGATTGACCTCGCCAAGAAGGCTATCTCCTGCAAGCGAATCGAGAACACAAGCAAAAGAGTACAAGATGCAATCTGAAATTGCGAATAAAGATTAAGTTCACAAGTTGGGGTTTCTCAACCGAATATGCGGCGAAACTGCTAAGCAGAATAATCTCTTAAGAAAAACCCAAGGAAAACAAAAGGGGTGCGGCCTCCTTAAATAGGGGAGGGGAAAGCCGCACTTATCTAATGACAAGGGATATGGTACTATTCATAGTTACTATTCACGCGGCCGTGGTACTGTTCATGTGAACAGTACCGGCCCAAATAGCCCAAGTTACAAGGCCCTCGGCCCACTTTGACTCGGACTGGAAAAGTGATGTGACTTGTTTCGCAGTTTCTGATCTGCTCGAATGGTGTTTGGAGGGGAGACTAGATCCATCTGAAAGTAGACTCCAAGAGCTTTCCAACGAGTACTCACGGGCCCTGAGAAGCCTTCTGGATCAAAAGTTATGGCCGTTTGAAATTGGGCTGTCAAGCTGAATCCGAATTGATCTAGAGGCCGAATTGGATTCCAAAACCTGTCCAACTTGAACCCTTGCTTCAATTGGTTCCAAAGTGATGTGGTGCTACAAATATATATTTTTTCATCATTAGGTAGCATCATATTCTCATTTAAAATGTGTTGAAGTTGAAGAAACGAATTCACCTTTAGTTCAATCTTGATATTGACCGCTATGGTCGTATGTGTTGGTGGCGTGGTCACATCATCCTCCCCTTCTTGACAAAAAACCGTCCCCGGTTTTAACATAGGTTTAGCATCACGTATTGCATGATCTTGATCATAAATCTTAAAACATGATAACAAACGCAACAAACTCTCATTATGTAATATCATAAGTTCTTTATCAAATAAAGTAAAATCTCTTTGAAACGAGCTCACCTCATAATTTAAGTAATGTGTAGGAGCTCTTATAATTGGAACAACAAGTATAGCAAATATGGTTGTATCCATAGGGTACATGTTCTTATCATCAAATCCCTCGCCCTATTCTAGCGGGTTTACAACGTTGGATCGCCTGGGGCTAGAGCAAGCAGTGGCATCAGCTCGTCCCTCGGGATCTTCGTGCTTGCTACTAGGGGACAAGGGGCTGGGGCAATTAGTCATGTCAACTCACCCCTCAGGACCTCCACGCTTGCTATCGAGGGAGTAATGTTGTGGGGATGGCCTAGCCCCAATATAGGGATATGTGTATAAAGGAATGTACCAATGTACCTTCATATTTTGTAATTATCAAGGGGTAGGATGAGAATTTTCCATCCTATCCCATTTATGTATATAAACCCCCAAGGGGGTGTGAGATGGCAAGGCCCACTTATTCGTACTCACCAACTATCTCTAATTAGTCCTCTCATATACTATTTGGTCAGTAGCCACAACACATACATTTAGGGGAAGTTCACTCTATGTTTTGCAGTTTCATTAGTATTGATCCATGTTTGTTTTTCCACATATTAAGAATCTTTACTTTAAAACATATCTCTTGAGTATATAGCTTGTGTAGTTCAAATATACTCATAGTTGGGTTGTCATATAGTTCATCCATTACGTGTTAATGGTTGGATGATTAATGATGACCGGATGAGTAAGCTTTCCTAACAATTAATCTTGAAGATAAACACTCACACTCAAATGAGTTAATTGCTTAAAAAGCTTATCCTGGATTATACAATTGTTATGTGCATGTTGTATACTCACAAATCAACTTTTATCTCATTAATTATTGAGATTATCGTGAATTACCAAAAAAAGAAGATTGTAGAATCTAGTCCCTCCATTATCGTGAAATTTTGCTAATTGATGACAATTATTTGTGGACTAACATTTTCCATTAGTTAGATGAATAGGTTATGTTTCACAAATGAGGATAACTTCATGTGTTGAAGATCATCAAGTCAAGATGAGAGATATAAGATGACTTCATGAGTTGAAGGTTATCAAGATGAGGATGCATTATGAGTTTATGCATGTCCAAGAGGAGATGATCATGAGTTGATCATCAAGTCAAGAAAAGGCACATCATGTGTTGATGGAGTTTAAGTGAAGAATGCAATCATGAATTGATGCATATCACGACAATGACCTGAACTTGAAGTGAAGATGTACGTCATCAAGCTTCAAGAGATTGCTCTAGGCAAAGATATGACTAGCTAGGGCTAATGATGTATTTCAGTCTTTTACCAGTCTTGGTTTTTGGTTGGAAAACTGGATTACTAGTATAGGTTGTTGTACTATTAAGAGGGGTCGTGTCTAGTAGCTTGAGTCTCATCATGTGTTGATATCTCAACCCTACTTGTTATAGCTCTCCATAGCATGATGCTTATATTTGCGAATGTGTTTTGAAAATATTTGAAGCTCATGTGTTGAATCCTTGTAACATGGTACTATATATTGCAAATGTATTTTGTAAGTGTTTGAAGTCCTTGTTTCATATTCCCCGTAGTATTAGGTTTATATTTGCAAATGTGTTTTGCAAATGGTTAAAACTCATATAAAATCCTTGTAGCATGTGACTTAGGTTTGCGAATGTGTTTTGCAAACATGTTTAGTACATGTACCTATACTGTGTCATGATTCCAAAAGTGAGCAAATGTGTTTTGCTTGTTGGGAATCATGTTTGATCCTGATGTGCATGATATTATAATTTGCAAATGTGTTTTGTAAGATTTGTTGAAGTATATGCACTTGTCAGGAAAATCAGAACTACCGGACTATGTGGCGCAGTACTACCGGAGATGAAAACTACTAGCATGTGTTGCATGGTACAACTGGAGGTAGGAAGTACCGACTCTATATGAGTGGTACGATTGGCTTGCGGTACTACCGGCCTATGTGGCGTGGTACTACCGGCATGTGTGGCACAGTACTACCAGGCATCGAAACTACCAGCTTTGTTTGAGTAGTACTACCGGACTTCGGAAGCTCCAAAAATCCTGTACTACGTTTTTCCAAAGAGACACCTTTGAGGAAGTCTCTTCCTCCCCATGAAATTGGTAGTTTTACATGTGTGGAGTAGTACTTACGATGATTGGTAGTACCGAACTTTATGTAGTGGTACTTCCGATTTTGCTAATCATGACTACTTTTTTGACCGTTGTGAGGGGGAGAGGTAGTATCGGACTTTTGCTTGTAGTACTACCGAAAATCTTGATTTTCCAAGGGGTTTGCTTCCAATGTCTAGTTTTTGTGGTATGGGTATATACCCCGTTGTGGCCGATTAGAATGTGGCTTGCTGCATCTTTTGACACAATCTTGAGGTAGTGTGAGGTTCTCCTGTGTTGCACCTTGTGAACAAGAAAAAAGACTCTAGATTGCATGTGTTTTATCTAGAGGTGGATTTTGTATCCACTTGATTTTGTGCATTTGTTGCACATGGTGAGAGTCAAGCAAGAGGCTTAACTTGTTACTCTTGGAGTTTGCCGACTCCTAGACGGCATTGGAGGCATCTGTTGGATCAAAAACGGCAACAGATGGGGTGAATGGTGCCGTTAAAATTACCCCAAAAGTATCCACACGCAAATTTTGCTTCTCCGATAGCTATAGTAGCTATGAAGCAAGAAGCTCGAATGCTTACTGGAGAAACAAACTCGGACTGACAGCTTTACTAAAAGGCCAATAGCCAAATCGACCAAAGAAGTGAAGAAGACTCGATCGAAAGGCTGACAGAAAAGACTAACAAGCACTCAGCTGAAACTCTGCAAAGAAAAATTGAAAAGGTACATGGCTAAAAATTATGCAGATAAAAACTGAAAATACACTTGGCTGAAAAATCTGCATAGAAAAACTGAAAAAGGGAGCAGCACAGTATATCCTAATACTGCTGCTGAAAACAGACAAAAGAAGACCTAAGAGAAACCATTCCGAAGGCTGCAGGTATTGAACTCAAAACAGAGAAATGGACCGGCTGCAAAGAAAAACAATAAGAGGAGAAAAGCATAACTGAGAGAGAAGGCAAAGAGAAAAGAACAAGTGCTTGCTGCCCTTCTTTAGATAGAACTTCTAATTCGGCTAGCAAAGAACAAAACAAAAAAACTGCAAACCGAAAACAATGAAAAGGAGATTCAAACTGAAATTCCTTCAATCCTCAAGACAAACTGAGAGCAAAAGCTAAATGAAACAGGAGACTAAAATCTCAGCTCGAAAATGAACCAAGGGAAAGAACAGGAGCTGACTGCACGGCAACTAAAAATTGTCAACAGTAAATACTTGAAGTTGCAGCCGAGAATTCAGAAAAAGCCGAATGAAGGCACTCTTTCTCTGGACACTTGATTGAGATTTCAGTTAAAACAGCAAGAGCTTCTCAGGAAGAGGAACAAGCAGACAAGGAACAGTCTCGGCCAAAAAGAAATAGACAGAGCAATATTCGGCTAAAAGACTGAAATTTAGAACAAGAACCCGAAAGAACAAAATGATGAGCAGAGTGAAACCAAAGACTGGACAGCTTGGGATTCTCATGTCTCTAGATGATGAATCTTTTGATTTCTGTAGGGAGACATATCAGGAGAGAAATTCACAAGGCTAGAATATCATTTTGCTGAGAAAATCATAAATATGCGAGTCCTCTGCCTCCTAGTACAATAAACCCTAGAAGTACAAGAAAATAGAGGATTTGAGGCGCACAACTGAGAGAGGAAATCACTCATTAAATCTGATTTTTGCTCCTAGAAATTAACTGACCAATTGGTCTAGAATCATATTTTCATCACAGAGCAAAAGATTAGAAGCTACTTTCTAAGAAATTCGACACAGCCCAAACACAAACAAGAACATCAAAGCACAGAGCATTGAAACCGAAGCACAAGAAGAAACAGAGACTCAGATCATCTCAAGCACATAAAGTCTTCTCATATTGAAGCAGCGAGATGTGCGATTACAAAGGTTTGATCTTACAGCCCACTCTCACATCATCCCCATATGCATGTACATAAGGGAAAAACAAGAACCAACTCACACACATGAGAGACAAAGCCACAACAATACTCTGCCCAGCCTCACCTACTCCCAACAGAAAGAAAAAGAAGGAGACACAAAGCAAACAACCCTAACTGCCTCTACAAGCCATCAGGAGAGCCAATGCACTAAAAACCCTCTCACCAGACATGCCTCCACCAGGTGCACACCACCTCTATATATAGCCTTTGGTTACCGGGTTTCCAACCCGTTTTACCCGCTAATTCCAAACTAAAACCGCTTCCACTTGTGCAGCCCTGCGTATTTACCAAAACTCCCATCCTACACCTTCCGGGAAGCTTCCACATTTCTTGCCGTCCAAACCTCGCAACCACCTCGAGTCCTCGTCGTCTTCGGCACATCCCGACTGCTCCGACCTCAGCACCACCTGCGCCTAGTCCGGTCATCCCGTGCCTCGCCACGACTCCGTTTCAAGGTCCTGCAGCCATCATAGACAAGAAACAAATCACATAGCACCGCTCAATATAGTATAATCAACAATTGCATTAGCGAGAATTCTTAAGCACAAAATAGCCCAAACCGGTCGACAAGAAGAATAAGCGCCCAACCAAGTTCGACGAGGTTCGACCGAACCCGATTGTACCACGCAACGACATGGCACGAACCACACAAACCAAACTCAAACTATCTAGAACACGTGTCAATTACTCATCACAAACATGGGGTCACAAACCACATGGTCTCTCAGCATCGTACGCGGTGATCTTCTCAGATAAAGTTGTGAGAAGACCCAGCGAATTGTGAAGGTTGGAGCTCACCTACCCAGGGCAGAAAAGAGCTACCACTAGTAAAATTGAGGTAATTGGTTTAATTCGTGGAGCCAGTTCAATTCATTTGGGCTTATCTCAACGTGGACTAGGGTAGATTGGCAAGTCTTCGAACACCACGGTAAAAAGAAACCATGTCAATTGTGATTTGTTCTCCTGTACTCAATTTACATTCAAGCATTTTACATTTATATAATTAAATTGATTGCTTGTCATCTTAGGATTGCAAATCTTGACATTGCCTTAAGGTGTTGTTGCATTTAAGTGAACCTAGTTGATTTAGGATTTATTTGTGCTAAATCAATTTGAGTTAAGCTTTCACATTATAAACTTGATTTTAGCCAAATAAGATTCGATGCAATTAAAAGAATGATTTTTAATCTGCCTATTCACCCCCTCTAGTTAGCCTCCTCCATCTTACTCCCCTTGCCGCTATCACCCCTCATCATAGTCCCCACATCTTCTCGCGTACCATCAGCATGGAACCCAATCTCACCACCGAGTCATCCTCACCGACAAGTTAGAAAAGTCTCCGATTCAATTTGAAAGTTGGATTTAGAGTTCGAAAGTTTGGGTTTCTATTTTTTATTTTTCAGTCAAAAGTTCTTCGGTCTGATTTGAAAGTTGGATTTTCAACTTGAATTTTATGAGTTGAAAGTTGATATTTTAAATGCATTTAGTTGTAACGCAAAAGTTGAATTTTTCGGATGTAATGCTATATTTTTTTTTGTCAAAGCTCTGAATTACTTTGAGTTGAAATGGGAAAGGTAATAGAAGAGGCTATTTTTCGGGAAAGTAAATTGCACTAAAACAACATGAGTTTGCTCTAACCCAACCCAAGCACATTATGCAGCTAGCTGGCTAGAGCAGACTTTGTTAGGTCATCAGTCTTTACTCTTTAGAGTATGTACAATGGTGTGACGTCAGATATCTATAAGTCTGATTATGTAGCACACAAAATGATGTGAAGAAGAGATAAGGAGCATAGAGAATTAGGCTGTCTCTCATGTAACAGTCGATTGTAATATGAGAAATAAGATACATTATGTATGGAGAAGCTGTCATAGAGACATATAAAAAGATAACATATTGTAGGAATTGTCTTTAATGCCATTTATAGATAACATGAAGAGTTATAAACAACAAATGTCTATACCATTGTATATATTTTTAGTGTGTATTTTTCTTAGTGTGCAAAAATATAGTCGATAGAGAGTAGGGGTGCAATCGGGTCGGATTCTTATGGATGTTGTTTATACCGTATCCTAATTTATATTTTCCCCCAGATTCAGAATTGGATATGGTAAGGTTGGATACGAATATAAATTCGGAGTATTCAGAGTTTTGGATATAGTACTATCGGTACGGATGTATGACGGTTTCAAGTTAGAAATGGATAATATAGACAGATAGTATGTGCATACATAAAGGAATATACATTGAACCATACCACTATCATTTCAAGCCTTCAACTAGCAATAAATTTATTTAGATTACTCAAGTATGATAGCCGACACAACACAAATTCAATATAAGCGATAAATTCATATATAAGTTCAAAACCGATAAATTCATATATTAGTTTGAAAACCAATAAACTCATACACAATTCAATAAAGCGGGGAGAATTGGTAGCGACTGGCTAGAGTGACTGGACTCTGGAGTTAGGTTAGGGCTTAGGTAAAATCTAGGCTAATTGGTGTCAATGATAGTGGATGGGCTGGATGGGTTAAGGTACTAACTTACTTGTCAGATCCAATCGTATAGTATCTAGTTTATTGTTTACCAACGCTATTTGGTCGGATTTTAGCTTTTCTGTTTTTGCTACCGTATCTGGTACTAATCAGATTCGGTATTAGATACTAAATCACATTTTTGTATTTGGTACCAACTGAATTTGGTACTGAATAAGCTAAAATTAATTCATACTGTTTGTACCTCTAAGGGAGAGTTTGGTAATGTTGGAGAGTTGGTGTAAAGTAGCGGCCGTGAGTTTTTTGCTATTATGGTACCCTCTAAGTTGGACTTCGACGAAACGGTATCTACGTCGTGGGCTTCTCTAAAATAGTACTCTTGTACTTAAGACTTCTCTCAAATAGTATTCTCAGGGATTTTAACTCAAATAATTTGATTTTCGAATTTGTACTCCCCCAATTGACTGAACTGCCCCTGCTCATTTTGTCTTGTCACGAATTTTGTCTTGTCACAAATTGGTCCGATCACACCTACCGCGTACGTGGTCCGGTTGCCCCTGCCGACGTGCGACCGTCCTGGCTGGCGTGCGATCGTCCGTGGCCTGGGGTGCGCGCACTCCCGTGCGATCCTTGCTGCGCTCTCGCCTGGCGTTGACGGAGCGATCGTCCGTGGCCGGAGGCGACGCGCACTCCCGTGCGATCCTTGCCGCGCTCTCGCCTGGCGACGGCGCCGCGCCGAGTATTCCGATCGGCCAGTCCGCCGTCGCCAATGAAACCCAAACGATGTGAAAAGAAGAAAATAAAAGTGATTAGGGTTAAACAAAATGAGCAGGGGCAGTTCAGTCAATTGGGGGAGTACAAATTCGAAAATCAAATTATTTGAGTTAAAATCCCTGAAAATACTATTTGAGAGAAGTCTTAAGTACAAGAGTACTATTTTAGAGAAGCCCACGACGTAGATACCGTTTCGTCGAAGCCCAACTTAGAGGGTACCGTAATAGCAAAAAACTCAGCGGCAGTCGACAGGGTTGGTAAATCAGTAAATGGTTGGTGACTTGAAGTAGCGGCCGGTCCCGTCTCCCGTTCCGTCCAAAGCAGGCCTCAAAGCCCCCACGGAACCCACCCCAGAACGTGACGTACCTGAGAAAACAAAAATTAGGTGCTCGAGCGCGATACAGGGCGCCGCCCAGAACAAACCAAACCTCACCCGGAAGGAGCACGAGAGCAGGAGAGGTCTTGTGCGGCGATGGCGGCCTCGGTGGCGAACCTGGAGGACGTGCCGTCCCTGGATCTGATGCACGAGCTGCTCCGCCGCATGAAGTGCAGCTCCAAGCCCGACAAGCGCCTCATCCTCGTCGGTCCGTACGCTACCTCCTGCCCCACATCTCCCTTCCCTTTTCTTTTCTTTGCACATGCCGTACTCTTCAAGATCCGATTAGGAAGCGGCAGATCCCATTCGTCGACGGCCATTGGTCTAGGCTCTAGATCCGCGTAACTTTGTGGTTCAAATCTTGGTTTCCTTTCGTTCTTTCCTCCATATTTGTTCTATAATTATGATCAAATTTACCTCCTTTTCTCTTTCCATGTGCATGTAAAAGATGAAATTAGAAGGAGAAGCCGTAGATCGTATTGTGTAATCCTGGTCAAAGTGCTTGTCTTTGCGGAAGATCCCACGAATAAAACTGTTCCTTGTTATATATTTTCGCCTTTACTGATGGGTAATTGTGGGGAAAGTGTAATTTTCTAGAATGTGTGTGGTTCTCAAGAAAAATCTAATCTTTTTTTAGCTGAATGGCACAGATTTATTTTTTGAGAATGTTATTTCTTGTTTGGGTATGCAAGTGAGGTTGAGGAAAATAATGCCCTTACTATCTTGAAGAAAACCTATATGGTCTTTACGGTAGCAATAAATTTGGGGGTCAAGTTGGCTTGTTCTTTGAGGCTCAATGATAAAAAAAAAGTGTGTGCACATTAAAGTCGCTGAAAAAAGAAAAATCTTCTTTTAAAAAGGAAATTTATAGTTCTTTACATATGACATTTGTGAAATCTGAGGCAAAGAGGTCTCTTCGGACCTAATGAATTTATGGATGCAAAACTGGATGACATCAAAATTCTTTGAATACAGATAAATCATAGCCAGTTTGGTCACTGTTTGTGCTACTGAAACTTTCAGCATTTTGTTGCCTTACTGATGGAAACTTGTATATACCTAGTGATCTTAGTGTAGATTTGAATGATAAAGAAAGTCTTACCCTTTTAGCTAATTTGTCTTGTATCTCCTTTTCTTTCATGAATGATTCTTGTTTTTGTACAAATATGGGGTTGAGAAAAAGGTAAAAATAAGTCCTTATGGCGTCGTGAAATATGAACTCAAGAAGGCCTTTTTGACCTAATGATGGAAAAGATGGAACCGTTTGTTACTCGCTGGAGTCTTGCTGTTGGTGATAGCAAGATCCTTACTCTCATCGAGAGGATGACATTGGGGATGGGACAATTTTTTTCTTGTTTATTTCTCACACAATGCCATGCCAATCTGAGGGGTTGGGGATACAAATTTATAGGTTGCTAACCAGCCAAGCATATGCTAAGATGCTGTCCTAAAGCTAGTCTAAGATGCTAGTCAAAAGCTGTCCTAAAGCTAGTCTAAGATGCTAGTCAAAAGCTGTCTTAAAGCTAGTCTAAGATGCTAGTCTAAAGCTGTCCTAAAGCTCAAGATGCTGTCCTTGACACAGAGATGCTGTCCTTGACACAGAGACTTATCCATCATTCTCCCCCTAAGTCTTGTGTGTCTCCTTGTGAGGAATCTGAGCCATCCCGATCCTGGCGCGAAGCTCCTGGAACTTGATCCGCCCGAGAGACTTGGTCAGGAAGTCGGCGAGCTGGTCTTGGGTGTTGATGTAGTTGGCCCGGACACTCCCTTCATCAAGGCAGCTTCTGATGAAGTGATACCTCACCCGGATGTGCTTGCTGCGCTCATGGAAGACAGGGTTCTTCGCCAAGGCCAAGGCGGACTTGCTGTCCACCCTGAGCTCCACTGCCTCCGCGTCTCTGCCAAGGAGATCGCCAAGCAGCCGAGCCAGCCACAGAGCCTGAGTAGAAGCGGTAGTGGCTGCAATGTACTCTGCCTCGCAGCTAGACAAAGCCACCACCTGCTGCTTGACCGACTGCCAGCTGATCGGACACTTGCCGAGGAAGTACAGTATCCCGCTGGTGCTCTTGCTCGTGTCGATGTCGCCGGCGTGGTCGCTGTCGCTGTACCCGATGAAGTGCGCCGTGCCGGGGCACCTTGGGTAGTGCAAGCCGTAGTCGGAGGTGCCCGGACGTAGCGGAGGATCCTTTTCACGGCCTGCTGGTGCTCCGTCGTCGGTCGCTGCATGAACCGGCTGACGTAGCCGACGGCGAACGCCAAGTCCGGTCGCGTGTGGACAAGGTAGCGAAGGCTGCCCACAATGCATCGGTACTGCGTCGCGTCCACCTCCTCCGCCATACTCTCACGACTCAGCTTCAGCCTCTCCTCCATAGGAGTGTGGGCTGGGCTGCAGTCGGTGAGGCCGCCCAGCTCCACGATGCGCTTGGCGTAGGCAGTCTGGCGAAGAGAGATGCCGGAGCTGTCCTGGTGGACCTCGATCCCGAGGTAGAAGGAGAGGGGCCCGAGGTCGCTCATCTGGAAGGTGGCCTTTATCTCCGCCTTGAATGCCTCGATCTCCTCCTCCTTGGTACCGGTGATCACAAGGTCGTCGACGTAGACGCCTATCAGCAGGGCATTGCCTCCCTTGTCCCGCCGGTAGACCGCGGCCTCGTGAGCGCTCTGCTGGAATCCCATTTGCTTGAGGGTGGAGTCCAGCTTGGCGTTCCAAGCTCGCGGTGCCTGCCGCAAGCCGTAGAGGGCCTTGCGCAGGCGGAGGACCTTGCTCTCCTTGCCGGGGATGATGAATCCCGGCGGCTGGCGGACGTAGACCTCCTCCTTCAAGTCGCCGTTGAGGAAGGCAGACTTGATGTCCATGTGATGGACGCACCAGCCCTCCTGGGCTGCGAGGGCGAGGAGGAGACGCACGGACTCCATCCGTGCAACAGGCGCGAAGGCATCGTCGAAGTCGACTCCCTCCTGCTGGACGAAGCCACGTGCCACGAAACGCGCCTTGTGCTTGATCACCTCTCCAGCCTCGTCTTTCTTGAGCTTGAAGACCCACTTGAGAGAGATGGCGTGGTGGTCGGCTGGAAGATCGGCCAGCTCCCACGTCTTGTTTCGCTTGACGGCGTCCATCTCCTCCTGCATCGCGGCACGCCATGCCGCGTCTCTCTCCGCCTCGGCGACGGAACGAGGCTCGCCGTCGTCCTGTGCGAGGTGCAGCTCCGCCGCGAAGTCGCGCTGCGCCAATTCAGGGACCGGCTGCTCGCCGAGGAGGTCGTCCACGGTACGGTAGCGCAGAGGCTCGCCGCCGTGGTAGGCGTCGATGCGATCCTCGTCGTTGGACAGCGGAGTGGCGAACTCCACCGTGCGCTGCTCGTCGTGGGCCGAAACTGCCGGTGCCGAGCCTGAAGGAGTAGGCGCCGGTGTAGGAGAGCGAGGCGTGGCCGGCGGTGCTGGCGGTGGACTCGCCGGAGGTGGTGGCGAACGAGTTGGTGGGGTAGGCGAGCTTGGTGAAGACGAGCTGCTGGCTCCCCCCGCCTCCTCGAAGTGGACGTAGTCGACGACGAAATCGCTGGTCGTCGGAGTCGAGCCGTCATCCACCATCTTGCCCCACGTCCAGCCTCGCCCTTCATCGAACACGACGTCACGCGTGATGCGCACGCGCCGTGTCACAGGGTCAAGGACGCGGTAGGCCTTGGCGCCCTCCGCGTAGCCGATGAAGACCCCTGGCGTGCTCCGGTCGTCGAGCTTGCCGACGTGGTTGAGCTCCTTGACGAAGGCCAGGCAGCCGAAGACACGGAGGTGGCTCACCGCGGGCTTGCGCCCGTGCCAGGCCTCGTATGGCGTCTTGCCGTCGAGGGCCTTGGTGGGGGAGCGGTTGAGCAAGTGGACGGCAGTCATCACCACCTCACCCCAGTAGAATGCCGGCATCCCTCTCTGCTTGAGGAGGGCGCGGGCGGTGGCCACCACCGTCTGGTTGCGGCGCTCGACGACGCCGTTCTGCTGCGGGGTGTACGGCGCGGAGAAGTGACGATGGATCCCTTCGTCGGCGCAGTACGCCGCGAATTCGGCCGCCGTGAACTCACCGCCGTTGTCCGTGCGTAGGACCCGAAGCTTGCGGCCGCACTCCGCCTCCGCAGCAGCTTGAAGACGCTTGATGGCGTCCGCCGCGGCTGCCTTGACGTCGAGCAAGACAGCCCACATGTAGCGGGACACGTCGTCGACGAGGAGGAGGAAGTAGCGCCGGCCTCCAGGTATAGCCGGTGTCACGGGGCCACAGAGGTCACCATGTACGAGCTCCAGCTTCTCCTTGGCGCGGAAGCTCGCCTGGCGAGGGAAGGGGAGCCGCCGCAGCTTGGTGAGGACGCAGGTGTCGCAGAACTGCTCCACGTGGTCGACGTGCGGCATGCCCCGCACCATCTCCTTGCTGCCGAGCTGCCTCAGGGCCTCAAAGTTGAGGTGCCCAAAGCGCTCGTGCCACCTCCAAGCGTCGTCGTCGCGCCGGGCTGCAAGACACAGAGGTTGCGCCACCTGCGCGTGAAGGACGTAGAGGCGGTTGCTCCTGTTGACCTTGACGAGGAGCCGGCGGCGATGATCCCAGATGCGCAGCACCCCGTGCTCGATCTCCACGCGCGATCCGTTCTCATCCAGCTGTCCCAAGCTGATGATGGAGTTCCTCAATGCGGGGATGTAGTAGACATCGGTGAGCAGCCGGTGCTCGCCAGTCTTGGTGACGAAGACGACAGAGCCGACGCCCTTGATCTCCACGGTGGAGGCGTCGCCGAACTTGACGGTGCCTCGAACGCCTGAGTCGAGCTTGGAGAACTCCCGCCGCCCGGTCATGTGGTGGGTGGCGACGGTGTTGAGGCACCACCCGTCGGTCTTGCCGTTGCCGGAACTGTCGCTGAGGAGGGCGTGTGCTTTTGGCTCGTCAAGGTGGAGGAGAGCCGCTGCGGCCGGTGCCGCTGGAGGTGGTTTGATGCTCGCATGAGCAATGAACAGGGCCGGCTGCTCCTCTGCCTGCGCGACGTGGGCCTGGCCGCGTCGTGGCTGTCGACAATCCCTGGCCCAATGACCAAGCTTGCCGCAGTTGTGGCAAGAGTCGTCTCGTGCCGGCTTTTGCTTGCCAGCAGCGCCGCCCTGGGCGCCTCCACGGTCATCACCCTCGGGATGTCCTCGCGCCCCTGCCTGGGCGTCTTTGCGCGGCTTGCCGCGCTTGCCACGCTTGTGGCCGCCTGTCGTGGAAGAAGGCTCCCCCTTCTTCCTGTCACCTTGGCCGGCAGCCCACTGCTCCCGAGTGAGGAGCTTCCCGCCAATGGTGACGGGTCCCGAGAGGCGCTGTGGCTCATCGCTGTCAACGACCTTGAGGCGACCCAACGCCTCCTCGATCGTCATCGTGGAGAGGTCCAGCAGAGACTCGATCGAGCGAGCCATCTGCTTGTACTTCTCGGGGACGCAGCGGAAGAGCTTCTCCACAGCTCTCTCTTCGCCGTAGGTGTCGTCACCGAACTGCACCAACTTCTGCAACAGAGTGTTGAGACGGAGAGCAAAGTCATCAACGTCCTCACCTGGCTTGAAGGCCAGGTTCTCCCACTCCGTGCGTAGTGCCTGCAGTGTAGACTTGCGGGCGCGGTCGCTGCCGATGCGTGCTGCAGCGATAGCGTCCCAAGCCTCTTTGGTAGTCCGCTTGTTGGTAAGTGAGAACTGCATCTCGGGCGGGACTGCAGCGATGAGAGCATCCAGCGCCCGTCGATCCTGGTCGTAGTCGACGTCGCCGTACCGGACTGCATCCCACATATGCCGCACCTGGAGCTTTACCCTCATCACCGCAGCCCACTCGACGTAGTTGGTCTTGGTGAGGGTAGGCCACCCGCCGCCGGGGCCGACGTCCCTGACGACAGTCTGGCACTCGTGGTGACCACGGTACCGAACCGGGGAGAGAGCCGCGTCGCCTGTGAAAGCCGCGCTCTCCGTCGACCCGTACGCCGCCGCCGTGCGCGCCTCCTCCAGGAGCGTCACCGGCGCGTCCGCGCCTGTCTGGGCTGCCGACGCGCTCGTGGGCGTGCGCGGCTGCCCACTGCGCCGCTCGCCCTCACGCTGCCTCCCTCTCCAGCGGCTCAAGGTCCGCGTCGGCGCTGTCATCAGCAGAGATGGAGCTGCTGTTGCTGCCGCGCAGAACCTCGACCTCCGCTGCTGCCACACGCGCCGCATCTGCCACCGCTGCTGCTTCCACCTCCGCTCTGGCTGCTGCCAGCTCCGCCGCTGCCAACCTTGACGCCCTTTCCGCCGCCGCAGCGGCCTATGCCGCCGCTCGCTCGCGTTCCTCTGCCACAGCGAGGTCGGCTTCCTGCCGCCGCCGCGTGCTCGAGGCGACCGAGCGCTGAGACTGTCCTACGGACATGGCGCGCCACCGGGGGACTGCTGCGTGGAGAGAGAGCTGCCTCTGATGAGCTGCTGCTCGTCTGAACACGGGGGGAGAGGTGAGCAGAGGCAGCCGGAGCTGCTGCTGCTGGAAGCGAGGCTGGAGAAGGGATTGAGCAGGAGATGCTCAGGCTACAGGATAGTACGGCTCTGATACCACTTGTTACTCGCTGGAGTCTTGCTGTTGGTGATAGCAAGATCCTTACTCTCATCGAGAGGATGACACTTGGGGATGGGACAATTTTTTTCTTGTTTATTTCTCACACAATGCCATGCCAACCTGAGGGGTTGGGGATACAAATTTATAGGCTGCTAACCAGCCAAGCATATGCTAAGATGCTGTCCTAAAGCTAGTCTAAGATGCTAGTCAAAAGCTGTCCTAAAGCTAGTCTAAGATGCTAGTCAAAAGCTGTCTTAAAGCTAGTCTAAGATGCTAGTCTAAAGCTGTCCTAAAGCTCAAGATGCTGTCCTTGACACAGAGACTTTGTTACTCGCTGGAGTCTTGCTGTTGGTGATAGCAAGATCCTTACTCTCATCGAGAGGATGACACTTGGGGATGGGGCAATTTTCTCTTGTTTATTTCTCACACAATGCCATACCAACCTGAGGGGTTGGAGATACATATTTATAGGCTGCTAGTCAGCCAAGCATATGCCAAGATGCTATCCTAGACTAGTCCAAGATGCTGTCCTAAAGCTAGTCTAAGATGCTAAAGCAAAAAGCTGCTAAAGCAAAAAGCAAGTCCTAGATGCTAAAGCAAAAGCAAGTCCTAGATGCTAAAGCAAAAGCAAGTCCTAGATGCTAAAGCAAAAAAACAAAAGCACCATGTACACCATGTGCAGACAACACAAAGACTTATCTATCATTCTCCCCCTAAGTCTTGTGCGTCGTCTTGTGGGAGAGTTGAACCATCCTGATCTTGGAGCAGAGCTCAAGGAACTTGATCCTTCCAAGAGGCTTGGTGAGCAGATCCGCAAGCTGATCCGTGGTGTTGATGTAGCTTGCCTTGATGCTTCCTTCATCCAAGCAGCCTCGGATGAAATGGTACTTCACCCGGATGTGCTTGCTCCGTTCATGGAAAACGGGGTTCTTTGCCAGGGCTAGAGCGGACTTGTTGTCCACCCTGAGCTCCACTGCTTCAGTGTCCCTGCCGAGGAGATCACCAAGCAGTCGAGCGAGCCAGAGTGCCTGAGTCGAAGCGGTGGAAGCCGCTATGTACTCGGCCTCACAGCTGGACAGGGCCACCACCTGTTGCTTGACTGACTGCCAGTGAACGAGGCACTTGCCGAGGAAGAAGAGAATCCCGCTTGTGCTCTTGCTGGTGTCGATGTCGCCCGCGTGGTCACTGTCGCTGTACCCGACGAAGTGTGCCGCGCCAGGACACCTCGGGTAATGGAGGCCGTGGTCAAGGGTCCCCGCAACGTAGCGGATGATCCTCTTCACAGCCTGCTGATGCTCCGTCGTCGGTCGTTGCATGAACCGACTAACGTAGCCGACGGAGAATGCCAAGTCCGGTCGTGTGTGGGCGAGGTAGCGAAGGCTCCCCACAAAACGCCGGTACTGCGTAGCGTCCACCTCCTCCGTCGTGCTGTCGCGGCTCAGCTTCAGCCTCTCCTCCATCGGAGTGAGAGCTGGGTTGCAGTCGGTGAGCCCAGCTAGCTCAACGACGCGCTTGGCGTAGGCGGTCTGTCGAAGCGTGATCCCGGAATCATCCTGGTGCACCTCGATCCCTAAGTAGAAGGAGAGGGGCCCCAGGTCACTCATCTGGAAGGTGGCCTTCATCTCTTCCTTAAATGCCGCCACCTCCGCATCCTTGGTGCCGGTGATCACCAAGTCGTCGACGTAGACACCCACCAGCAGGGCATTTTCTCCACTACCCCGCCGGTAGATGGCCGCCTCGTGCGGACTTTGCTCGAAGCCCATCCCTTTCAGCGTGGAGTCCAACTTGGCGTTCCACGCCCTCGGTGCCTGTCGCAAGCCATAGAGGGCCTTGCGCAGGCGGAGCACCTTGCCCTCCTTGCCGGGGATCGCAAATCCCGGCGGCTGATGCACGTAGACCTCCTCCTTCAAGTCGCCGTTAAGAAATGCCGACTTGACATCCATGTGATGAACACGCCAGCCTTCCTGGGCAGCTAGCGCAAGGAGGAGTCGCACGGACTCCATCCGTGCGACGGGTGCGAAGGCGTCATCGAAGTCGACCCCCTCCCGCTGCACGAAGCCTCGTGCCACCAAGCGAGCCTTGTGCTTGACGATGGCGCCGGCTTCATCCCGCTTCAGCTTGAACACCCACTTAAGGGTGATCGCGCGGTGACCGGCAGGAAGATCCGCCAGCTCCCACGTCCGGTTCCGCTCGACGGCGTCCATCTCCTGCTTCATCGCGCCACGCCACGCCGCGTCTCCCTCCGCCTCAGTGAAGGAGCGGGGCTCGCCGTCGTCGCATGCCAAGTGCAGCTCCGCCTCGCAGTCGCGCTGCGCCAGTCCAGGGACGGGCAGCTCGCCGAGGATGTTGTCCATGGTACGATAGCGCAGAGGCTCGTCGTCGTGGTAAGCGTCGACGCGGTCCTCGTCGTGGGACAGCGGAGTAGCGAACTCCACCATGCGCTGCTCGTCGTGGACCGAAACTGTTGGGGCCGATCCCGGTGGTGTGGCCGCCGGTGCAGGAGAGTGGTGAGCCGGTGGTGAAGAGTGGGGCGTAGCCGGTGCCGAAGGTGGTGGAGCACTCGCCGGAGCTGGTGGCGAGCAAGGTGTCGAGGTGGACGAGCTCGGTGAAGACGAGCTGCTAGCTCCCCCGGCTCTCTCGAAGTGGACGTAGTCGACAACAAAGTCCCTGAGAGTCGAAGTCGAACCGTCGTCCACCGCCTTGTCCCACGTCCAGCCTCGCCCTTCGTCGAACACAGCGTCACGCGAGATGCGGACGCGCTGTGTGACAGGGTCGAGGATGCGGTAGGCCTTCGAGCCCTCCGCGTAGCCGATGAACACTCCCGGAGTGCTCTTGTCGTCGAGCTTGCCGATGTGGCCAAGCTCCTTGGCGAACGCGAGGGAGCCGAAGACCCGCAAGTGGGAGACCGCCGGCTTGCGCCCATGCCAAGCCTCGTACGGCGTCCTGCCGTCGAGCGCCTTGGTAGGCGAGCGGTTGAGGATGTAGACGGCCGTCACCACCGCCTCTCCCCAGAAGACAGCCGGCATCCCCCTCTGCTTGAGGAGGGCCCGAGCCATCCCCACAACCGTCTGATTGCGCCGCTCGACGACGCCGTTCTGCTGCGGGCTGTACGGCGCGGAGTAGTGGCGCTGAATGCCCTCATCAGCGCAGTACGACACGAATTCAGCCGCCGTGAATTCGCCGCCGTTGTCTGTGCGCAGCACGCGCAGCTTGCGGCCGCACTCCGCCTCCGCAGCAGCCTGCGTGCGCCTGATGGCGTCCGCAGCCTCTCCCTTGCTGCCGAGGACCATGACCCACATGTAGCGGGAGAGGTCGTCGACGAGCAGCAGGAAGTAGCGTCGTCCTCCCGGTGTGGCCGGTGTCACCGGGCCACACAAGTCCCCGTGCACGAGCTCGAGCCTCTCCTTGGCTCGGAAACTCGCCTGCTGGGGAAAGGGGAGTCGCCTCTACTTCGTCATCACGCAGACGTCGCAGAACTGCTCCACATGGTCAAGGCACGGCAGGCCTCGCACCATTTCCGTGGCACTGAGCCGTTTCAGGGCCTCGAAGTGAAGGTGCCCAAAGCGCTCGTGCCACTGCCACGCCTCGTCGTCCCGACGAGCAGCGAGACAGAGGGGTTGTGCCACCTGCATGTGAAGGATGTAGAGTCGATTTGCGCCTCTGGTTACCTTGGCAAGAAGGCGACGGCGAAGATCCCAAATCCGCAGCACCCCGTGCTCGATCTTGACACGCGAGCCGTTCTCATCCAGCTGTCCCAAGCTGATGATGGAGTTCCGCAGATCGGGGATGTAGTAGACGTCGGTGAGCAGCCTGTGCTCACCAGACACGGTGGTGAAGATGACGGAGCCGACGCCCTTGATTTCCACGCCGGAGGCGTCCCCAAACTTGACGGAGCCTCGGACGCTAGAGTCAAACTCGGCGAAGAACTCCCGTCGACCGGTCATGTGATGGGTGGCGCCGGTGTCGAGGCACCACCCGTCAGTCTTGTCGTTGCTGGAGCCGTAGCCGAGGAGGGCGTGTGCTTTTGGCTCGTCAAGGTGGAGGAGAGCCACTGCGGCCGGTGCCGCTGGAGGTAGTTCGATG
This sequence comes from Dendrocalamus latiflorus, assembly GCA_017311315.1. Lineage (NCBI taxonomy): Eukaryota > Viridiplantae > Streptophyta > Magnoliopsida > Poales > Poaceae > Dendrocalamus > Dendrocalamus latiflorus. The sequence goes on along the minus strand of CM029642.1, from coordinate 44,151,711 downwards.
CTCGCATGAGCAATGAACAGAGCCGGCTGCTCCTCCTCTGCCTGCGCGACGTGGGCCTGGCCGCGTCGTGGCTGTCGACAATCCCTGGCCCAATGACCAAGCTTGCCACAGTTGTGGCAAGAGTCGTCTCGTGCCGGCTTTTGCTTGCCAGTAGCGCCACCCTGGGCGCCTCCACGGTCATCACTCTCGGCACGTCCTCGCGCCCCTGCCTGGGCGTCTTTGCGCGGCTTGCCGCGCTTGCCACGCTTGTGGCCGCCTGTCGTGGAAGAAGGCTCCCCCTTCTTCCTGTCACCTTGGCCGGCAGCCCACTGCTCCCGAGTGAGGAGCTTCCCGCCAATGGTGACGGGTCCCGAGAGGCGCTGTGGCTAATCGCTGTCAACAACCTTGAGGCGACCCAACGCCTCCTCGATCGTCATCGTGGAGAGGTCCAGCAGAGACTCGATCGAGCGAGCCATCTGCTTGTACTTCTCGGGGACGCAGCGGAATAGCTTCTCCACAGCTCTCTCTTCGCCGTAGGTGTCGTCATCGAACTGCACCAACTTCTGCAACAGAGAGTTGAGACGGAGAGCAAAGTCATCAACGTCCTCACCTGGCTTGAAGGCCAGGTTCTCCCACTCCGTGCGTAGTGCCTGCAGTGTAGACTTGCGGGCGCGGTCGCTGCCGATGCGTGCTGCAGCGATGGCGTCCCAAGCCTCTTTGGCAGTCCGCTTGTTGGTAAGCGAGAACTGCATCTCGGGCGGGACTGCAGCGATGAGAGCATCCAGCGCCCGTCGATCCTGGTCGTAGTCGACGTCGCCGTACCGGACTGCATCCCACATATGCCGCACCTGGAGCTTTACCCTCATCACCGCAGCCCACTCGACGTAGTTGGTCTTGGTGAGGGTAGGCCACCCGCCGCCGGGGCCGACGTCCCTGACGACAACCGGGTACTCGTGGTGACCACGGTACCGAACCGGGGAGAGAGAGCCGCGTCGCCTGTGAAAGCCGCGCTCTTCGTCGACCCGTACGCCGCCGCCGTGCGCGCCTCCTCCAGGAGCGTCACCGGCGCGTCCGCGCCTGTCTGGGCTGCTGCCGCACTCGTGGGCGTGCGCGGCTGCCCACTGCGCCGCTCGCCCTCGCGCTGCTTCCCTCTCCAGCGGCTCAAGATCCGCGTCGGCGCTGTCATCAGCAGAGATGGAGCTGCTGTTGCTACCGCGCAGAACCTTGACCTCCGCTGCTGCCGCACGCGTTGCATCTGCCGCCGCCGCCGCTTCCACCTCCGCTCTGGCTGCTGCCAGCTCCGCCGCTGCCAGCCTTGACGCCCTTTCTGCCGCCGCAGCGGTCTTCGCCGCCGCTCGCTCGCGCTGCTCTGCCGCGGCGAGCTCGGCCGTCTGCTGACGCCGCGTGCTCGAGGCGACCGAGCACTGAGACTGCCCTACGGACATGGTGCGCTACTGGGGGGGTGTTGCGTGGAGAGAGGGCTGCTTCTGACGAGCTGCTGCCCGTCTCCAGAGAGGAGTGAGCGGGGACAGCCGGAGCTGCTGCTGCTACCGGCTGGGGCTGCTACGAGGCCGGAGAAGGAGATGAGCAGGAGATGCTCAGGCTACAGGATAGTATGGCTCTGATACCACTTGTTACTCGCTGGAGTCTTGCTGTTGGTGATAGCAAGATCCTTACTCTCATCGAGAGGATGACACTTGGGGATGGGGCAATTTTCTCTTGTTTATTTCTCACACAATGCCATACCAACCTGAGGGGTTGGAGATACATATTTATAGGCTGCTAGTCAGCCAAGCATATGCCAAGATGCTATCCTAGACTAGTCCAAGATGCTGTCCTAAAGCTAGTCTAAGATGCTAAAGCAAAAGGCAAGTCCTAGATGCTAAAGCAAAAGCAAGTCCTAGATGCTAAAGCAAAAGCAAGTCCTAGATGCTAAAGCAAAAAACAAAAGCACCATGTACACCATGTGCAGACAACACAAAGACTTATCTATCAGACTTATCCATCACCGTTATCTGTATGCAAACCTTCGATGAAATCAATATTGTTTTAAGTGCCAATGAGGATAAATCTTATCCAAGTTGATCTTTGTTCAGTTTGTGTTAATGACAATCTCATGAAAAGATTTTTTTTTTGTTGCCTTGTGATGGAAAGGGATATTTTTTGTTATACAAGGAATTTTTTAGTATAGATTAAAAGCTGCCATGCTATTAAAAAAGGTAAGGGCAATCTGGCCTTTATTCTTCAGTTTGCTGTGAGTCAATGTACTACATGGAGATTTAGTTTAGACTGTAGTAGACATTTAAATTCCTTTAGTAAACTCGTGTAGCAACTCAGTGACTTTGTGTTAAACTGTTAGTAGCAACTCAATTTGTCCTTTTTGTCTTGAGTATTGAACAAGTCAATGATGTTTTGTACTCAGTACTGCAGCTTTTCTTTCTCTATTTATTTGCCCCAAAATTAGGCATTAGACTCTATTTGCATCTGATCAAATGGTGGAAATGCACAAAAGTAGCAAATCCAAATTGACCCTAGTCAATGTTTTATTTCGACAATAACTTTCTGTGCCCACAATAGTTTTTTTCATTGCCATGCATGAATTACAACTCTATAAAAAGTAGTCCAAGGCTTATAGTTTACCTATTTGGATTTAACATGTAGTTCGTTTGCCTGAAATATTGTAGCCTTGCATGGGTGCAATATCACATAGGAAGAAGTTTAGTAGGTTCCTTGGTTGCCTGTGAGACTGTGACTACAATCTTATTTGTTCAAAAGGAAATGCAGCCTAGCTTAGAAAAAAAAGGGTAATGCAGCTGATTTACTTATTTCCAGCACATTTAATTGTTGAATTCAGTTGATGATAATAATTTGCGTTAAGTATAAGTACTGCAGTTTATTTTTCCCCTCAATGTTCTGTTTTGATGACCTTCAATTTTTATCGTAAAGGATGCATCAAAAAAAATTTACCATTAAATACATTGACATATGCAAGACTCAGCTCCTTATGTTAAAAAACAGTTGGTTACTAATTTCAAGCGTACACAAAAATGTCTCTGTAAAATGCTAGAATAGACAACATTGGCGATTGTTGTGCCTCCATAGTTTTTTGAGATAGCCAGATTGTTACTGACATAGTTTAATCATACTCTCTTAGCTGATTCCACCAGAGTTACTTTCAAGTTTCAACTAGCATGTGGAATAATTAGAAAGTCTGTGGTACTGTCTTCTTGTAACTGAGGATTTATTTGGATTCATGTGTACTGAATTTTATGATCTTCATATCAATTCTGGTTTGCTCTTTGCTGGGGAGTTTACAACTCTTAGTTTTGCTGATTTGTAGGTCCACCGGGCTCTGGAAAGGGAACACAGTCGCCCCTTATCAAGGAAGAGTATTGCTTATGCCATTTGGCCACCGGTGATATGTTGAGAGCTGCTGTTTCTGCTAAGACTCCTTTAGGAATTAAGGCAAAAGAAGCAATGGACAAGGTATTACTTTTGGAACTCAACAACAAAAAATGGAAATAAAGGACTAATGAATAGCCAGCCAAAAATGTTCTGATGTAAAGAAGATGTTCCATGACTTTGGTTTGCTAACTTCCTGTTTTTTAGGGAGAGCTTGTTTCCGATGACTTGGTTGTTGGGATTATTGATGAAGCCATGAAGAAACCTTCATGTCAAAAGGGTTTCATTCTTGATGGATTCCCCCGCACAGTTGTTCAAGCACAGAAGGTGAGGCATTTGAATGATATTGTCATTGAATTTTCACTTATAAATTTGATTTTCAGTAATAGATATTTAGTTATAGACTATAAAGCTATGTTTTGAAACGTAATCTTTTCTTACTGTTTCATCAAATATTTGTACAGCTAGATGATATGCTGGAAAAGAAGGGTACTAAGGTTGATAAGGTCCTTAACTTTGCCATCGATGACGCAATTTTGGAAGAAAGAATTACCGGCCGTTGGATCCATCCCTCCAGTGGTAGGAGTTATCACACAAAATTTGCACCTCCGAAGGTTCCTGGAGTTGATGATGTAAGTTGAATACAGACCACATAGCTTGTTTTCTAAATACATTTTATAGGCCTTTTCCATAGAGTTTTGGTTCACCAGTCTAATTAAAATTTGGACAAGTTCTTTTTCTATGTGTTATCTGTTATCATTCTTTTGGACAGCTTTCTTTAAACTATCGCATGGTGTTTAACCTATACAAATATCTCACATGATTTATGTAACTTCAACTCTGCAAGATACTTATATTGCAGTGTGAGAGTTTTGGTTTTCCAAACATATTGTTACAACTGCATTCATAGTGATCCAACTGTGAATACTGTTAACTGCATTCATAGTGATATAACTGCATTTGGTTTGATCTGTATTATTTTGACTTAACATACATCATTTCCATAGATGTTGTGTCACTAATGCACCCTTTTCATTACTATTTCATGGATGTATGCATGATGTTGCATAATTTCTCCTGTCAACTAAAGACCATGGTTGTAGCAAAAAATGTTAGTAATGTATGAATAATGCATATTATTCACTCTTAAAAAAAATACACATTGTTCAACAAGAATAAAAGACAAATTATTGCAGGTAGTTTACTGTTTTCTTTCCATTGCATTCAAGTCAGACTGAGATGCTACAGATTTGTTCTACAAGATTTGCAGCTATTATCCAAGATTCCTCTGTGAGATTGTCTGTTTCTTCCACTCTGTCAATATTCATGAACCATTATCCCCTCACTGGCGCTTTTTGCTGTCTTTTTCACCAAGGTCACTGGAGAACCATTGATTCAAAGGAAAGACGACACAGCTGAGGTTTTGAAGTCTAGACTTGAAGCCTTCCACAGACAAACTAAACCAGTACGCTACTGTTTCAAGTGCATTATAGTTTTCTGCAATCTTCAGGAACACTTGATTTGGACTGATGTAGATACCCCCTTTTTCGGTATTATTGAACACCTTCTGCAGTTCTGCTAACATCTGTCTTAGCCTCAGGATAGGATCTGTAGGTTTTTGGCAAGCTTTGCTCTTTTTTTCTTTCATTTTTCAGTCCATGTTAAGGTCTTTTTTGTTGTGAATAGTCATTTGTTCTGTTGCATTATGTTCTATGAGGGTATAGACGGCCTGCGATTTATGTCACTATGTGATGAACCTTAGTTTATCGTGGTAACTATCATACTGAGGAGGTTGGGACGGCATGGCTGAAGAGGAGGGATTGTAGGAGAAGACCATAGACTGGGATGATAGAACCTTAGAAAGAGACTAGATTTTTTTTCGTATAGTTTGATTGATAATGTATACATGTTATTCCTTTTATAAGGACGATTCAACTTACCCCTAAGACAATCTCTATTTATAAGAAAACTTATGACAATCTCTATTTATAAGAAAACTTATCTTTAATAGATAGACTAAATTTATAAGGAAATAAACCCATCTAATAAGGAAACTAACTATTCTTATCTTTACTTCCCAAGTAATAACTCACGGGTACTGTTCACATGAACGACAAGTAATTTCTGCCCGTGACACACTATCTTTCCTGTTAGCATTTCAACGTCACATGGTTTTGTATGCATTCTGTTGCCACTTGTGTTTTGATAGGCAAGTCTTGAATAGTTGAATCTTGTCTATTCTCTAAATTCATTATGCCGATGCTTTTCTTGTTCAATATTTTACTTAAGTATTGATTTGCTTCCATCAGGTGATTGACTACTACTCCAAGAAGGGCTTAGTGGCAGATCTTCATGCAGACAAGCCACCGAAGGAAGTGACAGCTGAAGTCCAGAAAGTCCTTTCATGAAGTACCTCCAGTTTTGAGATCAATTGCGACAGATGTACCGCGACCCTGTTTCCGGGTTTTAGAGGTTCAAATTGACATTGACTACATGCCAAGGTTTAGACTTCTTTCCTTTTGGCGTCTGACACTCCAGCAGTGTATCTCACCGGTTTTTAGTTTCAATAATCTCTCTTCGGCATGATGGAAGGATTTTTTTTGTACCAATACTGAGGTATTACAATGAGTTTTGACGACAGCTTGCTTGGTACATGACTATTGATATGTGGTTATGAACTGCCTGGAGAAGGCCCACCCCTTACCTTTAGTATTTACTTCAATCTTCTTTTCTTGCCATAACTTGTCATCCTTTTCTAATGGCGTCTGTCGCCACTCACCAAGTTGTATACCAAAGTGGCAAGGAATCCGGATGCCCTGGTAGGAGACAGACTTAAGAGTTAGTGCTTTGCAGTGTCGTGTGCGGTTTGCAAGTCGAACTTCGAGCTGATAGCTTCGTAAACTTGTCAGGCTGGCAAAATGTATGGTCAAGACGGTCTCATCAATTGCAGTTTTGTGGGTAATTTACGGATTTTCTTCACGTCAGATCATGCAACCTCGGGTTTTCCACAGGAAATGACACGCTAACAGGGCCAGCAGTCACTTCCACAAGAAAGACACAAGATATAAATAAAGGAAATATAAACAAGCAGAATAATGAACATAGCCTTGGAGCCAATTTCAACTAGAAATTTCCAAATTATGTAGCTATAAGTTGCAACAGTTTAAAAATAATTCGGCATTTTTTTTCTTCCAAATTATGTAGTTTGCATGTTGTCTATCTCAATTTGGTTGAGATAAAAGGCTTTGCTGTTGGTGTTGTTTGCATGTTGCTACAGTGACGAAAACAATTCGGCAGTACAACAGTTGCAGTTTGCACAGCGTGATGACACTTCTGAGTAGTTATGCCGAGGATCAGGTAAGGCAAACAGTCTCTTCAACCACACCAAAAGGCACGACAAAGAGCACGCCATGAACACGCTCTGTAAGGCTTTCAGTGCCTCTTGCTTAAATACTGCCCATAGGGGAAGTGCACCATACCCAGGGTTAATCCATGAGAGATGACAAGACTATCAGGCACCAATTTCCCTGTTTAAATAGTCAGCAAACATCCTCTTTGCACTATCAGCATCTGTTGGTGGGGTTTGGTCCGCTGAAGCTGTGCTGCTCTACCAGCTTGGTGAAAGTGCGTCGCAAGCTTCGGAGCTCAGGCAGGCCAACCGATCTTTGAAGATTAACGTGACAGGAAGTTAAGGATCTCACATTACAATAGTAACATCTGAGGATGGCGGAACATTTCTTCTCTTGATTATATGCATGTTGAGAAGGCAGAACAGGCCCATCCTTGAAGCTTAGATACGGACACTCACCTCATGGCATAAAATTGTGAAGTCAATTCTAGATTGAGATTTGAGAATTGAGATTATGTGCAGAGAAAAATTACCATACTTGCAGACTGTTGGCCTGCTTGATGTTCAAATAGTCGTTTACAAGTAAGAAAAATAACTGGGTATACAAACATAAACATATATGTGATGTATGATATCAGAAAGCTGTTTTACCTTACGCAGTTGTTATTACCGCTGGATCTTCATGCTACAGCTATATATAAGAAAACGAGATGATGTTTATATACTTTTTCTCAATAGTAATTTAGCGAATAGTAAATAGAAGTTATTTATCTCTTTATGTGCTTTAAAATTAATACATCTTTTGTTGGAAAGGAAAGCGTTTCAGCACTAATAATATAGCTTACTAAAAAATATGGTCTCAAACAGTGAAGGATAAAGTTGGCAAGCTAGGTCCAAGAGAAATCTTATTCACGGCAAGCCCAAAAGTGAAGGGTATGATTGGGCTTACGCTTATTGGCTTATATATGGTGCTACATTAACGTGTTTTTAAATGGTGCATCTTTTTAAGGTAGGATCTATAAGTCGATTGTAGTATGCACTATGTCGACTTCAGTTGTACCGGCTCAAATCGTATACAACTGTCTTCCTCTATATAATCTCTCTCGTAAACAGACATAATTCAAAAACCATAAGCCAAAAGTTATATGTCACAGTCTAAAATAACCCGCCTACATGTATGTGCTTCAACAATTGCATTGATCACCTCCTGCAAAGTACAGCTGATATCAAAGGCTTGTAGAACAAAACACAAATCCCACATTTCCAGAGGCCAGCTATCAACCAAGACCACCGCCGTTACCTGTGTTGCTTTCGATCTCATAGAGGGAATTAGCCTCAGTGGTTCGTACCTGAAATATCATCAAGCCAGGATTCAAATCCTATTCCTAAAGGAATTACCATAAAAGGAACAGTTACTTGATTGACAACATGCAGGCAGAAAATAGAAAGTAATTGTTGAATATGATGAATGAATTGATTGTTTGTGCATTAGCACCACCAGATATTCAGATTTTAACAGGATTTGTTTGGCATAGGGTTCTAAGGTGAGCACACATCTAATAACATTTGGAGTCAAGATTCCATAACACATTTACTAGATATTTTTTGGTAGTTGGTATTGAGCTGCAATATTATAATACCACACCAAATTTATGCAGGTACTTACAGAGTACCATATAATTCTGGAACAGGTTTATGAGGATTATAAGATCATGCAGCTGCAGTCAGGAATGTCCACCAGCATAAGCACCAACGCATTTCCCTTTCAACAATTTCATTCATTTAAAAATATTCTATACTTACAGTCTGAGTAGCTATTCTAGGTTGGATAAATTTTACATCTTTTTTAATCCACTTTCCTAGTCAAATATGATACAGCCTCAGCAATAACAGGAGATGATTCCACTATTTCATTTATTGAAAACTGATGAGGACATCCCAGCTACTCCTAGTTCGTTCACTCCTTTGCAAGAAGCTCTAACTCCTCCAATTGAACCACTAGGGCCGATTACACGAGCACGAGCAAAGAAACTATAATGGTAGGTGAATTTGTTATTTAAACAGTACACTTTTGATAAGAATTTGTTGCTACCTAAATCTAGTGTCTTTGTGTGCTTAGGTATGGAGAGGAGGTCACTCGTCAAGGTCCATGTGGTCAAGAAGAAGGATTATGCGGTCCGAAAAACTTCGGAGGCTGTTTCGAGGGCCTAAACGACTTTTTTTGGAGATGCACTATTTTTTAAGCCTCGCGAATGAATCAAAGCCAGGCTTCATGGATTTTTCGATGAAACTTTTCGTTAGCTTTCGAACGAGTATACGAACGTTAAAAACGAAGCTCGTATGCAAAAGTTATGGTTGTTTCTTTGAAGACCTCTCCAAAACCAGCGCAAACATATGCTTGGCATGCATGCCACTTAGGTTGACCGAAACCCACCTTATTTCAGTCATGTATCTCGCTTTTTATGTGTTGACTCTGAACCATATTAAGTAGTGTGTCCGAATTGTTAGGAGATTGAGTAGTAGAGTTTGATTCGGTCTCTCTTTGGGCCGAATCAAATTGAAACTTGGCCTTAGGCCCAAGCGTGTACGTGCATAAGGTTAGGGTGTGCTTTAAGTAGCCGCCACCCCCTCTATTAGGGTTCAAGACCACTTTTTTCATATTGAAACCAGTATAGTAAATTGTTTGTTTCTTTTCACCATAGTATCCATGTGAGGATTACTTGAGAGAAATTGAGCAATCATTCTCAAATCAAGATCATGTTTGCTTTTCCACTGGGAATTGAGGGCACGACATTTCTCCACTCGTGGTCTCGTGGAGGAAGCTTGGTGTATCTTGGTGAATTTCCAAAGAACTGTGAGTCCATGCATTGGCACAGATGTGCAGCTAGCGAGATTGGTTGAGATGCTCTAGTTATTATGATCCTACGTTGAGAAGATCAGGGCTACCCGTATCATCTTGGTATCAGAGTGCGGTTGACTCGGCAGGATCCTTTACCTTGTTTTTAGATTGATTTATTTCTGTACTATAGTCCAAAAGAAAACCAAAAATTGCAACTCACAAATCAATCGAAACCCTAGTTTAATCTATTATTTCTCATGAGTATTGTTAAGTTTTTGTCCATTAGTAATTTTTTATGTGCTGATCTTTGTGTTCCTTTGTGTACCTTAATCTTTGTGTGCACATAAACCCTAGAAAATTACTGATTGAATTCCTCAATTAGCAAACAAAAAAGGAGTAAATTGCATTTACTTTTGAATTCCTTGCTATCCGAATTGCTCTCAAGAGATCATCTGAATTTTCTTTGGGAGAGTTTGTGATAGCATCCACTTCCTTCAAAACCGAGAGTTGGTTGCTGTTTGGCTTCGAAAAAAATCAGTGCTTGTGCCAAACCCTAGCCAGCTGAAAAAATATTGCTACAATTTGAGCTTCACTTATATATTTCATTAATTGAGACTAGCTTTTGATATTGCCTTTAGGGCTGTTCTTGGGAATTATTTATGCTTGCTAAATTCCTGAACTTGTGTCAAGGGAAGACAACACTAGTTCAGCCAAACCAGAGAAGAAAGAGAAGGCAGCCAATTCAAAGAGTAAAAGCCATGGCAGAGTTTAAAAAAAAGGAAAAAAACACATGAGAGTTTCCTGCAGTTTGATCAAGAAAAATGAAAATAGAAAGTATTGGCCGAAACCTTGTGGTAAACTCTAGCTCATATTTTCAGCTTGTGTACTTATTTTCATAGAGCAATCTTGTGCTCTTACATTCATATTTTGCAATTGACTAGCGTCTCTCCTAATACTTAGTGCAAAACGAGTTAGTTATTCATCTCAATTTCAGATTGCCTCGTTTTAGCTCATTTCTTTATTTGCATTAAGTCACATTTATCTTTGCATGTGTGTTCATATCCTTCACTTAAACCTATTGGATCAGTACCTAGGCAAAGTAATCTAGCTTGGATTATTACTTAGCTTTACAACAACTTGGATTTCAGATTGCATAGTTATACATTAAACCTTCCAATCTCCACTCAAACACCTTGTATTGTGCATTGCTTTCACTCTCGGAATTTGCTAAGTATATTTGCTAATTTTTGTGGCCACGAAGTAAGAGCCTACTATTTTCAATTTCTTTTGGAACGGAAAACCTTCACTGTTTCGAGATAGTGAGTGATTTCTTACACAAATATACACATACTTGCTATTCATAAACTAACCATGGCTGCAGATAGCAACGATGTTCCACTGGATTTTGAAGGAAATCTTGATGCACCCGCTACTCATTTACAACAACAAGCATTGAAACAACACTTTGATCGTCAATTGGAGATAGTGCAGGACAATCTAGGAAGGTACATCTAAGACATGAGAGTACGATTGGATAACAATGTTCATACATTGCAAGATTCCATCAACACCCTTACCAATTTGGTGCAACAAGGTGTAAGGGGTGATAATCTCAGTGAGCAAAGTGTCGGGTTGGATGAAACCGATGAGGAGTTTGCTGCCATGTGACGTGAGAATCCACGATACCAAGCCCCACTTGCTATTGTCCATGGAGGATGCCTCCCTATCCCGGGCGTGATTTCGGCCATGGAGGTTGCGGTGTTCAACGTAACGATGACGACGATGAAGCTTTGGCCAAGCCAAAGTTCACCATGCGTAATTTCATATGAGGTACTGATGTAGAGGATTATCTCACTTGGGAACTCAAGGTTAACAAGCTTTTTCATTTGAACCGTTACACTGAAGATAAGAGGCTGAAACTTGCATCAATGGGCTTTGATGGGTATGCTATGCATTGGTGGGACAAAGTTGTACGAACACGTATGGAGAGGCATGAACCACCCATTCTTACATGGAATGAGATGAAATAAGAAATGCATAGCTGGTTTGTCCCTCATCATTACAAACATTCTCTCTATGAAAAATTACATCATTTGAAACAGGGAACATAGCTGGTAGAGGAATATTACAAGGAGATGGAACAAGCCATGATTCATGGCAGTGTACATGAACATGAAGAGCAAACCATGGCTTGTTTCCTTGCTAGTTTGAACCACCACATCAAGCGCATCATCAACCATCATCCATATGAGAATATGAATGGTTGCTCTATCAAGCAAGAGAAGCTGAATGACAAGTGGCCAAAGATGCTAGATTTGCTGCCCGCACCACCCCTGCACGTAGCAATTCATTCCTCTGGGCAACCAAGTCAGAGCAACACCACTGGAGGCAATTCTTCATACCGAACAGCAAGTAAGAAAGAAGATATGGCACCTCCACAGTCTTGCCAAGGTGTTGCCCTTGTCGCAAGTGGTGTCTCCTCAAAGGGATCCATGGGAAGGAGTAGGGACATCATGTGTTTCAAGTGCCAGGGTTGTGGTCAAATGTAGAAGGACTATCCAAACACTAAAACCATGATTTGCACTAAAACAAAAGAGTATGAATCCACAAGTGACAAGGATGATCTGTGTGCTGCCTAAGAACCTTATGTGGAGAGCGAGAATGAATATGATGATAATGTGATGGTGTGCACTTCAGAACACTTGCCTTCAATCATATGTGCATCCAAAATCCTTAGTGTGCAGTCCCAAGTTACGCATGAACAAAGATGTAACTGAGAGACCATGTGGAGGTCATCCCATGTGTGTGATGAGTAATTGACATCGGTTTAGGAAAGTCGAGTTTGATTTGGTTGGTTCGGACCTTGATGTTGTGTGGTGCAATCGGGCTCGGTCGGACTTGGTCAAACCTGGTCAAAGTGGTTAGGATGCATATTATGTCGACTTGTCAGGTTTGGGCTATCTCATGCTTAATGTGCTTCATTAATGCTATTTATGCTTTCATGTATCGAGCGGTGCTATGTGATGTGTTTCTTGTCTGTGTTGGCTGCAGGACGTCGAGGCGGAGTCGTGGCGAGACACGAGGTGACCGGACTAGACACGGGTGGTGTCGAGGTCAGAACGGTCGAGATGTGTCGAAGACGGCAGAGACTCGAGGTGGTTGCGAGGCTTGGACGACAAGGAGCGCAGAAGCTTCCCGGAAGGTGCAGGAGGGGCGAAATGGTAATTTCGTGAGGCTGCACAAGCGGGAGCGGGCTCCGTTCGGGTTTAGCGGGCATAACGGGTTGGAGACCCGTTAGCCAAGGGCTATAAATAGGTGTTGGTGGCTGCATGCATCCCCATGGCTTTGGGAGAGAGTTAGGGTTTGCTAGAGTCAAAAGAGGCTTTGTGAGTTTGTTTTGGCTTTAGGTTTTAGTGGTTGGAGAGTTGGTGTAGGCAGCAGGGAGTGTCTCCCACGTTCATCTCTTCTCTGTGTTGTGTCTCCTCCAAGCATATAGTGAGTGGGTGAGTTCTTGGCTTGGGGAGAGGGAGAGATTGGAGTGATGAGCATGTAATCATCCCTTGTTCTAATGTCCATGCGTATCGGGACTCCTTGTAATCTTTGGTTCTCTGAAAATGAATCCTTTCAAGACATCATTTGAGTTATTGCTTCTCTGTTCTTCGTTCTTGCTCATGAGTGATTTTTGAGTTTTTCGATTTCTTGTTGTTCTTGCTGGTAAGGTGCAAAATGGGTTGCTCAGTGATGGGAATAGGTTTCAAGATCATTTGATTGGGTTTTCCCAAGAGCAAAGTGAAGGAATCAAAGATTTGCACTTTTCAGCTTCTTTGTTCTTCATTTTGTGTTTCTAGGGTTCAAGGTAGATTTTGATTCCTTTCAGGAAAGGGCTTGATTTTTGGTCTGAGAAGTCCTTTAGTTATTGCTAACTTGACTGCAAAATCTCATAAGCAAAGGACTTAAGACCATTGAGCAATTTGGTTTTTTGTGTTGTCCCTGTTCAGTTCTTGCTCTTTTCTAGGGTTTTGATATGATTCTTGATTCCCCTCATGAGATGGCATGAAATTTGGTATGTTGAGTCTAGAGGCTATTAAGTAGCTATCCTCAAAGTTTTATGGCCAAAGGATCAAGGGTTAAATGGGAATTTGAGATTTTGCATTGCTCTCTGAATATTTTTCAGCTTTTAGGTCATATCCAAATTTCCTTAGTCTTGTGTTGAGTTTCTTGTTTCTCTTGTTTCCTCTGGTCTTTTAGTTCATAGTCTTGCCCTTCTAGACTGAGAAACTCAGAAGGAAACACAATTTTCCCTGCTGATTGGAGATCTCAGTATTCCTGAAATTTGGTCTCTGCTGCCTGTCTGATTTTTCGAGGACCGGTCAGACCGGTAGTAATATGGCGGTCAGACCAGCATTGCCCGGGCGGTCTGACCGGTGGAGAGTTGGCGGTTAGACCGGCCCTGAGCTGGCGGTTTGACTGGCCTTGTCTCACCGGTCTGACCGGCCACCCCCTGTTCAGCCCTTGAAACTCCTCTTTTCTGCTGTTGTTTCTTTTGGGTTGTTTCTTCTATGCTTCTGCTCTCTTCTGTGTCTTTGCTAGTTTTCCAGAGAGTGTGAGCTTTCCTCTTCATAGCTTGTCATAGCTATTTGGAGAGGAAAATCTCTTGGGGGAAAGATTTTAATTGATTGACATTCACCCACCCCTCTGTCGCCATTTCGGTCCAACAGTAACCTATTTCAGATTTGGGCAAAGGTGGTGATGGTAAAGCATGCAAAGTTATCATAGATGGAGGAAATTGTCACAACTTAGCCAGCTAAGAGTTGTGTGTCAAGCTGGGTTTGAAGTAGTTACCACACCCTCACTCATATCATGTGCAATGGCTAAGCGACAGAGGTGAGGTAAAAGTAAGTCATATGGTGCGAGCAAAGTTTTCTATTAGAAACTATAGTGACACTGTGGATTATGATGTGGTGCCTATGAAGGTGTGTCACTTACTTTTGAGCCAACCATGGTAATATGATCGAGAATCTATTCATGATGGCCGCACAAATTGCTACAAGTTCAGGTGGAACAATAAGGATGTGATTTTGAAACCTCTAACCCTTGTTGAAATCATCAACAAATCAATGCAAAAGATCAGTAAGAGTTGAGAGTGAAAAGAATAGAGTGAATCCACCATCGGAGAGTGAGCGCCACAAGCCAAATCTGAGTGGTAAAAAGAAAAGTGAGGGAGATAAGTTAGTCATGCTAGCCACCAAAACTGAGATTCGAGAGTTGGGTGAGAATCCTAGCATGATGCACTTTGTGCTTTTGTACAGAGATGCATTGGTTTTCACTAACGATTTACCCTCTCTTCCTAGTAGTGTATCACATGTCTTGCAGGAGTACAGTGACGTGTTTCTAGAGGAGGTGCCAGCAGGTTTGCCACCAATTCGTGGGATAGAACATCAAATCGACTTGATTCCTAGAGCATCGCTGCCCAATCGACCACCATACCGTGTAAATCCCGAAGAAACGAAGAAAATTCATAAACAGGTACAAGAACTTCTCTCCAAAGGGTACGTACGAGAAAGCTTAAGTCCTTGTTTGTCCCTGTGATTTTAGTTCCTAAGAAAGATTATTCATGGTGCATGTGCATAGATTGTAGAGTGATTAATAACATCACCATCCGATATTATCATCCTATACCTCGCTTAGATGACATGCTTGATGAATTAAGTGGTGTTGTTATATTCTCTAAAATTGATTTGCGTAATGGATATCATCAAATTAGGATAAAAGAAGGGGATGAGTGGAAGACTACATTTCAAATAAAGTTTGGGTTGTATGAGTGGTTAGTAATGTCTTTTGGTCTAACTAATGCACCTAGTACATTCATGAGATTGATGGATCATGTTTTAAAGCAATTTATTGGTAAATTTATGGTTGTTTACTTTGATGACATCTTAATCTATAGTCACAATGAATCTAAATATGTCGATCATATTAGACAAGTGCTAGAAGTTTGGCAAACAGCTAGGTTATTTGATAATCTAAAAAGTGCACTTTTGCAAAGACAAGGTTGTTTTCTTGGGATATGTTGTTTCAGCACATGAATTAGAGGTAGATGAATCAAAGGTTGAACGATTCGAAATTGGTCAACTCCCATCAATGTGAGTCAAGTTAGAAGTTTTAATGGGTTGGTTAGTTTCTATAGAAGATTGTAAAGGATTTTAGTACTGTAGCTGTCCCATTAAATGAGCTAACCAAGAAAGGAGTTGTGTTTGTGTGTGTATGGGGGGGGGTGTGGCACAAGAAAGAGCTTTTGCTGAACTTAGGAAACGTTTAACTATAGCCCTGTTGCTTGTTTTGCCTGATTTCACTAAGAGCTTTGAAATTGAATGTGATGCTAGTGGAATTGGTATAAGGGATGTGTTAATGCAAGAGGGTATGCCAGTTGCTTATTTTAGTAAGAAATTGAATGGTGCTCAATTGAACTATCTGGTCTATGATAAAGAACTTTATGCTCAAAGCGAGTTTTAGAAACATGGCAGCATTACTTATGGCCTAAAGAATTTGTTATTTACTCTGATCATGAGGCTTTAAAGTATTTGCGTGGTCAAGCCAAACTGAGCCGACGTCATGCTAAATGGGTTGAATTCATCGAATCTTTTCCATATGTTGTCAAATACAAGAAAGGGAAGGAAAATGTGGTTGCTGATGCTCTTTCTAGGAAAAGTGTGCTTTTAACTCAATTAGGAGTACAAGTTCCTAGTTTGAAGAGTTTACATGATTTATATGCTAATGACCATGATTTTGCTATTCCTTACATTGCAAAGATGGGAAAGGTTGGGATAAGTTTCATATACATGATGGGTTCTTATTTCGTGCTAGCAAGCTTTACGTTCCAGAATCGTCCGTTCATTTGCTTTTGTTACAGGAATCTCATGCAGGAGGTCTAATGGGACATTTTGGACGTGAAAAGATATTGCTTATGTTGAGCAATCACTTTTATTGGCCTAAGATGAGGCGTGACGTGGACAGGTATGTGCAACATTGTATAACTTGTCAAAAGGCGAAATCAAAACTCAATCCACACGGTTTGTACACTCATGCTCCTATTCCTAATGCTCCTTGGGAAGATATCAATATGGACTTTGTGTTATGACTGCCTCTAACTAAGAGGGGGAGAGATTCTGTTTTCGTAGTTGTGGATAGATTTTCTAAAATGACACATTTTATTCCTTGTCATAAGAGCGACGATGCATCACATGTAGTTAACTTGTTTTTCAGAGAGATAGTGCGATTTCATGGTGTGCCAAGGACCATTGTGTCGGATCGCGATGTGAAATTTATGAGCTATTTCTAGAAGATACTATGGGAAAAATTGGGGACAAAGCTTCTTTTCAACACGACTTGTCATCCCCAAATTGATGGATAGACGGAGGTTGTGAATCACACCCTTTCTATGCTGCTACGGATAATGATCAAGAAGAACCTCAAAGAGTGGGAAGATTTTTTGTCGCACATGGAGTTCCCTTATAACCGGGCTGTGCATTCCACTACTCAATTGTGTCTGTTTGAAGTGGTGTATGGTTTCAAGCTTGACTTGCTTCCACTTCCAGGTCAAGAAAAAGGTAATATGGAACCATCAAAGCACACTGATTTTGTGAAGAAAATTCACTTGAAGACTAAAGAAGAGATCGAGTAGAAAATAAAGTATTCCATTGAGAAGGCTAACAAACACTGTAAGAAGATGTTATTTCAACTGGGAGACTTAGTTTGGGTTCATCACTGCAAGGATCATTTTCTTGAACAGCACAAGTCCAAATTGTTGCCACGGGGAGATGAACCTTTCAAAGTGCTTGAGAAAATCAATGACAATGCATACAAGATCGAGTTACCGGGTGATGACTGTGGAGTAAGTTCGACCTTTAATGTTGTTGATTTAAAATCGTTCTTTGGTCCGGAGGAAATATATCATATAATGTTGAGGGCGACATCTTTTCAAGAGGGGGAGGATGATGAGGTCATCCCAGCTACTCCTAGTTCATCCACTCCCTTACAAGATGCTCCAACTCCTCTAATTAAACCAACAGGGCTGATTACATGAGCACGAGCAAAGAAACTACAACAATAGGTGAATTTGTTTTTTAAAGAGTATACTTTTGATAAGAATTTACTGCTACCTAAATCTAGTGTCTTGTGTATGCTTAGGTATGAAGAGGAGGTCACTCGTTAAGGTCCATGCGGCCAAGAAGAAGGATTATGCGGTCCGAAAACTTTGGAGGCCGTTTTGAGGGCCTAAACAACTTTTGGAGATACACTATTTCTGAAGCCTCATGAATGAATCAGAGCCGGACTTATGGAGTTTCAGATGAAACTCTTTGTTAGCTTTCAAACTAGTACAAGAACATCGAAAACAGAGCCCGTATGCAGAAGTTATAGTTGTTTTTTTGAAGGCTGCTCCAAAACCAACACAACATATGCTCGGCCTGTGTGCCACTTGGGTTGACCAAAATCCATCTTATTTCGGTCATGTATCTTGCTTTTTATGTGTTGAGTTTGAACCATATTAAGTATTGTGTCTGAATTGTTAGGAGATTGAGTAGTAGAGTTTGATTTGGTCTCTTTAGGCCAAACCAAATTGAAGCTCGTCCTTAGGCCCAAGTGTGTGCGTGCGTGAGGTTAGGGTGTGCTTTAAGTAGCCGCCACCCCTTCCATTAGGGTTCAAGACCTCTTTTTTCAGATTAAAACTAGAACAACAAATTGCTTGTTTCTTTTCACCATAGTATCCATGTGTGGCTTACTTGAGAGGAATTGAGCGATCATTCTCGAATCAAGGTCGTATTTGCTTTTCCACTCGGAATTGAGGGTACAACGTTTCTCCACTCATGGTCTTGTGGAGGAAGCTTGGTGTATCTTGGTGAATTTTCAAAGAGCTTTGATTCTATGCATTGGCACGGATGTGCAGCTAACGAGATTGTTTGAGAGGTACTAGTTATCGTGATCCTACATCGGGAAGATCAGGGCTACCCGTATCAAAAATAGTACACAAAAAAATTAATCAAATGGGATGATGAGTCCACTGTGAAAATGAAAGTAAAGAAAGTAGGGGGCAAACATCTATGACGATGATTATGAAAGTAGGCAGATGTAGTG
Source organism: Dendrocalamus latiflorus (assembly GCA_017311315.1). Classification (NCBI taxonomy): domain Eukaryota; kingdom Viridiplantae; phylum Streptophyta; class Magnoliopsida; order Poales; family Poaceae; genus Dendrocalamus; species Dendrocalamus latiflorus. The sequence continues at coordinate 44,133,010 of CM029642.1, read as the reverse complement.
TTCTGAAAGCCAGAACTCATAGTTCCCAGCTACTGGGCGGTACTAGTTCGTAACAAGTTACCCCATGCAACCAATCCAAAACTGAACAGAAAGGGTTGTGACAAGAAACTAGCAATTTTCTTTGTTTTGCCATAGATAAATAAACACAAAAAAACTCACCCATCCGCCCAAGCCCAACCACCTACATAGGACTGTGTTGTGCACCTCAAGCCTCGGCAATAACAAGCAACAAATATTGAGGTTCAACCAGTACAATTTGGAATAATTACACAAAAAAATTCAAATGGCATAGTTAGTGCATAAGGCACTAGATGTAATAGATAAGTACTACTTCGAGAGAACATATACTGTGAAAATTAATTAATTAGAAGAACGAGAGCTATTCGATTACCTCTAGATGGGAACAATTCAAAAGGAGGGGAATCCCAATGATTATGCCTATCTAGCTTCTGATATCTCCTTACCATATCTTCAAATGTGTCACAATAGAAAAAGCTGATGCGCAGGCAATAGTACCTGACTATAGGCCTCTTCAAAATTGCTATGGCTTTTAGCTGATCCCGAGAGAAATTGAGCAAGGGACACTTGTGTTGAGAAGTCACCTCGTTCCAAGCAGCAGTGACCCCTACAAATGACTTATATGAACTACCTTAAGAAGCTACTTCATTCAAAAGATGGCTTTTAAAAACCAAAAGCTAGAAGCTATTTGGTAGCAGTAAACATGATGAAAACACATGGTTGCATCATTCTTCCCAGGAACCTGATACACTAACAAATGATCTCATATCCTAGGAAATACTTGAGGGATTTGAAAAAGAATGCCAAACTACATATAACATATCTGTAGTTTGAAATCAAACAAAACTAAGCAATCGTGCAGCATCTACCTCATTCATATCAACAAGCTCCACAAAGATCAAATATCTGACTTACAACCACTCCGCTCTGTCCACTTCATTCATTTGCAGGTAATGCGATAGGCAAGCCCGCAATGCATATGGGCATAGTGAGGTTGGTGGGCTTGGTGGTTAAACCCACACAACTAAACTAGCACTATGCTACATAGTCGACTCCAATATTCTGGCATGCTCGATTGCTAGGAGTAATAGGGGAACACAAGTAGTGACTACAAAGATACACACTGTCCAACATTTTAGTATTGCAATATCCACTAGAAGGATGCATTCAACATGCAAAAACTATATATAAGACATGTTTCGTCAAGTTTGACATCTATTGTCCTGATAAAATTTACATTTTACCATATTCATAGAAATTGAGATGCAAAATATGAATTGTTGTGAAATGCTAGAATTGGAGCTGCAACCATCACTCTGGAAGCTCCGTTCTTTAGATTTGAAGTTCGCAATATTGCCAGAAGAAGGGAGCACCCAGTAAAAGCAGTGATTGATGAATAATACAACTTTTCTATCCAAAATGTATCACTGTACCAGATGAAGGATTAGGATTACCAATTACACTCAAGCTTGTCCACTGGAGTCATACTCTTACATGGTGAAGAAGGTTAAATAAGATATTCTAAAATTACAGGAGAAAGTTGGTTTCCAATGAGCTATGAGCAAGAGAAAAATGATTAGAAAAGCTGAAAGTACAGCATCTGATATATGAAATGAAACTGACCAATGTAAGAATTAGTTACTAACACAAATCGTGTGATTTGATGTAAGAATTAGTTACTAATTATGACTACATATTATTAGATGACTAAATATCTGTGTGAACATTCATCAGTTCATGCATACTTTGCATGTAAGAGTTTTGCTGAAAATTAAATACATTAAGTATTTTATTTAAATAACTAGGGTAACTTGCTAATTTGATAGAATGAAAAAACAACAATTCACTGTTCTTCTCATTAAAATATGATCCATATTTTGATTGCTTGCATACTCATGTACACTATCTTATAAATTATTCGGATCTACATCCTAAATGAGACTTAAGTAAAAAAACATCTACTACAGGAGTAGGCCTAACAATTGTACAAGAAACTAGCTACAAATGTTTATTTATGTTGCTTCAGTAACATGGCATAATTTCTAAGTTGGAGAACACAGTTTACCTCAAATGCTCAAATCTTTGGCAAAAGTAACTTGCATGTTATGAAAGATAACAAAGTTTAAGTGGAGCTCCAACAAATTTGCTTGCTCATAGAACCTTAAAAAAATGTAGGAACTAAGGCTATTGACTTTGAATGAACACATCAATACAAAAAATAAGCCATTTACATAAACTTACATAAGTTTTATACCAAGAATTGGCAATAGAATGTACTTGATAATTATTAACTGTATCAATACATCTTAACTAGCACTAGCATCACTTGTTATTGTGTTGACATGAGAAGAACCTGAAATGACAAAAAAACCATTTAGACAATTTTCTTTAGCATAACATACAAAGCATGTCAAGTACAATTAAGAGGAGAGTGAATGTACCATAAGGTCGCATCCAATCCTACAGACAGGTCAATGCCTTTATATTCTCACTGGTCAATCTACTTCTATAGTCACTTATAACTCTACCTCCAGTAAAAAAGGCGGACTCTGATGCCACGGTAGATGCGGGGACTGTCAACACATCCTGGGTCATATGAGATAGTAAAGGGTACTTGTGAGCAGGGTTCGGTTTACCTGGAACACCCCGCCCACTCACTGGGCCAAGATGCTACCACTACTACTACTCTTACCATTTCATCAACACAGGAGAATTTAAAATCAACATTAACTTTATTCATTATTGCTGCGTTCAGATACAACATAGCATTTCCAGTGATTACTCTAGCCTAACACAGCTAAAGTACACTGACAAAAGGTGATACAAAGTGCTGCTGGTTCGTGCCAGTTATCCATGCGCTATTCCCGCCCGTACCTGACGCCTTCAACGGTCACCTAAAAACATCAACAAAGCAAGGCTGAGTCCACCGACTCAGCAAGTACAAAGCAAAACAGCAAATAACAGGTTCATTCATTAGACCATAATCATTTCATTATCATTAACCACATTTCCATTTGACCACTTTCTCCATTTAACCACTTTACGTTCCGATGAACTATTCATCATGCTCATGCACTTCTTTCTCAACTCTTTAGCCTATACCGTTTAACGGTTATCCCTTCCTATCTTTGTGGACTGCACCTCACTATCTCTGTAACTATTCTACCGCCATCACTTCCCCTTTCTATGTGCTATTCCTCACTAGCTCTGTAATATTCCACAATCATCTCTTCCCATTTCGGTGAGCTATTCCTCACCGTCTCTGTACTGTTCTACTAACATCACTCCCCATTTCCGTGAGCTATACCCCACTATTTCTGTAATTATTTTACTGTTATCACCTCCCATTTCTGTATCTGTTTTATTAATAACTCTTTTATGCAATATAATGCATCTGTAACTGTATTGCTGTTCTGTACTGTTTTTCATGCAAGGCATCTGTAACTGAATCACTGTTCTGTTCTATTTTCATGCAATGCAATGCAATGCATCTGCAATGCGTCTGTAACTGTAGCTCATACCGGTATAGCGGAGTGCTCACCCGTCGATGAGCCACTCAATCCCCGTCCTCTTTCATACAGGGTTTCAAGCTCCACTCCCGTGGAGCACCTACCGAAGTAGGTCATACTCAAGAGCACTTCGGATTAGTCCACTAGCTTTACTCGTAGCTAGGGACTTTCTCACCGCCCTCACTCTTGAGTGCCATCATGCAAATGCATATGCCATTGTCATTATTATGGTCATCCATAAATAAGCATCATGATGTGAATGCATGTATCCATCGTCATTGTCATTACCATTGTCATTGTCATTAGTATCATCGTGAGTAGGGTGGCATCGCTGCTCACCTCGCTCTATTACTATTGCCACCATTAATCAAACATCATCATGTCATGTAAACATTTCAGTTCCATATAAGCATCATCATCTCAGGTAAACATCGCCCATTTTATAAACCCCACGGTCTACCGCTCTACCGTGCACTTGCAAATTCATTTATGTATGTCTACTTGCCATGTCTTAACGTTCATCACTCATCTTTTATCAAATTGCACCCGGAAAAGGTAATCTTACCCCCAAATCATTCAATTTTAACCAAAATCACTACCCGAATTCACCGCTTTACAATGTACTTGCCTGGTTAGCCTCGGGGATGACGTGTGGACAGCTCCGACCCGGTATCTCCACCTGCGTACATGTTAACCTGACTCAACGACAAATAAATACCAGAGCATAAACGGAGAACAACGACTCTAAGCGCAAATCCCGATCGCTGGCGTAAATGCCCGGGTTTTGGGGGACCTGTCGCGCAGGTGCCGAACCCTTTTTTCTCTCTTCCTTTTTCTCCTCTTTTCTTTTTTCCCCTCTTTTCTTCTTCTTCTCTTTTTTTTCCTTTCCTCCCCTCCTCTTTCTTTCCTTTCTTTTTTTCCCTTCCTTTCCTCACCTACCCGGCCGGCCTCTCCTCCCCTTTTCTTTTCTTGGCCGAATGGCCCCTCATTTTTATCCCGCCTGGCTCTCTCTCTCTCTCTCTCTCTCTCTTGGCCGAATGGCCTTCCCCAGGGGCGGCGTGCAAGGCCGGCCGGCGACCCCCTCACCGCCGGCGGCCACTCCCGCCGCCCCCTACCTTCCTCCTCCCCCTCTCGCTTCCTCTCCCCCTGTCTCTCTTTTCCTTGCGCGCGCGATAGGGGCGGCGCGCGGCTGGCTGGGCGTTGTCGGCGGCCCCTCCATCGTCCCCTTCCCCTCTCCCCCTCGCGTGCAGCCGAGCGGCCGGCCCCCTCTCTGGGCGACACGGTGGCGCACGGGGCGCCGGCTGCCGGGCCGCCGGACCGCCGCCGACTGCTCCTGCGTGGCCCCCACCTTCAGCCTCTCTCTTTTGCGCGCACGGCCGGCGGGTGGCCCTGCTCCAGGCGGCGGCGCATGGCGCGCCGGCGGTTCTCCCGCCGCCTCCCACCTCCTCTCTCTCCCCCATTCTCCACCTTCTCCTCTGCGATAGCGCCTCCCCTATGCCACCTCCTCTACGGCGCCGCCCATGGTCTAGGCCTCCCTGGCTCATCGGCCGCGGCTCATAGCCGGCCGGCGCCATGCCCCCCTTTCAACTCCCCCTTCCTACCCTTTGTGCAGGTTGGCAAAACTTGTGAGGGATGCATGTGGAGTGTGATTGGGAGCTCACCTTGTGCTTACCTGTTGCTGGCCGCAATAGTGTGGTTATGTGGGGTTGGCTCGGTGGAGAAGAAAAGAGAAGAGGAATGGAAAGGCTTGATAGACTTGTTTTATTTTCTCTAGCTCTGCATGGATCTGGCTAGCTCTCAATTGGGGAAAGGATGGTGGAATGGGCATTGGCCTCACGGTTGGGAATGAAAATAGCTTTATATGGGGCTGCCCTTTGCATTTGCGAAATGACCGAATCGCCATCCCTTACCTTCCTCATATAACTGACTGCTCAGGGGCATTTTGGTCCACGACTGAGCTGGCTTTGGGGTTCTACTGCAGCGGTAAGTCGGTAAGAGGTAAGGTTAAGATTTGCCGGATGATGAACACCTGAAACGCGAGACGATGCCGAATGTCCCTAGGCGGTCCGGGAACCTCTGAGAGCGCTAAATATGCGGCTCTCTAGACGGTGCCGACCGTTCTGGGATGGTCTGGGAACCTCTGCGCGCGATACTAAATCGCCGCTCCAAATGGTCGATGGGTCTGGCGGCAAAAAATTCCTTTATCTCTAATGTTTTTCCTTTATGCAAATTTGGGGTATTACATTACCGGCGGTTACCGGCCGGTAACCGGAATTACCGCCGGGGACTGGGAATAAAAATACCGTCCGAAATATGAAATGCGAAAATTTGAATTTGTAGATGCACTGTAGCCTGCATTGGAAGCATGTAGGGTCCATGGGGCTTTTGCTTTTGCTTGTGAACTCTTGATGTTTTCTGCATGTGGGGAGACAAAAGTGAGGCTGCAGGAGATATAAAAGCATGCATGAATGCCTCTCCATCTTCCCACGCATGCATGAATGCATGCCTCTCTATCTTCCCACGCATGCATTAATAGCAAACGCCTGTTCACATGGCTGCCTCTCCATCTTCCCACGCATGCATGAATGCATGCCTGTTCACGTATGCATGCCTCTCCATCTTCCCATGTTATACTTGCTAGTGTTATATATACTTGTAAGATGTAACTTCATTCATTAAGTAATCTATTCGCAAAGCATTCAACGTTATCAAGCAGCAAGTAGCAGCAAGCATTTCACCGGTTTTATCCGGTTTTCCACCGGTATTTCCGGTAACCGACTGGTCACCGGTCCAGTTACCGGTCCCCTCCTGCCCCGCCCAAAATTTTCATTTGACAAAATTCATCTGGTTTTTATCCGGGATTTCCGGTAACCGTCCGGTTACCGGTACCGCCCGACGGCCGGGATTTACCCCGGTTTCGGTTTTTCGATCCTTGCTTGTGAGCATGAATAATCCACCACTGCAATATGTCAGAACCAGCTTCTTGAGGGAATGCATCATCTTTCAAGCATCTGTCAAGCTCAATTTTTTGGTCGATTCCTCTGTTGTGCATTGAGATGTTGATTCCTATCAGCTCATGGATCATTTATATCAACATTTATCTGAACATCATTTCTTTCTTGTTATTGCCAATGCTTGAGTCGTCAACCTGGGAAGAATATTCAGCAAAGAGTTCATTGATTGCCTTCTTCACTTTAGATAGATATCCGAATGGCTCACCTCCAAACCCATTTTCCAAGTGAAACTCAAGAAACTTGTACTTACACCTAGGGTCTAATATAACAGGAATGCAGATTCCTAAGTATGATAGCTTCCAATATTTTAGAAATTTTTTCTTCATTTCATGTACCATACATCTAATGATACCATATTGCTTCGTGGCCTCCCTTTCCAACATTAACTTAACCTTCCAAAGCTCATAGAAATATCAGCTGGCAGTTGGATAGGATGAACTAGAAAGTACTATGATGGCATTGTAGAAAACCTCTAGCAGATTGCAAATTACCTCTGCCCTTTCCCATTGCTCAACCGAAGGTAAACAGTTATAAAGAGGGTCTTGCAACGGTAAAGCATCAAATGCTCTCCTAAATTCCAAAGTCGTCTTGATCATTAGGAATGTCGAATTCCAACAAGTGGCTACATCGAGTGAGAGACTCTTCTCGAAGGATATACAACTTGTACAACTATCCCTTCAAATCTTTGCTTCTGAGATTATGAGCTCCTAACATACTTCACGTTGTCCCTAATAATATAAATAGCCTCACTACTGGTCTTCAACCCTTTTGGACAATAAGGTTAAGGACATGTGATGCACAACGATCATAAAGTAATTCACCATTGCAAAGTACAAATTCTTCCCCAATAGATTATTTTTCAAATAACTCACCAGTAAGTCATTAACTGATGCATTTCTAATTTTATGCTAAAGATCTTATCTTCCACGCCCCAGTATTTTATGCTCTTCAACATAACATTAAACAAATTTGTTGCATCATGAGGAGTCTTAATTGAAGTGAATTGAATGATTCTTTTTTGCAATTTCCATTCTTTGTCAATGAAATGACATGTGACACACATGTAACCCAAGTTCTGATTAAATGTCTACATATTTGCAGTTAGAGAAACTCTAAAATTAAATTCTTTAGAACCTCTAGCAAGGTAGCCTCTCATCCTCATAAGCATTTGTGCAATATGCTTTAATAGTTTTCCTAGAAACCATCCTAAATATTGGATTTAAACTGGCCACAAATCTCCTAAATCCATTATACTCAATAATGCTAAAAGGTTGTTCATGTAAAACTATCATTCGTACAAGTCCTTGTGATTTTTCAGTGTCAAACTTCCATTCTTATACATGACTTGCATAAGGGAATAAAACAGAGGGGCGCGTACTGTCAAACATTTCATTCAATCTAGCCCTTTCCTTTCAACTTTTCAAGTGCCTATGACACACACTAGTCCCAACTTCGAACTACTAATTTTTGGGACTATTGCAACGGCGTCGAAACGTTGCAATAGGCCCAACATGGTTGCAATAGCACCTATTGCAATGCTAAAGTTTCGTTGGGAGGCGTGGCAAGAAGTTGCGTGGTCTAAAGTTTGGGCCACAGTATTTCGGTTCGTTGCAATAACGTTTACCTATTGCAACGCAATAAAGCATTGCAATACATAGTTTATGCAACAATGTATTGCGTGGCAAAAACAACTATTGCCACGCAATGAGGCGTTGCTGTAGATAGCATTTGCAACATACCGATTTCGTGGTTATAAGTTAAATTGCAACGAAAACTGGTGGTAGCAATAGACTATATTGCCACGCAAAGCATTCGTGGTAATAGATTCAATTGCCACGCAAAGAAATCGTGGTAATAGGACATAGTGATATTGCCACTCAAAGAATTCGTGGTAATAGATTCAATTGCCACGCACATAATTTGGTTGCAACAGCCTCTATTGCCACGCTTACTATTTTCGTTGCCATAGCTTCTAATGCCACGCTTGATCTTTTGTTGCTATAGACTCTTTTGGTACGCTGTTTTTTTGTTGCTATAGCATATATTGCCACGCCAAAAGTTGAAGGGAATAGTGTATATTGCAACGCATTGCTTTAGTAGCAACAAGAATCGGAGCAGATCGAATAAAAATCGCACCTTTTTCACTTGTACTCGAACGATGGTATTGGAGCGCTGAGCGTGTCGAAGCTCTCCAAGATCTCCGACTTGCCCCCGCCCGCATTGGGCTTCTTCTCCTCCTCCTTCTTGCTGAAGAGACACCTGAACTAGCCACCCCCACCGTTCGAGCTCGCTGCCTCGGTAGGTGACACGGGCGCCTGAGGTAGGCCCGGGATGCCGCCAGCGGCCATGGCGGCGGCCAGGTTGGGATAGTCGGCGGGGAGCGGCGGGAGGTTCTGCGACGTGGCGAGGACGTGGTTGAGCATGAGGCCGACGCCCTCGATAAGCACAAGGAGGGCGCCGCCCATAAGGGCTGCGCGGCCGGCGGAGCCAGCGCCCTGGCGCATGGAGAGGAACCCGCCGGTGGCGGCACCGGCGATGATGGACTTCCGTGGTATGCTGGCCGCCGCGGCGCCGCCCTCACCCCTTGCTCCCGACGTAGACGGCTGGACGCAGGCACGAAGCGACGATGGACCTGCGCCTCCGCCGCTCCGCGCCTCCGCCCTTTGGCCTCCAGCCTCCAGGTGCTCGTGGACCTGCGACTCCGCTCCGCCCTCCGGCCTTCGACCTCCACCATCGCCCCTCGCCCTCTTGGATTCATGTACCCGAAGCCGAGTAGAGCGTCGCCTGGCTGAGGCGCTGAGGTGGCTTTGTAGAGAGGCGAATGCGGCCGAACCGGTTCGAAGCCAGAATGGAAATAGATGAGGATTGGATGCGGGCGAATGGCTTGACTGGGCGACTGGCAGAGCACGAGCAGGTATAGATTGGGGGATTGGACTTTGGTCTTTGGAGGTTAGAGGAATTGAGGAAATATGTTTAGTGCTTTAGTACGAATGATCAGACTTTGGTCTTTGGAGTTTAGAGAAAATATGTTTAGTGCTTTAGTACGAATGATCAGGTAAAATAACACATATTTAATGTTTTATATTTGCTATTTAGGAACTAACTATTAAGGTTTTCCATGTATAATCACAACTGTGTTCGTGTCCTAGTGGTATGAGCGTTGGCTACCAATCAAGAGGTCCCTAGTTCGATTCCTAGGTGGCTTATCATTTTTTTCAATTTTCATAATTTTTTGCTGCACGACTGGATAGCTAAACAAAAGCCCACGAATCAAAAGAGTTGCAATAGAATACCATATTGCAACGAAACACACTACTCTATAGCAACAAAATTTACACGTGGCAATATAAATATGTTATTGCATCGATTTAGTTTTTCGTTGCAATACGCACCTACCTACTGCAACGCCGCTGAAGATTATACCAACGAAAAAATATCGTGGCAATAGTATCACCCAATAGCAACGAAATTATATATGGTTGCAATAGGAGCAAATAATTGCAACGAAAATCAACACTAACGCAACAAAAGAGTGTCGTGGCAATATATCCAACCTATTGCAACACTTTTTCACAATGGTTGCAATAACACCTACCTATTGCAACGACATTCACGAATATCGCAATGCAATATAATAGTGGCAATAAAGTCCACCTATTGCCACCGTTTTGGAAAAACGTTGCAATAAGTCCTACCTATTACAACCAAATTGGTGGTGTTGCAATTTCTTTCGTGACATTAGGCCGAAAATCTAGTAGTGATCGTACTATGATAAGTCTGGTATGGGACAAATTTGGCTAACTAATTGCGGGTCCTAACCTTGGTCTCGCTATAGGTTGAATGTGGGCATGGCATAGACCACGAGAAGTCTCACACGGCACAAGAGGGGGCCCCAACTTAGTGGATTCTATGTTGTGGTGAAACTTTAGTGGGGGCGTGACCGGATTGATAGCTTTGCATTGTAAAGACCTTGTAATATTCAGTTAGTCATACGCCTAAGAAAGTATGCTATGACTAACAATATAAGTTGATTATCTTTTGTAGGTCAAATTATACCACGTTTGCAGAGTGTATAAACTATTATGGATAGCCATGCCCACATTCATGGGTATGCCAAGTAAAGTTTTTCACATATTAAACCTTTTTTTCAAAAATGGTTTAAATGAAACATGATGAGATCTTTTGGGAAAAGATGATACAGGTGGGATGCCCGTTTTGGACTTTAGTTCTCCCTAAGCAAGCCCTGGTACTTCCCACCAATGATAATAGTTGACTCCAAGCCACCTGTACATAAATAGACAAACAAACCATTTTCAGGCACAAGTTCATTCCAACTTAATCCACATTACTCCATAAACATAATAGGAAAACACATATAACCAAACCATGGTTCCCAAGCCATGAATCTACCTCATAACACCTCAATCCCACACTCATTGCACTCTAGACAACACACACCGATTTGACTGCTATGACACAACCGGCGAGACTGTTGCTCACTCCTCTCAGCTTGCACCTCTCTAGAAATTTCAAACTCTAACTCCTTTCAACTTAGAACTCTAATTCAAATGACACCTAGAGAAAACACATCTCCAAACAACTTGACATAAGGTTACCTAGCCTGATTTCCAAGAAACCCTGAGGCCAATCGACTGCCAACCACAGCTTGGTCACACTGCCCACTGTAAATAGTTAGACTGGACCCCAGAATCAGTCAAACCACCAATACCACCGGTCAAATTGGATCTAACACTCTAGTCAGATCGATCCTGGCTAGACAACACTCAGCTCTCACAAATTCCCTCAAATTCAAACTCAACCATCGACAAACTTGCAAACCAAAGTTAAATACTTATCACACACCATGGGATAACCTCCACATGGTCTTACACCTAGGGAGAATAGGAGGAAGCATGGGTAGAGAGGACAAGGATGACGACGCATGTGGAGAGGACAACCTCGCACACCATAGGCTAGAGGGGAGGGAAGCCAAGCTCAAGCCACCAGTTCAGGAGGAGGATGAGCATGTGCGCTGCTAGGGTCAAGGGTGACGCGCCTTACCTCACTCATCGGGGCTGCCAACCATCTTCATCTCCGCCATCCACATCGCCTCCTTTCTTTCCTCTCTAGGGTTTTTGGATCAGGGTAGCTTGCATCAAATAGGGACTAGGGAGCCGAGAGAGTCGCGCAAGAGGGTACCGAGTGGCATTTTACTTGTAATTTTGCCTCAACACAAGGTGTATTTTCATGATAGGGACAGCTCCATGTGTGGAGCGACCCCAACCTCACTCCAAAAAAAAAATGAACTAGGGGCTGCTTCACTCCTTAAGTGATCTTGCTTCTAAAAAACAAGAACGAGGCATTTGGCTGTGTTCTCGCTACTCTAGTTGAGAATCCAGGAGCAGGAGCCCTACCAATCAGTGCCATAATAAGAGTCTAGAGCTTACTCATTACCTCTAATAAAGTGACACAAGAATATTATTTTCGTATAATAACCTCTACACAAATTACTAGCACATGTGAATTGAAGTTGCCCTGAACCGTATCTTTCAGCATATGTCTTTCTCATAATTCCCGCTTGTAAGAAAGCCAACAAAGTGTTGTCGGAAGGTGACGACAACACTTTCTAAAATCCTTTGTGGATTCAACAAATTCTTCTCGTTGAATCATTTGGAAAGGCTACATCCATCATGTGTTCTTTGAGGCCATCAACCCTTCCTTACCATTCTTGTGATCCCTTGTTCCCCGTCATGCCGTCTATTGTCCCATGTCACCACTCGTCATCCTAATAAAGCCCCCCCCCCCCCCCCCCTCTATTGTTTGGCTTGCCATGGTGTGCACCATGCCACGGCATAAGGCTATTCAATAGTCACAAAAGAGCTTCACAAAACCTACTGCACTGGCCGGTTATAGTTGTTTTTTTTTTTTGGAATTGGATAGGAAAAATACAGATTTTCAAATGGGAAAAATAATGGACCGGTTTTCATCCGATTTGACCAAATTTTGTGCACCTAGAATGGTTTTTGTTTGGTTCGTACGGTATTTAAATTTTCAACCTTAAATTTTGAATCCACTTTCACTCAAGTTTTGAGCGGTTACTGATGTTAACCAATGAAAAACTAGAATTGATAACATTCGTAGGGTTAGTACCAGCTTGCCACGCTTGCCACATGGGCTGTCACCTCCTCCATAAGTGTGGCGCCTGCAGGTAGGCCTGGACTGTTATGCAGGTTAGATCTAGGGTGGGTTCGAATGCATTGTGGCTTACGCTTATTGGCTTACACATATGAATTATTGGTTTATGCTATCATGTCATGCTCCAAATTGGTTCATGCAATGAATTACTGGTTTATGCTATCAGGTCATACTCTGAAAGGCCATCTCCCAGCTCATTTTGCGAGAGCAGGCATCACACTGGTTCCATGCGTGGCTGGGAATCTCACTTTGCGAGAGCAGGCATTCCACGGTCGTAAGGCTGCAGTTCTCTGTGTGGGAAGCCTGTGTTGGTTTGGTGGTGTTGTCGTTGTCTGCACCATTATGCATGCCAGTGCTTAACACTGCTATCACGTTCACTTTTTCTTGCTTCCACGACCAGGATGCCCGGCTTTAGGACTGGGTCTTGTCATTTTTGTATACTGCAATTAGGACTGATCGTTCGGTTTTTACGGTTCGGTAAATACGGTTTTAGTAATTCAGAAAATACGGTACTTTACAAAATACGGTGTGTTATCGGTAAATACCATCTTATTTCGGTACGGTATCAGTAAATACCAATTTTACCAAAGTTTGTGTGAATTGCTAAACATTAATCACTTAATCTCCATTCCAGACTGCAGTCTGGCTGGCAGCCTGTCACACCGCACACATCATGACATCAAAATTCAAAAGCTCATCAATTCAATAATCTCCATTCGGCCATTCCAGACTGCAGTCTGGCTGGCAGCCTGGCACACCGCACAGACGCACACAGCCACAGCCCACAGATCATGACATCAAAATTCAAAAGCTCATCAATTCAATTAATCATCAGTTCATCACTCACTCATCAGTCATCACTTCATCACAAAGACAACTACAGGTCTACAAGCTACAACAAGCTCATCACTCACTCATTAGTCACAAAATGACAGAAAGCTCATCAGTCAATAGTCATCATCAAAATTACAAAAAGCCACAACCCACATCACAGCTATAACAAGCTCAACATCAGAATTCAGAAATAAGCAGAGTAGGCAGCAGACTACAGACAGAACACAGAAGTCACAGACTATTTGTTAATGCCACAGCTGACTGCAGAGTGATAAACTGATAAACCAGTGACAAGCTATAATGTCAATACCACATAAACTGATAAACCAGCACCAGCAGGGCAGCAGCAGCAGAGTGCAGACTGCAGACCAGTGTCCAGCCTGACTTCTGATTAGACACATTACAAAGGGCAAACTTTGTGGAAGAACACTCACTAAGAATTCCCACAATCTATTCCAGTTGGCCAAGATACCATGCATGATCTCATGATTCCCTTTTGCAGACACTAATCAGAAGTCCCAGTAACACATTACAATAGGCAGTCTAATTTTGAAATAATAACATGTAACATCCTAAAATTTTGAGTACTTGAAATTGTGAAGGAATTAAAATTTTAGTGTGCATCTTGATGGTATTTAAAATTTTTCTGAATAGCTATTTGAAATCTTTTGAGTTTTGGGGCATGCAAACTAACATTTCCAAGTGCAAGAATTGAACATGTAAATAATAACAATAAATAGGAAATGGCAAAACATATTATGAATTCAAAAATACCAACATCCTGAATTCCAATTCAAGACAATAAATGAAACCAAAAGAATAATAGAATATATCTTTAAATGATTGGACTAAAAGCTTCTTCTTTAATTTTTATATATATATATATATATATATATATATATATATATATATATATATATATATATATATATATATATATATATATATATATATATATATATATATATATATATATATATATATATATATATATATATATATATATATATATAAGCAAGTCTGGACAAAGTAATATTAAAGTCGACATGCGAGGGCAAACCAAATAAAATCAACAATAAAAAGAGTATTGGATTTTTGTATATTTAAACCAAAAAATTACAAAACTCAAAATTAACAAATCTTAATGAGAACTAAAGTTTAAATTAAAAACCCAAAATTCTAAAATTTTGCTTAAAGTCTTTCTCTCTTCTTTTTCTTCATTCCCTTCCTTCTCTCATACATGTGGGGCCCTTTTCTTTCTTCCCCCTCTTTTCTCTTTCTCTGCTGCTGGCCCTCTTGACCGATCCCTGTGCGCGGGCCCGTTTTTCCTCTCTTCCCCATTCTATTGTTTCCATGTCCCCTGTCACCTACGTTGTCATCTTTTTCTCCCACGCCTGAGCTTGTCAGCCGCCCCGCTCGCCTGTGCCCCCGTCAGCTGCACCTGCCCCGGTCGCCATCGCTACACGACGCTCCACTGCGCCCCCGTCGCGCGTGCATCACCGAACCACACCCCACGCCCATGCCCTGCCCCGACGTCGCCGTGCCTTCATGCTGTCATCGTCCCGTCCCGAGCACTGTGCCCAAGGTCGTCGGCCACAGGAGCTCGACTGCGCACCCACGCCACGGCCATAAGAAGCCCCGACCCCCCTTTAGGCTCCCCGGTGCCTCCCATTTCCTCTTCCTTGCTTTCCCGCTCGCCCCCCCCCCCCCGGTTCGGCTGCACGCTGCCACCGCCTTCTCGCCGTATTCTACTCTCTAGTGAGCCCCCTCCAAAACCCGAGCGCGCCCCTTCGTGCCCCTAGGCCTCACCTACTTCCCCTCCGACTTAATCAAATATCTGTGCGCTGAAGAGCCCCTGATTCAGCCTTCTTCTTCAAGGCCGGCTGCCACTGCCCTCTGCGCCTCCACCGTCGCTTCTCCCTCCACGGTGTATGGCATTCCAATCCCATGCACCCGGAGCACCCCCTCGCCGCCCCGAAGATTTCCCGCCCGCCGGCCGAGGCCCTCGCTGCCTACACGTCACCGGTGCCGTGCGCATGCCCACGTCGCCCCTGGTCATCGCCGCCGGCGCGCCCAGTGCCTCCCCGGCTAGGCCAGTCGCGCGGTAAGCACTCGTCCGCCTCTCTTCCGCTCATGAGCGTGCTATTTCCCCTCTCTCCTTCCCGACCGCCGGCGCATCATTTCCACCTCACCGCCGGCCACCCCGCGCCGTCGCCCGCTCCCCTCACTGTCGTTCCGGGCCGCACCACCTCCCCACTAGTTTCCTTGCTCCCTCGCGAATCCATTTTTCCGCTCGCCCCAATCTCCCTGGCCTCCCGTCGTCGGCAACGCCGCTACCTGCTGGCACCGCCGCACTCCTCTGTTTAGTCCCCCAATCGCGCTCGCTTCTTCAGTCATATGCCCCCCTTGCAGTCGCGAGACACTGAAGGCTCAACTGGCTAGCTGAGTGAGTGTTGAAATCCAGGTCCCGAGTTCGAGCCCCCCTGGGTGCACATTTTGGATTCATTTTTTTAGCACATTTTAACTAGAAAAACAATTAGGAAATGATACAAGGGAGCTAAGCTAATTGTTTGGATTCAAATAAAGTTTAGGTTTGCATCAAAATAGAGGATTACCTGCATATTAATAATTAAGTGATTAAAAAATTCAAAATTTATTTCATGAGAGCTAACAAAAATTGAATAGGATGTAAATGAGATTATTTAAGATTTCCTATTGGATTAATCATCAATATGGCTTGAATATTTATTTGAAGACTAGTATTAATTAAAGTCACTAATAAAAGATGACTCTAGTTAAGTATTCAAATGTAAATTAAAAAGATATGCCAGATAAAGTTAAAGGGGAATAAATTGGGTATTATGTATAACTATAAAAGCAGGACCTTAAAGTAAAAAATCATCCTTATATTTAAAATTTATGCCCTAATAATTAATATGCCAAACCATTTAACAATAAATACATATTTAAGCTAGAAGGTCATGATTTATAATATAATCCCCATCCTTAGTACATCATCAATAAATAAATCTCAACGCTAGATTTAGTTAAAAATGGCAGTGAAATAAGAATTGGTATTTGGATTAACATTCCACATAAAATGACTATATACTGAAATATGCCTATAGAATATATGGTAAAACTATTTGCACAACAAAGGCATTAAATAATTAAGAAATACAAAATTTAACCATCTAAAGTATGACTATCGTTTCTATATCTTTAAAAGGTCAAGAAAACACTTTCACAAATAATCCTTAAATAGATTGAGGTGTTAGGCTATCACTTTCTAAACTATAGGCACGTGACTTGTGTAGAAGACCGTAATACATATAACTATCAGGAGAATAAGGCTGAAAATTGTTAACAAATCGACTAACCCTTAGCCTAGAATGCAAATTATATTAAAGGTGATATATGAACCCTAGGTTAGGGTTAATGCCCTTGCAATGTACAAATTAATGCCATTCAGAAATAATAAGCTTAGATTATCTATCAGCGCATAGGGCTAATCTGACTCAGGGGACTTCCTTGATAAATACAAAAATAATAAAAGACGCTATTATTAACAAGATCGGGTCATCGTATCCTGCCATCAGCTATGCTTAGCTAACTCCAAGTACTAAATAAGAAATACTCTCATGAATATACCTTTATCATGACCCATCCCTTGACCTCCATTTTGATAGTTTCCTGCCATTTCCCACTTCACTCCACCCACTGTGGCTCCGATAATACTCCGCGCCCAATCAACCTTGCCTCAAGTCACTCATTCACCCATACTAAAAATTAAGCAAGCTCAGTTGGATTTATTTGGACCTTTTGAGTTATTTGCATTTATTTGGATTCAGTTGTTTATCGCGTAATTAGAAGTGGAGTCCGGAAGATTTGTTGGAATCAAGTAAGACCCAGATCCAGACAAGGACGAAGACTAGAAATTCAAGCCCATCACATGAGAAAGCTTTGAGTGAGCTCAAGACCGCGGTAAACCGCGCAAGGCGAGTCAATACTTTGATCATGTTGAACCTACATTTTCTGCAAATTACTTTTGTTTAAATTATCAAATTGCATGCTGTTATTTTATATGCAAATACATATTTAAATTAATATTCTAGTTATATCACATTGTGTACCTTGATAAATATTACACCTCCTTTGGGAATATTTGAATTTGTGAACCTTGTCGCCCTAGCAAAATTATAACAGTAACCTTTTGAAAATACGTCCATAATTATATGCCATGCTTAGTATTGCGTAGATACTCATGGGCGCGAGAGCGCCCAAGCATCACTTTTAACCCTGAGAAAAATTGGTTGGGCAGTCATGGTGGTAATGACTGGTGTATGTTGGATATGGTTATTTTATATTCTCAAAAACCTCAAATTGCTTATTTATCTAGGCGGATGGTCCGGGGGTATGGTGCAAGGGTTCACGAGAGTGTGGTTAGTGGTAGAACCGCCCAGATAATCCTAATAACTGAATCTTGTCATGCAACTCCCGTGTAAAACAAGTACAACCACAAGTCTGTAAAGTACAACTTGGCCTAGTAAATTTACCGAACCCTGAAAATCATCATCATGGTGGAGGAGGTGAGGTAGTGCAAGTGGTTGTTTGTGTGGCGGGCTTGAATGGGACATCCGCAGAGGGTGAGGTTCTGCTGTGGCGTGCTAGCAGTGTGGGTAGCCAGCTGCTAGGCGTTCAGAAGGAGAACATCCCGCACAACGTATGGGACCCACCGCAAGTGGGAACGGCCCATAGAGTGAGATGATGGAAGGAACGAGGTACTTTGAACAATTACTGTGATGGTTGGCTCAACCGCATGACTAAGGAATCGTGTGGGGCAACGAGCGAACTATCTCTTGTGGGTAAAGTGTGCAAACTCTGCAGAGTCAAAATTATTCAAATAGCCGTGCCCACGATTAAGGGCGGACATGGGAACTTAACCAGATATAGTTCTATTTCAAAAACTTTGTGGGTGGAAATGGAAAAGTGAAGGGCAGTGGAAAGTCCTGATTTGTGTTGCCCTGGGTGTCATCCCAGTGATAATGTAAGCGGCTATAATGCTGAAGGTCTAGCATATGGTGCAGATACTATATAACAGTGGATGGAATCTGAATCGCTATTATTATTGCATTTTCTCACATATTATGATTTTGTTCAAAACTGCTAAGTCTTAGGAATTTCTATGTATTGTATTTTAAATAATAATAATACTTCTCACAAAATAAAATGTTAGGAAGAATAAATAGAGTTGTAAGAAAAGAAGATGGTTGTTGAGGTAAACATATAAAGATGTTGGTGGATTCACGTCGATCGCAAAAAGGATACGATAATGTGGATTCTAGAGAAATAAATTGGTGGAGCCTAAATGAATATACAGGCTAGATAAATGATTTAAATGACTTTTGGAGAATTAGGAGGTACAAAGGTAATTGCTGGATTACAACACTGATAACTAATATAAATTCTTGGGAGATGTTGGTGACAATGGGATTAATAGAATCTGATCGATTACTGGATGGTTCAATTGAATCTTTGGGAATTTGGAGGAATGATAACAACTATTGGAGTATAATCTTGATCAATGATATTCTTGGTGGATGTAAACTATGGAATCGTAGATTTGATCACTGATATTCTTGGTGGAGGTATACTAGTAAACTAGTTAGAGTTAGATATTGAAAAATAAGAGGAATTATTGGAAGAGCAAATTATGGTTTTGGATCAACAACAAAAGAATTGAATTGTTAGAAAGTCCTGATACGAATGGTTTCGGTGAATTAAATAAATGATGACACTCGCTGTTTGGAGTCTTAGGCAGCAACGAGTGTATGATCGGTGGAGTAGATAAATGATGTCACTAGCTATTTGGAGTTTTAGGCAGCGACTGATCGGTGGATTACATAAATTATGATACTCGCTGTTTGGGGATTTAGGCAACAATTGATTGGTGGATTGTATAATTGATGATATTCGTTGTTTGGAGTTGTAGACGTACCCAATATAGAAAGTATGTGTTTGGTGGATTAAATAAATAATGTCACTCGCTATTTGCAGTCTTAGACAGCAATCAATAAAGAAAGTGTATTTTGGTGTATTATGTCAATTATGGTAATCGCTAGGTGGAGTTTAGGCAGCAACAATAACACTATAATTAAATAATAATAATGCTTCTAAGAGCAATTTATGGCAAATAAAATAACCCGAGCCTCTCCTTTGATAAGCGATGCATACTATTTATTTGCATCCTTTGTATTGGCTCGCGGAGCACGGTGGTTTGTGCTCACACTCGCTCTCACAACAAATCCAAAATCAGGAATCAGATCACTACGCCTCAGCAACACTATTGGTCATGATGGCAAAGAAGATGAAGATGTCAAGTGCTAGGTCGCGAACCTCCAGTTGGCTGCCTATGGGCATGTCCTGAAGGTCCTACCTGCGTGCTTCGTCTCTGCTACTGCATTTTATGGATTTCGGCCTAATCGGCCCATGTGTAAGTCTACTATTAAATTACGCTTCCGCATGATATGTACTTTGATGTTCAGAACTGTAACCTGTGAGCACTATCTACTGATCCAGGGAATAGTGCGGTGGAATCACAGGGGATGCTGGATGTTCAAAATCTGGGCTCCTACATAACAAAAGCCCCCCCCCAACATGGCAACAAATCTTTAGTCTAAATCATCAAACTTGATCCGAGGAGTAGACACTTGCTGTTGGAGTTGGATGTAGGCTCGATGAGGGCTTGGCACCGGCGTCTTGGGAGAGGGAGCCCCAACGACTCTTGGAAGTTGGGACTTGGGAGTTGGGTGGAGGCCAGCGTCTGGGCCTGGGAGGCTGGGACTTGGACTGGAGTCTGGGAGCACCGACGGTGGCGGAGCACCAGAGCCCGAGCAGCTGCCGGCTGAGCCTGGGACTAGGGGAGCACTGGAGGTCGGATTACTCTACTGGAGCATTTAGAATTTTAGGTCTAGTGGTGAATAGAGAAGACCTGGTAGTTGGTGGTGATGTCGGTGGCTCCACGCGGTGAGGGCTTGGCGTCGGCGTCTTGGGAGAGGGAGCCCTGATGAGTCTTGGGAGGAGGCCGGCGTTTGGGCCTGGGAGATTGGGACTCAGACTGGAGTCTGGGAGCACCAAAGGAGGTAGAGCACTGGAGCCCGAGCAGTCGTCGGCCGAGCCTAGGACTGGGGTAGCACCGGAGGTTGGAGTCTTGGAGCGCTGAGCGCCTAGGGTTAGGGTTGAAGACAAGAGGCGAGAGTGTCGAGAGGAACATATCTGGCGAGTGGCGACTGCGGTGTCGGTGGACCGTGGATGGTGTGCGCTTGCCCTGTATGGTTGTATGTGCCGCGTGCATCAATTGGTGGGCCTGGGCTGAGTCGGAGTTGGGCTGAAGTCCGAAGAACAGGCGAAGTGGAAGTGCGAAACTAGCAAAGCGACGAAGAGCCAAAGACTCGGTAGACTCGATTTTTTTGGTACCGGAAATATCGAATAGATGAGATGCCAATTTTTGAGATACCGAACTGAAAACCAAATACCGATCAAACCGAGTTGACTGATACTGTTCGGTTTTCCGGTTCGGTTTTTTCAGTTCGGTGACAAAATGCACAACCCTAACTGCAATGAACGAGAAAGTTGTGCACTTCTTTCAGGCTCTCCTTGTCATGCCACCATGACTGGGATGCCTGGCTTTAGAAATCCATGCACTACTGTCCATTGCTGTGCACTCTTCACTACAAAATCCTCAATCGCACAGGGCATTCTGACATTTATGAAGTGGCCCTCCTGAGCACCCGATACAAGGCAGCGGCAAGTCTATTCCGACCTCCTTTGCAAGGTTGTAGCTGGTAAGTTTTGAGCCCCGTTAGAGTCCACCGTTGTTTTTGCTTTTCTGCTAACTCTTTTTCAACATATAGTCGCCGTGTCAGACCACGACAGCTTGGACTTCGACGGCACCATGGTGCCTCTACTACCAATCGAATTAGTGGTCCTCAAAATGCTTAGGAGGCAAGCATGGAGGGAATTGTAGAGGGTCCATAGAAAACCCGTGTAGACCGGTCAAGAATGGGTTAACGAGCAGCTAGCCCAACCAAACCTCTATAGCAAAATGTTCAGGATGGAGCTGCCTTGTTTCAAGAGCTTGCACGCTCGCCTTGTGGCCCACCATGGCTTGAGGTTCATTGCGAAGGTTTCCTCTAGAGAGGCTTCGAGGATATTCCTCTGACAATGGCAGTACCTCAGAGCAATAGCCAGGCTAGCGATCGCTTTGCCAAGTCATTGTCAACTGTAAGCACCAAGTCACGGACCTTGTACTCCAACCGACATGGGTACACTAGCCAAAACGTGCTAGTCGTGTGCGACTTTGATATGACGTTCACTTGGGTTACCGCCGGATGGCCAGGTTCAGCACACGATACGCGCATTCTGATGGATACATTGGTGGGCTTTGGGCATTTATTCTCGAACTCTCCGTAGGTACACCCGGGTAGACATTTGTCCCAAAATATGTGACATTCTCCCAACCTCATTGTTGTGGCTATTGACCAAATAGTAAAGTAGGAGAGTAGTGGAGTAGTTGAGATGGATAAACAATGCTTGCACTTTTCCCATGTTTGGGGCGTGTATATATTTCTCCATGAGGCACAATTACAGTCCTATCCTTATGGTCATACACGTCCCATAAGAGTACATAGGTCATTACATATATCATATTGGGCCCTACAATTCTCTAACAGGCCGGATGGGCTTAGGTGGGGGCCACCCCTACTACAGGAGCCTCTCATGGTAAAGGGCTTCTCATGGGCCGAAACCATGCCACCGAGCCCTTTGGCCCCCTCCGTCCATACGGCCTATGATGTATTCTGTGTTGGGCCGCACAGGGCGAAGTGATGATGTTACCTCCCCGAAGCTGTACCGACCTTTGACCGTAGTGGGACATGTGGTGAAATTTTGTTGGCGAGTCATGCGTTGCCAATCGCAGTTTGACCGTGGTCGTGCGTGCGTTCGCGGCGTAGTGGGACATGTGTGCAGGCATAGTTGGGAGGTCGTGCAGCGTCAGTTCTGGGTTTCCTAATCATGGGGCAGCCGAACAGGCTTTAAAAGCACGGTTGTTGTCGCGTCGCTGTCCCTCACTCTTGACTAGCTGCGATGTTACCACTTTTCGTCCTCTGCTCCCGTGTGCACCGCTGCTGTTTACACCACTTTTCGCTGTCGTCTGTCGCCGCACTTCTTCATCTCGCCGGCCCCATTTGGCCACTAGTGCCGTGAGAGGTTGGCCCGAGAGCCCGTCGTCGTCTGCCGCCCACCATTGTCCGAAAGACTGTAGCTGAAATGGCTCATGGTGACAATCGTTCTCGCCAGCTGAGCGATACCGCGTCGTCGAGCCACAGCGACTCCTATAGCCAGCGTAGCTCGTCGGTGATGGAGATAGTGTATGAGCTAGTGGAGTGCGACCCCTCACTGGTGAACAAGCACTGGAGCACGACGAGAAAGCTTGATGGCATCTGCTCGAATGTGCTAGGGCAGAGCCTAGTGACGGAGGAGTGGGTTTGGGCTCTGGTTCACGTCCGCCCTGTTCGTCGGTGAAGTGCGGTAGGTGTATGGGCTGAAGTTGGCGCACCTGACTCCAAACGCGATGGTCCACCTGGCTGTTTACTACTGGGCTTCACGGACGGAGATGATGTGGCCCTGCGCCGTGCTATTCATGTTTCTCCACGATGCTCGTTTCCAACCAAAGAAGCTGGATGGGTGAGTATTCGAACTTCAGAAGCATCAATTTCGTGCTGCGTCTAGTGTGCACGAAGCTGTTCTCGGCGAATGCAACCCATGCGAAGTGGGAATCGAACTGGACCCAATGGTGGTTCTAATACCGCATGGAGGGTGGTAGCAGCCTGAAGTGGATGGGCCGACCGATGGAGTTCAACACTTCACCTTCGGTGGCTCTAGACCGCGACGATGAGCATCGGGCATGGAGGCTGGTGGGGGTTTGTAACATCCTGATTTTCAGAGCCTTTTTGAAGCTTTTAAAATAAAATTCACCATTTGGATTTTTCTAGAATTGATTAAAGCTTAAATGGAATTTTCATTAATTAAAAAGATTTAATATGATTAAATTAAACATTAATATTTGCCAAAAATATTTTATTTGTGTTCCTTGTGTCACAAGGAATTTTTCTATATTTTCTTGGATTTTTCGGAGTTTTTTTAGCTCAATTTTAAATTTCCAAAAAAAAGAAAGAGGAGAGAGAATGAACAGTACTCGACACGTGTCAGCGCACGGTTCATCTTCAACCTCCAGCCACGATCATCTAGTTTCAGCCTGTACAGTTTCTTTCCGTTTTTCTCTCTCTTCATAACTTCCAATCCGGATCTTATCTCAATGTCTTCCCAAAAGGAAAGGTGTGCCAAATCACGCAAGGAATCCATCCCAACTGGTCTCTTTCCATTTTGTTCATCCGTTTGCCTTTTATCTCCAATTTTCTAAAACGGACTCTAAACCGAAATCCACGAATTGGAGTCGGTTTCTATCTCTTCCAAGCCTATAAATACGACCCCTTGGCTCCTCTAAACCCATCCCAAGCCGTGCCAAGTCCCCTCAAAGCCCAGGACGCCGTCGGCACCGAGCCCCTCCGGTCCCGAATTTGCTCGTCGTGTCTCGAGCTATTCGGTGAGTTTCTCTGTGATCCTTTCACGTCATATTGTGCCTTCATGCCCCATCTACCTTCTAGCCAAGTTAATTTGATTTTGGTGCAGCCAATCTCCCGGAATCGAGTTTTCCCCAATCTAGGTCAAGAGCGCTTCCCGACATCGATTCGTCGCCTCCGGTAAGCTTTAGCCCTTGCCGTAATTTTTCTTAGACTTGCCTCGTCGCGTTCTACGTCGTGCTCACTTCCTTTGCCCCAAAAAGCCTCTACAAATTTTCACCTCCGAACCTCGCCATGGCCGCCAATGGCATCTCGTGTCCCCCATCTACCCGGCAATGTTTTCACCAATCCGTTCACGTCACTTTGTGCCAAAACATCCCAGGTAGCTACCCTCCAAGTGGTTTTAGATTTCGTTCACCGAGCACCAAGATATTAAGTTTTTCCTTTTTCCTTCCCGACGTCGTTCAAACGTCGATTGTGCCATCTCCGGTGGGTTTCTGACCGAGCCGGCAATTTTCCTAGCTTCGCCAAGCCACGTTCTAGCCCGTGCACACCCTACTTCTCCATGTTCGATGCCCGGGTTTTATTCCTCTTTCCTACCCATGTCGTTGTAGCTGCTCGTGCCGTCACCATGCTTCGTTTAGCGTGCCGTCGCTTCCTATGTGTGTCTTGGGTCCCTAGCAACCCATTTTACTAGTTAGATTCACCTCCCATGCCTTCTCTCGCCAGCGCTAGCCTCCTTTCCAAAAATTGCTCTCGGGTGAACAGTGACATCTGTGAATTTCCAGCATTTTCTCGCCCCGGCAAACTTTAGATCGCTCGTTCTCCTTCGTCCGAACTCTGATTGACCCGATTCTTTTTCCTAAATTAATATAAAATTTAGCTCTATCTTTTGGTGCTAGTTTTTCAGTGTTTGGAGTTTATTTGGATTTTATTTGAATTTATTTTTGTGTTTCGTCTCGTTTCCTCTCTCGTTAGATCACGCGTTCGAAGGAGCTGAAGCAGGATTCGAAGATCAAGAATTCCTAACTGAGAAAGGCCAAGGCAAGTTGTGTTCTTTGATCATGTTGAACCTAGTTTTCAAATCTATTATGTATTATTTCGTTTTAAACTATCATGCATTGCTACTTTGTTATAAAGCCCTTGTATTGGTAGATAATGACCTAATTGATTATTCCTCCTTGATAATTTGAATGCCCTGATTCCATTGTCACCATAGAATGAGAAATTATTTAGTGATACAATAATTAGTTGTCACATGGGGATACGTCCAATTGCTTAGCCATGCTTATTAATAGTACGTTGGGTTTGTCATCACATGTGGTTAATTAATCTTGATTTAATGATATACTTGAACGTGGTGGTCAACCACAGTTATAAAATTTGAGTACCAAGACATGGGTAGTGTCATTGGTGTTGGTTATACAAAATTGGTTCTCACTCGGGCGAAGGATCGTGCAGTAAAGGGGGTGCAGGTTGCACACGGGATGTGGATGTTTCGCCTAGGTAATACTTAAGGACTTAACTTTGTGCGCCATTGATTTGAGCCTTATCGTGCAACCACATGTCCAGTATGGGATGGACCTGGCTAATTAATTTGTGATGTTTCAATTTTGGTTCCGCCATTGGGATGTCAGTGGGTGCCTTGTACATTCCACGGGGCGCAAGAGGGGGCAATTACCAGGTTAGGGGGCGAAACCTCAGCGAGGCGAGACTGGGTTGAAATTGAACATTGTAAAGGCCTTGTCATGATCTCCTCGCCGCACACCTAAGGAAGTGTGTAACTCGCGTGGCAATCCGGGATGATCATGTCTTGTGGGTAAAGTTGTACAACCTCTGCAGAGTGTAAAACTATTCGAATAGCCGTGTCCTCGGTCATGGACAATGCTCGGTGATTTCACACGAGGGGTAGAGTTTTCATAAAAACCTGGTTGGGTTAAGTTGGGAAGTGAATGGTTAGTTCACGGGTGTTCATTTCATGGATGGATCATGGTGGATTCCTTGGGGTGAATGGTCAGTTCACTCGTGGTTGGTCTCAATTCCTTTGATTACTTATTTATTATCATTTCCAAAGTTTGCTTTTCAATCTATTTATTGTATTTACTTTAAAGTGTTGCTTTCTGCAAAATTAACCTTTCAGCCATCCTTTGGTAAGCCTTGCATACTATATTGCATTCTTTGTTACAAACGACTTGCTGAGTACTCTATGTACTCACGGCTTTATGCCCCTGTTGCTCAGTTGAGGAGGAGGAGTATAACCAGCCGGAGGTTCCAGAAGGAGAGTACTTCGACGTCTTCGCGGATTAGGCTTCGTTCTCCACTCGATAGCCTGTGGGCGTGTCGATTGGCTGCTGCGCTTTCTTTTGGATTTCCGCTGCTAGTTTCTTTAAGCCCTTCAGGCTAATAATTGTAAGCTTGGCCATAAGGTCATACTCTGATAATTATCAATATAATTTGGAATTTCCTTAGTATATCGTGATGTGGATGATATTTATCTTTGTTCATACTTTGTGCACTAGCGTGATCTTGGACTAGTGCAGAGTACACAGGAGAGTCCGGATTTGTATATTCGGGTCTCAACAGGGTTGCCCTCTGGTTCAACATGCGAGACCTCGCGGAGGAGTTCTTGATGTTCGGGGTGGCTCAGCTGGCCCACCCCTAGCATGTGCAACCTGGGCCCGCCCACGACAATGGTATTCGGCCGATGGTGGCATCTTTGCCGAGGCCTGCCGAGCCAAGTAAGCCTTCGACCACACCTATTGAGGATGAATCGGCTATCATGTATGTCATTTTAATTCTCTTTCTCTGTAGAGCTGCTCCTTGAGGACGCGGAGCGTGCTGCAGCGGTGTTCCTTAGGCCGTACGTGGCCAAGGAGCATAGTCTCCAGGAGGCAGTAATAGCGAACGTCAGCTAGATAAACTGCATGTGCGAAGCTCTCGGCATCCCTGTGCCGGAGCATGCCATGCCGACTATTGGCCAGGCTCACACTCGGACTCGGTCGCCTGCAGCCCGACCACCAAGTCCGGTGGCCATTCTCGCTGAACGGCCCGCCGAGGCTAAGGCGACCACGGCCACTGGCTCCGACTTGGCGAAGTACGCCAACTCTGACCTAGAGGCGTAGGCGGAGCAAGGTGCAACTGGTGATAAGGGGCCCGCGAGCGATGTGGGTGTGGGGAGCGAAGGCCACGCCGAACCTGACGCTGACGTCGGGGAATGCGAGGCTTCGTAGCCTACACCGGCTGTGGGGGCCGACGAGGCACCTCCAGAGGCGCGGATGGCGAAACGCGCTCGCATAGCTTCGCCCGCGGGGGCGGGCGCGCACTTCCAAGTGGCGGTCGCAGTGCTCTCGAAGGAGTCGGACTCCGAGGTAGAAGCCGCGAGGCCTGAAGTGGAGTCCGCTGCGCGCGATGTGGGCGATACCCCGCGATTGCCCCTCGTACGGAGACAGGCGTGGTTTCTCGATGAATTTCACTCGTTCAAGATGTAGGTAAAAACAACTCCTTCTCTTCTCGCGACTTCGTGAGATTTTCTCCGATCTGCTTACTAACACCGTCGTCAGCATCAGCAAACCAACGATCTCCAAGGCACATAGGCTCCACGACGGAAGCGGCTGCGGGGGGTCAGGCATACCTGCCCTAGACGTGTCATCAATGTCCGCCCCCATGAAAGCTGCTGGCATAGAGGCCCGACGCCTAACAGTGGTGGACTTCATCCCTCGACCAGAGGCTTTATGAGCTTTGAAAAGGGTTGCAGACTATGTGGACACTGGCTTAGATCGACGAACAATATCATCGTGCGGACCGGAGCTCTTGGAGAGCACGCTGGAAGCCGCGGAGATGAAGGTACCTGCACTTACACTTCGATTGTGTTTGCCTTTGTAGGGATGTCGCTAACTGCCGTGTTGTACATGCCCTTGCCCTTGCCCGCGCTCTGTAGGTAGCCCAGGATCGTGAACGGGGTGGCCTGGAGGGCCGACTCCACGCGGCAGAGTCGGAGGCCGCCGCCGCACGGCAGTCTACCGAAGATGCTCATCTAGCCTGCACCTTGAAGGACGAGCGCATTTGCTTCCTTGAGACTGAGGGTGCGAAGGCTATCACCAATGCGCAGGCGTTGGTGGAGACGCCTGGCCTCGAAAGAGCGCGAAGGCCTGCTTCGGCAGATCGCCGCTCTGGAAGAGAAGAAGGCCCGGCTGACTGCAGCGATCGGGGAGAAGGACTAGGTGTTGGGCGACGCATCGGTGGCGACGTGGAGCTCGATGGAGACTTTGGAGAGCATGCTCTACAATCTTGCCATCGTGGTGCCACCTCGCACCTTCGGGCCCGAGGACTTGCCAAACACCCTTCGGAGGATTGGAGAGGCTTCAGCCTTCGTGCTAAGTGTCGCGCATTCGTTCGGCAACCATTGCTCGCTGGTGATGACTCGCATCGTCCTCGGCCTTCTCCACCACTGGGGCTGTGCGCACGTCGACGAGCTAGCTACCCCGTGGCTAGAGTTGCCTGGCAGGAGTGGGGTGATGTCCGGAGCGGTCCATGTGGTCCGGTGCTCTATTTAGGCCTTCCATCAGCGCATTGGGACTACCTCGGTGAGGCCGCGGTGAAGGTAGCCATGAGGCAGAGCCTGCAAGGTGCTGCCTCGGGGCCTGGCTTGACGAAGTCCCGCGGCGTGACGAAGGTGGTGCCATCGGCTCCGAACACAACATCGATCCGCAGGTGTGATGCCGAAGCCCCATGCCCGCACATGTAGCCCATTATGTACCTCGTGTCAATGTTATGTAAAACAGCGCTTCATGCCCCTGCCCTTTTTGGCAATGCAATAAGAATTTTGAAGTCCCGTTCTCATACTTTGTGCTTGTGGCGAGCAGGTGCTTGATAGGGGCCGCTTGCTAGTCTCGGACCTTATGGTCTGACGGTGCCTTCAACACTGGGGCTGGGCGAAGGATTCCCTACATTTTTGGAGACGCAGCATTCGACGGGAGAGACTTCGAGGCGAGAATACATTAAAGTAGAAGACGAATTGGACGAGTAGTGCTTCTGAACAAGTCCGAATAAATGTACTTGTAAACGCTATCCTTCGCCCATTTTATTGAAGTATTGCCCAAGGCAAATAATTTGTGCCCCGTATCCCTTTTGTGATCGTGTTTACTTTCCGATAATACTTGGTGTGGTGAGAAGTGCTCAGATAGATCTTCGATAAGTAGGACTTCGGGTGTGAAGCGAGTGTCGTGGGCTGTACCCTCCGGCACCTGGAATGCAACATGTGCGAAGTAGGGTAGTGATGGAGGGACATGGGCCCTTCATCTTGCGACAAAGTAGGTGTGCACGCTTCGTCCCTAACCCTTCGAAGTGGCAGCAATGGAGCTAGCGGCTAGATGAAGTAGACGCGCGAGCACTCCGTCCCTGACCCTTAAAAGTGGCGGCTATGGAGCTGGTGGCTAGATAAAGTAGACGCACAAGTGCTCTGTCCCTAACCCCTCGAAGTGGCGGTAGTGAAGCTGGTGGCTAGATGAAGTAGACATGCGAGTGCTCCGTCCCTAACCCCTCGAAGTGGCGGTAGCGGAGCTGGTGGCTAGATGAAGTAGACGCGTGAGTGCTCTGTCCCTAACCCCTCGAAGTTGCGGCAGTGGAGCTGGTGGCTAGATGAAGTAGACATGCGAGTGCTTTGTCCCTAACCCCTTGAAGTGGCGGTAGCGGAGCTGGCATCTAGATGAAGTAGACGCGCGAGCACTCTGTCTCTAACTCTTGGAAGTGGCGGCAGTGGAGCTGGCGGCTAGATGAAGTAGACGCATGAGCTCTCCGTCCCTAACCCCTCGAAGTGGCGGTAGTGGAGCTGGTGGCTAGATGAAATAGACGTGTGAGCGCTCCATCCCTAACCCTTCGAAGTGGCGCAATGGGGCTAGTGGTGGGACTTGTGCTAGGTGCACGCGATAGGCTTGCTTGGCATCGTGCGATGGAAAGGAAGTGCATGAGGATGCTTGCCTCGATGTGTCTTATTTATACTCCAAAGAGTGCACGCGGAGGCTCGCCTCTGTGTGTCTTATTTATCCTCCGAAGAGTGCACGCAGAGGCTCACCTCCGCGTGTCTTATTTATACTTCGAAGAGTGCACGCGGAGGCTCGCCTCCGCATGTCTTATTTATACTCTGAAGAGTGCACATGGAGGCTTGCCTCTGTGTGTCTTATTTATACTCTAAAGAGTGCACATAGAGGCTCCCCTCCAGCGCGTCTTATTTATACTCTGAAAAGTGCACGCGGAGGCTCGGCTCCGCATGCTTTATTTATACTCCGAAGAGTGCACGCGGAGGCTCACCTCGACCTCCGCGTGTCTTATTTATACTTTGAAGAGTGCACGTGGAGGCTCGCCTCTAGCGCACCTTATTTATACTCCAAATAGTACACGCGGAGGCTCAGCTCTGCGTGTCTTATTTATACTCCAAAGAGTGCACGCAGAGGCTCGCCTCCGCGCATCTTATTTATAATTTGAAGAGTGCACGCAGAGGCTCGCCTCCACGTGTCTTGCGTGGAATGGGACATAGTCTTCATGAACGGTGTGCTTTATTGATTTCCCGTTTGTGTGGGTGAGCTATTACAGGAGGTAGGGCGCCAGCAGTATGCTGAGCGTCCCTTTGCCTTCATGCGTAATATCGCGGCAACCGGTCTGCATTCCACGTGTGGCGGAGAATCCGTCCCTCCAAAGTCAACGCTCCATGCTGTAGAGCTACTGTGACGATGTATGGGCCTTCCCATTTGGATTCTAGCTTGCCAACCATCGCTGTGTGCAACACAGTTTTGAGGTTGTGATTTCTCGCCTGGAATTCTCGTGAGTACACGGTGCGATCGTATGCGCACGCCGCTTGGCGTGCATACTTCGTAATGTGTTCAGTGGCGCTAACCCAGTCACTGTCGAGGACATCCAGAGACAACATGCGCTCTTCCAAGAAAGTTTTGTGTAAACTCAGCACAAAGTCTTCCATTGATCAGTACAATACTTATACAGAATACATGAGAGGAGAGAGAGAGAGTACAGATTATGTGCCCGCTCGCACAGGCGCTAGAATAGCCTGGAAGGTTACAGGTAGTAGCGATCCAAAGGACTCGGTCCAGGTTGTTGGAGAATAGCCTGGAAGGTTACACAATTGTCTAACAGCCCCCCGCAGATTGAACGTGGTTCTCCCGAATGTGCAAGTTGTCCCGAAAGTCATAGAACACAGTAGACGGGAGTCCCTTCGTAAAGATATCTGCGTATTGGGATGTCGATGGTACATGAAGAACCCGCACTTCGCCAAGTGCGACACGGTCACGTACAAAATGCAAGTCAATCTCCATGTGTTTTGTTCGTTGATGTTGTACGGGATTGGTAGACAAATACATGGCGCTGACATTGTCACAATAAACAACGGTAGCACGTGTAGGTGGACAATGCAGCTCATGAAGGAGTTGGCGAAGCCAGCATGACTCAGCAACAGAATGAGCCACCGCCCTGTACTCGGCTTCCGCACTGAATCGGCTGACTGTTTGTTGCCGCTTTGAGGACCATGACACGAGATTGTCACCCAAGAAGATGCAGAAACCAGATGTAGATTTGCGGGTATCGGGACACCCGACCCAATCTGCATCTGAGTAGGCAATCAGATCATGTCCAGAGGATTTGTAGAGCTGCAATCCGAAGTGAGCAGTCCCTTTGAGGTATCGCAGGACACGCTTTACCTGCTGAAAGTGGTGATCTTGTGGAGCATGCATGAAAAGACAAATTTGCTGAACCGCATATGAGATATCAGGACGTGTTAAGGTGGGGTATTGAAGGGCTCCGGTGAGGCTACGATAAAGAGTAGGGTCCTGGAAAGGAATGCCGCCTTGGCTTGATAGTTTGGAGCGAGTATCTATGGGAGTGGAGATAGGTTTGCAATTTGTCATATTGGCTCTCTCAAGAATATCAAGCACGTATTGCTTCTGGGATAGAAACAAACCAGTGTGAGTCCGTGTGACAGAGATCCCTAAGAAATGAGAAAGGGATCCAAGATGGCTCATGGAAAACTCACTCTGAAGCCTAGAGATAATGGTGCGCAGTAGTGAAGTGGAATTGGCAGTGAGGATAATGTCATCAACGTAAATAAGGAGATAGGCGGTGGACTGTCCATGGTGATAGATGAAAAGCGAGGTGTCAGACCGAGAGCCAACAAAACCAAGGGAATGAAGAAATGTCGTGAAACGGTGAAACCATGTGCGTAGCGCTTGTTTGAGACCATAAAGGGATTTGTGCAAGCGACACACATGAAAAGGTCTGGAAGAATTAACAAAGCCAGACGGTTGGGTAGAGTATACCGTTTCTTGAAGATGCCCATGAAGAAAGGCGTTTTTGACGTCCATTTGGTGGATAGGCCAGTTGTGGGAGATGGCAAGACTGAGGATAACACGAATAGTAGCCGGCTTGACGACGGGGCTGAACGTTTCACCATAGTCGAGGCCGGCTTGCTGAGTGAAACCACGGACAACCCAACGGGCCTTGTAGCGGGCAAGAGACCCATCGGGATGTAGCTTGTGGCGAAAAATCCACTTCCCGGTCACGACATTAGCACCCGCAGGACGGGGCACAAGAGACCAAGTATTATTCTGCATCAAAGCATTAAATTCTTCTAACATAGCGTTGTACCAATTAGGATCTTTAAGGGCAGAACGATAATTAGATGGAATAGGAGATATAGAAGATGTTGAGGCAGATAGGGAAAATTTGGTAGCGGGGATATGAAAACCAGACTTGGCGCGAGTTGTCATTGGATGGGTATTAATTGGTGGAGGAACAGAAACAGCATTGGCCGGAGGTTTTTGCTGGGATTGTGAGGTGGTGCTGGCGCAGAAGACCCCTGGGAAAGACTGGCTAGGGAGGAAGAAACAGGTCTTGTGGACAGCGGTGCAGGTGAATGCATGGGCAAGCTGGAACGTTGGATAGGCGAAGCTGATGGGGCAGCAGATCCGCACGCTCTGGAGCCCGGAGGCGAGATGCGGTAGAAGCGGTCTGAGGTAGGTGCACAGGGAACGGATGAGATCAAAGGTGGCGGGAGCACCGGAGTTGCTGTGGATGAGTTTGGCTGGTTTTCGAAAAGAGTAGACGGAGAGTGAAAAGGAAAGTTATCCTCATCAAAGATAACATGTCGGGAGATAATAACTTTGCGTGTGGCAAGATCCATACACCGGTATCCTTTATGCTCGAGAGGATACCCAAGAAAAACGCATGGAGCTGAACGAGGAGCAAGTTTGTGTGGTGAGGCGGCAAGAAGATTAGGGTAACATTTGCAACCAAAGACCCGTAAATGATCATAAGAAGGATGTCAACCGAAAAGAGCATAATAAGGTGTTTCAAATTGTAGAGGGGAACAAGGTCTACAGTTAAGCAAATGAGTTGCGGTGTGCAAGGCCTCCACCCAAAATTGAGGTGGCATATGCGCTTGAAAAAGAAGAGTGCGTAAGACATCATTGGTGGAGCGGATCATACGTTCAGCTTTTCCATTTTGTTGCGAAGTGTGTGGACAGGTGAGGCGAAAAGAAATGCCATGAGTGGAAAAGAAAGTACGCAAGTCTGAATTAACAAATTCACCTCCATTGTCGCATTGAACACACTGAATTGTAAGGTGAAACTGATTAAGCACATAGATAAAAAAAGCGCTGGAGAGTAATGGAGACATCGGACTTATTGCGTAAAGGGAAAGACCACGAATAGTGTGAGAAATCATCAAGCACAATGAGATAATATTTGAAACCAGAAAAACTAGAATGTGGTGATGTCCATAAGTCACAATGGATCAACTGAAAAGGCATGTTGGTTAATGACGAAGAAGAACTGAAAGGTAGGCGAGGTTGCCGGCCAAACTGACAAGCTTCGCACACAGAAGGCAGGCTTTTATTGTTACTACAAGGAATGGCAGAATTTTTGGATAAATGTAAATGAGAAGATCGGCCTAAATGCCCAAGACGACGATGCCATAAGTCTGCTTGGCTTGTTGAGCTGAGGAGGGCATGTGGTGCAGCGCCGAAGAAGGGATAAAGATCACCCGCACTATTGGACCTCATGAGAGTTCTCTTGGTGGCCAGATCCTTCACAGAAAAGCCGCAAGGATCAAATTCAATGGAGCATGAATTATCAGTGGTAAAGCGACGTACTGAGATAAGATTCTTCACAATGGATGGAGATATTAAAATGTTATGAAGATGAAAAGGATAATTAGAACGGTGTAGGAAGGTGGAACCAGTGCCCGTGACAGGAAGAATAGACCCATTTCCTACAACGATATGCTTAGAAGAATTAAGCCTTGAATTAGAATAGGACTTAGAAAGTATACCGCCGTCGCCGATGATGTGGGAAGACGCCCCGGAGTCCATGTACCAGTCGGAGCCACCGTTGGGCTGCTGCAGAGAGAAGTTGCTGAAGGCGCTGTTCAGCATTGCGGTCTGGTCCCAGGAGAACGGCATGGTCGGCGATTGCTGTGTCGGCGGCTGGTGGGAGTACATCACCGGGAATGCTTGCGTGGACACTCCTGGACGAGCTCCTAGGACACCAGGAGCAGTGGGTGCATTCCAAGCACCACGCCACTGAGTTGGCCAAGGAGTGCCCCACGGTGCAAAGAACCCCATCCAGGGTTGCTGCGGAGAGTTCACGACACCGCGGCCACCAGTGTTGTTGCTACCACCACGGCCGCCGTCGCGTCCGCGGCCACGGCCACGGCCTCCCTTGCCACGTCCACGGGAGTTGTTGTGATTGTTTGGCATGCGACTGCCACCAGTTTGATTGCCGCTGCCGTGATAACCGCTCTGAATGCGATCAGCATGATTTACGCCAGCGGAGGAGGATCCATTGCCGCCGTTCACGACAAGTGCGGAAGCGGATTCGGCACGATCCTTGTTGTTGAGACCAGTCTCCTCCAGCATCAGGCGAGAGCGAGCCTGCACAAAGGTGGGAAAGGGGACCTGCATGGGAAGCACTGACGCCATCACCTGGAACCGCTTGCTGAGGCCGCGGATCATCTGGAGGGTGAGCGTTTCGTCGGAGACTGGCTGGTCCACATCGCTCAGAGTGTCAGCAAGAGCCTTGAGCTTGCGGCAGTATTGGGCAATGGTGAGATCGCCCTGCACGGTGGTGCGGAATTCGGAGTCGAGATGGATAGCTCGAGCCCTTTTATTGTCGGTGAAGAACTGGGCCAGTGCCGTCCAGGCGCCGTAAGCCGTGTGGCTCGGGAGCATTATGATGTCAAGAAGTTCATCACTAATGGTGGCATAAATCCACATGGTGATGGTGACATCGATGCAGCGCCACTCCTCATCATCATGGTCTGGCTCACCGTTTTCATCAACGTGGTGATAGACCTCGAAGTGCCCGAGAACCATGGACATGAAGTGCCGCCACTTCCGGTAGTTGTTCTCAGCCACATCAAGAGTGAAGGAGATCAAACTCTTTATATTGACCATGTTCATGGCCGCTGATTTGGAGTAGGAGCGGACGGCGCCACTGGATCCAGTGCCGACAGGAAGAATGGTAGAGGAAAGAGCCGCCGGCATGGTGCTGTTCTGGGCTGCCGCTGTGGTGCCGTCGTTGACGGCGGAGGAAGTATCACTCATGGCGTCAGTGTGGAAAGGGAGTAGAAGGAGGGAGATGAGATCGAAACCTCGCTCTGATACCAAGAAAGTTTTGTGTAAACTCAGCACAAAGTCTTCCATTGATCAGTACAATACTTATACAGAATACATGAGAGGAGAGAGAGAGAGTACAGATTATGTGCCCGCTCGCATAGGCGCTAGATTAGCCTGGAAGGTTACAGGTAGTAGCGATCCAAAGGACTTGGTCCAGGTTGTTGGAGAATAGCCTGGAAGGTTACACAGTTGTCTAACATTCCATCGGGGCCTAGTCAAGGACTCTCCTTGAACCAGCCTTGATTTCTTCTAGCGTGACCGCCTCATCGCCGAAGAGGAGTTTGAACGGTGTAAACCACGTCGGACGTGTTATCGTCGTGCGAAGGGACTGGAGCATGATGGGAAGCTCGTCTGACCACTTGCCCTTCGGGAGTCCGATGAGACATTTCTTGACTCTGGCAGAGATGACGTTGTTTGCTCGCTCGACCGTCCCGTTGGACTGCGGGTGCCCAACCGAGGCATATCGGAGCGTAATGCCCATACGGTCGCAAAATGCCTTAAAAGGTGCCGAGTCAAATTACTGGCCGTTGTCGATGGTGATATCCCTGGGCACTCCGAAGCGGCAAATGATGTTCTGCCAGAGGAATCGCTACATGGCTGCGGAGGTTACCTTGGCCAGTGCAACCGCCTTGGGCCACCTGGAGAAATATTCTAGGGTGACTACGATGAATCGTAGGTCCCTTGATAAGCGTGGGAGTGGTGCAATGATGTCGATGCCCCACCGCGCCAACGGCCATACTGGTGGGATGGGCTGCAAGTTGCTTGGAGGTCTGTGGATGACCCGTCCCATCCACTGGCATCCTTGGCACCAGCGCACGAGGTCATGCGCGTCCGTGATGGCCGTTGGCCAGTAGAAGCCCTGTCTGAACGCCTTACCGATGAGGGACCTCAGCGCAATGTGCGTGCCGCAAAGCCCTGCATGAATTTCGGAAAGGAGGCGTCGTCCCTCATTGCGTGAAAGGTATCGTAGTAGTGGAGCACAAACTCCCCGCTTGTAGAGGACACTGTCCAAGACCTGGAAGGCCCTGGCGCGATGCTGTAAATGCCGGAGCTTGAGGGGATCATCCAGCTCAGCTATACCCTGTAGGAAGCCGTAGATTGGCTCCCGCCAGTCGCCCTACTGGGCGGATGGACGAGGGCTGTGTCACGCTTGTCATGCTCAATGGCTGCCGTGGGTAGAGCTTCGTAGAACGCCCCCACAGGAGGAGGAATCTGTTGGCTAGCAGCCTTGGCAAACGTGTTAGCCTGCTCATTGTCTACCCGCGGAATGGCTTTTACCGTGCCTCCCAAGAAATGGTGCTCCTTCACCCTCATCACAGCTAGGTACTTGGCCAAGTCGGGGTCCTTGGCCTGGTAGGATTTGTCAACGTGGCCTACGATCAAACGCGAGTCAGTGTGGACGAGGACCCTCCGCACGCCTAAGGCCTTGAGCTTGGCGTGGCCGAAGAGTAACGCTTCGTACTTGGCTGTGTTATTTGTCACCGGGAACCCGAGACGCACCGAGCATAGCAAGTGATGTCATTCTAGTGTAGTGATCATTGCGCCCACCGGCGCCGGGGGCGCCGTAGGCTCCATCGGTGTGAAGGGTCCACA
The DNA here is from genome assembly GCA_017311315.1 of Dendrocalamus latiflorus. Lineage (NCBI taxonomy): Eukaryota > Viridiplantae > Streptophyta > Magnoliopsida > Poales > Poaceae > Dendrocalamus > Dendrocalamus latiflorus. The sequence continues at coordinate 44,095,532 of CM029642.1, read as the reverse complement.
CTAGGTCTGTTTGTGGCTGTGCCTGCAATTGAGCTGGTGGGGTCCACTCGGCGAGGAAGTCCGCAAGGACCTAAGACTTTATGGCCATGCGCGAGGCGAATGCCAAAGAGAAGGGCGTGAGCTCGGTCGCCCACTTGCCGATGCAACCCATGGACTCCTTGTTATGGAGCATCTCCACCAAGAGAAATGAAGAAGGCATGGTGATATGATGAGCGAGGAAGTAATGTCGAAGCTTTCTTGAGGCCATGACAAGAGCGTAGGCCAATTTCTCCAGCTCGGTATACCGTGTCTTGGCACCCTAAAGGGCTTCAGAGATGAAGTACATGAGTCGCTAAAGGGAGACCTCCTCTAGAGTGAGGACTACATTAACTGATGTTGCCGTGGCGGCGAGGTACAGCAGTAATGGAGCCTCTGGTGCCAGGGCGACTAGAGTGGGAAGGTTTGCGAGGTGCTTCTTAAGTTCATCGAAGGCCTTCGCGCAGTCCTCGTCCCAATGGAACCCGTTGCACCCGTGAAGAGTTTTGAAGAACGGGAGGCCTCGCTCAGCCGCCCTGGACAGGAAGCAACTCAACGCGGCCATGCGACCAGTGAGCCTCTAGACCTCCATTGTCGTTTTGGGCGGCTCCATGGAAAGTATCGCGTCAACCTTGTCGTGGTTCACCTGGATTCCTCGCCTAGACACTAAGAAGCCTAGAAGCTTCCCAACCTGCACACCGAAGACGCATTTGTCCAGGTTCAACTTAATGCTCACCTGGTAGAGGTTGTTGAAGGTTTCTTGGAGGTCTTGACTATGGGAGGCAAGTTGTCTAGTCTGGACGACGATATCATCAACGTAGGCTTCAACATTCCTTCCGAGTTGAGAGACGAGGGCGAGAGCGACGAGACGTGTAAAGGTGGCTCCTGTGTTCTTGAGGCTGAAGGGCATTCTGACGAAGCAGTACGTCCTTATCGGCGTTATGAAGCTTGTCTTGACCTCGTCATTCTTGGCCATATGAATCTGATGGTAGTTGGAATATGTGTCTAGGAAGCTCATAAGCTTGCATCTCACCGTGGCATCTACCAGTTGATCTATGTGAGGCGGCGGGTAGTTGTCCTTTGGACATGCCTTATTGAGGGCAGTGAAGTCAATGTACATATGCCACGCGCCATTGGCCTTCTTCACCAGCACCGGATTCGCGAGCCAGTCCGGGTGCTGAACTTCGCGGATGACCTCGGACTAGAGCAACTTCGCTATGTTTGCCTTTGCTGCCTGCTGGTGCTCGAGAGACATGCACCAAAGCCACTGCTTGACCGGCTTGGCGTCAAGATGGACCACGAGGGTGTGCTCGATGATGGTGCGGTCCACACCCTTTATGTCAGTTGGCGACCAGTTGTTGGACCGAAATGGCGACAGAGGGGGGGTATGTCGCTTTCTAAAATTAAATTCGCCCCTCAAGTATCCACACTTATGCTTCTTCTCCAATAGCTATGAAAGCTATGAAGATAGAAGATATGCACTACTGGAAGACACAACAACAAGGATAAAACAAATCCAGAAAGAAACAGTCAAGAAAAATAAATTCAGAGCAAGTCTGACTGCAAGCGGTAGTACCGCTGAGACGAGCGGTAGTACCGCTGAGCTGAGCGGTAGTACCTTTCGAGGAGCGGTAGTACCGCACGAAGAAATCAGGCGACAGCAAACTGAAACCTGAAAAACTGAACTTCAGGTAGGACTGCAGCTCTTCGAAAATCAAGGCAAATGGTGGTTTTCTTTCATTCTTTTTGGCCCAAAGCATTACTACAACATATCAAATAGTAAGGGGGCTTTGGGAAACAAAGAAACCACACCAAGAAACAAGAATTTCAGATTTGGGTAAAAATCTGAAATCTTGCAAGAACCAAGCCAAAAATTAAATTACTCCTCAACCTTTGATCCTTTGGCTATGAAACTTTGAGGATAGCTACTCAATAGCCTCTGGACTCTCCATGCCAAATTTCAAGCCATCTCGTGAAGGGAATCAAGATTTGCATTAAACCCTAGAAGGAGGAAATGAAGAACATGGAGGCTCAAAAACGAAATCTGAAATTAGAGATGGGTTTTTGGGATTCTAACTGATCAAATGATCGTGAGGCACTATCCCAATATAGAGCAACCCATTTTGGCACTCCCAAGCAACAACCAACAAGAAACGCAAAAGATCAAAAATCACCTGAAAAGAAGAACGAAGGAAGAATAGAGAGCACAGAGCACGAACAGAAGAAATGAAACTTCAGATTTTCATTCATTGAACCAAAAGGAATACAGAGGAGTCCCGATACGCATGGACATTAGAACCATGGATGATTACATGGATTCACCACTCAATCCTCTCCTCTCCCCATCTCAAGAACACACCTCTCTACATGCTTGCTAGGGAGGAACACACACAGAGAAGGGAGATGATCATGGGAGACAAGGTGCTGCTGCCCTCAACCACTAAAGAGCAAAGCAAAAACACCTCTCAAAGCCTCTTTTGACCCACTAAAACCCTAACTCTCTCCTAAAGCCATACATGGGCATGCAGCCCCTCACATCTATTTATAGCCCTTGGCTAACGGGTCTCCACCCCGTTACGCCCGCTAAATCCAACGGAGCCCGCTCCCGCTTGTGCAGCCTTGCGTTTTTCCCGAAACGCCCCTTCTGCACCTTCCGGGAAGCTTCCGCGCTCCTTGTCGTCCAAGCCTCGCAACCACATCGAATCTCCGCCGTCTTCGACACATCCGACCGTTCTGACCTCGACACCGCCCGTGTCTAGTCCGGTCACCTCGTGTCTCGCCACGACTCTGCCTCGATGTCCTGCAGCCAACACAGACAAGAAACACATCAAATAGCACCGCTCGATACATGAAAGCATAAATAGCATAAACACATCATGCTTACCCATGATGAAGTCCAACCTATCGAATCATCGGAATAGGCATCCTAATCCCATACGACCAAGTTTGACCAAGTCCGACCAAACCCAATTGCACCATGCAATCGTCAAGGTCCGAACCACCCAAACCAAACTCGACTTACCTAAACCGATGTCAATTACTCATCATACACACGGGATGACCTCCACATGGTCTCTCACCAGTCGACCACGCGAAGACGTCCGCGTTGTCCCGAAGCACTCGAAGTTGTTCCTGCTCGACCTCTGGAGAAAGGCCCTCGCCGATGGACACTTGTTGGTCGGCGGTATGCAAGGGAACTCTCTTGACTCCGCTGTCTGGCCTGGGTTGGGCGTCCACCCTAAGGCGGAGGGCGTGCCTACCCTGGGGGTATCAGTGAGCACGTGTACCTTTCGGTGGGGGCCTCAGGTGCCAAGCTCTATCTGGTAGGCGAGGTGTTGGTCCCCAAACATGGTGATGATGCCTTGCAGGCCCAGAAGTTTCATGTAGAGGAAGCTATGGTGCAAGACCGCTCTGAAGGCATTGAGGGTCGGACGTCCCAAGATGGCGTTGTATGGGTACGGAAGGTCGACGATGTCAAAAGTGACATCCTTAGTCCTCGCGTTGTCACCTTGCCCAAAAGATACTTGCAACCGTATCTGGCCTGGGGCTTTTAATGGTTGACCCCCGAAGCCCTGAAGTGGGATTCCTAGGGGACCTAGCCTGCTTCGAGGAATTCCCATTTGGTCAAAGGCTGCCACGAATAAAATGTCAGCGGAACACCCTCGTCGACCAGTACGCGCTTAACATCGCAGCTGGCGATGGTGACCTAGATAACCAGGGGATCCTAGTGAGGAAGTCAACTCCATCTGCACTGATGACGGTGAAAGTAATGTTGTTTTGCGCCCAGGTTGGCGGTGCCTGGACAGGGTATGCCGCCACATGATGCAGTCGATGAGCGTAGGCTTTCTACTACTGTACAGATGAAAATTCTAGCGAGGAGCCCTCGGATATGACGTTTATGACACAGCGTTGGCCTCCCTCCAGGGCTTGTATTAGCAGGAGGCCCTCGGGGGGCTGCTGCACGTGGGCCACCGCTGGGGTCCCCTCTTCCAAAGCTCTATCCCTGGTAACACTCTAGCACAGCGTCGCAATGGTGGGGCACGTTCGCGTGAGATGGTCGCCGCGGCCGTGCACCTCACACCACAGCCTGTGCTGTTGGCGCTCCCCTTCACAACGCGTTCCATCGTCCCGGCCCCAGTCTCGCTCGTGTCCATGACCTCTGCGACCCCATCCTCGGCCAGCAGGTGCGCTATCATCGGAGCCGCCTTCAATGTCGAAGATGTATTAGGCCTTCTGGGATTTGCACCGCTTGCGATTGGATTTGTCATTTGACGAGTCTTGCTTGCGTTGGAGGTGTCCTTCGAGGAGTCCTGCTTGCGCTGGGAGGAGTCCTTCGATGTGTCCTCCGCCTACTTGGTGTCAGAGGTGTCACCTCTATGCCGTTGTACGTCTTCTTCTGCTCTCGCGTACTCCTCCATCTTCTCGAAAAGCTTGGCCACCGTCTTTATTGGCTTGCGCATTGTATTCGGCCAGTGGCCCCGGGCGAAGGCCTTGGATCGCTGCGTTGATGATCGTGGTCTCATTGACGTCCTTGACTTGGCAGCAAACCTTAGCAAAATGTTTGAAGTACTCTCGGAGCGTTTCCAAGGGTTTCTGCTTGATGGCAAGAAGTTGGTCCGCGTTGACGCGTTCAACATAGTTTCCCTGGAAATTGTTGTACAGGCAGTCGCGGATTTGCTCCCACGCGTAGATGGAGTTCAGCTCTATGATAAAGAACCAAGAGAGCACTACTCCCTACAGAGCGAGTGGCAGCCCCTTCGCCTTAGTGGAGTTGTCCCTGCCGGCAGCCTCGATGGCGGTTTCATACATGTGAACAAACTCCTTGGGGTCCATGTCACCCTTGTACGACTCGATAGTAGGGAACTTGAAGTCCTCTGGACACGCCGACTGCTGCAGGCCAACGGAGAGGGGGGACTCCGGATCTACACGTCGAACCGCAATGCGACTAGAGGTAGGGGCGTCGCGGCTGTCCGCTCGATCAGGTGTAGCCTCCGTCGCCACTGCTGGTGGTGTTTGCTGGCTCCACTCCTCCTGCTGGCTCTGAGCCTCTTACATTTCCCGCACGACACCTCGGAGATCTGCTAGCTCACGCTACAGCGTACTGAGGGCCACCAGCAAGGCGTTTTCCACCATTGGGGAGGTTGCACCGGCCTGAGCGATGGTGTGGGTTGCCAGGTTGTTGGCGACTACGACTTGCTCACCAGAGCTGTTCGGCGCACCGATGCGATGGGCCCCAAAGTCGGCGGTGAGACTGGTGCAGTTGTCGGGGCCACCTATCGCCCTCGTGCTGGACGCGGGTCACTAGGCATGTCGGCGCGAGCATCGACGTTGCCGCTCCCGCTGACCCGAGCGCTGCTAACGAGGCCAGCCGCCGCGCCATCGGCGAGACCGATCGTTGTGCCACCGACGTCAACATCGGCGTTAGCCACACCAATGTCGACTTCAGCGCCGACCCCCGATGTCGACGCAGGCGGCGTGCTGATCGAGGCCACCACTTCTCAAAATCTATGGCTTGCTCTCCGTCGTCCCCATGGACGCTACCAACTGTTGTGGCTATTGACTAAACAGTAAAGTAGGAGAGTAGTGGAGTGGTTGAGATGGATGAATAATACTTGCCCTTTTTCTATGTTGGGGTGTGTATATATTTATCCCTGAGGCACAATTACAGTCCTATCCTTATGGTCATACATGTCCCATAAGAGTACACAGGTCATTACATATATCATATTGGGTCTTACAATTCTCTAACAGGCTGGATGGGCTCAGGTAGGGGCCACCCCCACTACACTCACCTTTTTTTGTCCTGATGATTTTTGCAGGTAAATACTACCTAGTCAACTTCTGGTATCTGAACTGTATGGGATACTTTCCCCGTATAGGAACACCCGGTACCACATGTCAGACTTTGGCAATGGGCCAATGCCTCATGACCATAAGGAGACATTCAACTACCGCCATTTGTCGCTTTGCAATGTTATCGAATGGACGTTTGGCGTGTGGAAGAGGAAGTGGCGGGTACTATAGAATATAACTGCATATCCTATGGAGCATCAGACGAAGATAATTGCTGCCACTATGGCCCTACACAACTTCATCATTGATTAGCAGTTGGGTGATCCAGATTTCGCCGACCTTGCGCTAGCCCCTGATTACAAGTCAAACGAACCGGACAGCTTGACAGCGCCGACAAAGGCAGAGGTCAATGGGGAGGCACAAATGGATTATATACGGGACGCCACTCTTACAATCTTGTTATAGGGTCTACGTAGGAGTGCAGTACTTAATAGTTTCTATTTCTGTGCCGCAAATGGGTCATGTACATTATACTAGCAAGATGCTTCATTTCGTATGTAAAGTACGTGCTAACGAACATCTCAAATCACTTTGTTACCTTTGCTCGTACGTAACAGGTGTGCCACGGCCTTCCACATATCACAAAACAAGCTTACTTCCGACACAAATATTTTGCGGTTTACCAATTTAAGCCTATTCATCACATGCCAAAATCAGCAATAAACTATAAGTCACTAGTAGTGTGCCCGTGCTAACGCTACGGTAAAATACAAAACAAGATAAAATTTATAATAAAAAACGAACAATCAGATTCATTAAGATTCACGTCTCATATATTGTATAACCAAATATTTTTGTCACAAAATAAATATCACATAAATACGTGACCGGTCGGAACCACCCAACACGCAATGCTCAAAAGCCTACGACCGATTCCCAGGTCTTGTGACCGCTTCGCGAGACCATACGACCAGTTAACAGAAGCTACGACCGTTTATCGCGTGATTTAAACACCTTCCCGACCACATACAACACTTTTCGTCATGGTCGAAGCCACTTCCGACTATGTGCACCGAATTTTGCGCCCCAATAGCTAAGCCCTTCTCACGCGGTCGAAGCAACCAGGGATCAAATCCCACCTCTAGCTACCAATTTTTCCCTAATTTTCTTCGCTGGGTCCCACACAATTTACTATGCCAAAACATATTTGCGCATGAGGGAGATCGAACCCAGAACCTCTTGTATAGGGCTAGTCCATCCGCACCGTGTAAATGGAGATTTACATCTTCTTTATCCTAACTTTCAAGTTTAAATTTCAAATTTAATCTGAGCCGTTTGAACGAAATTTGTATGAAATAACCAAAATTTCGGTGATTTCGTTCCTTTCGCTACCCACCGAAATAAAATCCAAAACAAAATAGTTTCCCCTCGTCATCAACATGTCCACGGTTCACCCTCTTCGTATTAGCTTGGCTGATGAATTTGACAATAACAAGATGTGCTACAGACATAATTGATTTAGAGTTGACAGCCTGAACTACCCTATTGTTTATCCACACAAAAGACTTCATTAATCTATATCATTGTTCGTGCTTTGACATTCACCAAATCAAATAAACTAAGCTTAATAATAACTTTCAGGTTTCATATTCTTTATATTTGCCAGCTTCAACTCAATGTCTGTTGTTGGTGAATCCATGAATAGTACAAGTTTTCAGTTCTTACAGATGTGAATATAAATGAGTAGGGTTTCCACGTGCTTAATTGGAATGTAAACTTACATTAGCAACACACTCCTTCTGAATGCCTAAATTCTTTTTGAGGCTTTCTTCCCTCTTCCTTGCTTCAGCTAAAGCAGATTGCTGGGAAGCTCGTTCACGCTTGTGCATGATCTCAGCGGACTCCGAAGAAGCTCTAAGTTGTTCATACTTGGATGTCAACTCCTTCCGCTCCAATAAAATAAGCCCAAGATTGTGCTGGTAATCATAAATCTACAGCAAAAAAAGGACAGAATAAAAATGAGAGAACTGATAACAAAACAGAAGCTCTAGCCAATCTTCGTTAGACAGATAAACATGTAATCTTGCACTTTGTACTCCAACCAGGATAGCTTACAACAATGTATTAAATATTAGCCTTTTCGCATAGATCAAGGGAGTATGCGACATTGCATTTTGAATGAGAAAGCAAAGTAAATGATACAAGGAGAATTTTACTTTACATTAAGTGTTTGCATATGGTAACATCAACAATTGTGCCAACTGCCAAGTTAATGATTTTAAACAACCTGTTGAGCAACCCAGATAGCTAGCTGTTAAAGTTACTAAAACATCAGCCTCCACATAGGACTTGCAGGAGATGAAAGTATACTGGTATAAAAAAATTTTGTATAATACTGATGTGATCACCTACATAAAAATTAGTATTTCTTTATAAACCTTGTCTACGAGACATACGGACCTCAATCTCTAAGGAACTCAATTCCTGCTATAATTAATCCAAAGAACCTCACTTATCCATTCTCTCTCTAAAGCACGGCTGACAAGGGGTCCACTAATCCACCAAAATTAGCTCACAATCACTATTTCAGTCAAACTGGAATCAAAGGATTAATGTTTTCCTGTTCTATAGCTGCGGTGCACAATTCATCACTAACACCATAACATGAAAAAGGTTTCTGCAAATGCTGATGCAATAACCACCGTAGTTCCTTCCAACCTTTGTGTTACACCCTTGGCTGCAAACAAACTCACTGTAGATAGGCTACAATGCACTAACAATCTACTGCGACAAGCCAAACAAGCTCGCCTGGCCTACTACAACCGCTATGGTTCCGACAGTTGAAACCCCAAGGCATCAATAACCAAAATCCAATAAACCATGAAGGAAAACACCAAAATAACAGCAAAATTTAAGCAATTACGGCTCAGCAACCAACCAAACCAAGCTGCAAAACCTCTACAACAATCATTCACAGCACAGAAATTCCAACCACTTAAGCAAAAACGACTTCTTTGCTCTGTGTAAAGAGAGAATGGTAAGCACAACAAGAATTAAGATACCCAAAGGATGAAACATCAGAACTACGTGTTAAATTTATGGGTCATTTAGCAAAAAGCTGCAATTGAAACTAAAATTATAGTTCCTCGATAGACATTGAAATTTGCGAATCGTTTGTTGGATATGTTTTATGATAGCTTGTGTACACCAGGTCCACTGATATTGATATATGATTCAAAGTTCAAACTAACAGAAGTTAAGAGTGAAAACCACTCGATATTTGCTTTGGAGAAACTACCACTACACTGCAATTACAGATGGATTATTGCCTCCAAGAAAATACAACTACACAACAGATAAATCAGGAGCTTCAGCCATCAACCACAATATTAAATTCAGAGAAACATAGAGGGTAGAGTCATGTTTGTCATAAAGTTCGGTACTAATGGGCCAAACACACAGTGTAGGAATTTGCAGGAGTACATTTCTTTTCAAGAACTAAGCAATTTGCAGAGAGCAGTACCATTTGAGCATAGGACAAGTTCCAGAGTTAAATAGTTTGCTAAATCCAATTTAAACATCTATGTCCCCCGTCAAGGCACCACGTGAACCATATGCTAGATATCCGATAATCCATGTACAGCTAATTCTCAGGTTTAGTATTGTTAAACCAACCATCAATCAATTATCAAATAACCATCACAGATAATCTATACTAATAAACAGTAGGTAACATACCCTTAATAACTTAAATTATAGGCTATTGGGACTAATCAGCAAGTGACCATGCAAGTGTAGAAAAATTAATTGTTAAGAGATAGTACCTGAACCGTTCAGCAGACCGACTGAACGAATGATGATCGAAAAAAGCCGTCCAAAGTTCACTTCTATCGATCCCCACTTGCTAATCTACCCGCAAGGCAAAATGATTAGAGACCTTTTATAAGTGCGAAAGAAAAACAATCTCGCAAAGTAATGGAAGGTAAAAGAAGAGAAAGGAAACTAACAGAGAAATGACTGTGAGCTTTTGCAGCTCATCTGCCTTCAAGGGCCCCGCACACTGGCCAAACTAAGAGATTGCTGCCATCTTCTATCTCGTAGTTATCGTGCCATTGACCTCACTGCATGATATATTAACAACAACCTCACTGCATGCTATATTAAAAATGCTAAATCAGATAACTGAAATGTGTAGCCATGAAGATTTCTTTCAAAGAGCAATATATATTAGATAAGTTATACCAAAAATAGAAATTGTACTAATACAGTGCCATACCAAAGTTCAGTACATGAAGTATTTACAATTCATGCACACACAGTTGTACAACATTCTGTGCAAGCACTGAATATACTAATGCATCAACCAAATAACATTGCATACTTACTTAGGTTGTAGTAAGTGGTGACCACATATGCGTACATTCAGCTAATCTATATTCATCCAAATTAGTTCATGCACAGGATTTCCTACAAATCTCATCTAGTATCTAGTGTAAATCAGTCATGACAGTGCAAATAAACTTCTAGTTATATGGCTCACTTCTTTCATGCATCCCATGTCTCTCTTACTGTAAGAGAAAAAAAATGGGGAAACATGTGGGATTTCCACGGTGTTGTATGCCTTAGTTTAGATTCAGTAAACCATGGAGGGCAGTAACCCACCATGTGTCTCACCAAAAAAAACCCTCAAGGACGCCAACAACGAAAAGACCCACCCAGGTGGGGGAAGATCGAGACTACCCTTTGACGTCCTCACACCAGCAGTGCTACCTCCCAAGCGCAGTTGCAATTTTGCGAGTGCTGATGAATTGCTACAAATGTGATGCCTGAATGCTACAGATTTTCTTGAGCAATTGCAAATCGTAAGTAGTAGACAAACTAACAGCAGAAGTTACCTCGATCTCCTGCCTTAGGTTGTGTATATCCTTGTCGGTCTTCCCATGCTTAAGAATAAATTTCATCGCCACAGTCTGAGTCAAATTTAAACAGAAGAAATTAAACTTTATATGAAAAACATGCCTACAAACCAATCCCATTCATCGTGACACCGAAATGCAGTAGGCTCCAGGAGGGGCCGGATGCGAACCTGGCGAGTGTACTTGCGCCTCCCCTTGTACACCTTCCCGAAGGAGCCCTCCCCGACGAGCTCGATCACATGGTAATCTTCTGTCCCCATCTCCCACAAGCCTCACAAAACCCTGCTCCAACCCACACCCAGCGATTAATCAGAAAAAAAATCGAGCCCAAAAAAGCAGCTCGAATTCGAGCAAAACGCCCAAAAAAACTCACCGATGATTGAATCGCCGCCGCTGGAGCAACTCGGATCGGCGGAACCCTAGCGGACGGAGCCGCCCAAAGCTCCCGGCCGCCGAATCAAGCCGAGGTGAGAGACGGAGATGACCTGAGATCTGCAGCTTGGCGAGTGATCTCTCCTCACCGTGTCCTCCGCCGCCGACGCCGACGCCGCAGCGGCGCCGGCCTCCTCGTCCATCCGTAGGATCTCGTCGTCCGGAGGAGACGGCGCGTGGGGAGGGAAGGAAAAGGAGGAAGGAGGAGGCGCCGACGCGTGGGGGCGGAAGAGGAGGCGGTGCGGGATGGGGAGAAGGAGATGCGGGGTGGGAAGGGAAGGAAGCGGCGGCGGCAGGTGGGAAGGGAAGGAGGAGACAACCCCGTCCACTACCACCATGGGCGCCTTGGACCCCGACGACCGCGGCGATGGCGAGGGGGACGAGGCCAGCGGGGATCGACGGCGGAGCGGAGGGGTGGGGGAGGAGGAGGTGGCGGCGGAGCGGGTGGAGGAGGTGGCGGCGGAGCGAAGAAGTGGGGGGAGGAGGCGGCGGCGGCGCGGGGTGGGGAGGAGTAGGCGAGGGCGGAGTGGCGGAGGAGGGAGGGGAGGAGGCGAGGGCGGAGGAGGGAGGGGAGTAGGAGGCGCGGAGAACCGGGGGAAGACGGGGGAGAAGGTGGGAGAACGTGGGGAGACGGGGAGACGGGGGAGAAGATGGGAGGCGCGGGATTCGGGGGGTGGGTGGGGCAGCACACGGTTTTGTTGGAAGGGTCTACACGGTTTCCATGCAGAATACGTGAATGATGTGCATGATCAGGATGATTTTGACCTTAGGATCTTCAATGAGTAAGAGAAGAAGGCTTGAGAAGAGATCCAGGCCATTCATTTATATGAAGTTGGATTACTTTGGTACACAAATCTGGGTGGACTTAGATTAGGCATGACTGTGGGGGTGGTTGAGGGGGTGGATTTAGTAAAGAAAATTTTGGTGTATTATAGAGTATGGGTAGATTAGCCCAAAAGAACACAATAGCTTCATTTATAAGCCACCAGCCCAAAAAAATATAACAACTTTAACTAAAACCATAGCCATAAGCCATAAGTATAGCCCAAAAAACCTACCTCTAGTTGGAGATGAGTCCTAGTGCAAAGTACAACAGGTTGTAAACTTAGGTGTTATGTGTAAATAAAGGTAGTACCCAGTGTTTTGCGCATGGGATGTCCAATTAGATGGTGGAAAGAACTATAAAAAGCTAGACAAACACGAAATTATTTTAAAAATGGTTAACCAAATGTGACACGCTTGGGACCTGTAGTGAACCATTTAAATAAGTTTAGTGATTTAGATGTGCGATTGGTATGTTTAAGGCCTACGTGACCGGTTGGGATAAGGTTGGTTGTGCTTTAAATCGAGAAAATTGATACTATGCCACTCTTTTGGAGTGGCTTCGATAAAATACCATACTCTAGATGGCAATTGTTAAAATGCCATCTAATACATGATTAGCTCTATGATTTACCATTTTGGAGGATTTAGCCTTTTTATTTTTGTTTCTTATTTTTTTCCACATAAATTGCATGGGAAATGACCCTAATACCCCTGCTCAAAATCACATCTCTCTATTGTCTTTCTCGAGATTCTCTCTGTTCGTTCCAGGAGAAGGCCGAGGGCTTCTCCGCCGCCGCCGCTGGCAGTCGCCGCCGCCCCAGCCGGTACGGGCCGCCGCCGCCACGTCCGCGCACACGGACGGGGCGCAGCCCGCATGCGTCCATTTTGCGACCTTCTAGTACTCTCTGTGGTCTGTGCTTAGCTCACTCCCCCTGCGTCCATTTTGCGACCTTCTTGCCGCTAGAACATCGGGAAGACCTCGCTTCTTTTCCAGTACGCGATAAACGGTGCGAAGAAGAGCGGCTGAGGTGTGGTGTTCATCTGCAGCAAGGGGAGATTGGAGAAGGATCCCCCTTTCTTGTCCCAAGTGGTCTTATTCAGCAATTTGCTCATGTTCGTGATTAGCAATTTGCTTGTTCCTCATTTCTGAAGCCACAACTTTTCCTTTTGCTTCCAGGGTGTTGATCGATAACTGAACGTGCTTTGGAGAATACAAATCAAGTAAGAGGTGTCGAACTCATGGATGTGGGTTCTTGTTCAGGATGTCTACTTTTGTAATAGTTGATTTGAATGCTGCAAGAAAAATCGTATAGATTGAAATGTATTGGGCATGGGATGGATTTTGATATGCATTGTTTTTCAGTGCAGTTTGAGGTTTGCAATTGTGTTGAAATGGTAGACTTAGGTGTTGAAATGTATTGGGCATGGGATGGATTTTGATATGCATTGTTTTTCAGTGCAGTTTGAGGTTTGCAATTGTGTTGAAATGGTAGACTTAGGTGTTGAAATGTATTGGGCATGGGATGGATTTTGCTATGCATTGTTTTTCAGTGCAGTCCGTCCGTGCGTGCGGGCGCGGCGGCGGCGGCGGTCCGTACCGCCGGTGGCGGCGGAGAAGCCCTCGGCCTTCTCCTGGAACGAGCAGAGAGAATCTCGAGAAAGACAATAGAGAGATGTGATTTTGAGTAGGGGTATTAGGGTCATTTCCCATGCAATTTCGGTGGAAAAAAATAAGAAATGAAAATAAAAGGGCTAAATCCTTCAAAATGGCAAATCATAGAGCTAATCATGTATTAGATAACATTTTAACAATTGCCATCTAAAGAGTGGTATTTTATCGAATCCACTTTAAAGGAGTGGCATAGTATCAATTTTCATGCTTTAAATCCTAGAAAACATTGTACATCGGATCTCCAAGGGGATACGTTTGTCTGTTGGATCCCAAAGTGCAGGGCCTCCTTCGCTATCTATCAATGTCTAATCCACATCCTTAGTCACAAAAAAGGGGGAAAGAAGTTCCACATTCCCTCCCCAAATTCAAGAGCGCCACTACAATCTGGTTTTAATAAAAATCTATCTGCTGAAGTCTCCCTGTGCTAACAAATCAATCGAAGGCTCCAAGTCAGCTGACGTTTCTAGCATCCAAACAAGTATTATCGAGGTAGTCGTATTGATTTTTATTTATAGATTTTGTTTGAAAGAAACTAGAAATTAATATAAACATCTAATTTTTTATAACAGTTTTTTTATTTATGTCACTTTCATCTTATGTATTTATCTCTTGCTCATTTTTTACTGCCTCTCCCAATACAAATACCACTCAATGCAGTGCATCGGTCGTGGCCACTGGCTGGATTACAGAATCCAAATGCAAATATCCAACTCGCGAAGGCGGTTTTCGCTAGGTGACGGGCCCACGGTGACGGCAGGGCGCCTGCTCGTCATGACGGAATCCAACCAAACTGCTCCACCCGGGCCCACCAGTCCCAAGCTGCGACGACTTCTCCCCGTCTCGCTGTTTCCCTTTCCTGGCCAGCAGAACAAAGACGTGGGGTTGCAAGCCCCCATATCATCCGCGACAGGCAGGTTGCTAACGATTTGTTTCTCTTCCCTTTCCCCCGATCTGAGGCTGAACCACGCGCAGCTTTTGGTGTGTGGTTCTTGGCGCGAATCACGGCTGACCACTTGGATTTTTATCGCACGGTTCTTTTCTTGTTTCTTTCTTTCTTTGCAGATTCTGCCTTTTTGTTGGTGTGGTGAGCATTGGTAGGTAGGGCAGCAGTGTGAGAGATGAAGCTGGCGCCGAGGGAGGCGGAGAAGTTGGCGCTGCACAATGCCGGGTTCTTGGCGCAGAAGCGCCTCGCCCGGGGCCTCCGCCTCAACTACACGGAGGCCGTCGCGCTCATCGCCGCGCAGGTGGTGACGCTCTTGCCCCCTTCAGTTGTGCTTCTACGCTGCTCAGAGTCAATCTATATGCGCACCGTATCATCAGTCACGCACCACGAAACGTATTTGGCGAATACGATGTCGATGTGGGAATTTCTTGGTCACTCGCCGATGTCAATGTACAATATCAATGTTCAGGTTGGATTGAAGAAAAAACAGACAGTGTATCTCATGGCCTCCTGAGCGCTCCCCCGAGCGTCTCAGGGGGCGACATCGCCGAGCCACCGAGAGGCCCCGCCCACCGCTTCCCTCCATTGCCGCCGCGCGGGGCCTTCCGCAGCAGGCCCCCTCTACTTCCACCCCGCTGCGTCTTCTTCTTCAGTAGCAAGCCGCCGGAGGTCGTCAGTCCCGGATCCCAGCGGATGCGGTGCCTCCCTGTCGTCCTCAAGCCCCCGTGCAGCCGTTGTCGTTGGCTTTGTTGTCCTCGTGCTTGCTCCTTACCGGACCCGCTCGGCTTTGGCCAGTCCGCGGCCCCGGAGTCGTCCACGTCATCGGATCTGAGCTCCTCCGCTTCATTCGCTGCCTCCACCAGCCCTCAATTGTTCGGGTGTTGGGCGGTAGGTGCGGGTGTCCTCTCCTCGCTGTCGTCACCAGCGTTGCTGCGGTAGCAGCGGCAATGGGGGACTTGCCAGATTGGTGGTGTGCTGGTGGGGCATGCCAAGGAGGCGGTGTCTCGCGGGAGAGGAGGTGGCGCACTCCACCCTCCCTAGCAGGGTGAGGGCTTGGTGGTGTGCTGGTGGGGCATGCCAAGGAGGCGGTGTCTCGCGGGAGAGGAGGTGGCGCACTCCACCCTCCCTAGCAGGGTGAGGGCGAGCTGCCGGCCTTGGTCAGCACCGCCGGTGCTGCTCGTCTATGTCCAGACCGGCCACGACATCCCTGCCATCGGAATCCTCCAGCTGGGTTGCTCCTCCTTGTCGTCGAGTTAGCTGGTAGTGGTGCAGCCCATCGCGGTCACGCTAGGGTGCACGCGGGTGTTGCGACGGCGATCGGGATCGGCTGGGCTGGTGGCAGGGCGGCTTGGTGGGCATCGCTGCAGGCGCGGTGTGTCACGGGCAGCGCTACGCCGTAGCGGCGCAGCATGTGGCGGTGTGTGTCAACTGTCAAGAGAAGGACCAATCAATCTGTTGTTGTCAGGGTGCTCATGGTGTGCGGTTGTCCTGAGGAGCGGCCGCTGTTGAGGAGGCCCGAGAGCGGGCGTTCGTTGTTTGAACGCGTCTTGGTGCAGACCGATCATGGTGGAGTTCCCTGCGAGTAATTAGTCCGGGTCCTTGATTGAGGCAGACCATTGTTGGTGCGTTGTGTGCGTCGGTTGCATGCTGTGAGCGTCCCAGTTGTGGTGTGAGTTGAGGGGCTGCCCCCTCCTTTCCTGAAGCTCTTGCTGGCTGTCTTGTTGTTGCTTTGTACTAGCTGTAGTCCCGTGTTTTTTCGTTGTGGGCTGTAATGCTGGTGGTTGTCGTATGGTGTTATTTTGGTGCTGGTGTAGTCAGTAGGTTGATGTGCTGTGGTGGATTCACATTGGTGAACCGTGGTGTGGCTATTGCCATGGTGAGCATTCTGGTGTTGACAGCTACATCTCAAGCCCCTGCAAGAGTCTTGGTTCTCCAGTTTTGTGCTTTGCCTTGTGGATAGCTAGTCGTAGGCTTTATTTGTTTGTAGGGGGAGGTTTTTTGTAGTTGCCACACAATGTGCTTGTCTTGCAAGGCAGTTGGTGCTTTGGTAGGAGTTCTAGTTTGGGACTCCTTTCCGGTGTTGGTGTCTCCCTTTTGGGGCCGGTGTTGGTGTCCTTGCTGTACCCCTTCGGGGCCGGTGTATTTCTCTTCTCCTTGAAATGAATGGCAGAGCTTTTGCCCTTGGTTTTAAAAAATATATCAATGTTCTGATCACTTGCCAGGAGGAAGAATGCGCAAATCGTTATCTGCACTCTAGTTTGTAATTGACACAACAAAAGGTAGCGAGTCTTTGTAAGACTGGCGCGTGCATTGTTTCCAGAGCGGTGTAGTAGTTATTTCAATGGAAGCAGCATGAATTTAGGGAGTTGTCCCTGAATGCAATGTAGAGACATTTCTGTTTCTTCTGTCTGGCTGTTCAGATTCTTGGTACTATTCTGTTTCTTCTACACGGCTATTGCTCTGCTGACTTCACGATCTGTCCTCAAAGGCAAATAAGCTCTTCTGAAAAAGCTATAAAGTGAGGACAATTGCTACGCAAAGGGGAGATGTTAATTGGTTTTAATCTCTACTAAGGGCCTGTCTGGATAGGGGGATTTGGATTCCAATCCTCTTTGGGAATTTTTGGGATTTAGTTTAAATTAAATTATCCTAAGAATTTAAATCCAAATAGGCCCTAAGAAGTATTGCATGTTTTGTTGGGAATGACAAACATGTTGTTGCATATTATTTCTTACCATTTTGAGCTAACATTGGTGAATTAAGCCTTTCTGTGCTTCCTGATACAGATTCTTGAGTTTGTTCGTGATGGAGACAAAACTGTAACAGACTTGATGGATTTAGGAAAACAGCTGTTGGGCAGGTTCGTTTCTACGCTAAGTATAGTAACTGATATTTTGATCTATTCAAAAAGTACACTTTCCGAAATTATGTTTATCTCACAAATTGCAATGACACATTTGGAACTGTCGAGCTCAGATGAAAAATAGACAATCCTGGCTTGAGTGATTTGAATTTTTGAATCCTGTTGAAAATTAGTTTACTGGCTGCAAATAATTTAACTGGAGCTGACTTTACCAGAGGCATACTAACTCATAATTAACACAACAGAATGCTTACAAGCCTTATCATCATTGAAAAATAGCTAGAATATTATTTTTGTTTTGTGTGAAATCCATAAGGTATGTGAAATTTGGGGCCACCTATTGAGCTCCTGTGTTAATTGTATTTGCTCACATCTTGATTCTAATATGGAAGTATTTTTAGGCCTGTGACGGATTTATTGACTTCGTTAGTTATATCCATTGTCTAAGGCATAAATTTTGTAATTGCGCTGACCTTCTTCATTAAAATAAATTAGTATGTCGTACTGCAGTTCTCTTGTAGTACTTATGTTATAATTTTGATTAATTAGTTAATTACTGTCTTCACCTATTGATGTCCTTGTCGTGCCACAACCCTTAATCTCTCATAGTTTTCTTTTTGCATTGCCTATCAGGAGACAAGTTCTTCCAGCTGTTCCACACCTTTTAGACACTGTGCAGGTCGTTTCTTTGCTCATACTAAATGATATTGATAATTTTCCTCCATCCCAGGACCTTCGCTTGCTTGACAATCATTCTTGTTCAGAGAAAGTTTCTAAAACTATTGTCTCAATTGTTACCATTTCTTCTAGGTTGAAGGAACATTTGTGGATGGAACAAAACTAATTACTGTACATGACCCTATTTCTTCTGATGATGGAAATTTGGAGCTTGCGCTGCATGGTTCTTTTCTCCCAGGTTGTCATGGTTCACTTAAAAAAGTTTGCATTTTTAATTATATGCTTGAAGGATTCTTAGAACAATTAATTTATGGAGTTTGTGGTGATCTCCCTGTTCCATAGAATCTACTGAAATATTCAATTGTTCTAGAAAAGTTAATAAGTGAAAATTAACCGTACAAAAATGATTAAACTGTTGCAGTACCATCATGTGAAAAGTTCTCTGGGAGTGATGTCGACGACTCTCCTGGTGAAGTACATTTCAGCTCAGGTCGCATAATCCTCAACCTTCATCGCAGGGCTTTAACTTTGAAGGTTATTAACAAGGCAGACAGGCCTATTCAGGTGTGCTCTTGTGGATAAATTTTTGGTCCTGAGTGTACATCTACAAAAATCTTCCTTTTTGATTGACCTTTGGTGTCAAAGGAAATCTTTTATTAGATAATATTTTTAATATTTCCAAAGATGGAGCTTGGCCTCAACTGATTTTCAAAATTGGACCTAATTGTTAATGCCACTGCTCGTAGTGCAACTGCGTGTGGCATTCTTAGCACCTGATCCATCTGTAGCATGACATGATGGTGAACACAGTTATGTAATACTGTTGTTACTTATATCACTACTAAAGGCAGCGAACAGCTGTCCACACACACCATGTTAGGCTGAACGTGTATCTATGTGTAGAGCTAACAGCATAAGTGATGATGGAGGTAGCTGAATGGCTCGAACAATACGATTTGAGCTCCTAAGTTGTCACGATCTCAGGACTGAGATCGCAACAGGTAGCTGTGGAAGGTGCCGGGCCTTGTCTTAGCCGACTTCCTTCCACAAGGTGTTGGGGCCGTGTCGCTGGGGATCAATGCACATGAAGGAGATGAGATAAGGAGGCTTTATTCTTGCTTAACTCAATCCATGGTGCGGCTGTCCATTTATAGATGAGTCGGCCCCTAACACAAGAAACTAACTTTATCTTATCAAGCTTATTTTTCTAATTTTGTGGAAACAAACTCAACTAATCAAACTAACTAGTGGCTGCCAAGTGCTGCCACACCACCTCCTGATCCTGCGCACCATAGCGTGCCTAAGCCTGCTGCTTCCGTGGGCATCTCCGGCTATACCGAATCCCACAGAAGATGTAAATCCATTTTTGGAAATAAATTTGAAGACAGCTTGTTCTTCGAATCTTTTGCTAAAACTGATTCTTTATATAAACATGTCAATCTTAAAGGGCAAAAGCTGTCAGTCTTACTGGCATTGTCTAATGTTGTTGTCCTCTTTCCTTGAGTCCATGTAAATACTGTATCGTGCATTTGCAGGTTAAAGTTGCATTTTTGTTGCCTTTCACATTCATTTTCTCAACGTGGTTATGATTCAATTGCCTTTTTGGATGCATTGAAATAGTGTGTTTACACGACCTTGCGTATAATAAGGTCAATTTACATGGCATTTGACAATCACACGCTTTTTAATGGAATCTGTACCCCCTTTTAAGTTTTTAGATTCTGGTGCTATTCAAACTCATGAAAGAAATTCCAAATATGTGTTTGACTTTGCAGATTGGGAGCCATTACCACTTTATAGAGGCCAATCCTTACCTTGTTTTTGATAGACAAAGAGCCTATAGCATGCGACTGAACATACCTGCTGGAACAGCTGTTCGGTTTGAGGTACTTTTATTTGATCCATCCTCTTGGCATTTTTTTCTTTAAATAAACTAACAGTATATTTCAAGCACGAGGGCTACTACTTAGTTTCACAAATAATTTGCACATTCTATTTCTAAAATCCTCCAGAATCTGATATCTTATTTATTTGTTTCAGCCTGGGGATGCAAAAAGGGTTACTCTTGTAAGTATCGGTGGTCATAAAGTAATCAGAGGTGGAAATGGCATTGCTGATGGTGCTGTTGACAGTTCTCAGCTTAATAATGTTATGGAAAAGGTTAAAGTAAATGGTTTTGGACATGAAGATTATCCAGATGCAAGGTTGTTTCCTTCCCATTATACTGATGCGAGAAGATAAATTTAATTTGCTCTGCTTAATTTTGCCTAGATGTTTACCTTTCAAGTTTGGTTGCAGCGAAGGTTTTATTGGTGATGGTACATTCGATTACACAGTTGATCATGAGAAGTATGCGAGCATGTATGGACCTACAACTGGTGATAAGATCAGGCTTGGTGATACTGATCTTTTTGCTGAGATTGAAAATGACTTCGCCGTTTATGGTGATGAGTGCATATTTGGAGGTGGAAAAGTCCTACGAGATGGAATGGGACAATCTGCTGGGTATCCAGAATCTACCTGCCTGGATACAGTTATAACAAATGCTGTCGTGATTGACTATACAGGAATATACAAGGCTGATATTGGTATAAAAGGTGGACTTATTATTGCTATTGGGAAAGCTGGAAACCCTGATGTCATGGATGGTGTGCATAGCAACATGATTGTGGGGGTAACTACTTCCTGCATTCTTTGCTATTAATTTCTTAAAGAAAAGGAGTACAATTGAAAGAAATATCACGCCCCAAAATCAATTGCAGGTTAATACTGAAGTTATTGCTGCTCAAGGAATGATTGTAACCGCTGGTGGTATAGATTGCCATGTTCACTTCATATGCCCTCAGTTGTCAGAAGAGGCAATTGCAAGTGGTTAGGTTCCTTACATAAGTTACTATAGATTATGGACAAATAAATTACATTTCTTTGGATTATCTTGATAATTTCATGGCATTTTGTAAATAAAGAGTGCTGGTACTGACATAAATCATTCCGAGCAGCTTGCATTGACTATAAATACTTAACGGTTGAAAAGCATTAATTACACATATACAAATTATTTCTTATTCATTGCTCAAATGGATGTTTGGAAGAACAGTTTTCTGTTTAAGATTTGAGCTTTCATCTCCTTTTGTACTTTGAAGAGATTTCTTGTGTACCATGTGATCAGGATTAGTCAATGATAATCATGAGAACTTTAAATTATCTGTACATTATTTGTAGGCATTACAACATTGGTGGGAGGTGGAACAGGACCAGCACATGGAACTTGTGCCACAACTTGCACTCCTGCACCATGTCATATGAAACTAATGTTGCAGTCCACCGATCAATTGCCAATCAATATGGGATTCACAGGCAAGGTATCTATGTTATATGTCATGAACATCAATTATGTTGGGAGTTCAATATTTTATATCTATGAAATCAGATTTATTTTTATACCAAGCTTTTTCAGTTGTGAAATGAATACATAGTTTCTAGGGTGGGATACAGCAAAAAACATATATCAAAATTTTAATCTTCAACATTCCAGAGCTTCGTAGTTGGCATTTCCTACAAGTTATTTTTGTGATATATAAAAGAAAACACTGATGACTGTTATCCAAATTCCAAGTATCTTGTAATTAAAAAGATAACCAAAACATGGTGTGGGAGAGGCTGGACTGCTGGCAATGATTTCCTAGTTGATTGGTTCCTGTATACCATGGGTACTCAAATTCATTTATTAGAATTTACCCTAATGTTGGCCTAATTCTGGAAGTGGGTTCAGGAAAGTGATTCTCTATTGTTCAAAATCTTAATTTTTTGTTCCTCTCGAGAACCTGTGCAGGGAAATACTGCAAAACCTGATGGATTGGCTGAGATAATTAAGGCAGGGGCAATGGGTTTGAAACTGCATGAGGATTGGGGAAGCACACCAGCTGCAATAAATAACTGTTTATCTGTTGCAGAAACTTTTGATATCCAGGTAAGCTGTCTTATTGTTGTGGTAGAATATGCGCAAGGGGATCAGAGAACTCTCCCTCCGTAAAGAGGCTCTGAGTAATCTCTTTAAACTCTAATAATCTCCTTGTTGCCCTCCTGAATCAGGGCTTACAGATATATATAGGCCCTTAGGCCGTTATTTCCTAAAGGATAACTCTACTCCTTCTCAAATTAGAACTCTAATCTTAACAAACTTGGTAACTAAATCATGTGGCTTTGCAGCCGGACTCTGTTGTGGATGCTGGTTCAGATTGCTTATTGCGGCGCGTATAGTATTTGCCGACAAAAGCGTCCACAACACTTCCGCCCTCCTGGAGAAACAGCTCGTCCTCGAGCTGGAATGCCGGATGCTCCTCCTTGAAGGTCTCCAGGCGTTTCCAGGTAGCCTCTGAGTCAGGACGCCCCACCCATCGCACAAGCAGCTCCCATGTGCCCCGGTTGAGCCGTGCGCGCGCGATTGATGCTGGGGTGGGAATCACTCGGCCGCGAACCATGGGTGGAAGGGCCGCCATGACAGATGGTGGAGTGCCATGGTGCGGCTTGAGGAAAGCGACGTGGAAGACGTCGTGGATTTTGGCCTTGGGCGGAAGACGAAGACGATAGGCCACCGAGCCGATACGTTCCAACACCTGGTAAGGACCGTAGTAGCGAGGAGCAAGCTTGCCCCCGGACTTGTCAGTGATGCCAGCAGCCGAGCGGTGATGAAGACGCAACCATACCTAGTCACCCTCCTTGTACTGCACATCTCGGTGCTTGGAGTCATAGTACTGCTTCATGTGATTTTGCGCATGGAGGAGACGGTCTCGTATGTCAGCCAAGAAGGCGTCGCGATCGACCAGCTGCTTGTCGAGGGCGGCAACACGTGCCAAGCCGGGCTGATAGCTGGCCATCGTTGGAGGCGGGCGACCGTAGATCACCTGAAACGGGGTCGTGTGTAGAGCTGACTGGTAAGACGTGTTGTAGCAGTACTCCGCCCATGGAAGCCATCGCAGCCAGCTGCGTGGACGGTCGCCGGCGAGGCATCTCAGGTAGACTCCCAGAATGCGATTCGTCACTTCGGATTGGCCATCTGTTTGTGGATGGAAGGCGGAGCTCAGACGAAGTTCGACCCCAGAGAGAGCGAAGAGCTCTGTCCAGAAGGCGCTGGTGAAGACCGGGTCGCGATCGCTGACGATGGAGCATGGAATGCCATGAAGCCGGACGATGTTGTCGAAGAAAACACGGGCTACTGAAATTGCCGTGTATGGGTGACTGAGGGCTATGAAGTGGGCGTACTTCGAGAAGCGATCAACCACCGTGAGCACCACTGATTTTCCAGCCACCTTGGGGAAACCCTCGACAAAGTCAAGAGCAATGTCTGCCCAGACCGAGCTCGGTATGGCCAGAGGTTGAAGACCGGCCGGGTGAAGATGGTCCGTCTTGTGTTGCTAGCACACGGAACACCCTTGCACAAATTCCCCCACCAGTCGATTGGTATGAGGGTTGTAGAACGAGGCTCGGAGGCGATGCAACGTCTTCTGTACTCCTTCATGACCGGTGCCATGAGCCGTGGCAAGAATTTGTGGCCAGAGCGCCGAAGAGTCCGGCACATAAATGCGGCCGCGGAGGAGGACAAACCCATCGACCACGGTCCAGGAGGCGCCGGCGCTGCCCTGCGCAATCTCCGAGCGTTTGGCCACCAGCTCAGGAAGATGCGTCGCCTC
The DNA here is from genome assembly GCA_017311315.1 of Dendrocalamus latiflorus. Taxonomy (NCBI): domain Eukaryota; kingdom Viridiplantae; phylum Streptophyta; class Magnoliopsida; order Poales; family Poaceae; genus Dendrocalamus; species Dendrocalamus latiflorus. The sequence goes on along the minus strand of CM029642.1, from coordinate 44,071,705 downwards.
ACGCCGAAGATCATCGAACAGCTCCAAGTCAGGACGAGAGATAGCACAGGCGGTCAGCGCGGTAGTGTCCTCATCCCGGCGAGACAGAGCGTTAGTAGCCGAGTTCAGACGGCCGGGACGGAATTCCACCTGGAAGTCATGCCCAAAGAGACGGCTTACCCATGTATGCTGCGGAATTGTGGAGAGTCGCTGGTCAAGAAGGTATTTGAGGGCGAAGTGGTCCGTGCGCACAGTGAAAGATCGCCCCCAGAGGTAGGGACGCCAATGGCGCACCGCCTTGACCAGTCCTATGAGCTCGCGTTCATAGGCGGCCAATTTGGCATGCTGTGGTGCGATGGCCCTGCTGAAGAAGGCGATGGGACCGGCGCCCTGGTGGAGGACAACACCAAACCCAGAGCCCGATGCGTCACAATCGACGGTGAACCCCTTGGAGAAGTCAAGGAGCTGCAGGACGGGACCGGACGTCAGGGCGGCCTTCAGCGACATGAAGGCGTCCGAGGCCGCCGATGACCAGCAGAACGCATCCTTCTTTAAGAGCGCGGTCAAGGGAGCGGCAATTGCGCCGTAGTTGCTGATAAAGCGGCGATAATAGCCGGTGAGGCCGAGGAATCCGCGCAGCGCCTTGAGAGTCCGGGGTTGAGGCCATTGCTGGACTGCTTCAATTTTGGACGGATCCATGGCCACCCCGTCCATGGAGATAACATGGCCCAAATATGCCACGCTGCGTTCGGCGAAGGTGCACTTGGACCGCTTGAGAAAGAGCTTGTGAGAGCGGAGGGTGGTGAAGACGGCGCGCACATGGCGCAAGTGTTCCGACCAGGAGGAGCTGTAAATCAAGATGTCGTCAAAGAAAACGAGTACCGAGCGTCGGAGAAAGGGCCGAAGAACCTCGTTCATCAAAGCCTGGAACGTGGAGGGCGCGTTGGAGAGGCCGAAGGACATCACGATGAATTCGAAGTGCCCATGATGTGTGCGGAATGCCGTCTTGTCGATGTCCGCCGGGTGCATACGGACCTGATGATACCCACTGCGGAGATCCAGCTTGGTGAAGAAAGTAGCCCCCTTGAGTTCGTCGAGGAGCTCGTCGACGACCGGAATTGGAAAGACGTCGCGCACGGTTTTGGCATTAAGGGCGCGATAGTCAACGCAGAAACGCCAGCTCGCATCCTTTTTGCGTACCAGAAGAACGGGAGAGGAGAATGCTGACGTGCTGGGCCTGATGATGCCTTGGCGGAGCATATCGGCGCACTGCTTTTCGATCTCGTCCTTGAGAAGCTGCGGATAGCGGTAGGGGCGCACCGCAATTGGTGGAGTCCCGGGCAGCAGTTTGATGCGGTGGTCCAGGTGGCGTTGTGGAGGCAGGCCGGTTGGTTCTGTAAAAAGGTCGGAGAATTCCGCCAGTAGGAGCGACATCAAATTCCTCCCATCCATGGAGTGGAGCTGGGGTGCAGACGGCGCATCCAGGCCATGCCACTTGACGTGGTGATCGCCGCGCCAGAACGCCATAGAATGGCGCTCGAAGTCCCAGAGTATGGGCCCGAGCGTCTTGAGCCAGCGACAGCCAAGGACCAACTCGTAGTCGTCGAGAGGTAGGACATAAAGGTCGATGTAGAAAAGCTCCTCGCCAATGGTAACGGGCACCTTCTTGCAGACCCCGTCGGAAGGAACTCGGTCGCCGTTAGCGACGCCTACGGTGAGGCCCGGGCGCGGTGCGGGCGCAAGACCGAGGCGGCGTGCGGTAGCGGACGCCACAAAAGAGTGGGTGGAGCCTGAATCCACCAAGGCGTGCAACTGCTCGGGTCCGATGGTGACGGGCAGTTGCATGGTGTCCGCCGTGGTAATGCCAGTAAGGGCGTGGAGAGAGATTTCAACATCGGCGTCTGAAATTGGATCATCTTCTTCCGTGCCGTCGTCCGGAGCCTCGTCATCCAACACCATCAGGTACAGGCCTTTCATCGAACAGGATTTGTAGTGGTCCTTGGTGAATTTCTCCGGGCAATTGAAGCAGAGGCCGTCCGCCCGGCGTTGTGCCATCTCCTGCGGGGAGAGCCGCTTGAAGCGAGTGCCCGCTGGCGGCGCGACCTTCGACGGAGCCGGCGGGGTCTGGATCGGCGCCTTGGCGGGCGGAGCCGGTGTGCGCAGCGCGGGTGTCGCCGCCATGTGCGTTGGGCGGTGTGTGGGTGTGGACCGCGGGGGCACACGGGTAGTGCCGTGGTCATCGTCGTCGTCCAGGTCCAGGCGGCGCTCAAAGGCACGCGCAAGGCTCATGGCGTCGTCGAGGGATTCCGGGTTCTGGAGCTCTACATCGGTCTGCAGAGGATTGCGGAGGCTAGCAGTGAAGATGTCAATCTGCTGCTGCTCCGTGACGTTTCTGCAGCGGGCAAGCAAGGGGAGGAACTGCGCCTGGTACTCCACGGTGCCGGTACGGCGCAGTTGCATGAGGGCGCCAAGGGCATTGTTGCGCATTGGGGGGCCGAATCGACGTTGAACCCTCTCGACGAACTTCGGCTAGGTGGGAGCGCCGCGATTCTGCTCCAGGCAGTAATACCAGTCCTGGGCGGCGTCTTCCATATAGAAAGAAGCGAGCCACACCTTCTCCTCCGGCGGCGTGCGCTGCTGGCGGAAGAACTGCTCTGCTTTGTGGAGCCAGACCACCGGATCCGCCGTGCCATCATAGCGCGGAAAGCGAAGCTTGTGGGGTGGTTGGTGATGGGAAGACAAAGGCGGCGGCTCGGGCGCAGATTTCTCCGCAACGGAGCCGCTGTGGGAGCTGCCGGAATCGAGCTTCTCGGACTGCAGTCGATTGACAGCCACGGCGAGGCGGCTTTGGTCGCCCTTCATCGTCGCCATCTCGTTCTTGATGGAGGAGAGATTGGCGAGGATGGCGTCCATGGTGGCCTTGAGATCGTTGGGTGCGATGGAGGCGCCCATGAGTAGGCCAGAGGATCACGAATCTGATACCAAAGATGTGGTAGAATATGCGCAAGGGGATTAGAGAACTCTCCCTCCGTAAAGAGGCTCTGAGTAATCTCTTTAAACTCTAATAATCTCCTTGTTGCCCTCCTGAATCAGGGCTTACAGATATATATAGGCCCTTAGGCCGTTATTTCCTAAAGGATAACTCTACTCCTTCTCAAATTAGAACTCTAATCTTAACAAACTTGGTAACTAAATCATGTGGCTTTGCAGCCGGACTCTGTTGTGGACGCTGGTTCAGATTGCTTATTGCGGCGTGTATAGTATTTGCCGACAAAAGCGTCCACAACACTTATATTATCATCTTGTCATGCTGGTATATGTGCATATCGTTATAGTGATGCTTATCTAATCTGGACAGGTTAATATCCACACAGATACCTTAAATGAATCAGGTTGCGTGGAGCATACAATTGCAGCATTTAAAGATAGGACCATACATACATATCACAGGTATGCAATATACTTTATCTAAGTGCGACGTTTATTGTCTGTTATTTATATATGGATTGGTATGCAGCAAAAAGCTCAATTGTCTGTGATGTCATAGAAAATACCCTTAAAATGTTCCATTAAATTTCTAAATTTCGTTGGAATTGTGTCTCACTTTGGATTACAGCATAGCCAAAATACATGATCTAACTAAATTTAGAATCTAGATCAAGTGAAACAAAGAATATAAACCAAGGAAAACAATATCCTTACTCTCTCCATTTTATCTAAACGTGTCTTCTCTAATTTCCTTGTCTGGATTGAGTTAGATCATGAAATTTGGACAAGTTTCAGATTATATTCAGCTCCACTTCTGCTTTTATTTGTGGAAAATAAAATTTTGTTTATGAGCACTTTGCACTGGCAGTACAACCTGACATTTTTGCAAGATATTGAGGTTTTTGGGTTTATTTCCTACCAATAGACCTGGATTTGAGGGCTTGAGGAAGTTTTGTATTTGCCCTACCTGTTGTCGGAGCAAGGAGCAAGTGAGCTGTCTGACAGAACGGTGATAGGAGGACAATCTGTGTGGACCATCCTAGGGTTCACCCATCAACTGTAGGATGCAGAAAGAAAATTCAAATTCATTAATTACTGTCTCAAAAGGAGTAATTGATATCTTTCAAACGATAAATTTAATTATATATGCTCCATATTCCTAACTAACACACTTGCACTAATTATACAGGTCCGTTATTGTTGTCAACTTGTCATCATGTCCAAGGTTAGAAATCTCTGTACCGGGGGTGTTACCGCCCGACGGCCAATAACGGTTATCGGTCGGTAACTGGAAAACCCAGCCAAAAACCGGTTAAAATTTGAATCTAAAATTTTGAATTTAGGATGTTTCGGAACTGGTAACCGGAATGGTTACTGCCCAAAAACCGGAGAAACCGCTAAAAAATAAAAAAAACACTAAAAATTTTGAATTTGGGATGTTTTGAAGCATATTTAGCCTCATACAATAGGTAATCTAGCAGAAAAAAGGTTTAAATCAACTTAGAAAATGTATTATGCAGTCACAAACTTAAATGTACATTTTGAAAAACCAGCCGGGTTTTGAAAACCAAGGATGCCCCGATACGCGATACGGGTACGGTGATACGATATTTTTCAAAAACAAGGATACGTCGATACGACAAGTATGTGTGTATGTATACACACATAAATCGAGAAGTTTAAATGACATACCACTTGGCAGCAGTGTTCAAGAAGGCGGCCTGGGCGGCCGCCTAGGCGCTGGGCGACGGGGTGCCGCCCGGCCTTGGCCCCTAGTCGGGTGGCTGGCCGGCGAGGCGGTCCAAGGCGGGAAGAAGGCGGTCCAAGGCGGGGAGAGGCGGCCTAGGCGCGGCGGTTGGGGCGGCGTGGAGGGAGCGCGGGGGGGGGGGGGGATGGGGGAAAAGTGTTACCGCACACGAGGCCGTCGCCGCCGCCGTCGACTCGCCGGATTCCGGACTTCCCGCGCCAGATCCCGCCGCTCCCGTGGCCGCCGCCGGATCCGGACTTCCCGCGCCAGATCCCTCCGCCGCCGGATCCGGACTCCCCGCCCAGATCCGGAGAGATGGGGGAGGCGGCGGCGATTTGCGGGGGAGAGTGGGGGAGGCGGGCGGTGGAAACTGCAGAGAGGCGACGGCGATTTGCGTGAGAGGCGGGCGCGACCGAGGCGACGGAGGATTTAGGGTTAGGGTTATGCGGGGAGGCGCGACCGAGGCGGCGGACGATTTAGGGTTAGGGTTATGTGGGGAGGCGCGGTCCGCGCGGAAGGTTGATCTGGACCGTTGGATTTTGATCAAACGGTCTAAAGTCTGACTAATTGTTTTAAACATTAGTTATAAGATTTGGTGACTTGATCTGAGACGTTAGATCTCATATATATAGCAAATATATACTTATTATCTGCCTATTATCCTTATTTTTAATTTGACCGCCTAGGCCCCGCCTAGGCTCCCTAGGCACTAGGCCCCACCTCGCCGCCCGCCTAGCGCCTACTTGAACACTGCTTGGCAGAATGGCAGTTGGCACATACCCACTTGGACAACTCTTGATCCCGGTTGCAAGACTTCTTTTAATCCTTGCTTTGACTTAGACAAACAAAAGTATGACCTAATATTAGTTGAATCCTCTTTATCGCTAATATTGTACATGATAAATCTTACCAAAAAAGCATTAGTGAACATTGAACAACTAAATAATGGATCATGGAGAATTAGCCAAATAGATAACATTCTTTACAACATAACATAGGTTGATAGTTGATAGAAGATAGGAATAGGTTACAACTTGCAAGGGGAAGGCACAAGGCCAAATCCTCGATGATGTATTCCTTTTTCTTCACCTCCTTCGGTGTTAATTCCCCTCAGGAACATTGATTCACTCTCTGTTGTAACTAAGAAGTTGATAAGTGGCCGCCTTTGAGCATCTGTCCACCCATCAGACGCAGTAGTCACTCCTTTCAAAGGCCATGTGGTCTTGATAGGCTCCAACAGCTTCTCAGCGTTGCTCCTCTTGTTGGAGAAGAGTTGCCCTCAACATGTTGTATCCCGGAGGTACATACCCACCCATGTTGTTTGCAATAAAATTGTAAGAGGCTCGATAATTTGGGTTTCTTGCCAAGTTGAAGGGAATGCCTGAAATAAATAAACATAACGAAACAATGTAGCAAGAGTCAGTTGACAATTTGACATGCTTCAAATAAAATGAGCAGTGGAATTTAAGAATAATAAGATGCAAAGTGCAAACCTCCAGTGTAGAACATTCTAGCAATAAGAGCATCAGCCATCTGGCGAAGTTCGACATGAAAACTTTCTATAATCCATGTCTACTGCTTTCTTCTCTTTGATGTCATGGCTTCAGAAAAGGCTACATGAGAGCTCACTGACATGGGGAACACTCCGGGGGGGCGCTCATTCTAGTGGCTGCATCAACTGCAGCAACTTTATTGCGAAGTTGCTCAAGGATAGGAACTGTCACCTTATGACAAACCGTAACACTTTGCCCTGAAATCTTCAACAAATGTGTTTTCACTCTAGAGTAGCTCCCGGGTATAATGTGACCACAATATCAGCATTCTAATTTTGCATTTCCTCCAGACTTGCCATTGGTTTTCTCAATTATTTTAACATGATTCCACAAAAGAAACCTATGGCTATCTGTCAGGGGTGTGGGCCTTGGGGCCAAGGCCTAGTTGGTCTATTATTAGAAGTTAGAGATTAGATTCTATTTGAATTAGAGATTGGTTTCCTTATGTTAGAGATATAATATTAGTTACTATATCTGTTAGAGATATGATTGGGATTAGATTCTATCTGTTAGGGGGAGCCATCTATATAAAGGGGCTACCACATGCTATTGTAATCAAGCAGAGAATTATCATAATCTTCCTCGTCTAAAGTCTCTCTCCCTCTCGTTCTACGCCAACGCCATCCGGCTATCTTCTTGGTGGTGTTTACCCCGGTTCATGACACTATCATTCTCTCCGTTAACACCGGTAGCAAACGAATTGACACTACTACCACCGATATCAATGCTCTCTATTGGAGTACTTCTACTTGCCATCTCTATCAAAAATATATTACAAAATTGTAAAATAATCCAGCACAAAATGTAAAGATCTCACATTGAAATTTCATATGATAGTTTTGTCATATACTCATGGTACAAACGACTAAACGAGCATTCAAATTAAAAGTATGGACCAAACACGAATGATCACTGATTAGTTGATCACTAACGTCAAAATGAGTCATGCCATTAACTCTTATATTTGAGCATTCAAATTAATCTTGTTTCTTGAGTTCTGCTGGCCATTAACAATAATATTTGATGACTTCCATTGATGTAAACAGCATGAAAACACTGTTGTGCATTCACCATACAATTTGCACAGAAAACACGAAGGCACAATACCTGGAGGTCGGCAGGCGCTGGCGGCGGGAGAGGCGGCGGTAGTGAGATGCTAGCGACAGTGGTGGCAGCGGCGGCGACTGAGGAGACGCCGAGACGGGGACGTGAATGTGCTGGCCTGCTGGGGTTCGGGACCGTGTGACCGAACGTAGGTCACACGATCGGGCCTTCGGGCTATCTTCTCTATTGGGCCAGGATTTAATTGGGCCAACATATCGTTGCCGTATCGCAGCGTGTAGGCGCTGTATCGGAGTATTTTTTCTTTGTTTTCGACTGAAATTCGCCGATACCGTATCGCCGCATTTCGGAACGTATCGCCGTATCGGATACGTATCGGACACGGGTACGGCATTTCAGCGGAGTATCGGTGCTTCCTAGTTGAAAACCCGGTACCCGTTGGTAAAACTGGTAACTGGCGGTTACTAGCCGGTAATCGCTGGTTTTTGGAACCCTGATCATGTCATATGGACATTTTTGCTCTGTTAATTTGGTTGTCCATTTTGTAATTTTCATGTTAACATATGACTAAATTATATTGGGCAATTTTCTTATCATGTTCTTATTATTTATAAACAGCGAAGGTGCAGGTGGTGGTCATGCCCCAGACATAATTAAAGTATGTGGGGTGAAAAATGTATTGCCCTCTTCAACAAATCCAACCCGACCATTTACTTTGAACACTGTAGATGAGCACCTTGATATGCTGGTAAGCATATTGCTTGAGCCCCAGAAATCTTGTGCCAATGCTATGGATATTGCTTGAGCATCTGGTTGTCATTAATTGTGTTTCTACCACAGATGGTCTGCCACCACCTTGATAAAAACATCCCGGAAGATGTAGCTTTTGCTGAGTCTAGAATTCGAGCAGAAACAATTGCTGCTGAGGACATCTTGCATGACATGGGAGCAATCAGTATCATATCATCTGATTCACAGGCTATGGGACGCATTGGAGAGGTCTGTTACATATACGTATCCTAAATTTTCCATTTTCACGTTGAGCAAGTTTGATATCTTATGTTACTATGGATGGGGGAAAGATTGTTTAGTTAGTGTTGATGAAATGCCATCATAACATGTAGTCAAAGCTGTGACTTGCATCTTGCCCATCAAAACTATAATTTAGTTAATCCGTAAAGTACAAACTGTTGCTGCATTGGTATGTGATTTGTGGATACTTGTACCAGCTACGGACTTGTATGGAGGATGGAAACAAATGAACAAACATTACTTAGCCAACTACTTGCTTTATCAAAGGACTGTTATGTCAGCTATTCATCTCTTCTCGGAGAGTATGTGTTTGGCATGTTAATTTTGGTCAATCAGCACCTTTTGTTATTAGTTTTGTCCAATCAAGCCCCTAATCTAATTTTGTTTATTTTATAATCTTTACAACATGAATAGCCCCATTAATCAACATTTATACATGTGCTAAACATCAACCTGTGAGGTGAATGCGATGATCAGCTAGGTCAATATGCAAGATTTGGCAGCTATAGTATCTGTCTAACTCATGATGAGTGTGGGACCAATTAACTAGGTCCATTTTTCTAAAACTGTTCCTTCTTCTTGATGATGAAAACTTGTTTACTAACAAACAGTAAATAAAGTGAGTGGCATGCACTGATGGGAAAACAGCACTTTATCCTGATTGCATCAACTAGAGCGGTGAATAGCATGGGTGGATTCAATCAATCTGATGGCTGCTACATCAACTTGCGTTCCTCTTGCACATTAGAATACCAGCAATGCTGGTAAACTGGTGTTGATATAATGATATCATGTATTGGTAGTTAAACACTAAGTAGGGAAGTTACTTAGTGAGTTTCATGTATCAACCAGTTTATCAAAAGCTTAAGATGTTAAGAAAAGGTGGGAGTATACTCATACTTCAAAACTTCCTCTCACATCTAGGCTCCCTCACTCCTAAGATGTGGACTAAGCGAGCTGCAATTTTTTTTCTTAACATTGTGCTTGTCAGGTCTTGAACTCAAGACCTTTGGCTTTGATACCATATCGAGTTTCATACACTTATTAGTTCACTAAAATGCTTAAGATCATACTTCAACAGCTAGAAACTTCAGTTTACTAAAAACAGAAAAGCCAATCCCGAGGACTGTGCAAGAAGCAAAAATGTTTAAGCAACCCGTTCTTTCCAATTGGCTCAGTGAATAGCTTAAGGTTCTGCCTGTGTCAACTTAAGAGGAAAAAAATGGTTTGATGGAGCCACTGTACTTGCCAAATTTTGGGAAAGGTAAACTACTTACATTGGCCATCCGAATGGTTGGGCTGTGCCCTGATCCTTCATCATGGATGATAGTATTATTGTTTGATATCGGAACATTTACGGACTTGTAGTCCATATGCAGTAAACAGGCCCAGGCAGAACGATTGTTGCTTTGCTTGTATCTTCACTGGCAGATCCATATAATTGTTGATGCATTTGCTGTCTCTCATGATTCATGAAAGTGCCTTCCATTCTAGCGACGGCTGTAATTGTTGCTAGTTGTCAAACATCTGCTACTAAATAGGTACTTAGTGCTGATCCAAACACTACTTGCAGGTTACAAGTCAGTATTTCTTCTGTTTTGAGTAAAACAGTTAATGTCAGTCCATCTTATTTTATGTGTCAATTCGTTAGATCATACCATATTGGCTACTAATTTATCTTGTAAATCAGATGGTGCAGTAAATAGGAAATATGGTAAGTTCTGTATTATCATAAGTTTCAAGGGTAAACCGAATTGGCTTATTTCAGATCCATTGTCAAGGCAAACCCAACAGAACTTAAAAAGCCATTTCAGAGCTACTACTTGTGCGTATCTTGCCACCAAACATAGTTAGGGCTTGTTCTTAGATGCTTGGCCTCATGTATAAGCTTAAAAGTCTCATAAAGATGATGTAACCCTGTTAAAAACTTTTAAGAAAAATTAGCATTCAACTTTCTCGGAGAAGGATGAAAAAATAGTTGTTTGGAGATGCTTGAACTTATGCCTCTAGATTGAGTAAATTCCACTAACTGGTAACCCGGTTTACCTACATCTTTTCTAATTTTATGCATTTGTTGAAACCTTTGCTTTCAGGTGATTACTCGGACATGGCAAACTGCAAATAAGATGAAAGTCCAGAGAGGAAGGTTATCTGGATTGGATGACTCTGATGCTGCCAAGGACAATGACAACTTCCGGATAAGAAGATACATAGCAAAATACACCATAAATCCTGCTATAGTAAATGGTTTTTCAGAGTTTGTTGGTTCTGTCGAGGTAGGTGCCTCTTGACCACTGACAATATCTCTTCTATTTTTTGCTTCCTATTCACTGGAGAACAGAAGACAATTTTAGCAAGTTTTGCCATGTACTGTGAAATTATGCATGTAAAAGAAAGAATTGTTTACTTTCTTTAATACACTTATATAAGTTGAGGATGACAAAGTGTAATTACTCTTTTCTTTAATTTACCTGACGACTCCACCAATTTAGAAAAAATGACTTTGTTGGATCTGTAACATCTGTTTGCTTGTAGTTTTACCATAGCCTTTTTTCCAGGAACATGTGTGCTGTCACTGTAGCTCATGAAAAGATGTTCTACGTCAGGGCCAGGGCAAGAAATTTCTATTTTTAGATAGTTATGATCTATTTTAGATGGAACCATTTCTACAATTAAGAAGTGATTATTTTAGTAATCAATATCCTTCCATATGTATCATTAATATCACACCTAGTGAAATTCGTGCTAAGCATTTTCTCTGAGTATCTCAATTCAAGGGTTAACTGATCCTTATTTTTTCGTAGTTCTTCTATTCTTAATATCATCTTCTGACATATTTTTTGACAGGTGGGAAAATTAGCTGACCTTGTTATTTGGAAACCTCCTTTCTTTGGTGCAAAACCAGAAATGGTAATAAAGGGTGGTGCCATCGCATGGGCTAACATGGGTGATCCGAATGCTAGCATTCCAACACCTGAACCTGTACGGAGTTCTCTCTGATATGCTTTCAATAGAAAAGAGTTATTCTACTTATGTCATAATGTTTCCATTTTGCCAGAGCATCCACTGACATTGGTGCAGGAAAAACCTTCATGTGCAATTGAAATTGATAAAAACTAGCTCTTTTTCTTTTTTCCGTGTCTTTTGTTGGAGTTACTCACCCTTACTTAGTTTTGGAATTCAAATTTGCCATGATATAGTTGCCTTGCTTTTATTTGCCTATATTTGTTTTCCCTATGTTAAGTGCACACGACCTACCTGTACTTTTAGATTTTGCAAATTGCCGCCCGTACTTAAAAAATTGGCAATTTGCTGATTGTACTTTGGAAATGCACTACCTCACACCATCATACCGAATCTCAAGGGTAAATTCAACTTGGTATGCAAAATTATGATGGTATAGGTGGCGAACTACAAAATTTTAAACTATAGGTGTATATGCAGAAACCAAAACGTGAAGATAAGTCTCATGCATTTCCCCTCTTCTAACCATGTTACTACACAAGTTCCTTACACGTGAAAACCTTATAATGAAGAAAGATGTATTCATTTGTCTTGAGTCTTGATGCAGGTTATGATGCGACCTATGTTTGCTGCATTTGGAATGGCTGGAAGTTCCAACTCGATTGCATTTGTGAGCAAGGTAGGTCTTCTTGAACTGTTCTAGTGCATTTTGGATGAATAGTAATGTTTGATACCCCACTTTCAGTCAAGAAAAAAGTGACATTTTTGACTCTTCAAAGTCAACTAGATACAACTTTGACCATTGAAATTTATTAATATGTATTCAAAAACTGACAAAAACATAATACTATAGAAGTATTTTTGATAACAAGTTTACCCAGCCCATTTCTTATGTCCAGTCTAAGATGTTTACAGTAATATGTTTGGTCAAAAGAAATATAGTTTGACTTTACGCATTCTTTCTAGATGACACTTTCTAATGATCCAAACAAGTGTACAACTACAGGATGTGAAGCAGCGATAGAAACCTTGGTACCGGTGCAAAACCTGGCCGGCAGGCGGTAAAGGTTACTAGCCGGTTACCGGAAAACCAGGGAAAAACCAGATGAAATTCACATATGAAATTTTGAATGTGGGCGGTTTGAAAACCAGTAACTAGAATGGGTACCGGAAAACCGCTTAACAAACTAGAAAAACTGTAAAAACCAGAAAAAGCTAGAGAAAATCTAGCACAAAATATTGGGACTAGCATATTTATACATATTTAGTTCATATAATATGTAATCTAGTACAAAAAAAGGCTTGAACTAACCTAAGAAGTACATTTGTAACCACCGGGATTTCGGCTGGTTTTTCCTCCCGGTACCCACCGGGATTTCCTGTAACCGCCGGTTTTTTATCCCTGATGTGAAGACATCCACACTGTTCCACCAATATATTGATCGTGGGAAGTTCATGTGGACAAATAATGGGTCAAATGTCTATCTGTGTGACTGTACCTGCAATTTTGAACGAGCTAGAGCACTCGGTTCAAATAGCTAAAAGTTTTAGGCAACACCCTTGCTGGTAATCAAGTATTAGTATAACATGGGGTGACCATAGTTGTTACGGCGTTGTCTAGGCGTCACGACGCCGCTGGGTGGACGCCATGGACATTCGTCACGACTTATGGGGGAGGAGGCGGCCGAGAGGGGAGGAGGTGGGGGGAGGAGGCGGCCGAGAGGGGAGGAGGCGGGGGGAGGAGGCGGCCGGGAGGGGAGGCGGCGGTGGCGGGGAGGAGGCACCGGGAGAGGGGGCGAGGCAGCATGGGGAGGAGGCGAGGGGAGGCGGTGGACATTCGCCGGGACTTATGGGGGAGGCCAGTATGGGACACATGGACATTCGCCGCGACTTATGGGGGAGGCGGCGGGGGGAGGAGGTGGTTGCGGGCAGGTTCCAAAACTGGAACGGAAGAAATCCCGGTCGGTGGCCGGTAACGGTAACTGGGCGGTTACCGGCCGATTACCGGAAAAACCGGTCACAATTTGAAAATCAAAATTTGAATTTTGAGATGTTTTGAAACCGGTAACTGGAAAACCAGCCGGTAACCAGAGAAACTGGAAAAAACCGGCCAAAATTCGAAAATCAAAAATTGATATTGGCTGGTTTTTTCGGTTACCGGTCTCTACCAGTAAAAACGGTAACCGGCGGGTACCGGCCGGTAACCGTCGGGATTTTGAACCCTGGCTGCGGGGGAGGCAGCGGCGGCGGGGAGGAGGCACCGGAGAGAGGGCGAGGCAGCGGGGGGAGGAGGCGAGGGGAGACGGCGGGGGGAGGAGGCACTGGGGAGGGGGTAGGGCAGCGGGGGGAGGAGGTGAGGGGAGGCGGCACTGGGGAGGGGGCGAGGCGGCGGGGGAGGAGGCGCCTGGGAGAGGAGAAAAGGTGAGGCGGCAGGGTGGGGATAGAAGTGAGTGCGGGAGAGAGAGAGAGCGTAGCGGCAAAGAAGTGCAGGAGGGAGTGAAGAGGTATGTATTGTACACATGTTGGGTGAGATACATACTTGCGTCATGTCTACATGCAGAGATAGGCGCTCGCCGTGGTGTCGCCATGGTATCCAGGCACCCTTAGGCGCCGTGGTTGTCAACTACGCCATGGCAACCATGGGGTGACTGTTAATTTGTATGGACCTATGGTAGGCAATGTTTTGGTAACACTTCAGTAAAGATAAATGTCTACAGAAAAACCTGTTCTGTACAGAAGATGGCAAACAAAAAAAGATGTTTAATATTTAGAATAAGTCCATTTGATCTCCTTGAACTATCGCGTTTGTCTAATATTCAACCCTTAACTACAAAACCAGATAACTGACCATCCTCAACTATCCATACAGAGTATTTTACCCCATGAGGCCATTGGAAGCTGGTTTTAGCTGTGACTTGGCACAGATGTGGCAGCCTAGTCATTAGAGTCAGCAAATAAATTAAGAAAAATAGTGGGGCCCACCCATCAGCCGCTGTCCTTTTCCTCTCTCTCTCGTGCTCGCCAAAGGCAGAACCCCACCGCCGTGCCAAAAATCTTGAGCCCTTCTACCGCCATAAAACGGAAAATTTATGTTTTTGCCACCCTTATGAGGTGAGGGGCAACAGATTTGCCACCCTGACCCGTTGTCAGTGACTCAGGCAATCCCACATGTAAGTGACAGAGGTAATTGGCCAATCTTAAGAGTGGCAAAAACATAAATCTCCCCCAAGATGCCTCATCCACGCTACCACTTGCTCACCCATATCACCCAAGTTCCTGCACAAGAAGCTTTACAAATCCTGCACAAGCACCGCAGTATACAAGAAATCAAGCAAGAGAGGGAGCTCTTCCTCCGCCGGCTGCAAGAGGCTGCTGCTCACTGTCGGCAATGGTGATCAGAGAACAGCCACGCCATGACCACCCCTCCCTCTTCTCTCATTTCATGTGATTTTGCTGACTAGGCTGCCATGTCAACCGAAAACCAGCTCACATGTCGAAACCACCTCCACATCTACGCAAGGTCAATTCAAAACTAGGTGGAATGGCCTATTTTTTTGGGGGGGGGGGGGGGGGGGGGCGTAACTTAACAGTGACAGTTGAGGGGATCAAGTACCCGGTTTGTAGCAGAGGGTTGAATTTTGGACGGATGGTTCATGGGAGTCAAATGGACTTATTCCTTAATATTTTGATCTAATGATCTGCTCTTCATGAATGACAATGAATGGTGCTCAATTTCTCATTTGATGACAGGCTGCAAAAGAAGCTGGTGTTGGAGTAGCGTACAAACTAGCAAAGAGGGTGGAAGCTGTTAGTGGTGTTCGTGGTTTGACAAAATTGGACATGAAACTCAATGATGCACTTCCAAAAATAGAAGTCGACCCTGAAACCTACACAGTTTCTGCTGATGGAGAGGTTTTGAGATGTCAACCAGCACCCACGATACCATTATCTCGGAATTACTTCCTTTTTTAGAAAACTGCTGCGTCGGCAGTTCTTCCAGGTCAACTCCGATAATGGCAAGCAGGTTTGGTAGCATCAGCCTGTAATAAAAAAATTAGGTGAAATCCACAATGTAAAGCACAATAAGTGCCAGATTTACTGCAGTACTGCATCAGGATTTGTGCAATTCAGTTTTTGGGAGAGCATAGAAGTACTGCTCTAAATATTATAAAATAAGTTACAAAACTCGGACCAATTTAGGTGAAATTGGTAGGCAGGTTTAATAACATCAGCTTGCAATGAGTAGAGAAGTGTTCTAACTTAAAAACGAATTGATAAAAGGAGCACAACCAAGCGTTAACAAATGATGCAACTAGTCTAGTGGCAAGAGTACATGCGCGTGCGGTAGGTTGTGGGTTGGAATCATAGCTGTCAATTCCATTTCATAGATCATTTTGATTTGTCTCTTGGTATATAGAATGTATTGGCATCAATTTATTCCGGTATACCGTTCTGAAGTATAATATAATACTAGTCCCCTGCTCATGCGTTGC
The DNA here is from genome assembly GCA_017311315.1 of Dendrocalamus latiflorus. NCBI lineage: Eukaryota > Viridiplantae > Streptophyta > Magnoliopsida > Poales > Poaceae > Dendrocalamus > Dendrocalamus latiflorus. Next base: position 44,055,887 of record CM029642.1, on the reverse strand, counting down.
AACGAAATTTATTGGATATATAGATAATCATGCTATAGAAGAGGGCTGTTCTGATCAGTTGAAAAATAGAGAGTGGTGAGAAGTTAAGAATGAGGCGGTTAGAAGGGAAGGGGTGTACGACCATTAATTTATTCTTTTATAATAGTAATAATAATATAATTAATAAATAAAGTGTGCATTAACTTCAGCAATGCAAACGGGTCGAACCTACTTCAATTCTGATCTCAATCCAAAAGAGCACTGTCAGGCTGTCAGCCACAAGTTCTGCCGCATTTTTGGCTTCTGAGTCGAGCTTGAGTAGTGGCGGTCTTTACTGAACAGTGTGAACTCTCCTGTTCAGCAATTAAAGAATGTCGTCCAGTACTGGAATGAGCAGAATCCCGGAATGGCCGGAGCTGATTGGAATGACCGGAGCTGATTGGAATGACCGGAATCAAGGCTGATACTAGATAGAAGGTCTACTGAATTGACCGAAATAACTAGAATCAAGATCGGTACGGGATAGAGGATCTACTATCCTATTTTGCTAATCGGGACGTAGCATTCCGGTCATTCTGGTCAGAACAGAATGGAATTGATAAGCGGGATTCGAATTACATTTCTCATTTTTGTTATCTTTGAGCTATGGGACCCACACATACGAGATGAACAATTTGACAAAAGGTTGGGTGGTGGAGCTGGGTTTCGATCCCAATACATCGGGCATGTGCAGGAACAACCTTCTCACCGGGTTAGAGCATCTCCAAGAGATGCCCAATAAATTCACACCCTAAATCTCTTTTTACAGATCCTAATCACGATATAAGGTCCCAAAATAATCATTCCCTCCAACAGATACCCTAAACCAGAAAAACAGTATTGGGAGCCTAGATCATCCTCTATAAGTAGAGAGCGAGAGCCCATTTTTTGGGTGTGTTCTATTTTTGGGAGTCTATTTGGGAATCTGTTGGAGCTACTTTTTACCCTTCAATTCTAAAATTTAAATATTAAGAGCCATATAGAGTATCTCTTGGAGATGCTCTTAGCATGCTTATTTTAGGGATTTACACGGCTTTTAAGCATCTAAAACTTAAATGCAAACGAAATTTTTTTGACCGAAACATATTTTTCTCGGGGGTGGACGATAAGAACAGAATTTCGTGGGTGGTAAGAACGAAATTTTGGCGAAATTGTAAAACTTGGTGCTGCTATGGAACGGTATCCCTAACCGGCAGGATAGGAACCAGCCATCCGATCAGACATGATCGAACAAACGACGTCTCATTTGGTCCTCGCTTGCTTGTGCGGCCGCCAGGCCGCCTCCGCGTCGCCTCGACGACATGCTCCCATGCAGCTGCCCCAGCCTCTTCCTGTGCGTCGCCTGGACGATCTGCTCCCACACAGCCATCCTGGCGAGCTCTCTAGCCTCCTGTCAGGACCCTGGTGGAAGCGTAACACAAGAGTTTCAGAGTTTGGGGAAAAAGTTTCAGAGGCGGCGGCGTCGGCGGGCAAGATATATCTCGGACGATTTCAGCTCAAGTGGCATCGGAAGGGAATGAAGCCAGGGAAGCAAATCACTTGTGATTGGATGGCTAAGACTAGTACCGATAATTACTATTTTACCCTGTAGACATCACTTTTGTTGTCGTTATTCAGTCAAACTCAGAAACTTCAATCTTTACTGTTAACTAGCCTCATAGGCGCGGCGGCACGCCGCGCCAGCCACCGTGTATACCGAAGTAAAAAAGGCGAAAATTCATAGCTAAAGGAAAGCGTAGGGTTTTTTCAAAAAAAAAAGCGAGGGGCTTTTCGCAATAAAAGGAGACCAGAGGGGTTTTTTTCGTAAAAATCAGGGGTTGTTTTGAAAGAACCGAGGGCCTGTATGTAATTTCAAAAACTGCGGATCGTTATCAACGAAAAATAAATATGCGCAGGGTCTTTTTTGAAAAATCTAGAGACCTTTTTGCGATAACAGAGGGCCTTTACGTAATTTCGGGAAAATGTAGGGGCTTTTTCGCAAAAAACGGCACCCGACTGTACGGGAATTCCCCCGCCACGCGCTGGCCGGAGCGAGCGGGCGGGGTGACGTGGGCGCCTCCTCCTGCGGGGAATCCCACGGAGAGTAATACAGGTATGATTTGTGGATGTAACTCAGTTCTGTAATTCTGACCGGAGAAATTTGATGATTTGTCAAAGGGCAATTTGGTCATTTTCTATGTTAATTTAGCATTATAAAAATAGAAAATAGCTTGAAAATGTAAAAAGGGCAAATGATTAACTGAAAGTTCAAAGATGGGACAAATAATCAATTTTCCCATAGTTGATATCAATTGATTATTTGCCCCATCTTTGAATTTTCAGTTGATCATTTGCTCTTTTTGCATTTTCAAATCATTTTCTATTTTTATAATGCTAAATTACCATAAAAAATGACCAAATTACCCTTTGAGTTACCGGTTGAATCCACCTCCCATTGGGCCTGTAGACTTCTGCGAGTGTCTGGTGGCGCATTCACTGCAACACAGCAAGCAAAAGGTCGTCGTTGCAGGCCACTACTCGAGCTGTAGACCTCGTTGTTTCGACTTTGTTTTAGCCTTTTATCCTCATCCAAATAATGGCCGTCGGCGACGGCTGGTCGTCCCTGCCGGCACAACTCCTCAGCGAAGCCTCCAGCCGCCTGTCCGCCGACACGGACCAGCTCCACATCCACGAGGTCTGCACCCACTGGCGCGCCTCCACATCCCGGCTGGCCGCCTGTCGCCCGTGAATCGTAGCCAGCCGCGAGCCGTGGCGCGGGGTTGGCCCGATCGGCGACCACTCCTTCTGGCTCCCTCATGGCCGCCAAAGGATCTACATTGGAGCCCCGGTCGGCCTCTCATACTGCTGCGACCGCCCCTTGGCTGGCTTGCTCTGACGGACGGCCTCCGATCCCCCACGTGATTTATCCTCTGGGAACCCCTCGCCAAATTTGAGATCTTACTGCCCTGTTTGCCCGCCCGTCGCCCAGGTCTTCCTCTCTGGGGACCCTCTCACCTCGTCGAATTGGATGGCATTGGGCCATGTTCCTTTACCCAGCTGTGAATCGGGTGTGCATGTTTGGACGGTGGCACGGCTTGCGCGCGGTGCACGTGGTGGCCTGCAATGGCGACTTTGGACACATTTGAACCCCTAAACACCCGAAATTCCATTTTTGGCCCCCAAACCAAAAATATTTCGTTTCTGGACCCCTCCCGACCGCGCGTTCGCGAGATGGCGCCACGTGTCCCGGTCGTGCGGTCTGGTACCGCACGACCGCACTGTTCACGGGTCGTGTGGTACCAGACCGCACGACCCTCCTGCCCCGAGCGCCGGCGCACGAGTGAACGCTGGAGAGCACAGACGCGCGGTCGGGCGGGCGGGCGGTCGCGCGGTCGGTGCGGGTGGTCGCGCGGCCGGCGCTGAGGGCAGGCAGGTCGTGCGGTCTGGTACCGCACGACCCATGAACAGTGCGGTCGTGCGGTACCAGACCGCACGACCGGGACACGTGGCGCCATCTCGTGAACGCGCGGTCGGGAGGGGTCCAGAAACGGAATTTTTTTGGTTTGGGGGCCAAAAACAGAATTTCGGGTGTTTAAGGGTCCACATGCGTCCAAAATTCACCTTTTGCTTGCTATGTTGCAGTCGATGCGCCACTGGACACTCGCAGAAGTCTAGGGTGTGTTTGGTTTGTGGATGGAGGTTGTAACGTATATCCTGACTGAGTGGATGCAGCTGAGTGGAATCGTATTTCAGAAAAAGAAGATGTTTGGTGAGGTTGCATGAGCGGATGCAAAAAAACTGAGACGCTGTTTGGTTGCCTGTATGAGCGGATGCAGTCTACCAAACCTGAGAGGCTGACACGTGGGACCGCATAAGATACACTGCATCAACCCATCCAGGATGGCCAATGAAGCTCATTTTGAGCGTATCCACCCATCCAGGATGAGGGCGTATCCGCTCATGCAGGCTGCATCCACTTATACAGGCAACCAAACAGGTTTTTTCTCAGATTATACGGATCCACCCAGCCAGGACGAAGGAGATTCAGGCAACCAAACACACCCCTACAGACCCAATGGGAGGTGGATTCAATCACTCAAAGGGCAATTTGGTCATTTTCTATGGTAATTTAGCATTATAAAAATAGAAAATGGCTTGAAAATGCAAAGAGGGCAAATGATCAACTGAAAATTCAAAGATGGGGTAAATAATCAATTGATATCAATTGTGGGACAAGTTTGTTCCCAACACAGCAAAAACAACAACTGCAAAGGGGTTACTCCGGTCAATCCTGAGAAGGGAAATGTGAATCCTACTAACAAGGAAAAGAAGCCTTGCTGGTATTGTAAAGAACCATGGACTCCAGCTCATAAATGTAAAGTTAAGCAGGCAATCCATAGAAGAGGTAGATTTAGCTAAGTGAGCTTTAATCAGTAGAGGGACATGGAACAGAATGAAGTAGAGGGACAGCTGACGCAAATTTCTCAGCATGCTGTTAAGGGGACAATAGGACCTGCTACCTTCTCTTTGATCACTATGATTGGGGGTAAGAAGGTTGTAGCTTTAGTTGACAGTGGCAGTACAAACTCCTTTATGGACTACGAATTTTTGTTAAGAGCAACTGCCCTCTTACTTATATAAGAAAGGTCTTTGTGGTAGGGGGTAGTGAGCTAAAGACAGATGCTCAAGTAGAAGAGCTGGAATATAAGGTGCAAGGCACTAATTCAAAATTTCTTCAAGCTTTTACCACTAAAAAAATATGATATAATACTTGGTGCTGACTAGATCTATGAGCATAGCCCCACTAGTTTGGACTTGAAGGAGAGAATGTTATCTATAAACTATAGGGGTAGAAATGTTTGCTTTAGAGACTTCACTCACTCACCAAGGAATTGTGTGAATTAATTCACATGAGATGGAAAAACTAATTAAGAAGGGTGTAAGAGGGTGTGTGATTCAAGTCCACTTGCTACAAGAATATGAAGATACAACCAAGACTCACATATCTGAACCTGTTGAGCAAATTCTATAGCAACATCCTGAAGTGTTTACTGAACCTCAGGGTTTACTTCCCAAAAGATGGCAAAACCCCCTAAATCTGACCCAATTAAGGGGATTTCTATGCCTAGTTGGACATTATAGAAGATTTGTGAAGGGCTATGGACAAGTCTACATACCCTTGTTTGATATGTTAAAGAAGGATGCTTGGAATTAGGGTGAACCACAAACTAAGGCATTTGAGCAACTCAAGAAGATAATGACTAGTTGTCTAGTCCTAGCATTGCCCAACTTCAAGTCAGCCATTCATAATTGAAACTGATGCAAGTGGAACTAGAATAGGAGGTGCTCTTATGCAATTTGGTAGACCTATAGCCTATTATTTGTAAAGCTTTGGGAGTTAAGTCCGCTACCCAATAAATTTATGACAAGGAGGCCATGGCCATACTAGAAGCTTTAAAGAGGTCGAGACACTATTTCCTAGGAGGGAAACTTATTATAAAACTGATGAACAAAGTTTGAAATACATCACCTTACAAAAGTTAACTGAAAGCATACAACATAAGCTGTTGATCAAATTGCTAGAGTTTGACTATCAGGTGGAATACAAGAGGGGAAAGGAGAACACTGCAGCTAATGCAATCTCTAGGATAAATCATCAAGATAGCCAAACTGAGCTGAAATGCCAAGCTATCATTGTCGTATTACCAGAATGGGTGCTGGAAGTTACAGAAAGTTATATTGATGATGATGGCAGCCAGAAGCTTATGATGGAAGTTCAGACAAATCAAGGTACAAATATACCTTAGTGTCTGGACTCCTAAGATATAAGGGAAGGATCTATGTTGGCCAACATAATAATTTGAAATAGAAAATTCTTTATAACTACCATGCTTCTAGTTTTGGAGGACATTCTGAGAAGAGGGGCTACTTGTCACGGGATAAAAAAAACAATTTTATTAGTAAAATCTCAAGGAGGTGGAAGATTTCATTGTTGAATGTCCCATATGACAGATTACTAAAGCAGAACATATTCATATACCTGGCTTACTAGATCTATTAGAAGTTCTTAAAATGGTAAGGACACATATATCCATGGATTTTATAGAGGCCTTACCAAAATCTCATAGTACGGATGTAATTCTAGTAGTGGTGGATAGGTTCATTAAATATGCTCACTTCATCAGTTACACACATCCATATACTACCCAGCAGGTAGTCCAAGCTTTCATGGACAATGTATTTAAACTGCATGTGTTACCTATTGCCATCGTAACAGACTCTAACATCCCAAAAACCGGTTGTTCAAAAATGTGGAAAATTTAAAACTTTTTAACGCATCTTGTCAGCATTCAAGTTTCTTCTGAAATGTATTTGGGCTTTTCTGAATTATTTGTTATGCAAAATAATACAGGGAATAATACCCAAGTACAAATAATAATCATATTAATAAAAGAATGGAAAATTTGAAACAATGAAATGTGAATTAAAAAATCTAAGGACTTAAATTAAAATTTAATTTGTTAGAACAAACCTAAATTAAACTAAAAATTTAAAGAAGGAAATTTTGACCAAAAATTGCATTTGAAAAGAAAGTAATAATTGATAATGACAAATGTATTTAAGAGACAAACTTTGTTCATTAATTATGATATTATTTAGTCTCACATGGTTGAAAAGGTGAAATCAAAGAGGTATGTATTCGAAATCATATTTTTATATATTAATGCATCTCTTGGATCCAAAATATAGATTGAACTCCAAAGATAGTCCAAAACGAATATGTGCATATGTCTTTATTATACACACTTGTATGCATACATTTAGGGGGAGATCTCTATATATTTTGAGGATTCATAAGTATTGATCCATACTTCTTTTAATATGTATATTTAGGATCTTTACTTCGAAATACATTCTTGAGTATATATATAGCTTGTGTAGTTTATATATACTCATGTGCAATCGGGTTGTCATTTAACCTCTTCATTATGTGTTGATGGTTAAATGATTAATGACAACTGGATAAGTAAGCTTTTAAAAAACTTATCTTAGAGTATACATTTGTTGTGTACATATTGCATACTCAAAAATCAATCTTTATCTCATTGTTTGTTTGTTGAGATTGTCATGAATTACAAAAAAGGGAAGATTGTAGAATCTAGTCCCTCCATTATGAGTAAATGGTGAAGTTTGGTTATTTATGGTAATTGTTTTGTGGACAAACATTTTTCATGAGTTGGATGAATAGGTTAGGTGCCACAAATGAGAATGACTTGGGATGATTTTATGTGTTGAAGATCATCAAGTCTAGATGGAAGATGGTTTCATGTATTGAAGGCCATTAAGAGAAAGATGCATCATGAGTTGATGCGTGTCCAAGAGGAGATGATCATGTGTTGATCATCAAGTCAAGTGAAGACCATCATGTGTTGATGGAGTTGAAGAAAAAGATGCATCATGAGTTGATGCATATCAAGACAACAACCTAAGGCAAAGGTATGACTAGTTAGGGCTAAGAATGTGTTCATAATCTTTTACTAGCCTTGGAGTTTGATTGGAAGACCAGATTGCTAGTATAGGTTGTTGTACTATTAAGATGGATCTTGTCTATAAGTTTGAGTCTCATCATGTGTTGATAGCTCAATCTCACTTACTCTAGCTCATGTTGGCATGAGCTTGTATTACGAATGTGTTTTGCAAATAGTTGAAACTCGTATGAGAAATCATTGTAACATGGGACTATGCATTGCAAATGTGTTTTGCAACTGCTTGAAGTCCATGTTTTCATTCTTTGTTGTATGAGGCTTATGTTTGCAAATGTGTTTTGCAAATGGTTGAAGCCCATATAAAATCCTTGTACCATGTAACTCAGGTTTGCAAATGTGTGTTGCAAAAGTGAGGAGTCCATGTACCAATTCTTTGTGTCATGATTTTAAAAGTGTGCAATGTATTTTGCAACTGATTGGCAATCATGTTTGATCCTTGTGTGCATGATACTATTGTTTGCAAATGTATTTTGCAAAATCTGTTGAGATATCTGCACCTGTTAGGAAAAAACAAAAGTACCAGAGATTCAACGGCGGAACTACCATAGAGTGGTAGTACCACAGCCTTAAATGGTATTTTCGGCGCTCAGAAGCTCCGAAAAACCAAGCGAAACCTTTTTCTAGAGAACACCCTCAGAATCGATCGGTGCTCTGTCTGGACAACCGGAAGTACCGGCATGCAAACTGCGGTAGTTCCACTTACTGAAAGCTCTATCAAAGTCGAGCGGAACCTTTTTCTAGAGAGCACCCTCGGGATGATTTTGTGTCTGTGGCAAACGAAAGTATCGAAGTTTCAATGGCGGAACTACCGTAGAGTGGTAGTACCGCAGCATTAAATGGTACTTCCGGAGCACGGAAGCTTCAAAAGCTCGGGCAGAATGTTTTTCCAAAGAGCGCCAACTCTCAGCCTCAGTTCAAATGGAAGTACCGCGCCGATGTTTTGGAACTTCTGGTTATCGAAACTACTGGATTTATAACGGCGGTAGTTCCGCGTCGACTTCCAATGGCTAGTTCAGAAGCTCTGAAATAATCATTTCTGTTCTGTCAAAATAGGTGCGAAAGTACTAGCCATTGCACTGTGGTACTTCCGCTCGCCCTAATTTTTTCTGGGATTTGGTTCCAACGGTTAGTTTTCTTGTGTGGGGTATAAATACCTACTTGTGTCCGGTTGGAGAGATTGTTGCATGACCCATTTCTATTCTCTTGAGCTAGTGTGAGGCTCTCCACTCAATAGTGCATGTGTTGCACTTTGTGAGCAAGGAGAGAAGATCTAGATTGTATGTTGATGTGACCATGCCACAAATGCATACAACCATAGCAACTAATATTAAGATTGAACAAAAGGTGAATTCAATTCTATCTATTACTACCAATGTTATTCATGAGAATAAAATGCTACCTCATGTCACTACTTTGTTCATTCTCAGGTTTGATAAATGGAATACTTTCGAACCGAGAGAGAGGCCGGTGCCAAAGCAACAGAGAAAAACAAGAAAGAAGAAGGCCAAGGAGAAGCCATGCAGTGGGAGAGCAAAAGTGGAGAGGTCCAAGAAAGCCCAAGTTTTGGATGAGGTTTCTAAGCCCAATTCGGAATTTCCTTAAGCCCAACTGAAATCAAACTCGGAATCAACTCTAAACTCAATTCGGATTCGATTCGGGACAGCCCAACAGGCCTGTAATAAAACGGTCATAATTTTCACAACCGGAGTCCGATTTATGTGTTCTTATACTTGTTACAAAGCTTATTCCAAGGTCCATCCAACGGGTAAGGCTTTAGCTTCAAAAACCTTTTGGTCGCATCACAATCGCCAAAACGATCCGACACAGATTCTGCCTGATAGGACCGAATTCCAACATGCATAAAATTTGTATCTGGAGTCCGTTTGGGATGGGTGAGTACTTGATGGAAATCTTATCTTACCCTCTTTCCAATGGATCTTACCTCATTTCAAAATTCTTTCTATGCGGAAAGATATCACCGAAACAAGTCGGGACTATTTTTGCATCCGAGTCTAAAGGTGTTGTGCCACCTCCAATTGGGCCCAAGGCTTTGTAATTTTTTTTAGGGTGAGTGTCCAACCCTACGATGACCCTTGGACGCCCCTCTCTCTTCTTCAAGTTATATATTCATCCTTTACCCCTTTGAACTCTTGGGATTTCATTGAATTTAGGTTTAGCAATTATGCAAACTTCTGTTCTTCAGTTGTGTCGGACGACCACCTGTCAAGACAGCCTTCAGAATCCCACCTTTTGAACTCAATATAAATATTTGCAATTTCAGATTGCTTGTTATCTTGTTCTTGCGTGTTCTTCGATTGCATGCAAGAATAGACCTTCGTGGTCAGGTCAACCACGTTCTTGGCACGGTTGATAACGACTTGGAGTGTGGTTCAGCGATTGCTAAGGCGCAAGCGATGTCGTACGGTTGTAATCGGAAGATCGGGACCCCATCGAGTCATCAGTTAGTATCAGAGCTTCAGTTGACCGGTAGGAATTTTTTTGTATCCCTAGTTAGTAGATTAATTTTTATTTCTCATAGTCCAGAAAAATTGCCCCACAAAAAGAGTTAATTCCCGCTGTCCAAACCCCATTGTGCCTTTCAATCTATTAGTTTTGGTTTGCTAAATTGAATTTGTGTCCGTCTTAGCATTATCTACTTGCTGGTCATATTTTTGTTCCTATAAAAAAAACCCAAAAAAATTCCCCCACCACAAACCCTAATTCCAATTCGGCTGATTTTTCTTTTCTCTGTAGTTGCTACCAAAAAAGACATAACTTTTGATTCCTTGATCCTTTTTTAGTGAAACCACCGTCATTAGATTCATAGCTTCATTTTTTATCTTCTTGTAAAATTTAGCTTCATTCCAGTATTGCAATAAAAAGATATTTGCGGTGAAAGTTGACCTAAAATTCCAGTTTGAATCTACAACAGTCGGCACTTGTGAATTTTGTGCGAATGTTTCAGTCAGTTTCCAGAACTTGGCCCCAAAACAAAAGTTGTAAAAATATCCGTCAGGAAATGGAGAAAAAAATCATTGAAAAAAAGGCAACAAAATAGAAGTTAAGGCCAAAATACCGACGTGCTGTCCAGTGGACAAAAATCTTCAGTTTTTTAGTTTTGGGTCAATCCTTGTGTTCTTCAATTCCATATTGCATTCGATTGAATTATCTTGTATTTACCACTCCTATACATTGCCATACACATATTTTAGCCTTCTTCCATCCTTAGTTGATCAGCAACATAGGCTAAGAGCTAGATACGAACTATAATTCAATTCTGTGCACTTTCTGAAATTAAATGATTGCTCTCCATTGCTACATATCGCGCCTTCCAAACTATATCTTATATTAACTAAGCAGATCACGTTGAACCGTCCCTTGCAATCGCTTTACTCATCACTTAAGTTAAGTTATCACGAACTAGCCACCGGTTACACCACCTGTTTGTATTGGTAAGAACTTGTAAGAGCTTGGTAAGAGCTTGAGAGATGCGTGACTTGATTTGAGCCTCCATATCCTAGTAGTTGATAGGATCGTTTACTTGTGATTTGTTTCCTTGTTTTCTACTAACAATGACAGGCTTGAGAAAATGGGTAGATATGATGTCATCACGGGCAGATTTGAACTCAAAGGGAAACAGCTACCGGTATACATCTTGCCACTCACCCCTGAAAGTATGTCGTCAGACTACTTCTTGTGGGTTACTATGTTGGATAGCAACTTTGAAAGACAGGATCTTGATCCTTATGAGAAGATGAGCATGGCAAGGACGGCGTTGATTGGTGATGTTCAACATTGGTGGTTGAATCTCGAGTTCCACTACATGTACACATGGGAGGAGATGAAAAAGAAATTGCAACATTGTTTTGTACCTCCACCACCCACGGTCACAAGCGAGGTGCAACCTAAGGTAACCAAAAATGCTAACATTGTTTTGGTTCCTACTCCATCTATAGATACCGCCGAGATGCTTGAAGAGATGAAGGATGATCTGATACATCTTATGCCATTAGAGGAAAAGTTTGAGGTATCCACAGAATATGATGAGGACGATAATGACAAAGGTACTGATTTGGTGATACAACAAGACATAGAGCAACCTTGTGAGTATATATCTGCTGTAGTGCAATATTTTGATATTCTTTGTGTTGACTTGAACGAACCATGTGCCGATTTAAATTCTCATAATTTTGCACATGTCGAATTAATTACACATAAAGAAGTTTTAACTAGAATTTCTCCTGCTAATTCATTGTGTTACATCATGTTGGATCTACCTATGAAATTGTCACATGCTATGGAAGAAATTTTTGAACTTGCATGTTCGAAATTCTTGTGTAGTGCCTACACCCCTGGGTATAAGTTAATTTAATTGGAGATTATGGTGTGGAAAATCAATTTCTTGTATATCGAATATGCATAATTTGCGATCACATGGATGAATTGAATCTTGTTCAATGTGAGAGGAAAGTAAAATCTAGTACTCATCCAATGTCTATGTGTTCATCTCTTTTTGCACCATCTAGTATAGACAATCTGAATAAAGATGATGAATCATGGAAGAACTTACAAATATTTTCACCCTTGCTAGATAAATTTGTTATTGCTCAATTGAGATATGATTATATGGATGAACTTTACTTGATTCCAAAAGTTGTAGCTTTGCCCATATATGCCACCACTGCAAGTTTACAACTTCAGATATTTCAATTGTATAAATGCTTTATTTGCATTTACAAAACTAGTTGCAATAATTGCTGTGTGAGAAATTTTAATTTGCTCATTAACATATATGATTACTTTGGGTTAATAATATGATAAGCTTTTATGATCGCTGTTGTTTTATAAAATTAATTGTGTAACAATGAAGAACTATTAAAACGGATGACATATACATATACCATGCATACATCTTGGCTTCTTTGTTACCATACTTTCATCTTATCAAAAGCCGAGGACGGCTTTGTTTTCAAGAAGAGGAGGATGATAAGAACATGTACCTTATGGATACAACCATATTTATTTTGCTTGTTATTCTAATTACAAAAGCCCCTACGCATCACTTAAATTATCAGGTGAGTTTGTTTCAAACAGGTTTAACTTTGTTTGACAAAGAACTTATGATATTACATAATGAGAGTTTGTTGCGTCTTTTGTTATATACTGAGATTTATGATCAAGATCATGCAATACGTGAGGCTACACATTTGTTAAAACCGTGGACGGTTTTTTGTCAAGAAGGGGAGGATGATGTGACCATGCCACAAATGCATACAACCATAGCACCTAATATTAAGATTGAACAAAAGGTGAATTCGTTTCTATCTATTACTACCAATGTTATTCACGAGAATAAAATACTACCTTATGTCACTACTTTGTTCATTCTTAGGTTTGACAAATAGAATACTTTTGAACCGAGAGGGAGACCGGCGCTAAAGCAATGGAGAAAAACAAGGAAGAAGAAGGCCAAGGAAAAGCCATGCAGTGGGAGGGCAAAAGGGGAGAGGTCCAAGAACATAAATCCCAAGTTTTGGATGAGGTTTCCAAGTCCAATTCGGAATTTCCTTAAACCCAACCGAAATCAAATTCGGAATCAACTCAGAACTCAATTCGGATTCGGTTCGGGACAGCCAGACAAGCCTGTAATAAAATGGCCATAACTTTCACAAACGGAGTCCGATTTATGTGTTCTTGTACTTGTTAGAAAGACTATTCCATGGCCCATCCAATGGGTAAGGCCGCAGCTTCAAAAACCTTTTGGTCGCGTCACAATCGCCAAAACAATCCGACACTGATTCTGCCTGACAGGACCGAATTCCAACATGCATAGAATTTGTATCCGGAGTCCATTTGGGATGGGTGAGTACTTGATGGAAATCTTATCTTATCCTGTTTCTAATGGATCTAGCCTCATTTCAAAATTCTTTCTGTGCGGAAAGATATCACTGAAACAAGTCAGGACTATTTCTGCATCCGAGTCTAAAGGTGTTGTGCCACCACCAATTGGGCTCAAGGCTTTGTAATTTTTTTAGGGTGAGTGTCCAACCCTACGATGACCCTTGGCCGCCCCTCTCTCTTCTTCAAGTTATATGTTCACCCTCTACCCCCTTTGAAATCTTGGGATTTCGTTGAATTTAGGTTTAGCAATTATGGAAACTTCTGTTCTTCAGTTGTGTCGGATGACCACCTGTCAAGACAGCCTTTGGAATCCCACCTTTTGAACTCAATATAAATATTTGCAATTTCAGATTGCTTGTTATCTTGTTTAGGAGTCCAGTGGAAGACTTAATTTATGGAGCCGGTCCAATTAGTTTGGGTTTAACTCAACATGGACTAGGGGAGACTGACAAGTCTCCGAACACCATGGTAAAAAGAGACCATGTCATTTGTGGTTTGTTTTCTTGTACTCAATTTATATTTACACAATTTATGTACATAGAACTAAATTGATTGCTTGTCTTTCTAGAATTGCAAACCTTGTCATAGCTTAATATTGTTGGTGCACTTAGGTGAACTTATTTGATCTAGGCGTTATTTGTGCTAAACCAAATTGATTTAAGCTTCTGCATTGTTTACTTGGTTTAAACAAATAGAAAAGGTCTTGAATTGTTATTAAAAATTAGAAGAGATTTATAGACCGCCTATTCACCCCCCTCTAGTCGGCCTCCTCAATCTTACAAGTGGTATCAGAGCTTGGTCTCTCATCTATTAGGCTTCACTGCTTAGAGAGTATAAAGAATGACGACTAGTGGGATTGTGCACCTAGATGACACACCTCTATTTAATGGCACAAATTATGATAATTGAAAAAACTGCATGATATGCTATTTTAAAGTCATGAGCCCAAAATTATGGCAGATTGTAGATGTGGGTTTTTCTCCTCCGTTGGATCCTCTTACTCCAACAATTGAGGAAGAGAAATGCCTACATCTCGATGCTCAACCAACTAACGTATTGTGCAATCTCGATAGCGCTCATGATATATGGACAAACATTCAAGATAAATATGAAGCGTCCACATCAACCGATAAAGATTGCATACAAGAGTGGATGTCGGGAGATAAATGCTCAACTTCTAGTTCCAACGATGAAGAATCCATTATCCCCTCCACATCAACTCTATGCTTCATGGCAAAAGGTAATAAGAAGATAAATAATAATGATGACAATGATGCACCTTCTTATGATGAGTTGATGGATATGCTAGAAGAACTTAATGAAGAATGAAGAAAAAGCTAAATATAAGATTTTGAAGAATGAACATGCCTCTCTTCAAAATGATTATAATAAGCTAAAAGGAGAACATGAAATTCTCCTTCTTAAGGAATATTCTAAGCGAAATGTAGATATAGGAATTACATGTAATTTAATAGATGATATGTCATGTGTAACTCCTAGCTCTTGCAATTCGTCTAAAGTTAGCATATCCACATCTTGTAATGATTTGCTAGATTGACCTTGTTGCTTAAAAATAGATGCATATACTTCCTCTATACTTGTTGAGACTAATATTGTAGAGGAAAACAGTGAGCTCAAGGCCCAAGTCACAAAATTGAGAAATAACTTGGAGAAAAGTTACAAAGGGAAGACCTCGCTTGACAAAATATTAGGAAGTCAAAGATCATCAAATGACAAGAGAAGTGTTGGATTCATCTCCAAAAAGGAGAATAGCAAGATAAGGCACAATGTAAGACACACAAAGATATATGTCAAGTGCCATGGTTGCAGTGAGACAGGTCACTTTGCCTCTAAGTGCCCCAACAAGACGGAAAACAAGAAAAATCCATCAATGAAGAGGCAAACCAGCAATGAGCAAGGCAAGAAGATAAGAAGGGGTAACAATTGTCAAACTTGATACAATTACCGGGAAAAGGGACATGTAAGTAAGGATTGCCCCAAAGGTATCATTCCTAAGCCATTTCTATTTAATGAACATTATTTGTTTAGGAATGGTAAATATGGCAATGTGTTTGCTAAAGATGTTAGATCACAAAATTTAAATGTTAGGGCCATTTGGGTGCTTAAATCTATTGTGACAAACATTAATGGACTTAACCAAGTTTTGGGTACCCAAATACGCTTAAAAGCTTAATAGGTACTTGGAGAGGCATTGGAGGCTTAGCTTATTTATGAAGAGGTAAATTCCACTATATGCATAATGGGAGCCAAACTTGAGGATGATCATGCCATATTATGAACCAATGCCATCTCGGTAACAAATATTTACATTTGATATATTTAGCTCCTAGTCTTGTGTAGGTTGCATTACATGAAAAATGCTTTTCTCCTATCTTTTGCTAAAATCTCTATGCCTATATTGCTATTTTCATGGTTATATCTAATGCATAATGATCCTGAATGATTTTCTTTGAGTGCAAAACTAGGGATCATTTGCATATTTTTCTGATCCAAATCATGTTCCCTGAAGTTCCAGAAATATCGGAACTACCACTGTTGTTTTTGCGGTACTTCTGCATTTCGGAACTACCGGAAGTCTAATCACAATACTTCCGCATGCATATATGGGCAGTGAACCATAACCATCAAAAGCTAAGGGTTTTAACCCGTTAACCTCCGCTCTCCCTCCGGAAGGTCTGACTCCACTGCCGCCCTTGACCGTGCCTCCTCTCTCTCCTCTCTACCAAAAACTCCAAAACCGTTCTTTCGATCTCCAAATCCGGTCAGGATTTCTTTGGTTTTGATGATTTCTTGCATCCTAAGGGTTCACCTCCTCCAATCCATAAGGTAATTAGGGTCAAATCCTCTCTTTCACCTTGTTATAGAACCCTAGGTTTAGGTCTCGGGGTTAATTGGAAATGCGAATGATTTAGGGATGTTTGTTTCAGGCAAATTACTAGATTTGGTGTCTCATGATGTTTGCGCATCTATTCCATGGATTCAATCCAAGAAAAACACCAAAAACTTCACACATTTCTTGCCCTAGAAATGGTTAGGGAAACCGGAACTACCGATCAACGAGCACGGTACTACCGCAGCCCGGTACTACGCAGCTTGAGTGGTGGTACTTTCGATTACCCTGATAAAATAGCGATCTCATTCCATTTCTTTTCAAATCTTCTTGATTGACCTCTCTAGATCTTTAATATCCTTTTCCTTGTTCTTAGATGCCTAAAACAAGGAATGTTGGCTGCAAGGTATACACCTCCTCTGCGGCTTTGGGTCAATCATTAGAATCTCTGCAGCCAATGTTCTTCCTCCTACACCTCCAGCCACCTCAGAGACTGCTAGAAAAGCCCAAGAGGACAAAGGAAAGGCAGTCACTTCTGAGTCTAAGACAGAGTCAGAACAACAAGAGAGCTCACCTCTTGAGCAATCTAATGAAGATATGTCTAATCGCGAAGAGCCTCAGATTGATCTCAGAAAGATCATGGCTAATGAGTATGCTCAGATGCATCATATAAACCAATTTCTACTTCCTTGCAACTCCGTCAATCCAAGGTTCCATACAAAGTTTTAAGAGCAAGTTTATGAACAGCTGTATGGTTCATCAAGACTTTTTGCTGATCACAAATATGTTGATTGGGACCACTTGGACTCTATTGATAAGTATGATGGAACCTATAAACTGTTTCAGTGGGCTAGCATACAAAATGTTATCGCTCTAAAATCAGACTATAATAAGGATATCATTAGGCAATTTTATACTACTCTCTACATTTCTCCTAATTTTCAGCACATTTCTTGGATGACAGGCTGCCAACCTCTGGATTCTAACAAACATGAGTTTGAGCTGGCTCTGAGGATGGAGTCAAGTGCATATGAGAAAGTTTATGACAGACCTGCACTTGAGCTCCCCGCCTTGTTAGAGTATTATGATCAGAATTCGAGGTTTATCCCAGGCAAGCTCGTTGGACTTCTTCCCATCCCAAGCCTGATCAACCGGATTATCAACCACATTATTCTTCCAAAGAGTAGGAATTATGATACGATCTGAGGTCATATATGGAATCTCATCAACTATGTTATGCAAGGCTACAAGTTTGATGTGGTTGATCTTATCATCCGGGAAATTGCTTCATCCAAGAATGATAGGATCAAAAGGATTAATTATGATCCATATATTATGGCTTTGTTCCTTAGGAAGATCAAATTCCATAGAGGTTTGGGTGATGTCCACAAGGCTTACAAGCCTCAAGCAGATTATCCAATTCCTCCAGCTGTCTGTCCTTGAGCTCCACAACAAGAAGAACCTGCAGCAGCTCAACGACAAGAAGAAGAACAAGTTTTCCTTTCTCAGATTTACTCAGCCATCATTCAGATTCACGATTCTTAGGCCAAGGCATTTGTCTCCCTTTCCTCTCGGATGGACTCTATTGATGAGAGAGTCAATCTATCGAGCATGCTTTGGCTCGTCCTCCATCTCTAGTTCGGTATGGTCGCCGTCGTTGACGTGACCCTTCTCCACAAGGACCACAAAAGTAGCATTTTTGGTCATTTGATGCCAAAGGGGAAGAAGATGCGAAAGGGAGAGAGGCATGAAAGGGAAAGCAGTATAAGGAAGAAGAAGAAAAGAAGCCCAAATTTATCTATCTATATATTTATATAATGTCTTTGTGATGTAATGAACTTGTGCACTTTATCTCAAATGCTATGTTAATGCCTTATTCATGATAAATTTGAATGGGTATGCATCTTGTGCTAAATTGCTAATTTCTTGTGCTTGAAGTAAATTCTCATTTATATGCACATGTTTAGGGGGAGCTTTCCCTATTTTGATTATAAATAGCAACTAATTCTCTGAAACTCATGTGAGATCATTGCAAGAATTACTTACTTTCAAAGTCACAAAAAATATACAACAGTTTTCAAACAAGTGGTATATTCAAAACTTTATCCACCTCATATAATATTTGTATTTATCTTCTTTCTTCTTATAACCATATCAAGTTAAACTAATTGGTATCAAGCTCCATACAATGAAAGATCTCCATTTCTAGCTTAACTTGTCTTCTTCCCTTGTCTTTATGATAATCAATGCTATTTGGTGATCAATGCCTCTTTTTAGTGTTTAATGCCAAATAGGGGAGAAATTTGTGATAATAGTTTTGGATATTGGGGAAGATATTGGATAATGGGGGAGAAATGTGATAATAAGATTAATGGGAAAAAATTAAAGTGAAAAGAGCTTAGCTGATAATACGATCGTGATGTTACACATGCCGGGAGGATCAACACCTACTTTCAAACATGAAGGAAAACTACATGTGCTAAAGGCAATGGCAGACAATACAATCAAATATGAAATCAAGCTCGCCGTAGAGGAGAAGAAGGTTTCTAAGATTACCCCAAAACCAAGGATGGTTTCACTTGAAATGGGAGGGGATGATGCAGCTACAAGAACATCTACTACATTGAAAAGTGATCTTGAGTTGCAAACTAGTGCTACATCTCAACTTGGCGCCATTTTGCAACAAGGAGAACATCAAGTGTCCATTTTTGGCCCAAACGAAGGAGAGATAGGCTGGTCAAAGGAGAGAAAATAAAACCCTAGCATGTGAAAATCTAGTGCATGGGCTGAAGCTGCATACAAAACTAAGGGGTGCAAGTGTTCAGTCGCATGAGGTTGTTGCCTCATGAGCACATGGGCATGTGCGTGAGCGTGTGCTGCATGGGTGGAAGCCATGTGAACGCGCGAGGAAGTAGCTGTGTGGAAGCACATGTGGGAGGAGTCCAAGCCAGGACATAATGCATGTGAAGCTAGTAAACCGAGTGGGATTTTAGGCTTTGGTCAAAACTGAGCCAGGAAGGGTATTACAACGTGACAAGCTAGAAAGGAACACGAGCCAAGAAGGAGCCCATGAGACAGGTGTGTGTGTGTGCGTGCAATTTCACGTGGACCAAGCAAAGGGAAGCAATCGGTTTAAAAGGAAAGAGGAGCTGGAAAATAATGCAACCAAGAGGGAAAGAGCCCGGTCAAGGAAAAGGAAGGAAACCTAGCCAAGCATGGGAAGAAGGAAAGCCAATTCGAATGAGAGAGGAAAGCAAAGAACAAGAAAGAAATGAAGGATCTGAGTGGAGACTGTGTCATACAAGAAAAAGGCAAGCCAATTCGGATTGCCAATCCGTTTCTAGCTTGAATCCGAGTTGGTTGTAGCCAGGAGACTTGCGTTATATTTGTGAAGCTGAGCCAAAATGAGGAGAACAAGCCAATGAAAGGGACGAGCCAGGAAGCTCTACGCTAGAGAGAAAGAGAGCATGAGCCAGAGAAGGTGCCAGAAATTGGATTCAAGCTAGGAACACACTTCAAGTCAGAGGCAAAAGGGAACATGATTTCTCTGAGTATCTACATCCAGATTGAATCCATACTGATCCAAATCAATATCTAGGGTAGCTATAAATCTGTTTTAATTTTTTTAGTTATTGTTTTCTGTAGAGATTCAAAATAACAAAGTATTAGCACGTGAATTACAAACGTGTCCGAGTTCATTACTGGGGCGTGCATGTGTTTGAGTTAGCTTCAGCCATATTTGTGTGTGTGTGTGTGTGTGTGTGTGTGTGTGCATGCGTGAGTCAGACCGTGCCTACATGCACTATAAAGGCCAAGGCTTGGCTGAACCATAGGGGGGCTAGATGATGTGTTATCTATGATATGTGTTATACTTGTGAAATAAACTAGAAAATCGTCATGATTGGCAGCCACATTGTGCATGTGTTCTTGTTAATTTTTGACGAGAGATTCATCTTGGTGTGCTGGTCCTAGCTGCGGGGCTAGTTCTTGTTTACTGAATTGCAAAATTCATCCATCCTTGATCTTGGGTTGAGGTGCTCACGGGTGAGGGGACTATCCTTGGTTTTTGGTTCCTAGCTACCAAACCCATCTATCTTGGTAGATGCTCCATACAGCAAAAGATCAGGCCAAAAAATATGATCCCGCTAGTTTACTATTTGGATCCTTATTAGTAGGGGAGGTGTGGTGACGTGGCTTTGCATAGGACATGAGGTGTCGATCACTGATCAAGGGTGCAACAGTTGTGAGCGCGGACGCGAGTGCAGTGAACTTGAGGGATCAGGTGCGAGGATGAAGATGTTGAATAGTGGTGGGCTGATAGGTGGGGTACAAGTGGTAGCAAGAGAGTGGGATGTGAGCAAATGTGAGACACTAGCAAGTGGGACCCAGGTCCCCTGATAGTAAGAGGGAGGTTAAGTGTGTGGGAGAAATTAGGTTGTGCTATTTGGGCTGGTGCGGGGAAGGAAATAGAGAAATAAAAAGGAAAGGAAGAAAGGGGAGTGAGCCAAGGTTGTGTTTTGGCCCAATAGGCTTTTGGAACTAGAATTGTCCTTGCAATATCTTATACTGAGTTTAAATCAAATTTAAATTCAAATTTAATTTGACTAGGGCTGGGCCTAGGGAGGTCTTTGATGATTTTTGGGATTAAAATTGAGTTTTTATAATATAAGTCCTTAATAAATTTTATTTATTCTCCCCATATTATTTCCATTCAATAATTCAATATTAATTTTTGAACTGCAAATAATGGTCCTGAGGATTTTAAGCCAAATTTGAATTTCATAAATTCTCATAAATTTTCTTTATTTCTCATGTACTACTTTTAGTTTGAATTTTATCATTCTGATTTCTAAAGTTTCAATAGTTGTTTAGTGTTTTATTTCTATATAGCTATTTACAAAAATAAATTAAAGGTATGCAAAATTTTTTTGAAATTCATGAAAATTCATGTATTTTTGTTAAAGCCAAAAATTGGGATGTTACAGGTATCGATAAGCAACTAAATGGGTTACTAGGATACTACTGCAAGTCTTCATATAGGTCCTAGGTGTCCTTCTGGAGCTCCATGAGCTTAGTCCTAAGAAGGTCATCATGCTCCATGGAGGCGTCCTTGCCCTCCACCATGATGTGGAGAACAATGCCATTGTTCCTCTTGACGTCCTGGCTAGCTTTAGGCCAAGTAGTGAAGTGTGTCTCGACCTTGTTCCTCCAAGTCTTCTTGACTCTTCCAATTGATTCATATAAAGGTCTACCAAGTGCTTTGGGGTGCGGTAGGTGCACGACTAATGCTTAGTGTAGCCACACCTAAAACAAGGCTGTGGTGGATAAGCAATCTTGCTACTTGAGTTTTGCTTCTATGACTTCCCTTTACCATTACCTTTACCTTGGGCTTGCCCTTGCCCTTTTGCACTCCGACCTTCTCCCATTTTCCCCCCATTCTGCTTCAGGCCCTTTCAGTGGCCATGGCTATTGCTAGCCTACTGAGCTTTGAGTGTGTACTTAAGGCACAATCAATGTCCCAGTGGGACAGACATGATGTTTTTGCATCAGGAGTTCATCATGTTCTTCTATTTCTAGCTAGGTGTAGATAAACTCGGATTGCTGGTACTATTACTATAGTACTCTCATGTTGGCGTGAAAGGTGTGCAAGGTCTTGTCTAACATCTTGACGTTTGTAACTTTCTAGTTACATGGGGCATGTTTGGTTGGTGCCCAATAGGAGCCAATAGGTTCCAGACCAAATTGTGGCACCGTTAACCATATGAGGCCTCCGTTTGGTTTAGTGCCAAAATTTTGATGAGATTCTGTTCACATTGGCTCTCTTGTTCATTTTTGGAGCCAATCTTCGGCCAAAGCACAGGCAGCTAATTTGGTGAACAAATTTTGGCCAGGCCAAACTTTGGTAAGGCTTGTGGGGTGAAATTTTTCATCAAACCAAACAGGCCAATAACCTCAATTGGAGACAACCTTGTGCATGGCAGAGTTGTATGTTGCTATGGTCTTGAAGTTCTAGAAGCATATGAGGGTCCATTCACAGTGTGCTTTAGGGACCAAAAAAGATCTCCGCTGATTATAGCATTCCTTCAGGGAATTCTGCAATGCTAGTGGGTCTCTCCATCACGTACTTAGTCTTCAGGTCTCTATGGAGATGATGCCTCATGAATTGCAGGGCCGAACATTTTGCAGCCTTAGGACGAGCAGCAACGCCAACTCCCAGCTAGGTGATAGTGGCTTGCGGAGATTGAGATGTCAGGTGGATCTCAACATCCATCACCTAGCTGAGGTAATTGTTGCCATACAGTGCAAGCTCAGCGAATTCCATCTTTGTGATGTCTAACATATCCTACATTATGTTCATGCGGTTTTCTATGATTTTACAGTAGTTAAAAAATAAGTCTACAGAATGAACATTGCTAAATCAGTAAAGATTGGTTTACATCTATTCAGCAGATAAATTTCTAAATTTCCTACAATTTGTCTAGCAATTTTCAATATTTTATGCTAATAAATGAGGTATCAGTGCAATTTTCGGAGTTACCAATATGACAGAAAATAGGTTACAACACAAAAGCAATGCCAAGAAAAATATAAAGTTTCCAGGGTATGCTAAGTCCAAGGTTTCACAAAATCATGGAAACTCCTATACCTGAAAATTCACTTTTTAGGATTTACTATTAAACTTCAAAATTTACAAACTGATTCTTGGGATTACCAGGATCTTCAGGGTTTAGAATGTAAATTTAATAATTGGGGCCAAAAATTGAAAATAGGCCATGCGGTCCACAGGCCGCTTGACCAACTAACTGGCAGGCTAGGGCTTTAAGCCCAGCCCCTAGAAGTTGCACTGTGCCCGATTTGTGCGGCAACGACACGCGTTATAGGTGGTGGCGGCAAGCACGTGGCGCGTGATGGTGCAACTACTTCGGTGGCAAGCGCATGGCAGCAGGCACGTGCAGTAGTGGTTCGGGGGTGGCGCACGCTGCAGATGGCGGGGCATCGAGCGTGGGTGCACGAGCGGCGACGCATCAGGCAAGTGTGCAGTGGAGCGGTAGGCGGCGCGCACTTGCGGGGCACGCAACGGGTGCTTCGGGTTTGCGATGGCCCCGATCTGCAGAGACAATTAACTACCGGTGGCGCGTGTGCACGACAACGAGTGTGCAGGGTGCGAGCGCGTTTGGACGCGTGCGGTGGACGATGAGCGTGCACAACAAGTTGCATTTGCATCACCCCATCCTTAGGGCGCCACACACTAACACCATGTTGGATGGTTGCACCGAGCAAGAGTTTAGGTCTTTTTTTATAAAAAAAAATCATATACATAACTTTTACATTGAAGATTTTAGATAAATAACATTCATGATCAAATACTTAAATCAATTAATGTACTATACTTCTATATCCTCCTGGCTGGGGACTTTGGATCTTGCAATAGCATCATGATTGCTAATAATCACAAGTGCGTGAAGTAAATTGTCGATGTTTTCCATTAATGTATACGAGCTACACCTCGGTAGTAGTGTTGTTCATTGGAAGAAGATCGTAGGAGATTTATTCATACACAACTCGACCTAGTGTCAATCTCCAGTATAGGTATCGCCTTTGTCATCTACGGCAGTTGGTCCGATAAAACCCATTATGGGTACAGAAAATCTGACTAAGAACTTGCCGAAGATAAACAAACTAGAACATGTTGATCTAGGAAAAATAAAAGAAACTAAAGAAAATGATTACTTTTGGAAATAACCTGGTCCCCCACCCACAACACCGACAAAAACGCTGGAGAAGAAGGTAGAGGGGCCAGCGGCAGAGCTACGGAATTGTGGCCAGCCATAACAAATTGTAGCTCTGGTGGGTAGGGTTCTTGTTTAGAGTCTTCTTGGAGCTGGTGTGCAGAGGGGAGAACAAGACCACGCTGGTGTAAGATATTGTGGTGCCTGATCCATCCACCAATGTTAGGCACGCTGCTCTACCTTGAAGGAGTCTCTTCTCTTCCTTGCGACGATAGGTGACTAGCGTGGCTAGGGGTGGAGCCAGCCAATTTTGGGAGCTTGGGCAAATGGGCTGGCCGGCTAGGTTGATCTGCAGCTTACCCAAAAATCATTGCTGAAATCGTCATGGACAACGGCAAGGGTTTAATGGCTACTCGCC
Source organism: Dendrocalamus latiflorus (assembly GCA_017311315.1). Taxonomy (NCBI): domain Eukaryota; kingdom Viridiplantae; phylum Streptophyta; class Magnoliopsida; order Poales; family Poaceae; genus Dendrocalamus; species Dendrocalamus latiflorus. The sequence continues at coordinate 44,031,443 of CM029642.1, read as the reverse complement.
GACGAGCCCGGATAGCCGCCTAGGGTCGTTGGGCCTTGGCTCCACCCCTGATAGTTGGCACATATGTGCCCGTTTGCGTAGTGGCAGACCCAAGATCAAAATATAGGGGGGGGGCTAATGTTAGTAGTAAACTGGTTTGGAGCGGTCTAACCGCAGAATAGACGCCGGTTCGACCGGATAAAATTTTGTTTTCGTTTCAGTTTCAGTTTCTATTTTGCTTTCCGTTTTTTATTCCGATTTCGTGTAAGAATAGAAGTAGGCCTTTGTAATTCTTATATAAGAGAGTATAAACCAGAGAAAAGGGTGTGATTTGCACCACCAAACATTGCCTTGTTCTCTGTTAAAGAAGTGCAGCGGGATTTAGAGTTTTTTTTGCCATGCGAACTGTTCCTTGTTCGGCAATAGCGGCAGAACCGCTGAGCTCGTTTGTCCATCGTCTGTTACTGTGATCCGAAGGGCTTGCTGACATTTGGTATCAGAGCATGGAGGCGATGGACGGGAAGATTGTAGAGAAGCAAGCTTTGGGTGTTGAGTTGCTGAACTCAACAGTCATCGAGAGGTTGTTCAGCGCCGTCCCCGAAAAATTTCTCCAGATCATATGCACGATCGAGCAATTCGGAGACATGACGAAGATGACGCTGACCGAGGCAGTTGGCCGTCTACGAGTCTTCGAAGAAAGTCAGAAGGGGCGACGCCACGGTAAGGAAGAAGGGGAGTAGCTGCTGCTATCCCGAGCCCAGTGGGAGGCATTGGCAACACAAGGCAAGGAAGAAGGGGAGCAGCTGCTGCTATCCCAAGCCCAGTGGGAGGCATTGGCGACAAAAGAAAAGAAGCCATACCAGAAGTTCGACAAAACGAAGATCAAATGCTACAATTGCTCAGAATTTGGGCACTTCGCATCCAAGTGCAAGAAGCCCAAGAAGGGAAGAGCAAATGCAATAGAGAAGAATGATGATTCGTCGGTCTTGTTGATGCTTGAAGCTTGCGAACTGATGGGAGAGAAGGAAGAATGCTCCACCGAAGAAGTGACACTAGTTGAAGACGAGATGCAACTCCAACTCGGAGTGAACGAGGAAGATGTTGCGGGCGTTTGGTACCTAGATTCAGGGGCTAGCAATCACATGAGTGGCAGCAGAAGTCAATTTTCAGAAATTGACACTTCAGTTCGAGGCTCAGTGAGGTTTGGCAATGGATCGGCTGTCAGGATTGAAGGCCGAGGTTCCATTCTAATCAAAGGGCGGACCAGAGAACATCGGATTCTCACGGATGTCTATTACATTCCCGCGCTGACTAGCAATGTAATCAGCTTGGGGCAGCTGGAAGAGCGAGGTTGCAAGGTGGTCATCGAAGGACATTTGGAGGTCTTCGATCGACAAAAATAGCTATTGGTCCGCGTCAAGAGAGAAAGAAATAGGTTGTATGCACTCAATCTGGACCATGCTCAACCAGTATGTCTTTTGGCTCATCTAGGCAATGACGACTGGAGATGGCATTCTCGGTTTGGACATCTAAACTTCCAAGCATTGCAGCAACTAGCTCGAGGAGAAATGGTTGAAGGACTACCACTTGTAAACCATGTTGAGCAGGTTTGTGATGGCTGTCTTGTTGGGAAGCAAAAACGGACTCCGTTTCCACAAATTTCAAATTTCAGGGCTGCTCAAGTGATGGAACTAGTGCATGGCGACATTTGTGGACCGATTACACCTCCAACACCAGCTGGAAATCGGTTTTTTCCCTAATGGTTGATGATTAGAGCAGGTTCATGTGGATCACCCTGCTAAAAACCAAAGATGAAGCATTGACGGCTTTCAAAAAGTTCAAGTTTGCAGCCGAAAACGAAGTTGACAAGAAGCTGAAGGCTCTCCGCACCGATCGGGGAGGTGAATTCAACTCGGATGAATTCAATCTCTTTTGCGAAGAGCATGGCATTAGAAGGTTCTTGACTGCACCCTATTCTCCTCAACAAAACGGTATTGTAGAGCGAAGGAATCAAACCGTGGTGGCGATGGCACGGAGCATGCTAAAAAGTATGAGTATGCCCGGGAGATTTTGGGGAGAAGCCGTGACTGCAGCAATCTACATTCTAAACCGATCGCCGACGAAGAGCGTGGTGGGAAGAACTCCGTATGAAGCTTGGTACAATCGGAAGCCGGTCGTCCACCACTTGCGAGTTTTTGGTTGCATTGCTCACGTGAAGAAGACAGGAGGTCACCAAAGCAAACTTACTGACCGAAGCTCCAAGATGGTGTTCATTGGTTATGCCGCTGCCTCAAAAGCCTACCAGATGTTCGATCCATCCACGGGGAGAGTATGCATCACAAGAGATGTTATATTCGAAGAAAATCGAGTCTGGGACTGGGACGCTACAGAACAGATGACGGAAGTCGCCACCAGCGAAGTATTCCATGTCTCATTTGATCAAGACTCGACGGCGATCACAGAAGAATTGGAAGGGACTGGCGGTCAGACCGACGTTGCCTCAGCGGTCAGACCGGCCTTGTTTCACCGGTCAGACCGCCCCCCAGCCGGTCTGACCGAGATTCCTTCACCGGTCAGACCGCCCGCCGTCGGTCAAACCGGTCCTACTACACCGGTCAGACCGCCCGCCGCCGATCAGACCGGTCCTACTACACCAGTCAGACCGCCTTCAGAAGCACGAAGTGGAGAATCTTCAGAACAAGTGGCATCCGAAGAGGATTCACAGTACGAGAGCAGTCCGGATTCTTCTAGAAGGGCTCCAGTTCGGATGAGGACTCTGCAGGAGTTGTATGAAGTGACGGAGCCTGTGCAAATTGAATATTTGGGGTTATGCTTTCTAAGTGCCGAAGAGCCAAGGAACTTTCAGGAAGCAGAAACAGAAGAGAGTTGGAAGGTGGCTATGCAGGAGGAGATGAAGTGTATACAAGACAATAAGACATGGAGTCTTGTAGATCTTCCGGCAAACCATCAACAATTGGCCTCAAGTGGGTCTTCAAAGTAAAGAAAGACTCGCAAGGCAATGTGGTCAAACATAAAACTCGCCTAGCTGCAAAAGGTTATGTGCAGTGGTAGGGAGTTGATTTTGAAGAGGTATTCGCACCGGTCGCAAGAATGGAGACGGTGAGGTTACTCATCGCGTTGGCGGCTCAAGAAGGATGGCAACTTCATCATATGGATGTGAAGTCGGCCTTCTTAAGCGGAGACTTGGAAGAGGAAGTTTATGTAAGCCAACCACCAGGATTTATTGAGAAAGGCAAGGAGTACAAGGTCTTGAGATTGCATAAAGCCTTGTACGGCCTAAAACAAGCGCCAAGAGCATGGAATTCAAAATTGGATAAAACCTTAGTAAATTTCGACTTTGAGAGAAGTCCTTTGGAGCATGGAGTATATAAAAGGAAGAAAGATGGGAATTTGCTGTTGGTCGGTGTTTATGTGGATGACTTGGTCATTACGAGAAGTAGTGAGGCTGAACTAACAGACTTCAAGAAACAAATGCATGAAGCCTTCAAGATGAGTGATTTGGGACATTTGAATTACTACCTTGGTATTGAAGTTCGTCAAAAACAAGAAAAGATCACACTTTGTCAAAAAGCATATGTAAGAAAGGTGCTTCAAAGTTGTGGCATGGAAGATTGCAATCCAACTCAAGTACCAATGGAGGCAAGACTCAAATTAAGGAAGAAAAGTGCAGCACCACCGGTGGATAAAACTATGTATAGAAGCATAATGGGGAGCTTAAGGTATTTGACCAACACAAGACCCGACATAGCATTTTCTGTTGGGATGGTTAGTCGATTCATGGAATCGCCTACAACTGAACATATGAGTGCAGTAAAGCATATTTTGAGATATGTCAAAGGAACTCTCAACTTGGGTTGCTGTTATGAAGCAAGAAAGGATGATGAAGAAATTCGCTTGGTGGGATTCAGTGATAGCGATATGGCAGGAGACATTGATGGTCGAAAGAGCACAATGGGAGTGGCATTCTTCCTAGGCTCAAGTTTGATTAGTTGGTTGTCTCAAAAACAGAAGGTGGTGGCATTGTTTTCGTGTGAAGCCGAATACATAGCAGCTGTGACGGCGGCATGTCAAGGAGTGTGGTTCACTCCTCGGAGATTTGTTGAGTAGGAATCCATTGAAGGTGGAACTCAACATCGACAACAAGTCCACAATTGCTTTGAGCAAGAACCCGGTGCATCACGACAGAAGCAAACATATTGATACCCGATTTCATTATATTCGGGAATGTGTTGATAAAGGAAAGATTGATGTCAAGTATATCAACACAAGCAATCAGCTCGCGGATATTCTGACGAAGCCGTTGAGCAGGATCAAATTTCTTGAGATGAGAAAGGAGATTGGGATGCAGGCTATGCAGAAAGAAAGACAAACTAGTTTTGGGAGGTGAATGTTAGTAGTAAACTGGTTTGGAGCGGTCTAACCGCAGAATAGACGCCGGTCCGACCGGATAAAATTTTGTTTTCGTTTCAGTTTCGGTTTATGTTTTGCTTTCCGTTTCTGATTCCGATTTCGTGTAACAATAGAAGTAAGCCTTTGTAATTCTTATATAAGAGAGTATAAACCAGAGAAAAGGGTGTGATTTGCACCACCAAACATTGCCTTGTTCTCTGTTAAAGAAGTGCAGCGGGATTCAGAGTTTTTTTTTTTGCCATGCGAACTGTTCCTTGTTCGGCAATAGCGGCAGAAGCACTGAGCTCATTTGTCCGTCGTCTGTTGCTATGATCCGAAGGGCTTGCTGACAGCTAATAGGACTTACTGACCAGTTTGCCGGATGCCGAGTTACTGGTTTACGGTAGCCTGTTGCATTGCCAGTGAGATATAGAAAAATGTTACTATGGTTATTACGGGCTATCTTAGAAATTATAATGTACATCATATTTTGCCGAAGGAGGGCAGCGGGCGGTGATCACCTAGAACGAGACGTTGGCAAATAATTTAAACTAATTTTTGGTAAACATAACTTAAAATAGGAACTACAAATACAGATTTACAACAGCAGTAACAACATTATCAAGATACAATCTTGGCATTTTTTGCAACTACAAAAACAAGAATACGCCGCCGCTCCTCTAGTAGCCTAGATCTTGGGAGACAAGGTTTTCCTCCCTGTGAATTGGACGGATCAAGCCGGCAAAATTTCAATCCCTGGCCCATCCGTATGTGATATTTTGTCGGCCGGGTATTGTAATCATGTGTATTTTCTCCCCTGGATTGGGCCGGCTATGCATGCATACCTGGCACGAACAATTAGTGCATAGTTTATTTTGGATATCTCGCATTTTTTTATCATCGACCAGGTCAAGAGCAAATACAAAAACTAAAAAAAATCATAAAATGAATAAAAAATCATATATCCCTGTAAGTCTTATATATTTCAATCATATACGTATCTCAGCTATGCATATGTGAACAGATTCACTGAAGATCACAACACAAGCACATGGTCACAACCTCGACAGAAGACATGACTGCAGATGGTTCGACAACTGCCTTCTCAAGATCTTCCCGGTTGGCGATTTGGGTATGGAGTCGACGAACACCACCTTGCGGATCTTCTTGTACGGCGCGACCTGCTTCGCAACGTGGTCCATGACTTCTGCCTCGGTAACCTTGCTTCCGGGCTGCCTCACGACAAGCGCCATGGGTATCTGCCCTGCCTCTTCGTGAGGATACCTGCAATTTCATTAGAACGGTCACTGCTGAAATGTGTGAGATGCTTCTCAGTCCATGATGCATGGACACGGCAGAACCCAGAAGACGAGTCTACTGTGTGGAACCTAGAAGAAGATGAGGATGAACAAGAATTATAGGAGTCTTGTGCTGTTTTTTTAATAAGCGTTACTTTAAGTTGTACTCTGTCTTCAAGTTTCTATGTTTGAACTTGGCTACTTGTTAATTGTTATCATTTATCAATTATTTGTTGGTTGTTAGCGCTTGCTCATTGGCTTTGATTGTTCAAGAATCAAGTCTACATGATAAATGTGCTGAATGCCGATCATGTTATTTCTTTTCCCAGGTTAATACAATTCCGAATTTCTGGTATTAATATGAAGTTATGAACAGTTGCACATATGATGAATTGACTGAATGAACAATGAAGAGGCGAGGTTCGTCTTTGAGGTATATATTCCTAGTTTACGCTTTAGATTATTTCACTATGACAAATATGGAGAAAAATGAAAAATAGTACATATGTATATATTATTATTATTTAAAAATATATAGCTGCTTCTCCATGTCTGTCATTTTTGAAAAAATGGCAAGTGCCCGTGTTGTGTTGTGGCGGACACATGGACAGTGTCCGTGTTGGTGCAGCGTAGCTCTCAGTAATTAGTAATTTCGATTTACTGGTTTGGGGCCACCAGATATGGTAGAGCATAAGTTTGCAGCGGTTGAGGTTGTGGGTTACAAGCTCCTCCTGCGTATTCCTATTTTTATACCCAATTCTAGGCATTCTGTGTTGTGGTATGTCAAGTCCCATTGCAAAATCCAGAAAAGATGGTGTGCAGAAAACTGTTGTGAGTTTGATGTAGACTATATGCAATTCGTTTTGCAGTTATCAGATGGGAAAGATCGGTGTTTTGTGGACTCACGGCATAACTGCAGCATCAACAATTTCTGGCAAGGATTGCAGGACAAGCTCCAGCTCTGCAGGTGGAACCTGCAGTATATAATTTACCCAGCAAAAGATCCATGAAGAATAACCGCAAATGCGCTACTACTTTAACACTTCGTTCAGAAGCTAAGAGCAAACCTGATAGGCCTTGTATTTGATCAGCTCCTTCAACCTATCTACTATGAACAGAAACCCATCCTGATCAATGTAGCAAAGGTCACCGGTCTTCAGCCAGCCTTCGGAATCGAAAGTGGTCACATTCGCCTCATCGTCACCAACATAACCTGCAATAGATGAACTGAATAGTATAAGTAATCTCAACGAGGCTATGCAATCCTATGATAATAACTGAAGAAAATGTGCATATGTATTGCAAGATCATGTTGTGTTGTTACCTGTCATGATGGCAGGCCCTCTCACAAATAGCTCCCCTTGCAGTCCGACTGACAAGGGCTCGCCACTGACATGGTCGACAATCTTCACCTCGACGTTCTCCGTGACACGACCGACGGAGCCTACGTGGGAGCACTCGTCCTGGCAAATCATCCTTGATATGCCTCCAGCCTCTGTTGAACCGTAAGCCTGAAAGGAATTTACCGATAGTCATACATCATACATCATAAAGGTAATTGTATCACTTCTATGTTTATGATCTTTTAAATAATATATTATTTCGTCTCTTGAATAAATATCTTTTGTATTGATCTACAAATATGTGACTTGTTGGTATAATACTTTAGTCATGTTTTGATGTTATTCTAAATTATCTCAAGTTTTATATCATTATATAGGATAATTATGATTTATAGATTGACACATGTATTGATTGATTATCGTGTTTTACGGATGATGGATATAGGGATATCAAATCAATAATGTGGACACATGTTAGAGAACGTGGTGTTAAATTGACCTACCTTGAAACACAATTGAGATTGTTATATTTTATGTGTTACCAGTTGGCATCAAGCAATGATGATGTGTAATTCTTGTACCTGATATCACCATAGTTTTCTACATGTGCAATAATGTTCTTAAAGGTTGTCAAACGCTACTCCGTAACTGAATAGTTATAAAGATAGTTTTTGGATATGCCACGAAATATGCGGATGAATGTGACTAGTGGGATATGGGATTTACCCCTTCTACATAACAGAAGATATATCTATAGACCCTTACATGTGGTCAGATAAAGGAAGTGCATGGCTATGCCATGAGTGGTCGAAGAGTTGACCATATTTACTTATTTCTTACTAGATCAGGAAAAGATTGAACAGTTCATGGTGGCATATTTTTTATCTGGAGTTCGATCTGGTATCCTGAGGCAAAAGGAGAATACACAAACAAGTTATTTAGTCAGACCAGATACGAACGTGTTGTATGGGTATATGACTGGTAGTGAGCTGATCGGACATATTACAAACTGGTCTACGAACTGGTATATGACTGGTAGTGAGCTGATCGGACATATCCAGTTAGAGAATTTTTTTTAGTGGGATACGATCTCCACTCGTATTGGATAAAGTTCTTGTCGAAGGCTCTATATAAAGGGGTAGTGGGTTATGGAACAAGTGAGAGACATTGCACCACCCAACAAAACCCTAGCCGCTTCCTTCCAAAAGCCCTACTGTGCACGCTTGTGCTAGCATGCCAGCTTACAGTGTTCTATCCCTAGACTGTAGACTTCGATAGAGGTGTTGCTGCGACTGCGGTGCTGATCGGAATGATCCAAGGAAAAGATAATCGGCTTATGGATATCGACTACCGCTAGAGGACGATCGACTTCCAAGCATTGTCTTCTAAGGACATTGGACAATCGACTACTTCCACTATATCGTCGCGCGCTACGTTGAATCGAGCTGCTACAATTTTCTTCTCTACATTGCGTGTTTATTGGTAATAATTCATGATCTCTTGCATAGTTTTCTGGTTTATACGGTAGAAATTTTAATTTACACTAGTGTAGCCAACATCTTATCTTAACATTTACACCACGGAGTTTCTGTCCGCATGACAAGTGCAAAATTCTATGTGTACAAGATTAAGGCCTTGTTTGGCTAAGCTCAGCTTCAGGGTTTTGCCTTTGAAGCCTGGCTTCACGAGGAGCTAGGAAATTCCGGCTTTAAATTTGTAGTTCATTTTGGGCTTGGTTTCTCTGTGATCCGGCTATAGCCATCCCTTAAGCACTGAAGAGATACAGTAGGCATTGACACTTAGACTAGTATCCCAATACAAAAATGCTTGTGCTCAGGCATCACTGTTCATAGCCAGTGCCAAGTAACCAAACAAACTTGTTTGTGAACAGCTGAAGAAATTTTTTCATTTGCTGTTGCAATTCAGATCATAGTCAGACATTGGATAAAAAATCACAGCAATGACTTCCTAACAAGTGAGTTTAGAAAATATAGTCAAAATCTCCAAGACTTGTACAGATTTGACTCGGTAATTAGATCTTAAGACTGGAAATTGCCAATTTTTGTGACAAATTCCACCCAATTTTTCATTCTTTATGGTGCTTAATCTAAAGCGTTGATTCTAGAGTCTGCAAACACAATCAAATTCGAATCAAGCAAACGCACATAATCAACAAAATGAAGAAATGTAGCTACAAATTGCATGGCCTGTTTGGTTTTTGGCCAACTCGTGGCGGTAATTTCCCATCATGTCCAACCATTCTAGCATATCTTTTTACATTGTCTAAAATTTTGTACGCCGAGTTGATTTGGCATGACATGACTTACTTCTTGACGAATTTTGTGACAAGTGACAGGCCTGCTCATATGACCTGCCCAAATGAGGTAGCTAACAATATTCAGATCTGCTCTACTCCTGAGCCCTGACCAAATTTCTAGCGACACCAAACATTTGGCCAAGGCTAAGATTTTTGGCGTGGCAGCTTGGTCCGCAGTACTGCACCAAACATGCCATTAATATCGCGAGCTACCCGATTGATCAGGTCCTTGAAACTTTGTGGAGGCCAGGACACAACAGCTCCTGTAGTGAGGTACAACACAGAAGTCGACGACAAAGGTGCAACGTCACGATCGAGATCGGTCACGCGCGTCAGAGATTTGGAGCATGTTCTTTTTATTACGGCTTATGACTTTTGATCTGTTTGTACGAAAGATTACAGAGTAACAGAAACTCACATGCGATTTTTGTCAACGTAAATAAAGTTAGTAAAGTATGTACTATAATTAACTAATAGACCCTATCTTGAAAAAAATACTTCGTTTAAAAGTTAGTTACTGTAGAAAAGCCGAAAAGCAGCTTTTAGAAGCTGAAAAGAACAGGGCATCTATAAACTCGTCAGGCTCTTGGGCGGTTTGGTTGCCAGCAACGTTTTAATATGCACAAAGCTACTTAATAGGTTTCATCGGATGCCCGGGTCGGTTCTAGTTTCTCGCCGAAAATTATAGCATTTTTGAAATATTGATTTTTTTTAGCAAATTTGAAGTTTGGGAGTATAAACGAGAAGCAATTAGAAGATTTTTTGGTGTAAAACTTGGTTGGACAGGTGTTTCTAAAAACACCCTCACCTAACGCATGTTCCTAACCCTAGTGGAGAACCAGACACCTAGCCGCCGCATGCCCGCACACAGCACATGCATGAGAGGAGTGGAGAACCAAAGGAGCCTCACCGCCGTCCCCTCCTTGGCCGCCACCGTCGTGGCCATCCCCAGGGGCGGATCCAGCGGTGGGGCGGGGGGGGCTCGAGCCCCCCTACCGCTACCGGACCCTTGGAGCCCCCCCCCCCCCCTAAATTTTTAGCTATGGATGTATGTAGAAGGGGCTGAGGTCGAGCTGAAGGTACTTCCGCCCCTCCAAAAAATTTTCCTGGATCCGCCACTGGCCATCCCCTCTCCATAGGGGGAGGTGGAGGTGATAGGAGGAGAGGAAGTGGATGTAGGAGAGCGGTGCTGGCACAGGGAACGGCCGAGGAAGGGAATGAGATGAAGGGGAGGCGAAGGTGGTGGGAGGAGAATAGCGGCGGCGCAGGGAGTGGCATGGCAGTGGTGGTGGCGCGAGCCAACTGGGATAAGAGGTGTGTGAGCCAGTGAGGTCCTCAAGCCAAGAGGGAGGAGGCCTCTAGCCTAGGGGATTTTGCTGTGGTTGTAAGTATATCTTGGGCAAGGGGTAGCCTGTAGTCGCTAGGTCGTTGGATCAGTGGATCAGTGGCTAGGACTCATCCACGACTCCTGCCTAGTTCCTTCAACTCCCTTAGCATGCCAGTGACACCACAGTAGCTTCTTGCTGCAGTTGGCACTTGTGCTTTCTCTTGCATGTTGAAACATGTACCGACTCACCTCAATACCATTCTTCATGGGATGGGATGGGATGGGTTGGACTTGATTCTGTCATATATCCGATTTACCTATATCTGATTTTGAATTCGGTGCAAAAATATGAGTTAAGATACGGGAAGGATAATATTCACGGGTATCTGTCCCGTTTTCACCCCTAATTATAGTAGTTATGCCTAGTATTATTGATCGATGATATATTTATGTTTAGAGACGATATAAGAGAAAAACTATTGTAAATATATGGTCTTAACGTTCACATCAAACGAAACCAGCAGACGGCCCCTCGCGCCCTCCCCTTCGCGGCCTTGTCCGCGCGTCTTGTACAACACCGTCGTCGCACGAACATAACACTTATTGACAGCATATTTTTGTTGTTGTGTGCAAGTTTGTTGGCACACGTTTGTGGAGCTCGCAAACTAAACCTGCAGTCGGCGCTACACGACTCACCCGTGACTACTGGCAGGCAGAGCCGCCCAGCGCGGATCTGGACGCGGCAACCAATGACCAGAACCAGGGCCAGAACTGTGATTTTTTTTTTTTGTGAACTATAACGGTGATTAGGAATTCTAGGTTGCAATGATAAAAAAACCGAGCTAGAAGATGATCATATGGGCCTGTTTGATATGGTTGTGGCTTATGACTTTTGGCTAAAATTTTTGAATTTTAACCGCTTGCAACAGAGATTACAGAGAAAGAGATACTCGCTTACGATTTTAGTTGATACAGATGTTGGGCTTTTAACGTGTACTACAATTAACTTGTAGACCCCGTCTTAAGAAAATGCTCCATTTAAAAGTTAGATACTGTAACAAAAGTTAAAAACCGCTTTTAGAAGCGGTAAATAACAGGATCACAGAGAGAGGTCACAAAATCACAACCAACCACCACCACCAGGAGTGGTTTGTTGCGAAGTGCCACTTGCATGAAGTGAAGGCAAAAAAGATAATGCTAGTAGATTTCTTGATAGAAATTAGAGGTACTTTTCACAATATTTATTTTCATATTTTTCAACTATTACATTTTTCATAAAAATTATTAGTTGTATCTTGCAAACCATGAAAAGAAAACGAAGCTTTCAGACATCATAGCATTAACAATAATACCCTTAATTAGTTGATGTTTTGGACAAACAATCATTGCAATTTAATAACCTCAACAAATTTAATTGGAAAATAAACTTTGTTGTGAACGTTTCGAAGGTCAATATTTTTAGAAAACTAATGCCTGCAGAAGTGCAGATTATTATTGCTGGGCATCTTATTAAATCAAAACCTTGACCAAGCACAGTTCAACCAGAACCATGGGAGTGTTCTGGGTCGTACGTCGTCCATCGTAGTGGCTTTGGCCTTTAATTGGACATAATAACTACTAATTTGGTAGAATAACAGAAATAGATGGGCAGGGTACAGCTCAAATAGCACCTTAATAAGTCAACATATATTTTGTCTTGCACTACTGATAGTAAATTGGATATCCTACATTGTTGTGTTTGTCTTATTTGAGTGTCAAGTTGAAATGTTTACATCTGATGGCTAAGTATGACACACTGGAAATTAAAAAAAAATACTACCTCCAGTATGTGAAATAGATAGCATTTTGGTAAGTTGGTTTTGATTTGCCAATACTTGCTTGCTGGCTATATGATTTTTTCAAGACAACATTTTTTTTTACCAAATGACCTTGTTAATTAATTATTGGTAGTTGTGCTAGAGGGATAGGTGTACCATTAACAGGGTCAAGCTATGTTGAAAACTAAATTTAGACGAAGGAATGTTTAACGAAGCAACATATCCTATGCACTTAAGTTTGTAGTGCACCCATCGTGCATCCCAACTAAAAAAAGTTATGAAAAATTCCAAAAAAAATTACATGTATTTCTAAATTTACTTTAACTATGTATAAAATTTCAAGTTCAGATTAATTATATATTAGCAGTAAAAAAGAGAAAATCTGACAACGGTTAAGATCAGTTCAAATTTGTCAAAATTTTCTTTTTTGCTGCTCTTAATATAGAATAAATTCGAACTTAAAATTTTATATATAGGTGTAGTAAACCATAGAATAATGTACAAATTTTTTAAAATATTTTATAACTTTTTTAGTTAAGGTGTACGATAAATGGAAATATTTTATAATTTTTTAGTTAAGGTGTACAATAAAGCATTACTATTATAAAAGAATGAGTTGGTAATCGTTCGTCCCTTCTCTTTTAACTATCTCATTGTAAACTTCTCATCACTCTCCGCTTTTTAACTGATCAGAATATCCCTCTTTCATAATATGATTTTCTTTATATCTAATAAATTTTGTTGTAACGCACGAACAGGTGACTAGTACGTCATAAATTTAAGTGCAATGAATACGTTGCCGTTTAGCAGATAACTGACAAACCTAACCCATCACGGTGATGAACCATGGCGGAGTACAGCGACTCCCTTGCCATCCTTCTATTATTGATCGGTGTTATTGTGACTGAGGTCCCCATTACCAGGCCAGTGAAAAAGGTGAAAGGACCACGTCATGCAAAACTACGTGGAGCACCACCCCTTTCTATATCAATGTATTTTCAACAAGCAAAACATTTCAACCCTTCGGGGGGCAATCGGGGCGATCCGTTGATCAATTTTACGCTAGGACAAAAGAAAGCAAAATTCAACGCTGCCAGAGACGCCACCTGAATACAGACACTTCACAGATGTCGTACCTTTGATTCAGAGATTTTATACTGGAACTATCACTTTCGAAAACAACTCATGATACTAATTAGATAGATCTTTTATTTAAATCGACGTGGTTACCTCACAAGCACTTTTTATGCAGTTGGTGAAACCTGACACAAGTGACTCTGAGCTTCACACGGCAAAGTTGGCTATGGCCAGTTCAATTCAAAAAACCACTAAACAAATTTTAGTTTTTCCTTATGATGTTTACTTATTAGGCTTTAAAATCGTCCCTCTTACTAAGTAATGTTCTGTCCCTTTAAGATTGGCCCCATTGGCATTTGATTGAAGATTGCTGACATCTCATTGCTCCTCTTTTCCGTGCATTTAAAACAGAGCACGCTATACATGCTTCAACTTAAAAATTGTTTGTAATCAAATTTTCTGAAAACAAACTTTCTCTCAAAAAAAAAGTTAATCGCATCCGTCCTTCCCAGAGTGCAGTAATTTTCTTTATGTGACACATTGGTCACTATTTTTTAGGAAATAGTGAAAGTTAGAAACACAGAGCTTAAACAGGAAAGAAAGAAGGGAATGACTATACATTAGTCAAAAATTTTCGACTGATCACAGCCTACAAATTAGTTGATTTTTTTGACCGTTGGATAGAAATCTAATGGCCCAGTTCCGACGCCCATCCCAATTGCATCCCAACGCTGTAGCCCTAATTCTCTAACGCTGCCGTTACTCCACACACCCAGGCCGCCACCCATTGTGCTGCCACCACCACGCTGCCTCGCCGTTGTTGTCCTTGATGTTGGCACGGTTCACTGGCGTGCCCGTCCATCACTACTGCCGTCTTTCGCGCACGTCCACGCTTACCGCCGTTTCCTCTCTTATCACATCTCACCTTCTCCATTTCCCTTGTTTCCTATATCCAGTGGTGGTAGCTACCAGATCCACCACCACCGCTCGCTGCTTCCTAACCTCTCTCTTGTCTTGCCTCTGCCACCCTACGTCGCCCATCACTGTCGCCACAGCCACCCACTGCAGGGTTACAAATTTCATCCGAAATTTTGTGAAATGGACAAAATTTTGTCCCTTTCAGTATCTAGCGAAACAGGTTTTATTTGGCTAAAATTTGGCCGAATTTGGCCCTATTTGAAATATGTTCAAATTTTATTCAAATTTTGATTAAATTTCATCAAAAATTTGATTTTTTTTCCCCTGAATTTTCAAACGAAATGAACGAAATTTCGTTCACTCATTCCTTTTGCCGGTAGCCGAAATTTTTTTGCATCCGAAAGATTTAACACTTGTCCTACTGCCGTGCCTCTGCCACCCCCATCTTTCTCTAAATTTGGGTTGTGGTGAACCCAAACCACTAACCCGGTGAAACCCTATACCTAATTTATCAAACCACCTCCATAACTCACTGCTGCCGTCGCCAGAGAGGAAGAACCCGTCGTGCTCAAAAACATGCGACACTCTTTTAGCAATTCCGAAGAAAGAAACGACAAAAAAAAAACTCACCGGCAACAACACAAAGAAAGCGACATGCAGATATAGAAAACTCACCATGCACAGATCCACGTGCGGGAACCGTCGCCGGAACCTCTCCGCCGCCGCCCTCGGCAGCGGGGCGCCGCCACATATCACCCGCTCCAGCGTCGCAAGCCAGCACCTCTCCTGCGCCATCCCCGCCACCACCGGCGGCGATGCCGTCATCTCCGTGACCTCCCACCGCTCCGCCGCTTCCACAAGCCCCCTTAACCCGGCCCGCGCCGTCCCGTGCGTCATCACCACCGTCGTCAGCCCCAGCGCCACTCCCTTCAGCGCGAAGAAGAACCCCATGGAGTGGAACATCGGCGCACCCAGCAGTGTCCTCTCGTGACCCTTCCTCGGCCTAGAGCGCAGCGCGTGGAAGCCCGCCACCATCGCAATGAAGCTCCGGTGCGGCAGTGCCGCCGCCTTCACCCGGCCCGTCGTCCCTGAGGAGTACTGGATCGCCGCTGTCTCCGACTGGGTTACAACCACCGTGTCCAGCGCCGACTCCTCCCCTTGGTCGTTCTCCAAGAAGGAGCGGAACTGTGGGGAGTCGAGGAGGACGGTGGGGAGGCCGGCGGGGATCTTGGCAGCGGTGGAAGAGACGGCAAAGGCGACGGATGCGCCGGAAAGGGAGACTAGGCGGGACACCTCGGCGGCAGTGAGGACCGGGTTGGCAGGGGACACGACCGCGCCGATGGAGAGGAGCGCGAAGTAGACCACGGGCACGTCAAGCCGCGCTGGGACGAGGACAAACGCTACATCGCCACGGCCAAGACGGAGTTGCGAGCGTAGGGCGCCGGCGAGCGCGAGCACCAGGGACAGGAACGCCGGGTAGGAGACGGCCTCGCCGGTGGCGGCGTCGAGGAGGGCTGGGTGTGCGGGGAGAGGTGACGGTAGGAGCGAGAACGCGAACGCCGGGAACGAGAGCGGGACACCCAGCGGCGGCAGTGGCACCGGCGGGCGGAGGCTGCGGAACGACTTGGACATCGCGCAGTAGCCGGTGCGGGCGTTGACAAATCCGCTGCTTCCGCCATCGGCGTTGGCCGCGGAGGTGGGAGTAGCCATTTTTCTATTAAGTGAGGCGAGGAGTTGGAAGAATGGAAGGCGAAGAGGTGGTGAGGCTTTGTTTGTTAATTTCTTTGGTTGCTTACCTATATAGAGCTGCGGCAACTGGCAAGGGAAAACTGATTCAACACCTGAATTGTTTCTGGGGTACAGGCTCTCATCTGGCGGACAGGCTAATGTGACAGTCACACGGCAGAGTACTAGGTTACGTGTCCTGGCCCTTAGGGCATGCACAATGCGATAAGAAGCCGGAATGCCAAATAAGCAGAATGTGAGTGGTGTTTTAAGACTGATCGCTTATAGTTTATAGTTTAAATATTTAAATTCTATTTGTGAGAGATAGTACGCAGAGGAAAATAATTGTATGTGATTTTGACCAATACAATTGAACTCAGTACATATTTTACCGTAATTTTTCTATTAACCTGCTTTAATATAATATACCGTTTAAAAGGTAGTTACTATATTAGACTTATAGACCTTGCCTTGTAACAAATATAGTCAGAGATTGATTCGGTTGGTTATAGATAGAAAGTCTAAGTTTGTTTCCATTTTGTATTAGGCTAACCAACCATTCAAACTCTGCATATATACCTTGTATCTTTGCCAATATTGGCTGTGAAGATTAACACGAAATCACCCACCGAAGGTGCTTCAATCTATCGGCTGCCCTCTGATTTCTCACATATTATCAGAGCTGTTCTGAAGAAGAAGATCGGGCGTCGGCATGGCGAGTTCTTCAGCTATTGCCGTCTCCAATCCGTTGCTTGGCTTCCAAATTTCTGAGAAGTTGAGCAAACAGAACCATGCGCTCTGGAGTGCGCAGGTTCTTGCGGCTATACGCGGCGCAAGGCTGGATGGGCATATCAGCGGCCTGACTGCGGCTCCTCCGGCGGAGATCGAACGCAAAGAAGATGGCAAGGTGATGATGATTCCCAACCCAGCCTTCCAAGAGTGGTTTGCCACAGATCAGCAGGTCCTCGGCTTCCTCTTCTCGTCGCTGTCACGGGAGATTCTCATCCAGATCGCTGCATCCAAAACTGCAGCGGAAGCATGGCGCGCCATAGAGAACATCTTCACGTCGCAGACGCGTGCTCGCTCCCTCAACGTTCGACTGTCTCTCACAACAACGCGCAAAGGTAATATGAGCATTACCGAATACTTCGGCAAGATGAAATCTCTCGGAGATGAAATCGCTGCTTCCGGCAAGAAACTAGATGATGAAGAATTGGTGGCTTACATATTAAATGGCCTTGATGATGACTTTGATCCTGTTGTGTCCGCTTTGGTTGCTAGAGTGTAACCCGTCACGTTAACTGATTTATACTCAGTTATTAAGTTTTGAAAACAGGCAAGCGCTCCGCAATCACAACATCTCAGTGCATGCGGTTACTCGCGGCGTGGCAGATCTTTTGGTCGCAGTGGTGCCGGGCATGGCTGAGGCATGTCTCGCGGCCGTGGCACCGACGGACGCGGCAGAGGACACAGCAATCAACAAAGAGCCGACAATCGCCCCATATGTCAAGTCTGCTGCAAGAAAGGACACATGGCTTCAGATTGTTGGCATCGCTTTGACCAAGATTATGTGCCGGACGAACGGCATGTTGCTGCAGCTTCCCGTGCATATGAAGTAGATACAAATTGGTATCTAGACACAGGTGCAACCGACCATCTCACCGGTGAACTGGATAAGCCCTCTGTTCGAGAGAAATATAAAGGAAAGGATCAAATCCACACGGCGAGTGGTCAAGGTATGGAGATTAAACACATTGGTCGTTCTGTTATTACTACCCCTAGTCGCAATTTACATCTAAAGAACATTCTCCACGTGCCTCAAGTTAAAAAAAATCTTATATCCGCTCGTCGTCTTGCCATGGATAATTCTATATTTCTTGAAATTTATCCTGAATATTTTTTGATTAAGGATCGAGCCACGAAGAATACGATTCTTAAGGGAAAGTGTCGACGAGGACTTTATTCCCTTTCTTCATCCACAACAAAGCAAGCCTTTTTGGTCAAGCCGTCCTTCTCAAAGTGGCACAGTCGTCTTGGTCATCCTTCTGTCCCCGTTGTTACAAGAATTCTTAGCAAAAATAAGCTACCATGTCTTCCTGAGTCCAATAAAGAGTCGGTCTGTGATGCTTGTCAAAAGGCTAAAAGTCATCAGTTACCTTACTCTCGATCTACAAGTGTGTCTCACCATCCTCTAGAACTTATATTTTCTGATGTTTGGGGTCCTGCCCCTAGTTCTGTTAGTGGAAAAAAAAATACTATGTCAGTTTCATTGATGACTATAGCAAACTTACTTGGATTTATCTTCTCAAGAACAAATCTGAAGTGTTTGATAAGTTTCATGAATTTCAAACGATGGTTGAGAGACTCTTTGATCGCAAAATTATAACTGTCCAAACTGACTGGGGAGGAGAATACCAAAAACTCAATCCTTTCTTTAATAAAATTGGTATATCCCATCATGTATCCTGTCCATATACTCACCAGCAAAATGGGTCAGCTGAAAGAAAACATCGCCATATAGTGGAAGTAGGACTAGCTCTTCTTGCTCATGCTTCTATGCCACTCAAGTTTTGGGACGAAGCTTTCCTTGCTGCCACATATATTATCAATCGCATTCCCAGCAAAGTCATCAATTTTCAAACTCCTTTAGATCGGCTTTTCCATCAACAACCAAACTACACTTCTCTACGTGTGTTTGGATGCGCCTGTTGGCCAAATCTCCGCCCATACAATACTCATAAGCTTCAATTTCGATCAAAGCAATGTGTTTTTCTTGGATATAGTGCAATTCATAAAGGTTTCAAGTGCCTTGATCCTTCTTCTGGTCGTGTTTATATCTCTCGGGATGTTACGTTTGATGAAAACATATTTCCTTTTGCTCACATGCATCCTAATGCCGGTGCTCGATTGCGGTCTGAAATTTCCCTTCTTTCACCGCCTCTTGTTTCCTGTGGCTATGATCAAGGGGGAGAATATCAGAATGATCATATGTTTAACTCTCCTAATACTACTAACAATTCCCATGAAGAACATGCAGGAGATATTCAAATTAATATGCTGCACGAACAGGAAATTGCTACAGGAACAGGAAATCAACTGCATGCACCAGACGTAGCAGCAATTAATTCTCATGCAATCGGTTCTGCCGGAATTAACTTCAGGTCACGTCGGCAATTGAATAATCTGCAGTCTCCCCTGGGCGCTGAAAATCGGAGTGCTGTGCATGCCGAACCAAACGACACGTCTACGACAGCCGAGGACGCAGGAGCAGGCGCTGCAGAACATCATCTCCCATCCGCGGCAGAAGAAACTGAGCCACTTCTCTCGTCTGCGCCAGACATGGCAGGAGGTGATGCGATGGCATATAATGATGTTGGTGCAGGATCAGCCAGTACCGAGCCAGGGGGAGTTGCATATACACTGCCGATTGACTCTCCAGGATCCTCTGGAATCACTAGACCGCGTACTCGTCTGCAAAGTGGGATACGTAAAGAAAAGGTATACACTGATGGTACAATTCGTTATACTTGTTTTACATCCTCTGGTGAACCTCAAACTGTAGATGGAGCATTGAATGATAAAAATTGGAAAGAAGCAATGGATGCAGAATATATGGCATTGATGAAGAATAAGACGTGGCATTTGGTTCCTCCTCAGAAAGGAAGAAATATTGTTGACTGCAAGTGGGTCTATAAAATCAAAAGAAAGGCAGATGGTACTCTAGACAGGTATAAAGCACGGCTTGTAGCTAAAGGATTTAAGCAAAGGTATGGTATAGATTATGAGGACACTTTTAGTCCAGTTGTTAAACCTGTTACTATCAGAATAGTCTTGTCCATTGCTGTGTCTAGAGGATGGAGTCTGCGACAGCTAGATGTGCAAAATGCATTTCTTCATGGAGTCTTGGAAGAAGAAGTATACATGAGACAACCTCCAGGGTATGAAAAATCTTCTTTACCTAACTATGTTTGTAAGTTAGATAAGGCTTTATATGGATTAAAACAGGCTCCTAGAGCATGGTATTCAAGACTGAGCACTAAGTTACAAGAATTGGGTTTTAAGGCTTCGAAGGCAGATACATCTTTATTCATCTACAGCAAAGAAGAGGTTACTATTTTTGTGCTAATATATGTTGATGATATTATTGTAACAAGTTCTGTGCCTAGTGCAACCTTAGTCTTATTACAAAACCTAGGGAAAGAGTTTGCTCTAAAGGATCTTGGTGATTTGCACTATTTTCTAGGTATTGAAGTAAGGAAAATACCTAATGGAATTTTGTTGAATCAAGAAAAATATATCTCAGATGTGTTAAGAAGAGTAGGTATGAGTGATTGCAAGCCAGTTACTACACCATTACCTACATCTGAAAAATTGTCTGCTAACAAGGGTGATTTGCTTGGACAAAACGATGCTACACAATATAGAAGTGTTGTTGGAGCTTTGCAATACCTAACTCTAACAAGGCCAGACATTTCTTTCCCTGTAAATAAGGTGTGTCAATTTCTACATGCACCAACCACAAAACATTGGATAGCAGTTAAGAGAATCTTGCGATATCTCAAGCATACTACTAAGATAGGACTTAAAATATGTAAGTCTTCATCCTTGCTTGCGAGTGGTTTTTCAGATGCAGACTAGGCAGGTAGTCTTGATGATCGTCGGTCTACAGGAGGATTTGCTATGTTCTTGGGTTCCAATCTTGTGTCATGGAGTGCAAAGAAACAAGCAACAGTAGCTCGTTCAAGTACAGAAGCAGAATACAAAGCTCTGGCAAATACAACTACTGAAATCATGTGGATTCAGACATTACTTCAAGAACTTGGAGTTCAAGCACCTCAAGCTGCAAAAATCTGGTGTGATAATATTGGAGCTAAGTATATGTCAGCTAATCCAGTTTTTCATGCTCGTACTAAACATATTGAAGTTGATTATCATTTTGTAAGAGAAAGAGTAGCAAGAAAACTTCTCGAGATTGAATATATCTCTACCAAGGATCAAGTGGCTGATGGCTTCACCAAAGCTCTTGCAGTAAGACCTTTTGAGATGTTTAAGAACAATCTAAATCTTGTAAGATCAGATTGAGGGGGAGTATTAGACTTATAGACCTTGCCTTGTAACAAATATAGTCAGAGATTGATTCGGTTGGTTATAGATAGAAAGTCTAAGTTTGTTTCCATTTTGTATTAGGCTAACCAACCATTCAAACTCTCCTATATATACCTTGTATCTTTGCCAATATTGGCTGTGAAGATTAACACGAAATCACCCACCGAAGGTGCTTCAATCTATCGGCTGCCCTCTGATTTCTCACAAAAAGGTAGTTACTATCACTTTTTTAAGTCCAAAAATCCCAGCCCTAGTTAGTTCGAAAGGCTTTCGGTGCTTAGCCTCCTCGGTGGGACCAGTAAACAGTAAATAAAAAAGAATTCTTAGGTTACTTTCCCATATCGTGCAGTCCTGATATCGTGCAGTGGCAGCAGTGCTCTCGCACAGTCGCACTCCTTCCTGCCTGTCTCCCCTAAGCCGAGCACCGCCGCTCCCTAAATCTCAGTGTCGCCTTGTCCTCTCTCTCTAGCCACCACATGCCTCGACTACCACCCCACCGCTCCTTCCTCTCTAGGCTCTAGCCATACGGCGGCTCCATGGCTGAGGAGGAGGTGTAGGGCGGCGAGACTGCCGGCGGCGGTTGGATCCCCTGTAGAGCGGTGGCCGGATCCTCTAGAGTGGAGTTGTCGTTTTGGAACTCGTGGCAGCGAGATTTGATCCTGCACGTTCTTCAAATCGGGAAGATGAGATGCTCCTGCTTGTATCACCTATGCGCACATTGCCTATGCATGCATCGGATAAAATTGTACAACGTTTCTTAATTAGTTTCTAACTTTTTACTTACTTTTGTCATTTGGATCCAGACCTATTTAATTTTCTGCAGCACTTGTATATCTCGATGTACTTACTGCAGATCTCTAGTTGGGAGCGGTTCAGGTGCAGGCCCCTGTACATAGATGTACAGGACGTCTAGATTCATGACACGTGACAGCAGGGTGCCAAAAAAAAATTTAGTACTTAAAAAATTTTATTAAAAAGTATTTTTAAGTAATTAAAAAAATACTTTTTAATAAATAAATATTTTTTAAAGTACTTAAATTTTTTTATTTTTGCCACGTGTCACGAATCTAAGCCCTGCTGCCACATGTCACGAATCTAGACACCCTGCACGCTATGTACAGGGAGCTGCACCTGAGCCGCTCCCTCTCTAGTTCCTATTGGGTACGTACTTGGCGCTCATTAACTTCAAACAGGAATGTACGGGAGCGTCCCTATAGGGGGACGTTCACCGCGTGTTTTCCACCCTACAGGCGTAGGTTGATCAGAAACTGGTTCACTCTTACGGTCGCGGATGGCTTGTGAGCTGTGAGCTTGGAGTTCGCATTGTGTTCTCAAGTTCGGGGATGATCTCTCACACTTTAAGGGCTTTTTAGATGGGCCAGCTTTAGCTGGACCGCAGCCCAATTAACGTGGTTGCCAGCCATGTGAGAACCTTTCCACACCTAAACCTACCGACCATTTAAATGAGCCTACCAAGAGGGAATTCCTGGCCCAATTTACGTGCTTCCAAGCACTACTATGTTTTAAGCGCTTGCCCTCGTACCACCTTTTCTTTTCAGCTAAATAACAGATGCAGCTCGCCTCAATACCACTATGGAAATCCAGTTGCTATTTTTAAAAATATATTCTGAATTACATTTTTTTGGATTTTACTCTGAAATTCGTATCAAAATCAAATTGCTATTTTATTTTATTTAAAATTATATTTATTTAACTATTTTACTTAGGAATTGGTATGAAAATGAAATTGCTAGTTTTATTACATTTTATTATTTCGAATTTCAGATTTTTTGGATTGTACTTGACATTAAATGTTTCTTTTAATTTGAACCATTGCAATTTAGACCCACCATAATCAATAATATAGATCTTTCTCTTTTTTCACCGATTAATATAGTAATTTCTATGCCTTGAGAAGTAGTGGCTTATTTTGCTTTTGCTTTAATAGTATTAGCCGAATACTCATACGTTGCAACGGATTTCTAATAATTGATACTACAAATAAGTCCAAAAGAAATTTAACATGTTCCATTTTATTGCAATCTAGAGCATATCTGGTCATCCTCGTTCCTTGCAATCCAACCACTGTAAGGCCCCGTTTGGCACAGCTCCACCACCGGCTCCTGGAGCTGTTTGGAGCCGTTTTGTGCCAAACGGGGTAAAACAAAATAGCTCCACCCAAGGAGTCCCTTAAAACATGCTGAGACAAAAGATATGTACGAGATGGAGCTGAAAAAAGTAGCTCCACCCGGCTCCATTCGCAGACCCGCATGCCACTGCCCTTGTACTTTCGTGAATTTACGCGATCTGCCACCGGCTCTTCTATTCTCCCGTTCCCGTTCCTCTGTTCGGTCTTCTCGTCTTCGACCGTGAAGGGAGCGCCGCCGCCATTAAATATTGGTTGCTAATACTTTGTGTTATTTTAAATTTTAATTTTTTTTGAATTCAAATTTACTCGGATGAAAAATCAGGTAGAAACATACAGCTCTTGATGTTACTACAAGCCAAATAGACAGGGGTATATTGGACAATTGACATCTCTCAACCATGCATGATAAAACAGGTGGAGCTGTTTTGGTAGACAAAACAGCTCCAGCTCCACCGGTGGAGCTGTTCGTGGAGCTGAAGCCAAAAAACAGCTCCACTTGTGAAGTGGAGCCGTACCAAACGGGGCCTAAATAGAAAAGCGAAAAAAGAATAATGATAAATCAATTCAATGAATGCATAACCATGCTTTTTTTAATTAAAATAAATGACATCATCCTAAATTCTCCATAATGTAAGGCTCGATTGAAGTTCATGGTAATACATAATCATCTACAGGATGTGGACATGAACTAACCATATCATATGCCAAAAAAATCCTTCCAACAACCTTCCCAAATCTGTATTATCTCCTCTGTATTAATTTAATACATTTCTCATCAAAAGGTTAAAAACATGTCTTTGACCTTGATTGGAACTTGATAGTTGACACTCAGTATCTTAAAATTTGTTGCACAACATCTTCTATTAAAAAAGGACAAAATTTCTAAATTCACAATGCGGACATCAAGTTACAAGACATCAATCCTTCCTCGACCGGCTTGACACAACGCAGAGATTTGTCGCGGCTTTGAAACCTTTCAAACAATGTTGTCATACTATTGATGTGCGCTTCTCGTTTTCTAAATTATGCAGATGTTTATATTCACTTCCTTGGGTTTGTTATTTATCATTTTATCTTGCATCACAGCCAGAGATACAGAGCCAACTACTGTTCCAGTTTCACCGTATCATAGTTAAGCATTACAAAAATGAGATCCACACATTGTAGAAGGAAGAAAAGAAATTTAAGGTATATGTTTTAGATGGTTAGTCCTTAAGTGATTCATACATGCCAATTGATACTCTTTTTGTCTTTTGTGCATACAAAAATAACAGCGCAGATAGTTGAATCTTCCATTCCTGATACTAAAAATATAGGCACAACATGTGCATAACCTTGTAAATTATAGAAGTAATACTTGACATGCCACAAATATTAGAATCAATTCTTAAAATTATATTTCCAGCTTATTGCCAACCGTGCTTTCTACTAACTCCGCCAATCCCAGACGGGCTCGTCAGTACCAGCGAGAGAGAGTGGAACAAGTAGTGGCACTCTGACCATAACATAATTGACAGACTCAAGACGTGCTCCAGCAAGTAAAGAGTTCCTTTCAGTTTTATCTCTATAGAATGAATACTAATATCAGTTTTAGAAGATAGTATATAAATTGTCCGATGTACTCAAAATGATTATTGCTTTCCCAAATGAGGAGTTTACTAACAAATTCTCTTAAGAGCAAAATTAAATCAAAAGAAGCAACCCAAGTAGGCCTACTGGAGCAACACCCAAAATATTGTTATTGTATGCAAATGCATCAACTATTCCTTTGTTTTGATATGGATAAATCATCCTGTAATTTATTGGAAAATTTTACTGTTGTGGTTACAGACCAAACAGAGAGAGAGTATGGTAGTGGAGAGTTAGGTGAGCAATGGCTTAGGGTTTCCCCTGTGGCCTATACCGTGTGTATATATATATATATATATATATATAGGAAAAATACCTTTTACACCTGGGTGTAATTACACCCACCTCTAATATACCACCTAAATAAATTTGAAATACTCCTTTATCACTTTAGATATACTCATATACTAATTATAAGATATTCTAATGTGAACCACACGAAAAAATTGCAAAGGAGCCCATAGTTTTTAGCGTATTTTGTAAATACCTTTATATACGTACATAAAAAGGAGTATGTTGAAAAAAATGTACATACCACCTTTGAAAAATTGTTCATACCACCTATATAGTCTTAAATACTCGTATATTACATGTACATACTCCTCGTTACGCGAGATACTCCCTACGTTGTGAGATACGACATAGGGTGTAATTACACCCGGTATATATATATATATATCCACATGGGGAGTGCTTTTACAGTAATGCCCTTACATCTGTACATCCCCTTCAGGGGCACTTTCGTCATTACACATGTCCCATTTCGGGCCTTATAATCTCCTAACAGGCCTGCTGGGCTTAGGTGGGGGCCATCCCTACAACAGGAGCATCTCATGGTGAAGGGCTTCACGGACCGAAGCCATGTTGCCGAGTCCTTTGGCCCCCTCCGTCCCTGCGGCCTGTGAGCTCCTTTAATGGTTGGCGGAGCCTTATTTGCTAGTGTTTTACTAGACCCGCCGCGGGGGTGCGACGCCGGATGTGTTGGCGAGGCTGCCTCCCTCGCGGGGCCTGTTAGTGGCAGGGTTGAAGCCGAAATTGGAATCGGAGGTGCTGGCGGAGTCGAACGCGTCGGCCGAGGTAGGCGAAGCGGGCCCCAAAGTCGTCGCACGAGCACCAAGTGGCAGCGGACTGCGACGTCGAGCTCCCTCGATGGTAAATGACTGCCGGCCTGCGTGGCGAAACATGCTTGGCGCGGCGCAGGGCTTGAAGCGCCGCGGCTATACGACGCTGCGACGCTCCTCCGCCGGTTGAGCTTTCCTCCCGCCGGTTGAGCTTCCTCCGGTTGGGCTCCCCCGCTGATCGAGTATATATATATTTTACGGGTGCTGTGTTGTACCTGCATTGTACAGTCAGATAGGTGGCCTCCTGCTCGCGCATCGTGCCTCCGTACGGAAATGGCAAGGTTTGACCTGTTCTCGTAGACAGATATGCTTGAGTTTATCTGCATCCTCTGATTGCGCCAACCGGTGTTACCATCAGGGAATGTTGATGTACTGAAGCTTATCTGTTTATGAGAACAAGCCAAAAACCTGCCGTGAATCAGCCTTCGTGTTCCCGAATTACGAGGAACACAGGCGGCTGGATCTCCACCGGTTTGGGCTGTGAGGTTGCCGCGTGGACTCCGAAGCCGAGGTGGCCGCCTGCACTACTCTGCGAGTTTGGTTAGAGCTGAACAAAGGGTCTTCGTGCAGGCTAGGGGTCGAAAGGCCGGACTGTACCCCACGGCTCAAGGGTGGCTGTTGGGCGCATTGTGGGTAGACCGGCGTTCGCTTGCCTTCACCCTCTGCTTCGCCCGAAACGCCCCGCCTAGGGGAAGCCAGACCCCTGGCGCGTGGGGCTGAGTCGGGAGTCTTGTTGTCGAGGCGGAGCTCCTGTCGAGGTTGCTTGGCCCGTGGCGGCTTGCTGTTACACCCCGGCGTAGGGCCGAGGCATGGAGTCGAGTTGAGGTGGAGGGCGGAGTTTCTCCGCTAAAGCGGAGACTCGCCCGTCCTAAGCTGCCGAAGTCGAAGCGGCCTGCGGGTTTATCGCCCAGACGGGCCAGGGCGGAGGCCGGGGTCTCTCTATTGAAACAGAGACTCCGCCGCGATTGCTGCTGGGGTTGGTTGGTCCTTGCCTTAGTGGGGGCAGACCTCGCGCCCCAGATTCCCCTAGGCGCGGGGTGGCTCTGTGGTTTGGTAGTGCACTTTAATGACTCCTGGAATTGCGCCGACCTCTGAGCTGTCAAGCTGCTGCAGCTGTGCGTGTTGCCCCACCGGGAGTGTACACGCGGCGGGTTGCGATTGGCGCGTCGTGGGCTGTCAGCGGTCGCACGACTGCGACCATTGCCCCTTCCCTAGTGGGGCGAGACGCGTGGCAAGGTGCTATTGGCATGCCGTGCGCTGTCCGGCGGATTTGCATCTGCGCCTGTTCGATTGTGTCGGTTGGAGTGCCACTGGTTGAGCTTCTTGTCGGCTTCTAGCGCGACAAGTATACATGTGTCAGTTTCTTGGACTTGATGCCGAGATCTGCGGCCCCCTGGGTACGTTCTGTCGCGGCATGCGGTCACCTTCACACGAATGGGCCTACTTTTGTTCGTCTGCATTTGATGATTACGCCTTCTGGCGTCCACACCAGCGAGCGTCCCCTCGATCATGAGGGCGTGGGGGCCGGTCCTTTCCTGGCGGAGACCTGAGGGTTGCGCGGACTTCGGAATCGTAGTGACTTCCGACTTCTTCGTGGCATCCCGGTGAGGTGCCTCCTCACGGGGACGGAGCTGAAGTCGAAGCTGGGGCCTTGCTGCTGTGGCGGGGACCCCGTCGAAATTGTTACGGTTGATTGGCTTTGAGAATCACGCTGACACGCACCGGGAGCCGCGCCGCGTCGTACGACTTGCATTTACTCCCGGAGGGAGCTGACATGCGGCGGGGCGCTATTGGCGCATCGTGCGTTGACAGATCTTTGTAGACCGCAGTCTGCCCGACACGCGTGAGCGGTCGCGACGCTTCGGCTTTGGTCGTGGGGAGGTGGGCGGTTCGTCATCTGCCGGTTACGCTTACCGGCGGTTCGGGAGGCGAGGGGTCTTTAAATACCCCTCGTGGTACGACGTCTGCGCGTCCTCCACGTGCTTTTTGACCACCCACCTCAGTTCCTGCTCTTCTTTGCTGTTCTTGCCACCGCACTTCCCTTTCGCCATCGTCTGGCTTTCGGATATTGATGGCGCACGGCGATGAGCGTGCTCAAATGGTCGGCGACTGCGCCATCCGGCGGCGGTCCTCGCTGCTTGAGGTGGAGTACACGCTCGAGGGGCGCGACCCGGCGGCGGCAGACAACTGGTGGGTGGCGACGGAGAGGAAGGAGGGCCCGTACTCCAACGCCTTGGGTCCGACGCTCGTGACGGAGGAGACGATCCGTACACTGTTGCGTGAGGGGAAGCTGTCGGACCGCCAGGCGGTGCGGTTACCCGTCGATACCGAGGCGGAACCGCGACCTGAGGAATCGAAGGCGATCGTTTTCGTCGCCTACTTTGAAGCCGGGCTTCGCATCCTGGCCGCGATGGTCGTTGGCGATGTGTTGCGGACCTTCAGGCTGGAGCTGGCGCAACTGACTCCGAACGCGCTGGCTCGCCTTGCCGTGTACAGCTGGGCCTTGCGTTCGGAGGCGTGCTGGCCCAGCACCTCGATGTTCGCCTATCTGCATGATGCATGGTGCCAGCCGAAGGAGCAGAAGGACGGGACGCTATCGAACTTCGGCAGCGTCAACTTCATTCTGCGGTTGCCGTGCGGGAAGCTCTTCCCCGCAAACTCCACTTGAGGAAAGTGAGAGTCTGGCTGGACAAGACGGTGGTTCTACCACCGTGTGGCGAGCAGTAGCGGCCTCAAGTGTACGGGCCAGCCGATGGCGTTCAACACCACGCCCAGCATAACGCTCGGCCCCGAGGATAGGCGAACGGCGCGAAGACTCGTGGGGGTCACCGCCCGCTTCAACATGCGCGACCTCGCCGAGTTGTACGTTATGTACGGCATGGCGCCGCTCGCCTATGAGTGGCGCCTCACCGCCGGGAAACTCCGGGACGACAACGTCCACCCGTCCGTTTGTTTGCTACCAGCGCCCTCAGACCTTCGTAAGCCTTGGCCGTGTCTTCCTTTCCATTCATGCTCGCTGCATCGCGTTTAACCATGCTTCTTGCCTCGCCTAGGATTGCGCTTGAAGGACGCAGAACGCGTGGTGAGCATGTTCCTTGGGCCATATACGGTTAGGGAGCACGAGCAGCGTACAAGTGCCACCGTGGAGGCGGGGCTGGGGCGGATAAACCGCGTGTGCGAGGCCCTAGGCATTCGCGTGCCGGAACGCGCCCCTCCGGCCCTGAGCCAGCTGCGACATCACGATGACGGCGCCCATAGAAAAAGGTGCCGTCTCGCGGGAAGACTCAGGCTTCTGCGACCACGGCGGCTGCCGTTGCCCCCATCGATGCGGCAGGTGCGGAGTCTGATTCGGTGAAGTACGCCGATTCAACCTGGAGATGGGCGCGGATGATGGGGGTGAGAGGTCTCAGGGCGGCAATGGTGCGTTATAACTAGTATATTGGCATTTAAATCAATATGTCATGTAAATTGTTGAAACCCATTAGGAATTATTTATAGTAGGAGAGAGCTCGAGCAGTGAGACAAGTGCGGCGATGGTGCGTGGTCTGTTGATAGGGAGTTAATGCTATAAGGGTAGTGTAGTTGGTTACTATAGGCGAATGGTCGTTGCAATGTAAATTACAGTATATCAGTACTTCCATAATGTACGATACGATTTGACTAGTTGCAATATTGAAAATATGTACAGGCAGACATCAGTAATGCCGATACCCACTACACAAGCTATGCTCTCATGTCCTCGCCACATATGGGCTGTGGGTATGAATCTTTCAAACTTCATGTCTGAGTACTTCTTCAAGGAGAGAGTGATGCATGCGTGGTGTGGCGAGCTCAGGGGATTCAGGGTTGTGGAAAACTTCGCCACCTTGGATCAGGGAGAACCTGGATTCCGGATATTGACATGCTAAAGGGTGGGAAGGGTTGGCAACAGAGCCGTCGTATTACAAATGATATGGACAAAGCGCAAGCCGGAGCGCCTGGTGCACGCTGCGGGTGATGCGGTCAACAGGGGCACACAGCTAAATGATGCAAGGCATCTGTTTGATCAGTAGGCAGACCGGTATAGTTTCTGCAACTTGGCTTTGAGACGTATGCAAAGTGACTTGAAGTCTATAAATAATTGTCTATTGTAATATGTACTTTGTTAGTTGGCACTTTTTACGTACGTATTGTTGTACTAATTATATCATACATTGTATGTACTTTTTGTATAATTGTTATGGTATTCCTCTTTTTCAGTATTGTTGTAGGTATTATGCTGGTAGCCTAGAATTATTTTGTTTGTTTATTTACAAGCTCTACTTATTGTTGCTTTACATTCATTGTTGTTTGTTTCGCATAAATGCTAACTTAAATTTATTTTGCAGGTATGGCTCGTGAACTTCACGGATCGGACTGGCCTTATGGTCTGTTGGACGAGCACGTCGACTGGCTGCATCGCGCTTCATGTTGTGTCCCATCTCAGGGAGAGCGGAGGAGGTGGCTAACTTGGGGGTGGTCCGTACATGCACACCTCAAGTGGCCTGGAGGCTAGACCCACACTAGACAGCCAGGTTTGCACTCCGGCAAAGTTGTATTCTTGCCATACGTAGGTTGCGTACTAACCGCAGTCCCCGAAACTGCTATGCGGCTACCGCAAGTGGATTGACTTAGAGATCCACCCACATGACCAGTGGGCTCTCGACTTCGAGGAGTGAGATATCAAAAGGGCCTCCGAGATTCAGGAGGAGGAGCGCCGCAATGATGAACAAACCAAGCATATATGTCGGGAAATGAAAACTCATCTTGAGGCGTGCACGCGTAGGTAGTGCGAGGCTTGCGAGAGGGAGCCCGAGAGAAAGAGGAAAATGACGGCCAAGGCAAAAGAGGCCACCGAGGAGTTCAACACCGAGCTAGCAAGGAAGAGAAAATGGCCACAGTCCACGCAGTAGGTCGGGCTGTCCCACAATAACTAGTGCCCTGAAGGTCGAATCTAGTTCCATTCCAAAATTGCGCATATGTATCGTAGTAGCATCTCGGTTTGTTGAATCGTGCATGAAGTCTTTCTTACGCATCTAACCAAACCCTACGGGCCATGTTACTTGTAATTTTACTATGAAGTCTATTTTAATTTGGATAGACATATTTCCTCGTCTTTTCCCATTCAATTATTCGTGTAGCAAGTCATCGAACAACATTAAGAAACAAGTTCTCCTCTGTGTATGAATTCTCGGTGACATCACAATATCATTTACCTTTGTACTTAGTAATCATTGTTATTTCAATCATTCTAAAAAATTACAAAATTTCTTGCACTACAACAACATACGACGATCGCAAACTGTTACTGCGAATCTAACAGATTATCTACAATTCATAATCTGTGAAAAATCACAAATGGATCAACCAACATTACCTCCCAGCTACCTCAGGAATGGCTCCTTTGCAGTCGCTGAACAGTCGAGCGATTGCAAATGTAGTCTGCAGCTGCTAGGCGACAGGCTCCAGTCACCCAACGGCTCGACGACTGGAACCTGTCGTCCAACGACCCACGGATAGCTTGTGTGTCGCACGTCCGTTGGGTGATACGTTCCAGTCGCTCAACAGTTTGATGATTGTAAGCCATTTCTGTAAAAAAAATGTTCGCGTGAGTATATTTTTATTATTTCTAATAAAATATAGATTATTTACAAAAAAAATTCAGGGAGCGAGTAGGTGGGTGGGACGACTATCCAGCTACGTGGGGATAAACTGAGTGGCGAGGGAGAGAACAACGTATCATTGCCAACTTATATTTTTAAGTAGTAGAGATAATAGATAGAAGAGAACATTTGATCATTCGATCAAAATCTGGAAGGAGCTGTTGCTATCGGAATCGGCCGAAATTGTCACTCGTAATCGCTTCAAATTTCTGAAACTCGAGAGGGATTGGACAGTTTTGCAAACAAATAGGAGGGAATGAATAATGAGGGGTTGAGGACCATGTAAATGTACTTGAGGGGTTGAGGACCATGTAAATGTACTTGCAGATAGTGTTATAGGACCGGTGAAAAGAATATTAGTGGAGAAAGCAACCGGAAAGTTCACTACTAAAAAAAGGTCATCACAGACGGTTCAAAAACGTTATCTTATCACAGACGGTTTTTAGTTACAAACCGTCTGTGATATTGATATATGACAGACGGTTTTTAGTTACAAACCGTCTGTGATTATCACCTATCACAGACGGTTTGTAACTAAAAACCATCTGTGATGTTCTTTTCTACCCCTAAATCTATTTCTGTTTATTGGCAAGCCTCAGGAAATGCTAGCCATGCCCTCTGAAACAAACAGATAAAGATGTACATGTATACATACAATTCACATTTTAATTCATTTCAGAAACATAAAATACCCAATTCACATCTCAATTCATTTCACAAACATAAAACATCGAATTCACAACGCACTTCATTTCACAAACATAAAGCATCCATTTCGCAAATGAATTAATTGAAATGAAATAAAATATCCATTAACAAATACACAATTACAAAAGATCTATACTGCATTTGCACTTAGATGGTAACATTACATTTTTTATTTCTTTACCACTCCAGAATCGAGATCTCATGAAAGGAACTGATCCATAATCAACGAACTTGTCAGATTGCACAAGCTATACTTGGATGGTGCATGATTGCCATTCAAGTATTGCTTGTGCAGCCGACAAGTTCGTTGATTATGGATCCGTTCCTTTCGCGAGACCTCGATTCCGGAGTGATAAGAGCAACAAAAAATCATTATGCGCAGTGGAACTCTCCATCTGATCTTATGACATTAGACCACAAAAACCAAGCAAACTCTCGTCGAATTTTTGCAAAGTCCGGCTGTTTCAATGCAGTTGTAGAGATGGGTGCAGCCTGTTGATAGAAATATCAATGCACGTACATATATAACATGACAAGTATGAAATAAATGAGGGAAGATTGACAAACCTTAGCATTGGTGATATTCGAGGAATCGAGGAGTAGTCTCATATGGTGGCAAATGTAGAATCCACACGTGTTGCCCGGCTGCTGCTGGGGGCACTGCAAAAAATAGAATGTGGTAAATCAAGAGGCATTACTACTAAGTGTTGTATAGGATTAAGTAATGTGTAGCTAGCGAATACCCGAAAATTGCGAACATGTTTCAAGGGCTTGGCCCTTGTCATCGAGCCACATGTTTGTGCAACGTTTGCGGCGAACGACTTTCGTTATTCGAAAAAGTTAGATTAGTCATTCGGAAGGAAAGAAAGAGTACAATGTACAATGTACTTACCTATCGAGTATTTGGGCGATAGCTGTGTACTTGGATTTGTTCTTACTTAGAGAATCAAGGTATATAGCCTTGTTCCATTTTGGTATAATTACAATTAAAATCCAATGGAAGTGCTCATTGTATGGCATAAGAAGAAATTCCTTATCGCGGTGAGCCAGTAGTGTTGATGTAATATAGCTCTTGACAAAGGATGCATTCTCGTTGATGGTATCAAAGGCGACCAAGAGTGGGTCTAGGAAACCAATTGGTGATTTTGTTGATCTAGCTTCGGTCATCATGAATCTATATCTATACACAGAAAAGCAACAAATTGTGACATATATCGGTATTACGTGAACAGAGACTGTGATTGTACAGACTTACAGCGTCCAGCATCGAATGAGTGAGACGTCGAGAGCGTTGAGCGTGAAAAGACCAAATATATCGTCAAAGGTCACCGCGAAGACACATTCCTGAATTTCGTGCTGGAAATGTTCCCGCTTGAATTTGACAGTGATACTTGAGCGTCGTTCTGCCTCTGGCCTATTGGACTGTTCCATATACCAAGCGTGTAATGTTTGGCAACCAAGTCCTAGGGTTAAGAGGTGCTCTTCCAAGAATATCATCAGCTCGCCTAGCACGAATTTGCGGGCCAATGGCAGGTACGGGATATCGTCATCATCCTTCGTCTTTGATTTGCCCTGGCCACTGCCTCGACTGTAGGTCGACTTTATGGTAGTCGACTGTAATGGTACAGACGGTGCAAGTTGCTTTGGTGAGAATAGCACCCGTGGAAATAGCACCGGTGCAGGTAGCTCTGCTTCGCACTGCCCTTGTGGAGATAGCACCAGTGCATTTAGCTCTGGTTCGCGCTGCCCTTCTGGTCCGGCCACTGCTGAAGAAGCCTCCAGGGAGATGTCGCTTTTGGGCCACTGGATGAATGTTCCAATGGCCTACCCTAGAGTCACGATCTCGTCGTTGGGGGCCCTCGCTGGCGAGATGACCTCAAAATTGGCATGCACACCATGCACATTAACTTTTGTGTAGCCTGGCGCTAAAGGTTGACCGTGCACCATGGCCCCGATACCAGACTGATATGCCTGACCCCAAGCAGCGTACAAGGGAACGGAGGCATATCTCACTTGGAGCCTGCACTTCGTAGGCTCGTACATAACGATACAAAATTAGCTACTCCAATAGGCCTATCAATGGAGCAAGCATCCGAGAGATAATAATTATTACCTGGATGTTGTCCACAGGAAATCTGGCCTCGCTTTCCGTCGGATTGGACGCGCAACTACTAGGACGGTTTTGCGGGCTAGCTAGCACAGGAGCGGCGGCATGCTGACCTTCTGTATGCTTCCGCACCTCATCTCTGACTACATCAGCCAACTCACCCATTAGCTCCTCTCTAAGAGATGCCTTGATCTCTTCTCGTAGCCACTCCTCACGCTCGGCTTGGTTCTCTTCCTACGTCGATACATTTCAGAGTCATCTTGGAAACCATGTTTCCAAGGAACGTAAAGCCCAAGGCCTCTCGTACGGCCCGGGTGCTCCTTGTTTTCCAGGGCCACGGAGAGCATATCATTTTCCCTTGTTCGCTGGAATGATCCTAGGGTAGATTCAAAACTCGGCTCTTCCTGCAAGAGCACGACATGTCATTTCAATTCTTACGAAGTTGTGGAGTAATTACAAGCTACGTAGTTCGATCGATATCTTACCAGGCGCTGGGACACTTGCTGGTCTGCAGGGTTTCGAAAGGAGACGTCCCCGATGTCGTTGTAGATGACCTTGCTCTAATCCAATTTCGAGCGCGGTCATCCAGGATATTGCTAAATGGCGGGGCGATGTCATGTAGGGCTGCCAGTTCATCCTCCTTCCTCCACTGTGGGATTTTACCCGCATACCCAACTGTGCCAAGTCTGTGGGGGTGTGTGTTTTTTGCCTGGAGGGTCTTGTGCGCCGTACTTATACTTTTGAAATCTTCGGACGTCTTCATCGCCTGAATGGGTATTTATGAAAAGGCATTTTGTCCGTCTCCACGTATTTCTTGACAAGTGTGCTCTTGAAGTTCTTCCATGCTTTGCACGCCGCTAGCAAGGTTTGTCGTAGCATGGCGTCTTGGTGTTCTTCTGGGATCTCGAACGATGCCAAAATTTCGGTCCACAGCTCACGTTTCTGAGTCTCAGGCACGTTATTCCACGATTTGAATGTGATCTCAATTCGTTCTCGTGCAACTATTCTGATCAATCTTCGGAATGCGCTTACTGCTTTGTGAGGAAGGAGAGGGACCCTAGATCCATCGATCGCTGTGATGGTAAATCGGCCCTTAGGCTTCTTCGATAGCCCTCTTCCTTGGCGTCTTGATGTGGAGTGGACGCCTCTGGCGATGGTGTTGAAGAATGCGCGGATGACATGTTGCTCAATTTGTGGGTCTATTAGGATAAGATAAGAAAGTGCCATACCATAAGATAAGAAAGTGAAACATGATGCTCAATGTTAGGAAGAGAGGAGAGGAGTAGAGGGGAGGGGGAGAAGGGAGGGGGTGATGTGGACAGAGAAAGGGTGATGTGGACAGAGAGGGGATGACATCCAAGCTAATGTAAAAGAGTAGTTAAGGAAGAGATGATAATAGTATCTTGTGGAAGATATTGCTTATTTAAAAGAACTAGAAAAGCTAGTCTAGAGATTGGTAGAAATGAGATAGATGAGGTGAGGTAAGAGGAAACAAATTAATTGAGTTAGGTGGTTGCTAAATACTATGCATTAGAAGGAATTGATTATATGCCACTGCAATCGTGTTCCTTTGAAAAATACCATTCCAATCGTGAAATACTCCTAGCAATGCCATTATACTCAATAAAAGCCCATTTTATATGAATACACCTCTCTTATGTCGATATATATTCCATCAATGCAAAAAAAATCGAAATACGGGAGGTGTACATAAAAACTTCTTTTTTTATAATGGCAACAGCAAATTAGGCAGCTTCCTTGCTGCACAAAGAACGATCGGCATCCATGCAGGTAAACTAGCATGTGGTGAGCATGGACGCACACATTAAAACAAAGGCATAAATCTGCAAACACATCATGAAAATAGCTACATAGTGAGAGAACATGAAAATAGCTACATCATGATAATACCTACATAGTGTGCAGTGCAACATGTCCTCAGTTTCACTTTCTTATCCATAGTGAGAGAACTAATGTTTCATCTTGTGCAGTGCAACATGTGCAGTTCAACATTTCCATTATTCATATAGGAAATCATGTTTTAGACTACACCACTACAGTGGGGAAATGAACAGAGCTTACCAAGAAACTCGGGGAGGCGGCCGCGACAACGGGCTCGGGAAGGCGGCCGGCGAGGGCTCGGGGAGGCGGCGACGGGCTCGGGGAGGCGGCCGGTGAGGGCTCGGGGAGGCGGCGACGACGACAAGCTCGGGGAGGCGGCCGGCGAGGGCTCAGGGAGGCGGCGGCGACGACGGGCTTGGGGAGGCGGCCAGCGAGGGCTCAGGGAGGCGGCGGCGACGATGTGCGCGGGATTTAGATCTAGATCGAATAACTGCAGCGCACATGGAAAACCCTAGCCAGAGGGTATATATAGGGAGGCTTATTACAGACGGTTCTAAACATAGAACCGTCTGTGATATCAATATCACAAATGGTTCTAAGTTTATAACCGTCTGTGATAGTTATACTATCACAGACGGTTCTAAACTTAGAACCGTCTGTGATAAGCCTTTACCCAACTGTAGTTATTAAGACAAACACCAACCAGCTGCATTCATCATGATCAACCACCAAACACCTGCATTCATATACAACACCAACCAGCTGCATTCACACAGTGTATTTCTTTACACATTTTCTCATTCTCAATATTGACTACATCACACATTTTCACATGTATACATAAATGCAAATTCTCAAATACATCACACTGCAGCATCGTTCTATACATAAATGCCAATTCACATATACATCACATATACATAAATACCAATTTACAAATACATCACACTGCAACATTGTTCTATACATAAATGCCAATTCACATGTACATCACACATATACATCACATATACATAAATGCCAATTCACATATACATTCGCATATATATAGATTCTCATTGTACTTGCTTATTTCCTTTAAACATTAGCCCTTCATCATGATTAATGCGTACGTAACGACTTTCGTCACGTTGTTCGTCGTCAACCCTAATGTCATTTTCAAAAGGAGGTAATTCGTCAAATTGATTGTATTCTTCCTCGTCCACTACATTCTCTACTCCGACAATTCTCCTTTTTCCATGAAGAACTACATGGCGTTTCTTATTTATCGGGTCGGTTACATAGAAAACTTGAACAACTTGGATGGCGAGTACGAATGGTTTGTCTTTGTACCCGACACGTTGGAGGTCCACGGTCGTGACATCGTACTTGTTAACCTTCACCTGTGGGAGATGCACCCAACGACAGCGAAATAAGGGGATCTTGAAAACCACATAGTCGAGCTCCCAAATCTCTTCTATGAAGCCATAGTACGAGTT
Organism: Dendrocalamus latiflorus; assembly: GCA_017311315.1. Classification (NCBI taxonomy): domain Eukaryota; kingdom Viridiplantae; phylum Streptophyta; class Magnoliopsida; order Poales; family Poaceae; genus Dendrocalamus; species Dendrocalamus latiflorus. Next base: position 43,993,411 of record CM029642.1, on the reverse strand, counting down.
TCTCGACCCATCAGTACTGAACGCATCTATGTGGACACCGCAGTTCTGGTTAGTGCTCTGTACATCCTGAGACTGCGTATAGAATGTGTACTCATTTATGTCATATCCTTGCCATGTCACAACTATAAATGTCGGCCCTTTTGCCAACCATGTCAGCGTCTCACTTGGCGAGCTCCTAGCGATTTGCTCCTTCAACCATTGGTTGAACCGACTGTTATGTTGCCTCATGATCCAAACATCCGCCCGCTCCGGATTCTGTTGCCGAAGCACATCCTTGTGCTGGTCAACATAAGGCGCCACTTTAGTCATGTGTTGCAACACCGTGAAATGGGCTTGAGTATACGTGTCCATATCTGGAGTGATTGCTTTCCTTCCGATAGTTCCGAGACCCTTCAGCCTCCCCTCATGAAGAGATTGAGGCACACCTATCGGTTGAATCTGAGCCATATAATCGACACAAAACTCAATGACCTCTTCACTTGCATAACCTTCGACGATGCTGCCCTTCGGCCGAGAACGATTCTGTACGTACGATTTGAGAATTCCCACGAACCTCTCAAATGGGTACATGCTACGTAGGAATACGGGCCCGCACATTTTTATCTCCCACACAACGTGAACAATGAGATGGGCCATGATATCGAAAAACGAAGGAGGGAAATACATTTCAAGGTGACATAGAGTCATCACCACCTCGTCCAGCAGAGCATCTAGTCCTTCGGGATCGATGACCTTCTGAGCAATTGTCTTAAAGAAATAACATAGTCTCATGATTGTCTCTCGAACTTTGATCGGCAAAATATTTCTAATTGCAATAGGGAGCATCTGTGTCATCAGCACATGACAATCATGAGACTTCATGCCATTTAACTTCAAATCTTGCATCGTAACAAGTTTCTTCACGTTGCCGGAGTAACCAGATGGAACTTTGACACCATGCAAGCACTGGCACAGTTCTGTTTTCTCAGCCTTGGACAGAGTGTAACACGCAGGGGGAAGGTACGTTCGTCCATTATCAGTGCATGTCAGTGCTAACTCAGGCCTGATGTACATATCAACCAAGTCAAGCCGTGCGTTGACGCCGTCCTTTGTTTTATCACGAATGTTCAGTAAGAGACCAATCAAGCTGTCGCATACATTCTTTTCTATGTGCATGACGTCGATGCAGTGTCGAACATTTAGGTACTCCCAATAAGGTAAGTCCCAAAATATTGATCTCTTCTTCCAGGTGTTCTTCTCATGAGCCCTCAATTTACGGACCTTTCCGAGGACAACATGTAAATCCTTAACCATATCATAAACCTCGTGTCCCTTTAAATGCCTTGGAGCTGAACCGTCTTCCTTCTCTCCGTCAAATTGTCTCTTCATCTTGCGGTATGGGTGAGCCCTCCGAAGGAACCGGCGGTGACGCATGTAGACGGTTTTGCGTGAGTGTTTCAGCCACACACTCTCGGTACCATCTAAACAGTGAGTACAAGCTTTGGCACCTTTTGTACTATGGCCCGATAGGTTACCAAGGGTAGGATAATCATTTATGGTGCAGAATAATAAGGAGCGCAGAGTGAAGTTCTCTCGTTTGTATGCATCCCATACCTGTACCCCTTCGTTCCACAGTACTTTTAGATCTTCCACCAACGGTGCCAGGAACACATCAATATCATTCCCAGATTGTTTTGGCCCTTGGATAAGTATCGACAGCAAAATATACTTTCACTTTATACACAACCAAGGAGGAAGGTTATAGATGCAGAGAGTCACGGGCCACGTGCTATGTCGGCTGCTCATGCTACTGAAATGATTCATTCCATCCGTACTCAGTCCAAACCTTATATTTCTTGGTTCTGCACTAAAGTCTACAAAACTGATGAGGACATCGATAGTAATGCCAAAGATAGTAATGAGACTTCAATAACAGGACCAATAACAAGAGCACGAGCCAAGAAACTACAATCTCAGGTGAACCTGCTCCTTAATGAATATATCATTAATTTTAATGAGAATTTTATACTACCTAAAAATAATGTTTTACTTGTGCTCAGGTTTGAAGAGTCAGCGATGGATGGAGATCAAGGATATGTGGCTGTCATCCAAGGAAGCACAAGTCCACGGCATGAACAATAATCGGTCTATGAATAGCGCCACGCATGAACAGTACGCACTACAGTATCCAGCCCATGAACAGTTCCGCGCTACAGTACCGGTCCGTGAACAATACCGCGCTGCAGCACCGGGCTGTGAACAGTACCGCGCTACAGTACCAGGCCCGTGAACAGTACCGCGCTACATCAGCTTGCGCGTGAATAGTACCATATGGAAAATTTAGTGTTGAATAGCCTTAGGCTGAGACTATATATTGAGGGGTAGACCCCCATTGTAGAGGGGAACCACTTTTGATAATAGATTATACTCTTGTTCTTTCTGTTGGCCGAACCAACTTGAGGGAATTGGGAGTTCGCTGAAATCAAGATCGTCCAACCTTTCCGTTGGGAATTGGGAGCGCGATAGAACTTCATCGGTGGTCGTGAAGTTCAACACGTGTGATTGGGCGAATTATAGAGTGCTAACTCTTGCATTGGCAACGGGAGATCATTACGGTTCGTCGACTCATCGTGAGTATCCAGATCCTATGTCGAGAAGATCGGGCGACCCCGTATCATCTTGGTATCAGAGCGTGGTTTACTCGGTAGGATTATTTACTCTTGCTTTTAGATTGATTTACTTCTATTCCTATAGTCCATTGAAACCAAAAATTGCCACAAAAAAATCCAAACCCTAGTTTTTGCATCTGTTAATTTTGTGAGTTTTGTTAGCTTTTGATCCATTAGAATTTTGTTTAGGTGCTGATCTTTGTGTTCCTTTGCGTAGCTTAATCTTTGTGTCCAATCCAAAATTCTGAAAAAAAATTGATCTGCTACAGAACCGCAAAAAAAAAATCCTTTCATCTTTGAGACTAGCTGTTGAATATTGCATCTAGGGTTGCCCTTGAGTATTTTACACTTTGCTAAATATTTCTGATCTGCAAAAAAAAACAAATCAAAGGAACAATTAAACCTAGTTTGTCCTTTGAAAAAAAACAGTTGAGCAAAAAAAAGAAAGAAAGAAAGAAAAAGAAAGCATTGGCCGAATTTGGGTGAGTTCCTAGTCCATAAATTCAGATTGTGTAATTTAATTTCTTGAGCAATCTTGTGCCTTTACATTCATATCATTGCAATTGGTTAGCGTCTCTCCTAGTACTTGGTGCAAAACGAGCTATCTAATCTTTAATTTCAGATTGCCTCTAGTTAGCTCATTCCTTTGTTTGCATTGAGTCACATTGATCTTGGCTTGTGCGTTCATATACTTCACTTAAATCTTTTGGATCAGCACTTAGGCAAAGTATTCTAGCTTGGATTATTACTTAACTTTACAACATCAAGAATTTCATATTGCTAGGATATACACTTCTATACCAAGCTCCACCATATAACCGTTGTTGTGCAAGTAGTGAACACTCTTGAATTCGTTTAATCATCACTGTGTTGTTGTCACTTCTACCAGGTGTAAGTTTTTATTGGTCTTAATTCACTTCGGAAGGGTAAGAACTTTACTTGGGAGAGAAAACAGTGAGATTGAGTGATTTCCATAAAGCATTATTCTGTATAGCTATTTGTTTCTTGCATAGCTAACCATGTCAGGTGGAGGAGAACACCATGATGAGAGTGGTGGGACAAATGAAACTCAGGCATTCGTCAAGCAACATCAATTTGGAGCACTCCGTGAACACTTTCAACGTGAGCTACGCCAAGGGCTCGATCAACTCCATGAGAAACATGATGCTTTTGCTGATCAAATTGAAAGGGATATGCAAAATATGGAGATACAAGCTGATGAAAATGTGCGCCAATTGCGGGAGGACATTGGAGCCCTCACTAGGCTCATACAAGCTCGCAATGGTGGCGATGAAGCAAGTGTTTAAGGAGGAGAAGCTGCTGCACATATACCTCCTACACCGCAACACCGAGTGGCGGCCAATGTGGTGTGTCCACCACAGCTAGGAGGACGAGGAGGAGCCCATGGAGGGCATGGCCAGGGTCTAGGTGGAGGCCGTGGTGGGCGTGGTGGTGATGCACATGCGATGGAAGAGGATGGTGATTTTGCTTTGCATTACAATGACCATTATCGTCATCCACGCAATGAAGATGATCGATTGGGCAAGCTCAAGTTTTCCATGCCCAAGTTTGTAGGTGGGACTGATCCCGAGGAGTATCTCACTTGGGAATTGAAGGTTGACAAAATATTCCGTATGCATCACTATACGGATGAGAGAAAGATACAGTTAGCATCACTTGAGTTTGAAGATTATGCTTTGGATTGGTGGGAACAAATCATTACTCAAAGAGCTGAGAATGGAGAAAACCATGTTGCAACATGGCAAGAGATGAAGCGGGAAATGAGAGCCCGTTTTGTTCCTCGCCATTACAAGCGTGATCTATTTGATAAATTGCAGAATATGAAGCAGGGAGCACATTCTATGGAGGAGTACTACAAGGAGATGGAGCTAGCCATGATTCGAGCCAAGGTTCAAGAACAAGAAGAGCAAACCATGGCACGCTTCCTCTCAGGTTTGAACCATCAAGTCAAAAGAATTGTCAATTTTCAGCCTTATAACAATCTTTTATAAGTTAGTGCATCAAGCTACAAAGGCAAAACGACAATTGCAAGAGGATGCTAAGTTTGCAAGATCAACGTCCTTTGCTGCCCGTACACCGTCCAGCGGAGGAAGATATGGTTCCAAATCACAAATAAGCCAAAGAACAGCTCCAAGTGGTGGATCAAGCTTTCGCCCATCATCTAGCAAGAAGGAAGAAGCCACTCCAAGTGCAAGGAAGCCATCAAATCCAGCAGCTAGTGGTTCCTCTTCTGTGGGTTCTACAACGAAGAGTAGCGGCATACAATGCTTCAAATGCCTTGGTCGTGGTCATATGCAAAAGGATTGCCCAAATAACAAGACGATGTTGATATTAGAGAATGGGGAATATGATTCTGCAAGTGAAGAAGAGAATGATCACCATGCTGATTTGGGGACATATGATGATGCACATGAGGAGGAGCAAGACATAGAGTATTGTGGTCCCAGTGTTGGTCCTATACTTGTGTGCGCGCCGACAGTGTTGAGTGTGCAACCAAAACCTTCCCATGAACAGCGCTGCAATTTATTCCATACAAGAGCTCAAGTTAGCAAGGATGGCAAATTTTGTAAGTTAATCATTGATGGTGGGATTTGTCATAATTTGGCTAGCAAGGAGCTTTGCAATAAACTTGATTTGAAGTACAAGAAACATCCACATCCATATCAGATCCAATGGTTGCATGAGAGAGGTTCATGAGTGTGGGATACACCGTGGATGTTGAATTTGAAATTGGCACTTATCGTGATACGGTAGAGTGTGATGTGGTGCCTATGGATGTATGTCACTTGCTACTAGGAAGGCCATGGCAATATGATCGTGCTGTGCTTCATGACGGAAGAACTAATCAATATAAGTTTTGGTGGAACAACAAACAAGTGGTGCTGCGACCGTTGACTCCTTCTCAAATTGTAAATGATAATGTACAAAAAAATTGAAGTGCAAGTTGAGAGTGAGAAAGGGAGAGAACAAAAGAGTGTGATTCCACAAAAGGTGAGCGAGAGCCACAAACCAAACCCGAGAGGTAAAAATAAGAGTGAGGGAGAGAAAAACTTAGTCATGATAGCCACCAAATCTGATCTAAGAGAGATGAAAGATGATCCCGCTTTGATGCACCTTTTATTGCTGTACAAGGATGCATTGCTTTCTACTAACGATTTAACATCTCTTTCTAGTGTTGTTTCTCAAGTTTTGTAGGCTTTTGACGACGTGTTTCCGGAGGAGGTGCCCGCTGGTCTACCACCTATTCAAGGTATTGAGCATCAAATTGACTTAGTCCCGGGAGCCCCTCTTCCCAATCGGCCGCCGTACCACACAAATCCAGAAGAAACAAAGGAAATTCAGCGCCAAGTGCAAGCACTTTTGGACAAGGGGTACATACGCGAGAGTCTTAGTCCTTGTGTCGTTCCTGTTATTCTTGTTCCTAAGAAAGATGGTACTCGGAGAATGTGCATAGACTGTAGAGCTATTAACAACATAACTGTTCGCTATCGTCATCCTATTCCTAGGTTAGAAGATATGCTTGATGAGTTAAGTGGTTCTACTATCTTTTCTAACATTGACTTGCGAAGTGGCTACCATCAAATAAGAATGAAACATGGTGATGAATGGAAAACTACTTTTAAAACGAAATTTGGCTTGTATGAATGGTTAGTGATGCCTTTTGGATTGTCCAATGCTCCTAGTACATTCATGCGCTTAATGAACCATGTTTTGAGACAATTCACTGGAAAATTTGTGGTAGTTTACTTTGATGATATTCTGATATATAGCCGCTGTTTGGATGATCATGTTGAACACATCAAACAAGTACTAGAAGTGCTTAGGAAAGAATGCTTGTATGCCAATCTTGAGAAGTGTACTTTTTGCACTAGTAAGGTTGTGTTTCTAGGCTATGTTGTTTCAGCTCATGGCATTGAAGTGGATGAATCTAAAATTGAAGCTATTAGAAATTGGCCAATTCATGTGAATGTTAGTCAAATTCGTAGCTTCCATGGGCTTGCTAGTTTCTATCGGCGATTTGTGAAAGATTTTAGTACCATTGCTGCCCCATTAAATGAATTAACTAAAAAAGGAGTGATTTTTGACTGGGGAGAAAAACAAGACAAAGCTTTTGCTGAATTGAAGAAATGTTTGACTGAAGCACCATTGCTTGCTTTACCTGATTTCACAAAAACTTTTGAGATTGAATGTGATGCTAGTGGAATAGGTATTGGTGGTGTTTTGATGCAAGAAAAAAAACATGTTGCATATTTCAGTGAGAAATTTCATGGTGCACAATTGAATTATCCTGTTTATGATAAAGAACTATATGCTCTTGTGCGTGTGTTGGAAACTTGGCAACATTATCTTTGGCCTAAGGAATTCATAATACATTCTAATCATGAATCTTTGAAATACTTAAAGGGCCAAGCAAAATTGAATCGTAGACATGCTAAGTGGGTAGAATTCATTGAGACCTTTCCATACATTGTCAAATATAAGAAAGACAAAGAGAATGTGGTAGCTGATGCATTGTCTAGAAAACATGTGCTTTTAACTCAGTTGGAGGTAAAGGTACCAGGGTTGGAAAGTTTAAAAGATTTATATGCTTCCGATCATGAATTTGCAGCACCATATTCTAATTGCAAAGATGGGAAAGGGTGGGATCAGTTTCACATTCATGATGGTTTTCTCTTTCGCATGAATAAGTTATGTGTTCCGGATTCCTCTGTGCGTTTGTTATTGTTGCAGGAATCTCATGCAGGAGGATTGATGGGGCATTTTGGGAGGGAGAAGACTTACATGATATTGGCTGATCACTTCTTTTGGCCAAAGATGAGGCGAGACGTCGAGAGGTTTGTTCAAGATGCATCACATGCCATAAGGCGAAGTCAAAACTCAATCCACATGGTTTGTATACTCCACTTCCTGTTCCTAGTGCTCCTTGGGAAGATATTAGCATGGATTTTGTGTTAGGACTGCCTAAGACCAAGAGGGGGAGGGATTCAGTCTTTGTTGTTGTGGATCGGTTCTCTAAAATGGCACATTTTATTCCCTGTCATAAGAGCGACGATGCGTCACATGTAGCTGACTTGTTTTTTAGGGAGATTGTGAGATTGCATGGAACCATTGTTTCAGATCGCGACGTCAAGTCCATGAGCTACTTTTGGAAGACTTTGTGGGCCAAGCTTGGGACAAAGTTGTTGTTTTCAACGACTTGTCACCCACAAACAGATGGGCAAACAGAGGTGGTGAACCGCACACTTTCAACGCTGTTACGTACCATGATAAAGAAGAACTTGAAAGAGTGGGAAGATTGTCTACCACATGTGGAGTTTGCATATAACAGAGCGGTACATTCTACAACTCAATTGAGTCCATTCGAGGTGGTGTACGGATTCAAACCAATTATGCCTCTCGATTTACTTCCACTTCCACTACAAGAACGTGCAAATATGGAGGGTTCTAAACGTGCTGATTTTGTGAAAAAGCTCCATGCCACAACTAAAGAGGTAATTGAAAAGAAGGTACGTGCTTATGCTTCCAAAGCTAACAAATCTAGAAAGAAGATGCTTTTTGAACCAGGTGATTTAGTGTGGGTACACCTTCGTAAAGATCGCTTTCCGCAGAAGCGTAGATCCAAATTGATGCCCCGTGGTGATGGACCTTTTAAAGTTCTTGCCAAGATCAATGACAATGCATACAAGATTGAGCTTCCCGGTGATGACTATGGGGTAAGTTCTACATTTAATGTTGCTGATTTATCACCCTTCTTTGGACAAGATTGTACAGAGTCGAGGTCGACTCCTTTTCAAGAGGGGGAGGATGATGAGGACATCGATAGTAATGCCAAAGCTAGTAATGAGACTTCAATAACAGGACCAATAACAAGAGCTCGAGCCAAGAAACTACAATCTCAGGTGAACCTGCTCCTTAATGAATATGTTATTAATTTTAATGAGAATTTTATACCACCTAAAAACAATATTTTACTTGTGCTCAGGTTTGAAGAGTCAGCGATGGATGGAGATCAAGGATATGTGGCCGTCATCCAAGGAAGCACAAGTCCACGGCATGAACAATGATCGGTCCATGAATAGTGCCACGCATGAACAGTATGCGCTACAGTATCCAGCCCATGAACAGTTCCGCGCTACAGTACCGGTCCGTGAACAGTACCGCGCTACAGTACCAGTCCCGTGAATAGTGCCGCGCTACAGTAGCTTTCGCGTGAATAGTACCATATGGAAAATTTAGTGTTGAATAGCCTTAGGCTGAGACTATATATTGAGGGGTAGACCCCCATTGTAGAGGGAAACCACTTTTGATAATAGATTATACTCTTGTTCTTTCTGTTGGCCGAACCAACTTGAGGGAATTGGGAGTTCGCTGAAATCAAGATCGTCCAACCTTTCCGCTGGGAATTGGGAGCGCGATAGAACTTCACCGGTGGTCGTGAAGTTCAACACGTGTGATTGGGCGAATTATAGAGTGCTAACCCTTGCATTGGCAACAGGAGATCACTACGGTTCGTCGACTCATCGTGAGTATCCAGATCCTACGTCGAGAAGATCGGGCGACCCCGTATCAAAAACTCCTATCGATATTTTCCACTGCGCGGAATCAGCAAGGTGTCTTAGCATTCCATCCTTCTTGCGCTTCTCCGAGTGCCAACGCAGCAGTTTTGCCTCCTTTGGATTTGCAAAAAAACCTTTTCAAACGGGGAATTATAGGAAAATACCATGCCACCTTAGCAGGAGGTCCTTTCTTCGCCTCTGTTCCATCGCCATGATCTGATTGATTGTTACGTTTGTATCGGGATGCGTTGCACACCGGACATACATGCATGTTTGCATACTCTTTACGGTAGAGGATACAGCCGTTCGGACATGCATGTATTCTTTCTACTTCCATTCCCAATGGACAAAGACCTAACAGCGCCGTGAAACTCTTGTCGGACCAACCGTTGCTTGCCTTCAATTTCAACAGTTCAAGCACGGCCGACAACCTCGTGTACTTGCAGCACGTGAACAAAGGTTTCTCCGAGTCCTCCATCAAGCCCCGGAATTTAACATACTCTCTCTCATCATAGTTCTCTTCTACATCGCGAAGCATCTGATCCAGATTATCATCGTGCAACCTTTCCGAATCCGAAGCACAATCGACATCATCCGGCGGCATGTCGACATTCACTTCACCGGCGATGTCATCCGGCAGCATATCATTCACTTCACCGGCGATGTCATCCAGCAACATATGATCATTCACTTCGCCATGACTGGTCCGACACGTATAACCCTTTTTGAAACCCCTCCGAATCAAGTGCGCTTCAATTTGCCCTCGGTTCTTAAACATCTTTAAATTCTCGCAGTCAGTGCATGGACAGTACATATATTCCACCCCCTTATTCAACATATCCTCCTCGGCATCTCTTGTAAAAGCAGACACGCCATTAATGTATTCTTCACTCACACGGCTCGCGGCATACATCCAGCTTCGGTCCTACGTTACGTACATATATAACAACTTAGTATTAAAAATTAAATTAACTAATTATTACTACATATATACCGGCCACATGTATTGTATTGAGGCTTAATTTGCTAGCTCAATTCATATTATAAACACAACAGCTATTATATAACCAACAATTTTGCAAACCATCTTCAATTAATAACACTCACCAATTACTTAGATCTAAATTGTAATGCATGCAAAGAAAAAATAAATTTCGTTACTAACCATATCTAGAGCAACCAGGAAAGTATGAATCTTCATAGCTAAATCTCTACTTCCTCCCACCAAATTAACTGGCCTGAAATCGCCTAGCTTGCCTCCTGTGCGAAAGAGTGCGCAGCAGCGGCTAGATCTGGATCGAAATGAAGACAGCTGCGGTCTGAGCAGCGCAATAAATGCCTACTGCCATTATCATAGATGGTTTTTAATTAAAAACCGTCTGTGAATTATCACAGATGGTTTTTTATTAAAAACCGTCTGTGATAACTGTGAATTATCACAGATGGTTTTTTATTAAAAACCGTCTGTGATAACCAGCTTATCACAGACGGTTTGTTATTAAAAACCGTCTGTGATACTAAAGTATAGTATCACAAACGGTTCATCGGTAAGAACCGTCTGTGATACTCGTTTTCTCCGACGCCACCAACTCAGACGATGTCCAAATTAAAACCGTCTGTGTTAGTGTCAGTCACAAACGGTTTTGTCAAACCATCTGTGATTGGCCGTCTAGTATTAGGCTTTCTGTAGTAGTGGTTGGTACCGCAAACTGAGCATAATAGAGCTAACTTCGTTCAAATCCTACCACAAATTCTGTAAACAGAACAAATAAAATCAGGTCTACAAAAACTCAAGAGGGAAGACGTATGCAGCCATGACCAAGAAATTGTGAGCACACACGGAGAAAAAATAAAGAGAGGGGGGAGAGAGAGAGAGAGAGAGAGAGAGAGAGAGAGAGAGGAGATGATTAGGCTCAGGCGGTGGTCGGCCTGACCTGCACGGATGGAAGCTGCCGGCGTCGGAATTGACTGGCACCGTAGCTCAGCATGCCAAGTTGTGGGAGAGGAGGGTATAGTTTATAAATTTTAGCTATGATTTATTAGTCTAGTTAGCATGGTGGTCTGTGTACCTACGTGGGTATTATTTTTAGAGCATATTTAATTGGTTTAGTGGTACATATGTGATGACAATAAAGAAACTACATCTAAAAAATAAAGAGTTCCAAACCACATGAAATAATTAAAATTTTAGAATTTTAGAGCGTTACCAATTCAATTTAATTTTCATATTGTATAATTGATTTTATTTATGATATTAATGCATAGTAGTATATGTTAAAACAAAGGATATAGATTATATTTTTGTAGAAAATACTTATTCTTTATAATTTTTAATCGGCATCTTCAATAATAGAGACAATAGTTATATCCATATTAATACAATTAAAAAATATATAAATTATAATGGATATTATAGGCAAGTTTGTGCCTGTGCATAGATCGCTTAAGTTCATTTCTACCTCTAACATCTCACGTCTTAATTTTATATAAGAGTTCCTCAACTATACATGCATACATATCACAGTATAAATCAATTTCATGCGCACTTTCATAGATAAAGAAAAATTATTGGTTATGATTTGCTAATCATAAGAAGGTCCACCTAATTAAGAGTTAGATACTTTGTTTTAGAATTTCTAGCTATTATTCTTATTTATAGGTCACATCCATCGGTTATGGATTGCTACACATAATTAGGGTACACCAACTTAAAAGCAAGATGTTTCTTTTTATTTTTGATAGAATTTCTATGATTTTTCTCTTTTCATTCAGCTAATGTAATCAACCATCCTATGCTTTTATTGTATGATAGATAACACTCAACGGTTGATATAGTTCAACTTGAATTAGAATCTACCACATCGATAGAGATTCTAAGAAAAAATCAAAGTTGTGAAATACATTGTTGATAAGTGTGCATGTAGAATAGATCTTGTCTTTTTATTTCTCCTTTTTTCTTGTTGAGTGCCATTTTTTATTTTTTTTATGCATAGGTTTTACTCATTTATTTTGCACGTCAATATCTTTCTTTTCCTCTCGTATGTGAATTTTAATGCGGGTCATCTAAGATTCTTTTTATTTATTGGGTTCATCTAGAATCTATAATGGATAGTCTTGTCTTATAATATTTCTTGTTTCATATATGACATGCACTAATGATCATTTATTGACTATAATAAGGGTCCACTAAATCGAGGAATGAATGTTTTTCTCTTTTTTTGATTATTTATAGCTTATTTCTACTTTTTAGTAAATGTAAAACTCATGTGATCGACTTTTAGTATATAATAGATATATTCTGTTCTTTGGGGATTTACTTTGGAATTCATATGAAAATCAAATAGCCAATTTTTGTTTCCTTCCACAAATTTTAGTTATCCTGGATTATATTTGATATGGACTCTTTTTTTAATTTGCCATTTTATTATTCTTAGATAAGATTTCTACATGCACACTCACCAATAATATGTGTTTCACAACTTTGATTTTTTTTCCCTAGAGTCGCCATCGATGTTTACATGCTGGAGATCAATCAAGATCGGCTTCTTTTTATTAAGGTAAACATGCATGCATGCAGATAGAAATCTCCACGTGCATGCGGCTTCTCTAATTCCTTGCTTGTTGATTTTCTCTTACATATGCATATATGTTGGACCTTTGATCATGCATAAAGATGAAAAATATCATTTAGTTTCGATCTTCGTTGCATCTATGTGTATAAGAGTTGGATTCATTTGCGTACATGGCTCGACGGTAGGAAACTTCGCATGGTATTTGTCTGCTTAGGCTATGAATCATGTCTCGTATGTCGATACGGATCCGACGCCAGTGAGAGTGGGTCTGTGGAGGAGGCGAGCGGAGACATGTCAGGTGACTATGGCACGGTGAGGGGTTAGGCGACGCTTGCCATTGCGTAGGGTGGTGGTCGTGGTTGAGTTTGAACTGTACTTATATGAGCTCTTTCTTTTAATCTGAGCAGTTATAACTTGGGTTCACCAAATTAAGAGCTCTCCATACATCTAGACAATTGTCTACATAACCCCGCTCAAACTACGTATATTTCCCTTGGATGGTGTGAAGACAACATGCTGTGCATAAGACACGTACGTCCTCTCTCTTTGATCTCAACCTTTGCTAAGATCTAATGTGGTAGCATTTTTAGATATGACAAAGGTCGAGGGTTGTCATGGATCTCTGCGACATTCCTCCTGTTCCAGGGAAACACCGCATCTAAGAGAAGAACGATGAGGAGGCTACAATAGTCCTTATTGACGATCTGGTGACCGGCGTTGAGGAGCCAAAATCTTTGACCATGGGTTACATGTTCACGGACGGTACGATTGCTAACGTCTCTCTCTCTCTCTCTTTCTCTTTCTCTCTCTCTCTCTCTCTCTCTCTCTCTCTCTCTCTCCCTCTCCCTCCCTCCCTCCCTCCCTCCCTCCCGTTTGATTCATGTCGCACTAACCGATTAGCGATTGCTGCTTGGCAGCTGAATGTTAATCTGCTGATGCGATTATTTAGGCTTCAGAATCAAGCCTGGGAGGTACACGACCATCGAGGACGCCTTCGCCCAGCTCATGATGGGGGCACGGAATGCCAGGATACTTATCCTCAATGCAATGAAGCTGGTAAAGGCAAAATTCCCGTGTATATATCCCTAGCTAATCCCTAATGCCTCCCCACTAATCCAATCTCTTCCTTTCTTCGAACAAAAGACTAACGAAAGATCTTCCTTCATAATTAGGATCTACTATATTTATGGGCTGAATTTAATTATACTTATATGAAAATTTTCTTTTAATATGAACTGGTATAACTTAAGTCTACTAAATTAAAGGCTCGATATTTTATTTTTTGTGAGAATTTCTAGCATATTTCTCTTTTTCTTAGTAACTCTAAAAGGCATGTCATCAACTTTTAGTAATAAACTAGCATGGTGGCCCGCGCACCTGCGCGAGCATCATTCTTAGAGCATATTTAATTAGTTTAGCGGTACATATGTGATGATAATGTAGGAACTATATCTAAAAAATAAAGAACATATATTATATTTTTGAGAGAAAATACTTGTTCTTTATCATTTGTAATCAACATCTTCAATAATAGAGACAATAGTTGTATCCATATTAATACAATTAAAAGAATACAAATTATAATGGATATTATAGGCAAGTTTATTTCTGTGAGTGGATTGCTTGAGTACAATTCTATCTCTAGCATCTCATGTCTTAATTTGTGACTCAGTCACGGCTCTCTTCAACCACGACTTTGACTTCGACTTCGGCTATGGCCCCTTGACCACGGCCCCATTTGACTACGGCACCAACTTCGATGACCAATTTAGGAGACCAAAATCACCAAATAGCACGATAGACTCTGAGCAAAGAGCAGGAGAAGGTAGAGAGGCTCACTGAGCGAGCGACCGCTGGGCGACGGCAGCAGGGGGAGAGTCACGTGGGCGGGCGTACTAAGAGGAAGGCTCCGCCATCGCTGAGTGCCCTCCTCTCTGATCCACCGGGCGCTGTTGCCAAGTGCCATTCTCTCTGATCTACCGGCCGCTGTCGCCGAGCATCGTGTCATTGGTTGGAGGGGCGATAGGAGATGGAATTGGTGGCAACGCCCTGGGGAAAGTTGGGGGACTACGACCAGACGCTGGCGCGCGGGGAAAGAATTGGTGGCGGCGCCGAGGAGGAGGAAGAGGCATGACACAAGGGTTCGGGGGAGAAGGAGGTAGCGGTTGCGGGAGGTGGAGGTGGGGAGGCGGCGGTGGGCAGATGGGGAGAGAAGGCGGCGGGCAAATGCGTTGGGGAGGCGGCGACGAGGGGATGCGATGCTGCTAGGGGAAGTTGGGGGACTACGACCAGACGCTGGCGTACGGGGAAGGAATTGGTGGCGGCGTTGAGAAGGAGGAGGCGCGGCACGAGGGTTTGGGGGAGAGAAGGAGGCAGCGGTTGCGAGAGGTAGAGTGGTTGCGGGAAGTGGAGGATGCGGGGGAAGAGAAAAGGAGGAGCGTGGCCCACGCGTCGGCCTGACCTTTTCTATGAGGAGCGGAAGAACTACCTACGTGTGGATCTGGATAGTTGATCTTTGATCTTATTTTATCTAGACATCCACTAATGATCATTTACTGACCATAATAAGGGTCCACTAAATAGAGGAATTAATATTTTTCTTTTTTTATTTCTAGCTTATTTCTTCTTTGTAGCAGATGTAAAACTCATGTAATCGACTTTTAGTATATAATAGATATATTTTCTTTTTTGGGATTTATTTTGGAATTCGTATAGAAATCAAATAGCTAGTTTTTGTTTTTTTCCCCGAAGTTTAGTTATTTTGGATTCTACTTGACGTGGGCTCTTTTTTAATTTGCTAGTTTTATATTCTTAGACTAGATTTATTCTACATGCACACTTACTAACAATGTGTGTTTCACAACTTTGATTTTTCCAGATCGCCATCAATGTTTACATGCAGGAGATCAATCAAGATCGGCTTCTCCTTTTTATTCAAGTAAACATGCATATATGCTAATAGAAATCTCCACGTGCATGTGGTTTCCCTAATTCCTTACTTGTTGATTTCGTCTTACATATGCACATATGTTGGACCTTTGATCATGCATAAAGATGAAAATAGCACTTAGCTTCGATCTTTGTTGCATCTATACGCATATGAGTTGGATTCATTCGCGTGCATGGCTCAACGGCAAGAAGCTTCACGCGGTCTTCGTCTGCTTAGGCTATGGATCACGTCTTGTATGTCGATACGGGTCTAGCACTGGCGAAGGTGGGTCGGGGGGACCCAAGACGCGTCGGGTGACTCTGGCATACTACGTGGGCCTTTTGTCTTAATTTATCATTTATTTTCACTGTAAGTACTCTCTTTTTGTGAACTATTTAGCCGGTTGCACCATTTATGTAAAAACTTAGTGACGTAGATCTATGTTAAACTGCTTAATATTATATGCTACTCTATTACTTGACATAGACCAAATACTTGACATCTATCCCGCATGTCGAACTCAACTAATCCCCTTGAACGCTGGGATAATTGACAAGTAATAAATTAACAATGCTTCTCAAATTTAGCACAATTGAGTTCACTCTCCCATGCATCCAGTAACATATCAGCCAGGTACTCGATATCATCTGACGACAGAAGATGGATCATGTCGTTATCATTGTTGCCGGTGCAGTAGCAGTTCTTCTACGCATCCTCACCGCCGTTGCCGATGCTCACCTTGCTCTCAGAACGGAGTTTTGCTCATGGGTTGTGGTTGACTGGGTGCCTGCAGCAATGGCGTCCCCGCCGTCTCCGCCATGTTGCTGGCACGCGAGCACCGGGAACCCTGCCAAGATAGGAGGCGTGGCGGTGGCTATACTGATCGGTTCCTTCTCTCTGGTAACGGGTTTTAGCTCGAAGGTCTCGGTTGGAAGGACGTCACCCTCAGTGCAGCCGTCACCGGCATTAATATTTCGGCGCCGCTTCCTGATGCGATTTATATTCTTTATCTAGGGTCAAGCGGCGCTTGACGTTACACAGTGGTGATCACAGTTAATCTAAACTGTTATAATTTGTGCACCAAATTAAGAGCTAGATGTTTTGTTTTTTGTGAGAATTTCTAACATATTTCTCTTTTTTCTTAGTAACTCTAAAAGATGTGTTATCGACTTTTAGTAATAAATAGATAGATAAATAGTGATTAGAGAAACTAAAGATCCAAAGCGCCCAAAAAAAAAAAGAGCACAGCCTTAAAGCTTTATCCGACTGCTGGTTTGCTAGCTTCGGTTTCTTGTAATGCGCCGCGCGGAGGAGGCAAACAGCGTGGGGGTCGGGGTTAGATGGATCGTATGCGTCGCAAACAACCATATGTGTCAGCTAGCATCTAACAAACATAAGCCACCCTCAATTTTCATCCAAAGTCCGTGAAGAACAGGATGACATGGTTGCACGAAGAAAGAGAGAAATAGCGTTGATCGTAGTTAGCGGGATTACCTGTCTAGTATTATAGGTTAACCGTCTACGGCAGAGCAGGAGAGTGTCACACGAACGTTCCCTTCGATTCAACTCTCATCTCAGTTTCCTTCACTCACAGTGCATACCCATCTCATGTAGCATTCATCAGTTTGCCCTCAACAGTTGCGTGGATCCGAATCCTCCTAACCGCGTAGTACCGCAAAGGTGAATTTTCTCTACTACTACTTCAGAAGACGCCCCCCCCCCCCCCCCCCCCCCTCCACCGCATAGCTTCGTTAATGACGGCCGGCGCATACGACATGCAAGCACCAAGCACTCCAAGAACATCGTTCTTCTCTCTGTGTGGTGTGTGTACTATGAGAAAAGAGGAGCAGAATGCGACAGCTATGACGCCATGCACGACCGCTTTTTTCCCTCTGTGCTGCACAATAACCAGTACGGGCTCGCGTATCTCTCTCCCTGTCATCCATCGATCGATCGTCTGGTACATGTTTTTTTTGATTGACAGATGGACGGATCGCACGGTTTGGCCCTATGCCCATGGTGTGTGTTTGGGTCGTGGATGGAGATTGTATCGTATATCCTGACTGAGTGGATGCAGGCTGAGTGGAATCGTATTTCAGAAAAAGAAGATGTTTGGTGAGGTTGCATGAGCGGATAAAAAAACTGAGATGTTGTTTGGTTGCCTGTATGAGCGGATGCAGTTTACCAAACCTGAGAGGCTGACACGTGGGACCGCATAAGATATACTGCATCAACCCATCCAGGATGGCCAGTGAAGCTCATTTTGAGCGTATCCACCCATCCAGGATGAGGGCGTATTTTTACATCCGCTCATGCAGGCTGCATCCACTCATACAGGCAACCAAACAGGCTCTTTCTCAGATTACACGGATCCACCCAGCTAGGACGAAGGAGATTTAGGCAACCAAACACACCCATGGGGAAGCCAGTGGAATGGTTGACGTAACCCGTAGTTTTTTAGGTACAAGGAAAAAGCATGTATCTCACACACAATGCTCACACGTACGGACACAAGCACAAGTGTGCTCTTCAAAGTACACTCGAAAATTCAACGTACATAACGACAAAAAAACTATTGGCGAGCGTGCGGATCGTCGAAGTCGAAACCGGGCGGGCTGACCAACCGAGCAACGCTGAGTGCTCGATGTAACCCGTAGTTTTGACGGACCTGGTTAGTGCCGGGAAAGGGGGAAGGAAACGGCATTGTCGCACGGTTAGAGCAACTCCAGCATGACCCCTACTTGAGCCCTCAAACATCATATTTGAGGGTTTGAGGCAAAAATAGAGGTCTAGCAGGGCCCCTACTAGAGCCCTCAAATTTGAAGAGCCCCTCAAATCCCCCCTTCAGCCCTCATTCCTCGGGGCTCTAGACCAAGCCCTCAAATTTCTGTTGGAGTCGCGCCTTCCCCTCCCGAGCGCCTCTTTCCCCGCCGCCTCTTTCCCCATCGCCTCCCTCCCCGCCGCCTCCTCCGCTTCCCCGCCCCCCCCCCCCCCCGCCTCCCTCGCCGCCGCTTCCGCTCACCCCCGCGCGCCTCTTTCCCCGCCGCCTCCCTCCCCGCCCGCCTCCTCCGCTTCCCCGCCCGCCCGCCTCCCTCGCCGACGCCTCGCCCGTCGCCGCCAAAATCCGCCGGTTCCGCTCACCCCCGCCTCGCCCGCCTCCCTCGCCGCCGCTTCCGCTCACCCCCGCGCGCCTCTTTCCCCGCCGCCTCCCTCCCCGCCCGCCTCCTCCGCTTCCCCGCCCGCCCGCCTCCCTCGCCGAGGGCGCGCGCGGGGGAGGAGGGGCGTGGCGGAGGAGGCGGGAGATGCGGCGGCGGTGGCGCGCGAGGGGGAGCGGCGGTACATCGGCGGAGGAGCGGGAGGGCGGCGGCCCCCGGAACGGAGCGGCGGCTGGGAGGTCAACGGAGAAGGAGTAGTCGATGTGGTCCTCGTCGGGGAGCGGCGCACCCGGGGGAAGCAACTTGCGTAGCGCGCGACCACGCCGTCTCCGCCGGCGCCGATGGAGGAGATGAGGAGGCACGGGTGGAGGAGAGGAGGAGGCGCGGCGGCTGAGAGGAGAGGAGGAGCGCACGGGTGGAGGAGAGGGGTAGAGAAATTTGAGAATGACGAGTGGGTCCTACATATCATTTTCAGTTGGATTAAATTTGAGAGCCCTGATTTGAGAGCTTCTGCTGGAATTCAACTCAAAAAACAGGGCCCTCAAAAGTAGGGGAAGCCCTCAAATCAAAAGTAGGGGCTCTGATTTGAGGGCTCCTGCTGGAGTTGCTCTTAGTAGTAGCCATCGGTGAGATGAACAGTAGTGATGTTTCGGCTAACTTCCGCAGCTCCAAAAGCCAAGGTACGGACGAGCTGCGAAGATGCCTCCGCACCGTCGGCTATTTATAAGAAAGAGTATAGAGTAATAAAAACTCGCATACAGTTTTAATTAATATAAATAAAGTCGTTATAGTACTATAAATAACTTATAAGTCCTATTTTAAAAAGTCACTCCGTTTAAAAATTAGTTACTGAAAAAACCAAAATACAATTTAAAAACTGAAAAAAAAACCCTGCACAGAGCAGGCACCGCACCACTGCACCTGTCCTCTTTTTGTAACCACCGAATCCACAGCATGGACAGCGCAAAACAAAACATCCCCCCTCCACTCCAGTACTCCACAACGCTCCCAAGTCTCGCTATATAAATACACCCTTACACTTCTCTACCCTGCTCCTAGTCTCCTACGGCACCCTCAGCTTGGCATTAGCATTCCGCAGCCATGAAGGTACAGCACCCTCCAGGCTGATGATCGCCAAATGCCATGCATCTCTGTCTTCGTCTCTGGTTCTTCTGATCTATGATTACCGTCTTTTGATGCATTCTTGTGTGTGCAGAAGTCGAGGGCGAGGCGGCGGCGGATCCCGGCGTTCGGGGAGTGGAACGATGACCACGGCGGCTACGGATACGGCGACGGCGACTGGCCGGTCACCCAGTACTTCGAGTCCGCCACCGCCATGCAGGCCGGGCTGGTCGTGGCCTTGCCACCCTCGCCAAAGCCAGTCAAGAAGGTGACTAATGCCTGATGTTACATGCCATTCGTAAGATTTGTCTTGTGTGTAGATTATATTACAACATACAGTGCAGAAATTGTTTGAACAAAGTAGGGCAAAAGTTCGTCTTTGGAGTTCCCTTACTAATTCATCATTGCTTAATTAGCACTTGCTGAAAAATGGGGTACGTTTAGCATGAGAGTGGATTCAACACTACCAGATAGGCATGTGGTAAAATATGGAGCACAAATGTACCTAGACTTGCAAAATGGTATTTACTTATACGCATTTTCTTTTACAAATAGGAACCAGTGTTATGTAAACTTCCCCAAAAAATGATCTATGCTTGTACGTATTTTTTCTCCAAAAAACATGGTAGTATACACGAGTCTTTCTTCTTCTGTGTTCTATGGCCCAAGAAAATACCAGCGGTAAATATTGGGATTTGTTTCTATGCTTGGTTAGGTGGTGGAGTGGAGTGACAGTGGTACGCCGGACGTGGAGCTGGGGAAGCAGCAGCACAAGGTGGTGGTGGGGCTCGGAGAGCAGCAGGGGAAGCAGAGCAGGGTGGCCGACGCGGGGGCCCACGCCGCCGCGAACTACCAGGCGCGCAGGGTGGTCAAAGCCGTGGACGAGGACCTCTACGAGGTCGCACCCGACATGCTCTGCCACAAGCCAAGGGTGCTGCTATTTCTCACTCATCTCTCCCTAAACTTTCTTACTACCGTGTGCATTGATATGTGCTCATTTCCGTGTCCACACTGACTGATCTGTGGGACCTAGAATTGGCTGAATTTAGTGGGACTGATCGGTGAATCCAGTGGTCTCTTGGGAAGTCTACGATGTATGTGTTATGTCCATTTGAAAGAACTAGTAAAACCATCTTATGCAAGAGAGAGGGTAAGATTGCAGAAATTATACTGTTGTACAGAAACCTAGAAAATAATATGAGTCTTTTCCGTTTATAATTTATGGTCTATATTTTAAGTTTTTTCTTGAACAAATAAACAAATGAGATAGTTTTTTATCGCTGTTTTAAAATAATTTATTAGAATAAAATTTTTGAAACAGCTTAAGGCCCTGATCAATATGGCTTCAGTTTATTTTTGCACTATTCATAAATTTCGTCTTTTTCTGAACTTTTGGCTTTTTTGAGTTTTTTTTACCGGCTCTTTTTTTCCTCGTATTTGTTTACATTATACGTGATGGGCTAATATGTTTTTTCTATTTTTAATTTTTTTAAAATTTAATTATGGTAAATAAGCATCTGTCAGCTACAGTGCTTTTTTCAGCCAGCTACAGTATTTTCAGCCATAAGCCATGAGGCTTTCAGCCGAACCGAATCACCACCTAATTGATATTTAGTTTGTTGAGCTAAAAACTGTAAGCAGCACCGAAAACAACCCACCTAATAACATATAAGTGTTTATTTACAGTTTAATTAATTAGTATTGGATGTCTAAACCATTGTCTCACTATCTAGCACCTACTGTTAAGAGTTTACTCAATTTTTTTAACCTGCTGCAGAAGAGGCTGACGAGGAGCCTGTGGCTGGGTTGCCTGGGCCTCAACCGCATCGCCTAGGGATCTTGCCTGATCATTAACCTGCGTTGTTTTGCGTGCGCTTGTGAAGAGCAGCAGAAAACCATGGCCAGGATATTGTCATACCATCACATCACACGCCCAGCCCTTTCCATCTATCTACTGTCTGTGTTTTGTGTATTTAACTGGATGGACTACGACGTGATGCGCCGTGTCCGGCAGCGTCATTTCCTCGTGCCAAAGACTACTCCAGTGCTGCTTGAAAATATTGGTTGTGCTCCGACTGTTTTTGCTTAAACTTCTGATTATAGCTTTTAGCTTTCAATTCTTAGTTAAACTTATATTATAACGATCATTAATTATTTTAAGAAAAAAGTTAAAAGAAAATTAAAAAATCGTTATATTGTCATGGACAATACAAATAAGACAAAAATAAATTAAAATTAGAAACCGATGCATTTTAAGTAGCTTCTAACTTAAATAAGTTGGAAGTAAAAAAAGGTAAAGGCGTTTGAAGCGGGGTACCCAATCAACTTTTTTTAAATTTGACCTTAAACTCTGTTTTTATAAATCTCTTGTGGATCTACCATGTGTGATAGCAGGGTGCGGCTTAGGTGCTGGGGGCACCACACTTAGCGCGTGCGGGGGTGCCCCCAGCACCCGCCACGTGTCCCGTAAATCCCAAAACAATTTTAAAAAATTCAAAAAAAATACCTACAAAATCCGAAAGTTTGTAAAAAGTATTTTTTTGTAAGTACTTAAATTTTTTTTGATTTATACTTTTAATTAAAAAGTATTTTTTTAAGTACTTAAAAATACTTTTTAATAAAAGTATTTTTACAAAAAAATACTTTTTACAAATTTTCGGATTTTGTAAGTATTTTTTTTTGAATTTTTTGGAATTGTTTTGGGATTTGCGGGACACGTGGCGGGTGCTGGGGGCACCCCCGCACGCGCTAAGTGCGGTGCCCCCAGCACCTGAGCCGCACCCGTGATAGCATGGTAGTAGGCCTTCCACGTAGTAGTAGATTTGTCGAGATACAGTAGCCCGATAGTATTGTAGTTCTATTGCACGTGGTAGGTTGGCTATAGTGGGTTATTATAGTGTTGTCACATATGAGTGGTCTGTGAGAGAAGCTAAATTTATAAAAACAGATATTTAGATGCTAAATTAGAAAAGGGTTTTGTTAAACCTTATTTGGATATGTTGTTCTTAATTATCATTCAGATTTAGGCTATTGGAAATCCAATGACGAAAGAAAATATTTAGGTGATACCTAGACACTTCCATTAAAAAAAAGTAGGTCTGGGTGATATTTGTACGATGGTTTCTGCTTTTTCGCTGGCTATTTCCGATGTGTTTGCTACTAGTTTCATGGAATTACGGGAGTCGGCCTGGTGAAAAAGTTGGGAGTAGCACTGAAAGGTTGGTGTAACCCTAGCTCTGCCTGATCGAGATGACGTGTCGCTGATTACGTCACGCAATCCTCTTATTACTGTTTTGTTTATTTTTGGCTTGTGACTCTGATTGTGCGCTGATTCTTAAAAGGGAGTCGGACAACTTGCTGACAAATCACATGGCTTATTCTTTTTGCTGCTAAAAATTGCTTTTTAGTTTTTCTATAGTAACTAATTTTTAAATAGAGTGTCTTTTTAAAGTAGGATCTATAACTTAATTATAGTAAACACTGTAATGACTTTATTGATATTGTTTAAAACTGTATAGGAGTTTCTGTTACTCTGCACTCTTACTCATAAATAGTCTAAAAGTTATAAACCGAAACAAAAAAGAACGCCTAAGTCATGTCCTAAAAGTTGCATTGCTTTTCTCGGGCGTGTTTTGCATTTTGCAAGGGTCCGTTTGGTGTGTGCAATCATATATTTGCAATATAATATTTCTCATGCTCGGTTCTTTTCAGCTTCTAAAAACTGCTTTTCGACTTTTCTACAATAACTAGCTTTTAAACGAAATATTTTTTTTAAGATATGGTCTACTAGGTAATTATAGTATATACTTTACTAACTTCATTTATATTGGCAAAAACCGCATGTGAGTTTCTGTTACTCTGTAATCTCTCGTACAAACAGCCCAAAAGTCATAAGCCACAGTCAAAAGCTACAGGCCGCAGCCAAAAAGAACAGGCCCTCAGTTCAAAAGTAAGTGACTGGCTAGGCTTATACCGTTTGGCTTATTCCAGAAGATTTCTAAATTGCACATTTAAAGAAATAAAGTTATGTACATTGAAATTTAAAATATCATTTGAATTATTAAAATTAAAAATTTCATGATTTTGAAATCTAGAACGTTCATTTTTTTTATTTTCATTGCAAAATTCAAAAATAAAAAATATGTAGTTTTATTCTGTATTTTTATTTTGTCAGGTTTTGATATTTAAATTCAAATTACAAATTCCATGATTCATCATTTGAAATCCAAGTTAGTGTAATTTAAATGGTTATTATCTAAAAATATTTTTTAAATTCTGAAAAGTGCGATTTCATCTTTTGTCTATGTAATTTTCATATACTAAAATTATAGTATATGCTAAAATTATAACAACAAAGCTTACATCAATATTCGAAGAGAACCTTTGTTCCACAGTAAGCAGATTCCTGATGTTGGTGCTAATCTGTGTATTATAGCTTGCAGGGCACATTTTAGCTAACGAAGTAATCTTCCAACGTTACAGGAAGATGTCTTATAAATGGATTTATTGCAAACATTTAGTAAACCACATATAGGGATGCAATCAGAGCAGTGACCTGACCTCGCTGGTCATTCTGGTTGGTTTGCAGTAGGGATGGCGATCGGGCTTGGCGGGTACGGGTAGTGCTCGCCCATACTCGTACCCGCGACCCCGATTTATGTCCATGGGTATGCCTGCGAAGGACGACGGGTGAAAAACCTCGCCCATACCCGTCGCCCGCGGGTACCCATCGCCTGTGGGCATACCCGTTTACCCGCAAATTGAGAGTCTCCATCTGAGAGTTGAACTAATGACAGGTACATATAAACAACAGCTGTTGCTAGGAAATATAATAGCTATCAAAAAAGTTTATAACAATCAATAGCAATTAGAGATATGGAAAAGTTTATAACAATTAATAGTAATTAGAGATATTGCTACGACTGCGCCACCTGTCAATCTATATCGCGGGTAAACGGGCGGGGCGGGTACGGGTGGAGCTTACCCATATCCGTACCCGTTTACCTGATGGGTAGAGTGTTCCTCATTTTCATACCTGTGGGTAAAGAAAATATCCCTAGTTTGCAGTGACATTTCTGAGTTAGGATATTAATTCTATTGGGTAACTATTGGTTTAGTTCTGGATAGTACCGGATTTTTTAGATAACTCCGACTAATTTTTTGGATAGCTCTGAATATGATGGATACTCTTTTCTGAATTTGTTTCCATATCTGGTAAACTATCCAGATCTGAATCCGTTATCCAATAGAAAATCTGGATATTCTATTTTATGCTCCGAATAAGATCCGAATTTATTCGGACGAACGGACGGTCGAGAATTACCCGCTCCGTTTGCACCCCCTAACCACACGTGCCCCATATATAATACATTTACTGGTTATAATTATCTTAATACGATCACTGGTCGTGCCAATTTTCCCATTGTATTTAGCAGGCGAACTAGCTGTAAGAGGTGATATAGACCTTGAGAAAATGCTAATAACTAATTTATCAAAATAAAGTTCTTTAGAGGCTTATAGATTACGAGAAAAAATAAGGGGGAGTGTTATGAAATTCCCCATTATATGTTAATTTATATACCCTCTAAACTCTTTCACTCTAAAATTTAGCCAGTAGCATTACAAAATTTTCATGGCAAAATATTATATGTTAGGACAACAATATAGCACGGTGACATGTGATAGCAAGAGAACAACATTTTGGAATGTTTAGTTCACACTTGCAGAAGAAAAGGTCCGGCATCGCCATTCCCTGATGTATGAAATTTCGGGAGTGGCTACTTGAGTGCTGCTTTTTGTTGCCTCTTTTGGTGTTTTTGTAGCAACCTCATTTTTGAGATCAGGGCCAAAAAATTTTCCGCAACCGTCTAGGAGTTTAGTTGCAGACGGAAAAAATATAATTTCTATTCACGAGCATTTAAAAATGATTAGCTTGATTAAAATATGGCCTAGCAGCCAAAACACAACAGCTTTACGAGTGTGTAAGACCAAAATTTAACTTACATTCAGAAGATACAACGAAATTCCATAAGAACTCTTGAGTGTGGTCATGACTCTAGCATGATAGCTGATGTATCCTTCATTCTTTTGTTATCTATTCTTATAAAAATAAGTAAGGTTGAGTACACTAGGTATTCAACAAGTCACATAGGAAGGATATGCAACTAATATACAAGGCGTTCAAAGGAACAGTATGTTGTAATATGACAATAATAGATGCAAATTTGCTAGTAAAAAACTTTGCATTTAGAACAATAAAACTATACTTAATTAACAAAGGGTTTTGTCATCCACAATTTTTATATCAAAATCTTTCAAATTCTACTTATGCCTTATTGCTGAAATCACCCACAAAACACACCTCCACTAACCGGGAGCACGACGTATTCGAATACCATTTATTATACTATACGGAGTTACCCAGCTTTACCCATAAGATATCTTAGACTCATAATGTCAAGCTATAGACACGTAACTTGTTAGCGTATGACTGAGATGAGATAACAAGTTTTTCACTACTCTCTTCTTTCTAGCCTCTACCTGGTAGGCTCGTGACCACCCATTGTCGGCAATCTATTGGCCAAAGAGAAAACCACAGATCGATTTTGGGTGGACCCACCATTGTTAAATATGAAAGATATTGCTTCCATACCACCCCATTGTACGTGGGCCATTCCAACCTCTAGAAAACCAAACCAAACCTATAGATATTCAATCGAATCGAGCAGCTACTAAACTAGGTCTGACAAGTTCAAACTAATGGTTGAGCTATTTCTATGTCTTTTACAAAGTATGAGGTTTTAGTCTTTACTTTTTACAAGTGAGGCAACTAACCACAAACCACAATGCATTACAACACTAAACCACCAATTCATTCCAAAGCCTTCACCTTAGGCTAAGGTCGTGGACTCCAACTATCTAGTGACTTTCCTCATGTCATCCTTAACCCTAGTGCCATTTTAAAATCTATCAGCAAAACACCGAATCATCTTAGTAGTGTAAAATATTATATTGTCTAATCTACTGATAATAATTATTCAATAATTTTATTATTATATATGTTGTCAAGGTGAATATGGTGTTTGACATGGCTTTATCTATATTTGGACTTGCTAATTAACATGTTATTCTAAATTATTGTTTTAAATGAATAATAATGCATAAATAGCAATAATGAAAGTATTGATAATCAATAAATGATGTAGGATCAACATGATCAAGAAACGTGACTTGCCTCTTTATTTAGAGTCTTTGATTATTTTTCTATAGGCTGCAAGTTTACACCATCAACCTTAACTGCTCTAGTAGCTTCTCCGCTGGCCAACCAGTCGAATCTGGATGCTACCACAATAGAATGAATACAAATAAGTTGTTGCTATGTAGAATGCAATCTAGGAACAAAATGCCATAAAATAACCAAAAACACATAAAGAAAATGGGTTTGGTGAATAGGGTTTAAGCGGATGCTTAGTTTGGCTGAACAAAGGTGAAAATGGGTTAGATGGTCTGAGATGGTTGAAATGGGTATAATATGCTAAATGGGTTTCGAGTGAATAGTAACAGGTCAACACGACACATAAGCCAAAATTAAATATAAACAGCAGAAGAAAAACCGAAGTGGTAGAAACCCACTGAGCCTGCCCACAGGCAAACGACAGTAAGACGTGGCCTATACGTTCTGATCCTCACCGAAGTTGAGGCTGTCCTCTGAAAACCGATGAATTGAGCAACATGAGCATATAAAATACTCCATAAGTTACACCAGAAAGTTTAACAGAGTTAATGCATGTATATGGATTGACAAAGTAAGGCATAGTAAGGTTAGTGGAGCATAAAGTGAAATTGAAGTAAATACTGTAAGTAGATTCAAAAGCTAAATTTGGTATAATAGATAGAAACAATATTTTAACAAAATAATATTGTTAGTGCAGGCTCCGACCAAACACTAACCTATCCACAGGTATCCCTCCTAGACTATCTTTTCCAAAAATATCTCACATGGATTCTATCCATCCATAAGCAATTTATAAAACCATTTTGAAAAACAAAGTCTAATCCGTGAAAAACATTGCCCAGCTTGTCCATAACCATGGGCACAGCTATCCAAGATAGATTATACACTCTGCAGAGGTTGTACAGATTTACCCACAAGACATGATCATCCCATATTGCCACCGGATAAACACACTTCCTTTGGTGTGTGGCGAGGAGATCATGACAAGGTCTTTACAATGCAAAGCTTTCAACCTGGCCAAGCCAACACTGAGGTTTCACCACAACTTGAATCCACAAGTTGGAGCCCCCTCTTGAGCCGAATGAGATTTCTCATGGCCTACACCTTGCTCACTTTCAACCTACAGTGAGACTCCGGTTGGGACCTACAAATTAATCAGTCAGGACTGTCCCATACCAACCTTGTGATAGTACGATAGGGCTTTGCAACAGTAATTCACAGACCGGTCCTTAACTGATTTAGGCTCAAACCACATACCCCTCGTGCTTGGCAATCAACATTGTGTCACCAAACAACAATGCATGCCAGCAAGCACCCACCACCTAACCATTTGGAAGTCTAAACAAAGTTTTTATATTTTGTTTGGAAATATTTTATAATCCTTCTTAACTCGCCAAAGTCAATAATACATTCCAAAAGCTTATCATTTTATGTGAAAATGTATCCCAACTTATGATTATTCTAAGCATGGCTAAGCTTTGCTATAAAATGTCCAGTTGATACTAATGTATCAACTAGGTTTTTCTCTATGGTTAGAAGGCATAGAAAGTTCAATGTCAAATTTGGCCATAAACAAAGGATTGGGTATAACTATAATTTAAATCGAATTTAAACTAGATTGAATAAAAGTACACATGCATAATAATTTTAAAAATAACATAAATAATTTAAATTACTAAGAGCAACATGATCAAATGTGTAACTTGTCTTGCTTGAAGTCTTGATGCTGTGAATCGTCGAAATCGAACTCTCTGGATTCGTCGTAATTTACACGCGAAGAACCAAAGCGAATAAATTCAAATAAAATCTAAAAATTAAAAAATATATATTGTGGGATAGATTATGATTTTATATGAATTTAGGAGAAACAATCAATGAATTCGGAGTTCGGACGACGAAGAACGAGTCATCGGAAGATCAGTTGGAAAGGAAATTGCTGGAAAATATCAAATGAAGGAATACTCCTTGAGATATCCTTTTTGGCTGGGTTTCTGGTGTGGTAGAGTGCATCACAAGTGGGGAATGAGGAGAGGAGGTTGTGGTTCAATTTATAGGCTAAGAGGAGGAAGGGAATGGTCAGAATTGATTGCCGAAGTAAAGATCAGAATAAATGAAATGTCAGTTTCAACTTTGCATGCAAGAAACTGAATAATTGATGAGTCTAATGCCAAAAAAATAAGAAGAAATTGATTTGAGATGTTTTTACTGCATGCCATTTAATTTTTGTCGGATGGCTCGGGCTAAAATTCATCAAAGGCGGCGAATCGATGACGAGAAGCGAAAATACAAGATTTTGGGAAAAAAAACTTTATTCCCACCAAATGGCTGCATAAAAATCACATTAAATTGATGGGTAGGTTGCTAGGATGCTGGAACATGATGTGACGCAAACAAAAGTCGAAAAAGATCACCGAAGAAAAGATGGCATGGTGGAGGGAGGAGAGAGCATGGGCGGCTGTGGTTTCTCCAGTGTTTTGCGTAAAGGTAGAGGAGGTGCTGGGGGTTGGCATGAGAATGGAATACAGGTGGTGCTTCTATTCATATGGCAAGAACAAGAGGAATGAGTTAATTTGGTTGAGTTATGTGCAATGTCGGTTTTCAATGCTTGAATGCAAGAAATTGAAAAACTAAAATTTTAATGATTAAAACTGAAATGGAATTGATGTTTGGCAATGAATAGAGGTGTTCTTGTTGCATGCCAATTAATTTGGTAAGAGGGAATTGATTTTGCTTGCATGCATGCATGGTTCACGGTGGCTTTAGCTGAAGAACAGAGTGTTTGTTGGTCTGAAGCGTGGAGATGAATAGCAAAGGTAGGAAGAAGAAATATTAAGCTAAATGAGAATAGTCCAAATGCTTGCAAAGAATCTATGGCACTAGATGTGGTGAGAACTTTGGAGTTAAGTGTGCTTGAACAAAAGAGGACTTTGGCTTGGGAGGGAAATCTCATTATTTTTAGAAAAAGAGAAGTACCAAGAAAAATATTTGGACCAGAAAAATAGAATGGATTTTATGGAGATTTTGCAAGATATGAATTTGAATTTTGGAAGTGCACAGAAAATTTTGAATGGAACTGAGGCTTCGAAAGTGAACTAGGCATTGGAATTTGAAATTTAAATTTTTGGAATACCAAATAAACTTCAAATATTTAAAATGATGGTAGAAATGGATATATTATAATTTTTTAAGAATTTAGAAATTTGAACAGGTTCAATCAGAGTTAGGATGAAGGAGAACGGGCCTCTAGAAGTTTGAAAAGAGAGAAAAAGAATAAATCAGATTTTTTGGAATTATTTTTGTACTAAAAAATTGGATTGTGACGCCAGCATGGATTTTTTGTTTTTGGTTGAATTATTTTTCAACAGAAAAAGGGAATTATGACGTCAATCCTAAGTTGATTTTCGGGCAAGAGGCTGACATGTGGGCTCGGGTCTATGGACCGGGTCCACGGATGAAGGAGGTGATTGCAGTGGCACGCGGCTAGCGTGCCTGCTGACCGGGCGAGCGGTCGCTGGCGTGGCACACACGCGGCGCATGGTGGCGGCCACGTCACCTGCCACGTCGGCCGGCCGCTGACGTGGCCGTGCTGGACGGAGGCGGCGCTCGGCTCCCGATGATTGCCGGTGAATGGGGGGCGTGGCGGCGACAGGTGAGGGGTGCACAAGAGAGAGGGAAGGGCGAGGAGTCCATTCATACCTCTCGCGAGGTCGGGGATGAGGGAAGGCGGCCGGTGATGTGGAGGAGGTGGCGGTTGTGTAAGGGCGTCGGTGGTGGGGGCTCTCTGGTGGCGGATTTGACCAGCGGAGGGGTGGAGGACGGTCGCTGGCGAACAGGGAAGACGTTGATGGCGTCAGCGAGGCGAGGAGCGGTCTGAGGCAGCGACGATTTCTCGCTGGAGGACCTTCGGTGCTCGGCGAAGAGGGGAGATGGCACTAGGGCGTCTTGGGCACGGGGAGGGGGAATTGGAGGAGGGGAAAGGGGCGGCGCGGCTAGGGGATCCTCGGGAAGGGGTTTTTATAGGGATGAGGAGGTGGCGCCGGTGAGTAATTGCTCAACGGATTTAAGACTGGAGTAGAGGCACTTAAAGGCGAGGAAATAGGGTTCAAGGAAGGGGAAATGGCGGGAGTGAATGCGGGAAGTGAAGAGGGTACTTAATGGTGTCATTTCTCTAGCTAATCAAGAGGTAACAGCGGCATGAAGAGCTCAAGTGGGGTGGCAATGGAGGTCGGCGTGAGGAGGAAGAAGGGGGGAGGAAGAAGAAGACCTGACAGGTGGGGTTGGCTGTCGGTGAGAGAAAAGAGAAGGGAGGAGCGGGTGGACGAATGATAGCCACATGGCGCAAAAAAGGGATCTGAACCGTCGGATGGAAGGGAAGGGTTTAAGTGAAGACGGATGGCCGATATTAAATCGAGTGGCGGTGGATTTAATCCAGACCATCAGATAAAGAGTGAAGGGGTAAGTGGAGGGAAACGGCTGAGATTAAATCGGACGAGGATGGATTGAACCAAGGAGCAACACGTGTCGGCCGAGAGAGGTTCAGTTTAAAAATAAGATTTAGATTTTGAGGAACTTTTCAAAAACAGTTAGAAAATAGGAAATAAAGTCTAAAAATTCTAAAAAATTCATAGAAATTCCTAGAAATGTTTTAGACTTAGGAAAAATATTTTCAACTTAAAGTTGGTCTTTTAATTTTTACAAAAATACCTTTTAGCTTTGAAATTGATTTTTAAAATCCAGAAAAACAAAGAAAATCCAGATAAATTCCAAATGCTTTAAAATAATTAATGTGAAACAGAATTTTTATAGAAATTCAAAATACCTTTTACTTAATAATATTTTTATGTTTTTAGTTAAATTACTTTCAAGAAAAGCCTTTTAAAATCTCGAAAACAGTCAAATAAAATCTCCAAAATTCAAGCAACCAAAGAACACTTGATTTTATTTTAAAATTAAATTAGTTTTATTTTTTTACTGAAAGTTTTGAAATAAATAGCTGGGCTATTACAACTTTCAGAAATCCTGTTTTTCTATCCCAATGCTTAGTTTCGAGGTATGGGGTATATATACCCTCTTGTGGCTGGTTGGAGAGATAAATGATTCACTCTATTTCACTCTCTTGAGCTGGTGTGAGGTCCTCCTCTCAATTGTGCATGTGTTGTACCTTGTGAGCAAGGAGGAAAGCTCTAGATTGCATGTGTTGCATCTTGAGGTGAATTATATATCCACTTGAGCGGTGTGCATTCGTTGCACATGATGAGAGTCAAGTGAGTGGCTTGACTTATTTCGCTTGGTGTTTGCCGACTCCTAGACGGTGTTGGAGGCGTCGTGCACGGTGATCTTTTGAAGAAGATTGCGAGAAGGTCCGGCAAATTGTGACTGGTATGGTGCTCGTCATCTCCAGAGTGGAGGAAGAGCAACCTTAGTGGATTGAAGTGTTTTGGCTTAATTCATGGAGCCGATCCAATTCATTTGGGCTAACCTCAACGTGGACTAGGGGTGACCTGCAAGTCCGTGATCACCACGGTAAAAAGCAATCATATCAATTGTAGTTTTTTTCTTGTGCTCAATTAACATTGAAGCAATTTACATTCATAGAATTAAACTAATTACTTGTCATCCTAGAATTGCTAACCTTGATATAGGCTTATCTTATTGGTGCACTTAGGTAAATCCGGTTGTTTTAGGCGTTATTTGTGTTAAGTTTCCACATTATTTGCTCAATTTATCCAAATAGAAATTGATATTTAATTGGAGAAGAACTTTTTAGACCGCCCATTCAGCTTTCTCTAGTCGGTTTTCTCGATCCAACACATCTTTATGCCCGCTAATTTCCCTAGTGTTCAACATCTTTTTTTGGTTGCGCACTCCATCGGCCATGAGGGAATTTCCAAGACTTGGCATCGTATTCAGGCTAGCTTCTATATACCGAGGGACCGACAATTGCTTTAGCCATTTATTTGCCAATGCCTCACATGTCAGAAGTATAAATCCCAGCCATTGCAACCAGCCAGCTTGCTTCAACCCCTCCTGGTGCCACATCGTGCCTGGGCCAACATTAGCATGGACTTCATCAAGGAATTACCTCAAGTTGCCCACAAATCTATGATACTGACAGTGGGCGATAGATTTTCCAAATACGCTCACTTCCTCACTTTGAGTCATCCTTTTACTACTCACTCTGTGCCCAAGTATTCTTCAATCACATTGTGCGGTTACATGGGTTTCCCGAGTCTATTATTAGTGATCGTGACAAAATCTTTACGAGTGCTTTTTGGAAAGACCCCTTTTGCTTGGGCGGAGTGAAGTTGCACATGTCTACCGCTTATCATCTACAATCTATTGGGAGAACTGAGGTTGTTAATAGGACGATTGAGATGTACATCCATTGTTTATGTTGAGATAGGGTGCGGACATGGCCCCAATGGCTGGCTTGGGCTAAATTTTTCTGTAATATGTCATATTATTCTGCTATCAAAGTCACTCCTTTTGAAGTGGTTTATGGGCGCCAACCTCCACAATTGATACAGTATGATGGTGACTCTAAAGCAGTCCCTGACGTTCAGAAACTGTTGGTCGATTGAGATGAATTCCTCAAAGATATTCGTTTGCGGTTCTTTCAATCTCAGTAGCATATGAAGACCCTGGGTGATAGCAAGAGGAGGGAGCTACAATTTTAGGATGGTGATTGGGTATGGCTGAGGTTACATAAGTGACAACTTTCTTCTATTGCTCCTGGTCTTGAGTATGGCTGAGGTTACATCAGCGACAACTTTCTTCTATTGCTC
The DNA here is from genome assembly GCA_017311315.1 of Dendrocalamus latiflorus. NCBI lineage: Eukaryota > Viridiplantae > Streptophyta > Magnoliopsida > Poales > Poaceae > Dendrocalamus > Dendrocalamus latiflorus. Next base: position 43,959,388 of record CM029642.1, on the reverse strand, counting down.
CTGGTCTTAATACCAAGTTGCATTCACGTTTTTTTTGGACCTTACAAGGTGCTTGCCAAAGTTGGTCCGGTTGCATATCGTCTGGAGCTTCCTGCACAGTCCGGAATTTAATGTCTTTCACATTTCCAGTCTCAAGCCCTTTCATAGTAGCCCTCCTGGCCATATGCCGGCTTTGCCTCCCCTTCATCATGGACGTGTCCAGCTTCAACCAAAATGCGTTATCAGAGTTCAATTGAATCGCGGTGTGTGGGAATTACGGGTGCAGTGGCAGTCAGATTCCATGCAAGAATCGGACGAAACATGGGTAAAATGCGATGCCTTCCGTAGAGAATTCTCTCATTTTCAACTCGCGGACAGCTATTTCAAAAGAACGGGGGGAATGTTACTGATAGTTTTGTCAAAATTCAGTACAACCGCCGAAACAAGTCATGATTCAAATATAGAAGGTTCAAGTTAGCAAAAGTAGTTTACAATTCGGTGTATGTCTCATTTAGGAATAGTTTTGGGTTTCTAACTCTCTTGATTAAGACTTAGCTCTCTTAATATATGAAAGGCTCAAGATTTATAACAGAGACAGGGACAATATAATTATCTCCTTCCTAAACTCGTCTTCTTCTTGTCCTGACAACTCACTCCTACAATCTTCGTTCTTTCTTGCTCTACACCTGTCTCGGTTGCTAACACTCGATGAATCATGTTAGAAATGCATGCCACCTGTACTCTGCTGGTCCCTCTTTAACACTCGTACCCCTAATTCTAGCTCATCATAGTTGCTAGACTAGAGTTCTCAATCCCGATCCTCTTCCAGATGCAAGATGCAGTGTTGAGAAGTAGTACTTGAAGAGGTTCACAGTGAGCTAGATCCTATCAACTCAGCTGTGTTTGTGTTGTCTGGCATCCCATCGATTGCATTTTGACGGTCAAGCTTGCATTTTCATGTGCACATTTATCACGCGTGCTCGCAATCTATGGCTAATCAACTAATACGACTAAATTTTTGTGGCTTTTTTCATGGCTTCTAGTTTCGTTTTTTAAAAGTTAAAATAAATAAAATATTTTCTAAACAGTTTTTAAGTTTAAAATCGTATATATTATCTATAACAATATCTCTGTGATCCTTCAATATTTCAAAAAAATCTCATAAAAATCATGCAACCAAGAAACGATAAGTCATCCGCCGCGACAGCCCAAAATACATGTAGAAGGGAAGCAGGAGATCGTCAGAGCGTAACGCTATATGTCCACGAAATGATCACACGGCGTGGGAAACCGCAATTTTACAATTCCCATTGTACATGCTGCTTTAAAGACCGATTGATGTCCAAGCCTTCCGCCCTGTCGCCCGTGTCAAAGCTGCAAGATCGACGTGACGGCGATGTGCAGCGCGTGTCTTCGCCCTTCCGTGTTTGCATCTCTCCCTTCCCTGTGCGAGGAACCAGTACTACTAGTCCACTAGTGTAAGCGCTCGAGCTTCTTCTGGAGTAAAAACTAGAAAAAGCTACGAGAGTAGCAGTGTAAAGGTTGATGTAACCCGTTGTCAGACTTCTGCCGGCCGGCCGAGAAGGTGAAAGAAAGTCTGATGGCCCGTTGATTTAGGTTGCGGATTAACTTTTATTTATTTATGAAAAAAATAAAAATACTCATATGTAATTTTTTAATATAGATAAAATTATTATAGTGTCTATTAAAATTAATTTATAGATCCTACATTAAAAAGTCAGTTCATTTAAAAGCTAATTAAGGTGGTGATCGGTTCGGCTGAAAAGCTCATGGCTTATGGCTGAAAACACTGTAGATGGCTGAAAAAAATACTGTAGCTGACAGAGGCTTATTTAGCATAATTAAATTTTAAAAAATTTAAAAATATAAAAAATATGTTAGCCCATTACGTATAATACAAACAAATACGGGAAAAAAAAGAACCGGCAAAAAAGCTCAATAAAAAGCCAAAAGTTCAGAAAAAGACGAAACTTATGAATAGTGAAAAATAAGCCAGAAGCCGAATTGATCAAGGCCTGACCCGGATATACTTGTTCTAAGGAAAGTGCCATGGATTAATTACCGCGCGGTAGATTGCATTGGCGTCTTGGCCTTGAGGTTATCTGCATAATACCGGTTGGTTTTTATTGTGATTTTTAGTTTAATAATTTTGATTTTATCTGTTCTTAGTATATGTGATAATTAATTTATAAATCATATCTTAAAAATATTTTATTTAAAACTAATTATTATAGATAACCAATATCATAAGGAAAAAGAAGACAGCTCGGTTGCTTCCCGGAGCTAGAACAACGTACTAGCAGCTTGACGTCACATCCAGTCTCTTCTCGCGAACAGGTGCTCAGAATTTGGTCGACATCGCTCGGAAAATATGCCTGGTTGTTCTGGTTTTTGGCTTTAGATTACCTCTTTATATTATATAGCTAGTTTTTAAATAGTATAATTTTTAAGATAGAATTTATAAATAGATTATTATAGATATTATATTAAATTTAGTTATGTTAATCAAAATTATATATAACTATTTTTCTTTATATATTATATATTATAAATAGATAAAATTCAAAAACATAAGCTAAAACCATTATACAAAAGAATTCACATATGTTGTGCATGTAACCCTGGCTTAGAACGTGTATCGTCAGCATTAGGGGATGCACATCAGGTGCAGAGGTGCGTGCAGACAAGGCGAACGGGATTCTCTGACGAGCGTGACTTAGTCCATTTGTAGATGTGTGATCCAGATTTTTTTTAGTTTTGATTTTTTTTTACTTCTAGGTTTTAGTTTTTTAGTTTTATTTTTTTCTAGTTTTTTCGTTTTTATTTTTTTATATTATCTGTGTTAAAATAACCTATTTTTTATAAATAAAAAATAGGTTATTTTAACACAGATAATATAAAAAAATTAAAAAAGATAAAACTAGAAAAAGATAAAAATAAAAAACTAAAAATTAGAAGTAAAAAAATCAAAACTAAAAAAAATCTGGATCCCTCATCTGAAAATGAACGGCTGAGAGGAGCTAAGTCACGACGGTGGGTTTTCTAACCTGACTCGCGAGGCATCAGTTGTTTCAAACGGGGTGGAAGTTTTCGAATTTTTTTGTATGAATAATATATTTTTATTTAAAATTACAAAAATATATTCGTGGGAAAATGTTTATAAAAATAGGCTCCAGTTGTCCCCATTGGGCAACTGGAGCCAATCACCCAACCGGGGGCCAACAGAGTCCTAGTCGCCCTACCATCGGGCGACTGTAGCCAGTCGCCCCCCATTGGGCGACTGCACTCAGTTTCCTGTAAATTTTTTAAATTTTGTCAATTTTGTAGTTTTTAACTGGGAAAAATCTGTTGGAGTTGTAATAAAAATTTATGTTCATTGTATGTTATAGGTGCGTAAAAAATTTTGGGAAATTTTTTTAGGAACAATTGACCGTAGAACGATTGGTACATACGATGGTAAGTGATATTTTGATATTACTGAGAATTTGTGTGTGAAGAAAACCGGTATGTTAATATTCTTAGATGACTTGATATGTGAATGATTGAATGCGAAAAGACGAGATAATAGGCTTGTTTGAATTTAAATAAACTTCATAATACGGCTGGAAGTAACATGCCGCGTACTTTTTCATTACATGCATAACATATAGCATTATGTGTGACTAACCCACCTAACTGCTCGTACGACCTACTGTGTGGACTGGGGTCATTTTCCCTTCTTTGCCCGCTCGGCGTTGAACTCGTCGGTGCCTCTTTTGCCTTAGCCGCCATTTCCCTCTTTCTCTCGTGCTCCGTCTCGCGAGCCTCCCGCTCCCTACGCGTGCACGCTTCAAGATGAGCTTTCGTCTCACGTTGTATACGCATGGTTTGCTCATTCTTGCGGCGCTCCTCCTCCTGCATCTCCGATGACCTTGCGACATTCCACTCCTCGAAGTCGAGGGCCCATTGGTTGACACCAAGGTGACGACACGTATACCCCACTCCGTGATACGACGCCACACGCTGATGTGGTCCTCGTGGCTCACCTCGGCACCTGCGGCGAGCCTATGCAGTATACTCTGGCCCTCCGTGAAGATCGAAACACCCACGTCAGCCTGAAGGAAAAGACATAAAATGGTTAATCATCCAAGTTAGCATTGCCATTAGCGAATGTTCGAAAATACGTGTAATGTACCGCGATATGCGCGTCCCACGCAAGGTGCCCCGGTAGTGTCTGTCGGAGCGGCGAGCTGTGCGGGGGGCGAGTCTACGACATGTACGAGCCTCGTACGTGTCTGGCCCTGGTACCAGCCTAGGTACTCCGTGTACTCCGTGCTGTCGTAGGGGCGGTCCTCCTCAACCCGGTCATCAAGCGCGCCGTCCCATTGCGCAGTCAACCCCTGCATCTTCGTCGTCCAGTCCGTGCCACATTTCACTCCCTTTCTAGAGTGCCTGCTTGTAGGACTACTTCGTTAGTAATTGCCAATGGAATAGTAAGTATGTACAATTTTATGAGACGTGGGCACTCACGCGTGCACAGCAGGTAGCACTGGTGGTCCAACTGGTACCGGAACAGTCTGGCGTAGACCAAACTGCCGCATCACTCGCTGCGGCGAGTAGTCCTCTACGAAGATGTCGTAGACGAGCATCCGGCGTGTCAGCAAGAAAGCCCAGTCGCGCCAGCACAATGTCAACAACCCATCGGGAGCACGATCCAGCAGTACCGCATGTGAGTATGGCTCCCAACGCACGTCGTCGGCTGTGAGGTGGTCAATCTGCTCAACAAAGAGCAGATACGCCTGCGTGACCTACACATGTGCGAGCTGCACCTGCAAGGATGAATAGTAGTTACATACAACCATCGTTAGTACAAAGGAAATAACTAATTGACATATTACTTACCCGTCGACGACACCACAGGGAACCCATCGTCGGCCGGTTGATGTCTCCCCCTGGATATATCTTCGGCCCATAAAGACCCATGTCGTCTAGCAAAGGTCGTCCGAGGCTGAAGTGCTCGAACAACCACAGCTGCAGCAGCAGGGGATAGCCCGCAAGGACCGAGTTCACCCTGGTCCTCGAGCACGCATCGCACAGGCTGCGGTACGTTGCGGCAAGTGCGGCTGATCCCCAGCTGACCTGGGGAGCCTCGTCGTCCGCGATCGCCCTAGCATGAGAGATGAGGTGCTCATCCACGGTGTTGTCGTGGCTGCTGGTGAAGAGCACCCAACCAAACAGTCACAGCAAGTACGCCTCCAAGTGGCGAGAGACCTGGTGATCATCCGCCTTTGGATCCATTCACTCCACCTTAATGCAAACAAGATGTTATTAATATGTAATAGCGCAAATAAGAGCTTCTACGACAGGATCGATTGTAAAGACCACGTACCCAGAACTGTGCGAGCCACCTCAGCAACGACCCGTGTGTTTGACTCTCCGGGAAGATGTAGTAGTCATCCGCGGCACCCGGTGGAAGGACCCCCTCGAATCTGCCGAGCAGGTCAGCGTGCCAGTCGGCCGGGCCTCTGGTAGGAAGGCAGCGCCTCCCGCGATCGAAAGGCCAAGTAGCAGGGACACATCCTGTAGGGTCGGCGTCATCTCCCCGAATGGAAGGTGGAAAGTGTGCGTCTCGGACCGCCAACGGTCTACCAAAGCTGTTAACAAGGAACGGTCGAACGGGAAGCGTCGTGATCACTCCACGACGTTGTCCCCGCCCGTGACCACGACAGATCCATCCTCGTCCGTGGCCTGCACCATCCGGGAAAGAGGGTGTAGCTCGGCATCCCGCAACCTGCAAACAAAGTGAAGGTCAGCGGAGAACGTTCTTACAGCAGCACTAAAACACTAGCGGCGTGCAAACCTGAATGTCCAACGGGGGTCGAGTTTCCAGGCCACGCGAGGTGTGTGTCCGGACCACTCCAAGCTCAGTTGGCTCGTCCGCGCTCCCCAGTGGCGGCACTCGACGGGAAGCGCGATGCACGCGGTCCACGTGCTCATCCAACAGGGGGTACCGCCAGTCCGAGTCACGTCCATCATGAGCCAAACCTGCAAAAAGAGTTCAAGTTAGCACTTATAAGGAACTAAAAAACATCGCATGTGAATTAACAGTAAATAGAACTAGTAAGTAAGTAACCAGAGCAATACTAAGCTACCAGCACAACACCAACTATATTTCAGAAAAGAGGATGTAACATACCAATTGTACAAATGGTACATGAAATATATGATACATTTAGTACGACATTTCGCACGTCATAAGTGCATACTAAACAAACACAGTTTACAATGTAAATTTAGTTCTAGTCTGCAACAACTAGTAGTACATGCCATGCCGCTCTGCCTACTGATCAGCACACGCATTGCATCGTCTAGCTGTGTGCCCCTCCTGACCGCATCGCCCGCAACGTGCACCAAATGCTCCAGTTTGCGATTCGTCCATATCATTTCTAATACGCCAACTCTGTCGCCGACTCTTCCCACCCTTCAGCATGTTAACATCTGGAATCCAGGTCCTCGCTGCAATGTCAAAGGTGGCGAAGTTTTCGACCACCCTGAACCCCCGGAGCTCCCCACACCAAGCCTACAGTACCCTCTCCTTAAAGAAGTATTCCGACATGAAGTTTGAAGGATCCATGCCCACGGTCCCACATGCAGCGAGGACATGAGAGCATGGCTTGTGTAATAATTCAGCTTGTTGCACGTGCAGCTAGGTTCGTTTGCATGATCTCCAAGGCATATCTCATGGGTAACAAGCGAATGAGCCATCCCAAATCTGGCTCTATCACGGAGTATCACGTCGAAATGATGCTCCCTATTACCCATAACCTGCACTATGTGCAATTGACCCTTCTGTGACTTCTCCATGTATGCCGTAATTTTCGACGAATACAGGGCTCGGGGATTGGCCGCATGAAGTAGCCGATTGTGCTGTTTAGAACACCTTCCACAATGGCGACAAGGGGCTGAGAACGGAGGCTCCTGAGAACCCAATTGTACACCTCGGCAAGGTTAGTCGTCATTATGCCGTATGTTGCACTATCCGTGTCATGCAACAACAACCACTTCTCCAATGGTTCTCCCTCGATCCACTGCGAGAAGCACTTGATGTTTCGTGAGCTTCTCCTTCTTGGACCAGCTGGGTTAGGCTCATCGAGTACTGGCAAGCATTGCGGTTGTGCCGCTTTAGGAATGACCGGCCCCTTGCTCCTCTCGTCGACGTGCTTCCTGCTGTGCTCATCCAACAACGCCCACAAAGCATCAAATTTTCTTCACTGGTTCTGCATAGCCAGCCTCTTGAATAGCTTCATCAACAGATGTTTCGAAAACTACTCAAAAAAGTTCACTCCTAAGTGATGAATGCACTGCATGTTCCTCATGTCCGGCCAAGAAAAGGCCTCCTCGGGGTCTTCCTGAAGTTTTCTTATAGCCTTTATAATCCCGGTGTGGCGATCATGGATTACGCACACGCCAGGACGAGTGTCGACAACTCCAACCCTGACATGTCTGAGAAACCACAATCAGCTTTCATAATTCTCACTTTCCACGAATGTGATGGCCAGCGGCAATATTTGGTTGTTGCCTTCAATGCCTATGGTCGTCAAGATCTGACTCTTGTATTTGCCTGTCAAAAAGATCCCGTTAATTGAGATTACCGGCAGCATGTGCCAAAATGCCTCGATGCAAGCACCAAATGCTAACAAGGCCCTCTACAATACCGCATATCCTGGTGGACTTGTGGGCGGCTTGTCTTGCACAGTGATATATGCGCCCGGGTTCCTGTCCTGCAACACCTTAAGCATACGAGGAAGATTATCGTATGCCACCTCGAAAGACCCGAAACGTTTTTCCAACACCTTCTGCTTAGCACACCACGCATTCGCGTAGCTAATCTTGTACTTGAATTTTTTTTTCTCGATAGCTACCACGATATGCGTGGCCTCCATGTCTTTCTTCTCCACTATCTCTCCGTACATCAAATTGGCTATAAAGGCAGATGTTAGGTTACGATGCCTCGCCAAAACACTGTTGAGAATGCAAAAGTGCAACTCCACCTTGGACACAATCCAGTGAGTCTCATATTGGGTCTACGTGTGTGCACCCTCCAAGGACATCCTGCCTGCTCGTACTTCATGGTATACTGCTTCCAGCTTGATTTCACAACACAAAATGTCCGTTGCATTGAAAGAGCCCACAGCTTGATGGCATCTTGCAGTGCTGCCTTGTCAGCAAACATAGAATGCAACCGAAGTACCGAACCTTTGTCTCATGATACTCCCATGTTGATTCATGCTCATCATGTGCGGAAACACCCTCAGCACTAAACCGGTTCTATTTCTGCAGGATAGGAACTTCATCCTCATCCGAACTATCCTCCTCCTCGTCTTGTACAACTTCCTCTTCAGCCCACACCCTCTGGTCATCACAGTCCATCTGCTGCATGATGTACTCAATATGTTGCCCTTCGTCGACTTGTCCAGTTTCCTCTCTATGGCTTGACCATTGTAACTCTTCTCCATGTACTGCATCGGCTTCATCACGAGTAACTTGATCATCTTCGTCAACATGCAGCCTGCCCGTGCTGCTAGCACCTCCTAGAGCAAGGGCGGACGCATGACCTTGCACAGCTTCTAATGAGCATGGTTGCACAAGCAGGACACACTCGTATCCACAGCGCTGACACACTTGCACAAAGCCCTTCCACGCAGCAGTGCGCAACAATGTCTTCAACTCCCATCTGATGTCCATGGGAGACCGGCTCCAAAGCCCTTGCACGATGATGCTGCACACCTCGCGGTCCAACGAAAAACTCCGGGTCAGCCAATGCAACAGATTTGCGATCCGAGCATTCTTGCCATCCAGATGTACTAGAGTGATTTGCGGAAAACCGCTCAAATCCACACCACTCGGACCTTCACGAACGGGTCCAGCACCGTAATGCACTCTCAATATAGTGGCTATTGCTGATGTTGACCTGCATATATATTTCAATTTTGTGACATATCAAATAGCATCGCACAATATCAAAGTATCGACATACTGCAATTCACATTTCGCCAATCGTTCACATGTCATAACCTACTACAATAACCTCGTACTATGAACTTCCAACATACAAATTAATTAAATTCTACCATAAATATTTTCTGAATTTTTTAATAGGTATAAATTTCACCGGACGATTCATTTATACATTACGGTGACTGAATTTTCTACAACTACAATTTTGTAGGCATGCAGAATTTCGTCCTGATACTAATTTTGTAAAACTATGTTCCCTAAATTATATATAACTACACGCTTCTACGGCTGTTAATTTTGTAAAACTACATGTTTAATAAATTTAGTACAACAAATATTTAACTATTTCTATTTAGATCTACACCTACGGTTGCTTCTTCATCTCCTCTCCATTTCTAGCCTACTAATTTCCTATAACTACGTTAACTAAATTTTCTATACTAAAAATGTTCCATACTAAAAAAATGTATACTAACTATACTAAAATTTCTATAATAAAAATGTTCCATACACTAAAATGTATACTAAAATTTTTCTGTACTAAAATTTCTATACTAAAAATTGTACTAAAATTTCTATACTAAATTTTCTATATCTACAATTTTTACTAACACTAACATTTGATAAAAAAAATATATACTACAGATATAATATACTAAAAAAAATACTTGGATCTGAAAATCTGAATGGATGGAATGGCTCCTACTCCTCCTTCCTTCCTCTCCTCTCCTCCTCCTCGTCTCCCTCTCCTCTTCTCCCCTCCTTCTCTTCTTCTCCTCCTTCCTCTCCTCTTCTCTTCTCCCTCTCCTTTCTCTTCTCTTCTCTTCTCCTCTCCTTTCTCTCAGCGCCGAGTGATTGCAAATGAAAACGAGGCAGGGCGACGGCGGCCGAGCGCGCTGCCTTTTTAACCCCCCTATCGCCCGGGCGTTGGGCGATTGGAGCTCCAGTCACCCAACCGTATGGCGACTGGAGCTTCAGTCGCCCAACGCCCGGGCGACAGCAATAATTTGCCTAACCATTACCAGATTCCCCACGTGTCGCCTCCTGATTAGACGATTGGCTCCAGTCGCCCCCCCATTGGGCGACTGGAGCCTATTTTTGTTAAAAAAAATTCCCGCGGGTATATTTCTGTAATTTTGAATAAAAATAGATTATTCGTACAAAAAATTCGGAAGTTCTTGGGCTGCCTTCGGTGGTACTTTGAGCTGACTTTGATTTATATATATGTTATAGTATCTAGTTTTTCAATGATGTATTTTTAAGGTAAGATCAATAGAAATATTGTAGTAAAAACTATAGTTTAATTGTACCGGCCAAAATTACATACGATTATTTTCTCCTACGTACTATCTCTCGTGAACCGCTAAAATTCAAAAATTTTAGACATAAATCACAATCCAAAAGAACCCATCAAGAATCTCCTAATACTACAGTATGCTCGATGCTACCTATTTAGGCCCATTAGCAACACAGGACAGGAAATACGCCGCAAATTGTTAGTACGCGCATACATAGTTTGCCCTTAGATTTTTAACATTTAAACCAGAGTAAATTGCATTCCATGTCTACTAATTTGTGAAGTGGGTGTAGCTAGATACGTGAACTTGGAAAGTTATATTCACAGACTTGTAAAATTGAGTAAAGTCCAAACATGGTTCTGCCTTGCAGACCACACATCCATGTGGTAATAGACGTTTATGTGACATGAATAAGTCAGCCAGTCACCTACGTCCTCTTTTCTGTGTCTCTTCTTATAGTCCTCTCTCTCTCTCTGCATTTGAATCTTCCTCACTTTGTTAACAAGTTTGTAGACATACATAAATGCCCAGTTTCCATGTCAATGGATCTAAATGCATTCACCCCATAAAGTTCATGGACTCACCACTAGGGGTAAAAGTGGATATGAATTATCTGGTTACTGTATTCGATAGGATATGAATATGGTATAGATTTTTTTTTCATCCGATTAACATTTTCTATCGTATTCGTATTCAAATTCATATAAAAATATAGATGTGAATAAGGTATAGACTTTTACCATCTGAAATGTTATTTTATCTGAACTATCCATATCTATATCCGTATTCGTTTTCGACGAAGCAATATGCATATTTTATTACAATACGACTAATTAGTTAGACATGTTTTTTAGAAATTGAATGTGAATTTATGTTTTTAGGTGAAATAATGAAATAGAATGATTAAGCGTGGGTGTGCGAGGATAAAATGTCATAATGTTTCCATACTACGTAAGTTTTCATGGATATCTGGATCCGATTGGATTGAGTAGATATTCGATTCGAATTCATATCCGACATTTGTCAGGTTTGTATTCGTATCCGACGTTTGTTCAATTCGCATTCGAATCTGAGAAAAAAATATGGATGCGAATATTGTTTGAGCACTATCCGATCCATATTCGATCCGTTTTCACCCCTACTCACCGCTAGAATATGCAAATATCCCTTGGGTGATAATTAAAGAGTTTTAGTTCAATCCATCTAGAGGGGTGGGAGGTGCTGACAGTTCCACTACATTCGACCATCCATCAAGTAGGGGCATAACCGTACTTTCACTTCTTTTCTATTTTAGAGTCTGTGCACCCACCCCATCATGATATCATCACTCGTGGCGTCGTGCGATGCCTCCCACCCCCGCGTACCAGCCTAGCGCCCAGGACACCGTCGCCAGTTTCCTCGCCGTTGTTGCCACTGGTGTTGGCGACCATCCAGGCCACCGCTACATGCCTCCTCTTCCTCCGTCGGCACTGGTTGCCTCCTCTTCTTCGTCAAAGCCTTCTTCCCCATCTTCAATGGCTATCATGGTTAGATCCGCCACCTCCGCTCCACTGCTGCCTCCTAATCGCTAGTCGATTCTCGTTACCACCGCTCATCGCCCTCCTCCAACTTGCTATCGGCATTGCCACTGTTGCCGTGGCGGCAGAGGTAGGAGTCCAGATCGAGAGAGGGGGCGAACCAAAGGAGGAGGGGATGCGAGGTGGTTGTCTGGGTAGACGCTGGCGCATAGACGTGGAGCCATGGCTTCTAACGCTCGAAGTCAAGGCCTAATTCACAATACTTAGTGGGAAGGCCGCAGACACCGTAGTAGGTTGCCCTCATCAGAGCCAGCTTCCCCGCCTCCATTGCTATTTCCTCTACTATACGCCTCTCTGTCTGTCTTTTTCTCCCTCTCGATTTGATGCAGATGCTTGATGAGGTGAGGTGAGGCAGTGGGGGTAGGGATCTAGTGTTAGAAATTGACCTATTTATTTATAGCCCATTTCCTTAATTCCAAAGCATGTATGGTTTAGTATGATATTGCTAAGGAAAGGTGAGGAAGATCGATTTATAAGGTGGAGTCCTCACCACTCCTTGAATATGGATAGAGATGGTATGCGTAAGGTTCTGTCTAGTCACACACGCGTGCACACACGCGTATTCGCGTATTTTCGCGTGAAAATCGCGTGACTTGTGACTTGCGATGCGCGACCGTACCGTGACATGGGGTGCCGCTTGGCAGACCAAGTCCATCTTTATTTTGCTGAACCCTGCACCTCACTCTCTCTGTTTGAATGAGATTCAAACGTTTGAATTTGAGGCTTTACTGGGGTTTTGATGATAAACAGTTACTAGTGGATAAATGGCTGGTTGAATGTGTCAGTTACCAGTGGGTAAATGGTTGTTTTAATCATGTCAGTTATCAGTCTATCTATATATGCCTGGAGACGTCCAGAGTGTAAAAAAGAGAGAATCTCACTGCCTCCATTTTCTTCTTCTCTGCGATTTTGTGCTTGAGTACTGTACTGTCTGAACCTCGTCGACCTTTCTTCTCGGCGTGCACCTGGAAGGAGGGAGAGCGGCTATCTCTGGACCGTTACCGCAGAGAGTACCTACACGGGGCGGTAATAAGGTTTCTGGGCAGCGCATCTGCGCGACCGCTCACTGCACTGCGACATCTACGATCTACACTACGTTAAGCCTACGCGGCTTCATGTTCTTCATCAGGCTAACAAGTAAGTCGTTTGCGTGCACGTACGACTTTGTTACTATATTTTTCTTGAGTATATTCTCAAGTATGATGAGTAGCCTGCTGTTAGTAGTAAGTTTTGCATCACTAGTTTATTGTTTTTGTCTCCTTGTAAAATTTGGAATTAAAATATTGCCCACATTTATGACATCTAGATCGCCGGTAGAGAGGCTGGTGTGCCCTCTTCGCCAGTGGAGGTAGGACTCTACATCACCAGTAGAGGTAGGACTCCAAATCTGATATATGAGCCAGGGGAGGGGCTGATAATTGAGAGAGAGGAGAATGTGTACAACACTACCATTTTCTAGAATTTTTAACACATTTTGAGTCTGAAGTTGAAATTTTAATGAGTGTACAACACTATCATTTTCTAGAATTTTTCATGTTAATTTGGTTTCCTAACTTAAAGTGATTTTATGATTACACTTAGCAATGTTATTCGACTTGATTTGTCCCATTAATATATTGATTAATGTAGTTGCGCCAGTAATTACCTCTAAAATTTCGGTAGAACATTCTCGAACCGGGTCATCGTGACAGGGGCTTTCGCTGATTACAATTTGGAACATAATGAGCAAAATTTTAGCAAAGCAAACTAAATAAAATGTCAAATCCAATCAACCAACGCAACCAAATTTGGCATCAGGTCTCTCTCCGAACAAACATAGGCCCATAGCTCATCTAGGCATGGGCTGGAATGGTGGTTTGAAGGTTGGGTCTATTGGTTCAGCCCACTCATCCACACACCTCGACATGGGACCAAGGCTCTGTAAAAATTTCAGACAGCGCCGCAATGAACCACGGAGGGTTCGGGATCGCTATTTATATCACAAGAGATTACAAGATTACAGGCTGTTACAATCTGTAACTTAGAAAACTAAACAAACCGAGTGTCCCGGATATACTACGGTACACGATCGGCAAAAACAAACATCGCTGAGGGCCTCTTCTTTCTAACTTCTAAAACTGTTTTTTTGGCTTTTCACAATAACTAACTTTTAAAGAGAGTATATTTTTAAGATAAGATCTTTTAGTTAATTATAGTACATACTATACTGACTTCATTTATATCGGCAAAAATAGTATGTGAGTTTCTGTTATTCTATAATCTCTCATATAAATAACTTAAAAAGCATAAATCATAACTAAAAATTATAAGTTTTAGTAAAAGGAACAGATCCTGCGTCTATTACGCTAGGAGACCAGCGCGATAGCGCTTCAGCGCGTCGCTTTTGAGTCCCGTCTACTTGAGTAGAGGCGCGCATCGCTTTGTTAGCCGTCAATCCGAGTGGAATCAACGGTTCGCGTTTGCACGTTGTGTCAGTGAGAGGCGAATCAACGGATGACCAAAACGGCAAGCGACAGTCACATGACAAGGTGTGTAAGCATTTTGGCTGGGCCCACTTTCATAGAAATGGGGTTAACCAGCGTACGTGCGCTAGGACTGTTGAGTGTGTTTGGAGAAATTGTAAATTAGGTGCAACACATGGTAACTTAGGGGGTGTTTGGGACTGCTGCGCTCCACGTTTTTTAGCCAAACGGTTTCAGCTCCACGCACCCTGTTCGAGGAAAAAATGTGGAGTTGTGAGAGCACCTAAAGAGGTACTTCACAAACTCCAGTTTTTTGTGGAGCTGCTCCACAGTGGAGTTTGTGGAGCAGAGTTTGTGGAGCAGTCCCAAACACCCCCTTAAAGTACAACTAATTATAAAATTTGAACCTTTTTTTTATAAATTCACTTGGTAAAATTATTATTATTTAACACTTGGGGTGATAATTTATATTAAATTGTACATGGCAACTTAGAGTGTAATTGCTGTACTTTTGATCTTTTTTTTACAAACTCATAAACTAATAGTAATATTCACTTAGTGTGGTAATTATGTTAAAAATGTAGATGATAACTTTAAGTGCAACTGATGATAACTTAAATGAAATTTGATGCTACGTTTGTGATATACTACCATGTGCACAAACAGGCCGTAGGAAGCCATACGCTGCCATGCAGCTAATGTCAATGATGTATCCACAGCTCATACAGTTGTATGCATCTAAATCAGTTGAAGTATACCAAATAAATTTCAAAAATTTCAGAAAATTCACAGAAGTTTCTGGAGATATTTTGGACTTATTAAAAATATTTTCAACTAAAGTTGGTATTATATTTTTATATTTAAAATGCCTTTTTAATTTCAAATAGTTTTTAAAGCTGTAGAAAATCCAGAAAACTAAATAAGAGCCAAATAATTAATTTGAATTAGGATTTTTATAGAAAATCAAAATATCATTTTATTTAATAATATTTTCAGGTTTTACTTAAAATACTTTTCAAATTTAGCCTTTTCAAAAACAGAAATTCAGGGCAAAACAAAATTACAATTTAGGCACCAAAATCATGTTTTTATTTTAAACCAAATTAATTTAATTTTTTTACTCCAAAATTTTGAAATAAACAGTTGGGCTGTTACAGAAATAGTGCAACCAACAGTGCACACGATTCGAGGAAATATCAAACTATCAAACCAATGATCCAAATGTAATAAAACTTAACACAAACACTCCCTAGGATGTCAGGAACCGATTTGAATTATGGATCATGAAGATCGATACCAATTTCTGCCTTTATCCAAAACAAGGAGAGTTGCATCAAAATCGGGCAAAAGAGGAAAAACTTGATCTACTCTTGCTCATGAGTCCTAGATGACCTTTGATGGATTCTCATATGTCATAGCAAGCTAGATCACAACATGAATTTAACCCAAATCACTCACAAGAGCAAAACCCCAAAATTGCTTTTCTCTTGAGGGAAATCAGGCAAACTCAAGAACTTCCCGTAGAAGATGTCTAGATGGATGGGATCTGATCTTCGAGAGACATCTTCACCTCTTACATGTTCTTGACACCAGGAAAGATAAATAGACAAATCTAAAGAAGAAAACCAAACAAATCAAAAGTATAAGGGAGGATCCATGGCACAACTCACTTGGGCAAACTTTAGATATTTATTTCACTTGAAAAGGAATGTTTCATAGCCATTCCCTCATGATGACAGAGTCCAAACTTAGAGCACACACAAAAGGCTCCCACACTTGAAAACCCTAATCCTATCTCTCAAGTATTCTCTCTCTTCAACACAAGGCTTAAATAGTGAAGGCTTGTACCTCACACCAAACCCTAACACCAGCAATACTTAGTGGATCACACCACTTATAATTATGAAAATCTGGTAACCCACACACAAATAAGTTTTACTCTCACGCACACTTGTACGTTTTTCAAAGTGTGACTTACAAGGGTCCAAGCCCAATATGACATTCCATCTTCAAAGACGTGGCCTAAATAACTTAAGCCAATGCTGTGATTTTGCAAACCCCTCTTCCACCTAGTATTAGATAATTTTCTCAATGCCACCCACTGGTCTTCACGAATATATGATGCCCAATGCCTCTTCGCCAAGATCATACGCCTGCGCCAAGGCCATCACCACATGAAACACCCGAGTCCAATTGGCATACCACATCACACCATAGTCTGCAATGCCTAATTACTTGCTACCAAGATCGTACATTTTCTCTGAGGAACATGATCACCTGAAATGCACAAGTCCAATTGGCACATCATATGCATGCATTGCGTCCTCACGATCCTTGTCTTTCTCCCTGCTTCTCGGTTGAGATGATGCTCCACCCGGATTTATGCGATATGCTATGCTCACCAAGCCTCGGTCTTGTCGCTGGCCGCAACAACTATCAAGTACCTAAACATTAAAGAACAAGCAATTGATCTGAGCACAAATGACATGCACTTGACTCTCAATTAGGAAAACACATGTATGGATCTACGCCATGACCCATACTTGTATGGAAACTTTATGACTAACATTTGCATGGACACACCATGACTAACACAGCAAAACAACCCAAGAGCAACTCAACTCAAATAGCCTCTTGACATAGGGGTCGGTTTGGCTACAGCCACCAAGCTGATCAGACCGTTAAGCACACTCTAGTCAAACCACTTTTCAATGGCCAGTCAGACCACTACTCTCCGATCATACTACATTTCCAACGTTGGTACTATTGCATCAGGTTTTAGCTCAAAACCTCTAAAAGACCTTCGCTGGAAAAAAGCTATCGCCAACAAAGGGCTAGTATTACTGCACATCGGTCAAACCGCCACTAGGCTGATCAGACTGCACTTTGGTTCGATCACCACTCTAGGGCCGATTAGACCGCTAGCAACAAAAAGCAATAGGTCATAATGCAATTTCTCAAAATCAAACTCAACCAATGACACCAAAGCATGAGTAGCGTCAAATACTCATCACCAACATGGAGTTTCCACCACATGGTCTTACAAAATATCACCCCAACATTGCCATATACTACTACTGGTTCAGAGGCAACATGAAGAAGGTTGGGTAGTAGGACACTAGTAGGAGAAATTTTTGAAGGATTCGACTGGGAATTGTTTGGTTTATCAGCAAAGGGAAAACGTGATTCATACATATCTCTCCATATATACACGCACCCAATTTTACAGTCTAAGCACTTGTACCTCTTGTGTAAACTATTGTAACTAAGAAAGATGCATAGTTTGGATCTGAATACTAATTTTGAAGTGTTATATGGTCCAAGATTAGGCCAACAAGTACAACAAAATGTGCGAAGTTTCGAGTAGTCAAGAGGCATGTTGAAGAGGTGAACAACTGGGGTTGCATTATTTAGACCATGAGTTGGCAATTTGTTAATGAGATAACATGTTGTGAGGAAAGCTTCATCCCATAAACGAATGGGCATTAGAGCTTGAGCAAGGAGGGCAAGCCCGGTTTCAATGATATGACGTCTTTCTCTCGGCAATGTCATTTTGCTGGTGTGTATAAGGACACGATACCCTATAAGAGATACCTATCGATTCAAGATATTTTTGAAGTTTTTGATATTCACCTCCCTAGTTGCTTTGAATAGAATGAATATTTGTGCCAATAAGACACTCAACATGTTTTCCAAACTAAAAGAAAACACACTCAACAGTTGACTTATGTTTAATAAGATAGATCCAAGTGAAACAACTAAAATCATCAAGGAAGCTAACATAGTATTCATAACCTTGATAGATGCAATTAGCAGTCCCCTGACATCAAAATGAATGAGTTCTAGAAGAGTACAAAACTGCCTACTAGAGATGCTAAACGACAACCAATGAATCTTAGACTGTTGACAGGCATCACAAACTGGGAGGTTTTTATTTGGCACACAAGAAACTTTAATCAACTAAAGAATCTCTAAAATAGTAGAAGAAGATGGGTGTTCAAGCAACGGTGCCACTACTCAGGCATGAGTCTTGACGTGGTGAACGACTGATGGATACAAGAGGCACTGGAACTACGTACGTTGTACAGAGGGTACAAGCCCCCTTTTGCATCTACCTTGAAGAAGGGTTGTCCTTGTGGCCCAATCCTTAACAAAAAAAGAGAATCGGGATGGAATTCAAGATACGCATTATTATCTTTTGCGAGTTTGTGAACCAAGATAAGATGCTTGTTAATATTAGGAACACGAAAAACATTGTTTAGATGTGAACGACAAGAACCAGCAAAAGTAGAATGACCAACATGTACTTGGTCTGTCAATCTATAACCAGCAAAAGTAGAATGACCAACATGTACTTGGTCTGTAAATCTATAACGCTCCTTCACATAGAACCTGCCCAGATCACTTGTCAAGTGATCAGTTGCACCTATATCCACATACCAAATTGTGTTGACATTGTAGGATGACGATGCGTGTGCAGCTACTCAGGGATCTTTGGCCTGATAGCTATGATCGTGGCCTGGCTTCTTGTAGACTTAGCGGGTCGGGCGACCGCCCAAGTTGTTGCTATAGTTGAGCCAGGGCTGGTCGCGGCCACGGCCATGGTTGCCACGACGCCAGCCACTCTTTGGTGTTGAAGGAGCTCTGTTCTGCTTCGGTTGGCTTAGAGACACGCTATTCCCTAAGGATGGAACATGCATGCTGTTGTTGTGCTCGAGCCGTAGATCAAATGCAATGAGATGCACATATAGATCACTCAGAGAGATGGCATCTATGTGTGTCATCATCAACGTAATGAGGGAGTCGTACTCCTGTCCCAATTCTACAAGCATGTACAAGATGGCTTCTTCATCCAACAATGGACGATCGATGGAGGCCATCGCGTCTACCAAGCCCTTGACCTTGCAGAAGTAGTTAGTGCCATAGAAGTTACCTTTCTTTTGCTTTGCAAGCTGCATATGAATATGCATGACACTCTCTCACAATCGTGATGTGCACATATGCTCTAGCGCAGCCCATATATCTGTCGATGTGGTCATGAAGAGGACGTGTGCCAGTATCTCTTCAATCAGTACTAGTTGATCCTAATGGAACCAGGCAATGTACATCAGCTTTGAAACTTGTTGAGTTTCACCTTCCTTCGTCTGAAAGATGAGAGGTGCTAGTGCTAGAGTAGATCGATCTACATGGCCTAATAAATTTTGTGTAGGACTGGCAATGGCAACAGAGGGGAAAGGGTGAATAGTACTGTTGTGGTTACAGACCAAACAGAGAGATGGTAGCATGGTAGTGAAGATGTTAGGTGAGCAATGCTTGGGGAATTCTCCATGGCCTGGAGGGCTTTATATATATTTACACGGGGAGTATTTTACAATTATGTCCTTACACCCAAGTATCCCTCTCAAGGGCATTTAAGTCATTATACATGTCCCATTTTGGGCTTTACAACCTTCTAACAAGTCGGCTAGGCTTAGTGGGGGCCACTCCTACAACAGGAGCCTTTCATGGTGAAGGGCTTCACGGGCCGAAGCCATGTTGCCGAATCATTTGGCCCCCTCCGTCCCTGCGGCCTGTGATCTTCTATGATATCAGACAAAACTGGATCTTGCTGGCACAACGTGGCCTAGTGGTATGGACACGGGGTCGAAGCTATCGCCGAAGGCGTCTCTCGGTCACGAGGTGTGCACTTCCAGCAGAGCAGGCCCATGAAGACGAAGTCGAATCTACTTCTGACTTCGCTCCGTGGACATGCGGGCGAAGCGGGATGCGGAGTCGTCCTTCGAACATGAGGCCGGATCGAAGGGCCGACTGAACCTGCAGACACGGAGTCGAAGTGTGCTCTGGGGTCGTTGTGCGGGCTTGAAGTTGGGGTGGACTCCGGATTTGCCGTACAGAGTCGAAGTCGAGGCGCAGCTAGGTGGCTCGTGGCTCAGCGACAGTGCTTTAATGACGCCTAGTGTGTGATGTGATCTGCACAACGTGATAGTACGCGACCGACGCGTCTTGCGGTGTCAGTGGCCGCGCGCTTTTTCCCGGTATGGCAGGACGCGTGGCTGCACGTGATTGGCACGTCGTGCGCTGTAAAATGGCTGCACGACTGCGGTCGCACGTCCCTTCGCGAGAAGGCGGGACGCGTGGAGGCACGTGGTTAGCGCGTCATGCGACCGCACAACTGCGTTCGTGCGTTTGTTCCCGAGGGCGTGGACGCATGGTAGGATATGATTGGTGCATCGTGAGGTGGAAGGCACCGTGCGCACAGTCCACCGTGACGTCTCGCCTCCCGTCGGTTGAACTTCCACCGGTTGGCGCTACCGCCGGTTACGCTTCCCGATTGGGGGGAGATGGATATATATAGGGGTGGAAACAAGCCGAGCCGAGCCGGCTCGAGCCAAGCTTGCCCAAGCTCGTTTCAACAGGCGGCTCGGCTCGGCTCGTTTTAAGCACGAGCTAGGAGGGTGGCTCGGCTCGGCTTGAAGAAAGGCTCGAGCGAGCTCGCGAGCCTTCACGAGCCAGGAGCAGCTCCTCCATTTCCTCAACTAGAGCTATATTAAACTGGATGGGAGCTGCAGGGGGAAGTCAGGAGCTCACTGGAATGGAAGGAGTAGCTTGGGGAGGCCGGAGGTGAGCTGGCGACAGAGAGCTCGAACGGTGGAGGTGGGGATCGGCATTGGAGAAGACGGAGCGGCGGAGCTTCAAATTGGCGCCGGGGTTGTCTTCACCGAGCGGCGAGGAGGCTCCGGACGGAAGGAATTGGACGACGGTGGTCGGAGTCGTCGGTGAGGAGAGGTGGCCGGAGTTGGAGAAGACGGAGAGCAGTGAGAGTCGGCCTCCGCCCCAGGCCCTCGGCGGCGAAGTCATCGATGCGTTCGAGCTGGAGTCGCCATGGTGGTCGTCGAGGAGGTGGGCGCGGATGAGGTCGAGGTGCTGGTGCAGGAAGGCCATGGTGACGCGGCGAGGGAAGAGGCGCCTCGGGTCGAGTCGAGACCGGCAAACCTACGTGCGCCGTCGGCGCCGATGAGGAGCTCGGCTCAAGTGTGGAGCGTGGTGGCCGTCGTGGACTCGTGGGTGAACGCACGGGCTATAAAAGACGGGGGCAGTGAGATTCCCGGCGAAGAGACCGAGGGAGAGGGAGAGGAGCGGGGAGGGCGCGGCGCTGGAGGAGGGGGCCATGGCGTCGGCACCTCGGCGGAGGGGGATGGGGAGACCGAAGAGGGATTGGAGATGGGAGGGGAGACGAAGGTAGTGGGGAATGGACAATGGGGAGACAGACTGGGGAAGTGGGGACTGGGGAGGCAGCGAGACGGACGGGACTTGGGAGAGAGACGCGAAACAAACTAGCCAAATAGCTCGTGAGCGGCTCGAGCTCAACTCATTTTTTTCACGAGCTATAAAGGAGGCTCGGCTCGGCTCGAAATTTAACGAGCTCGAGCCGAGCCGGCTCGGCTCGTAACGAGCTCGAGTCGAGCCACGAGCCTCAAGCTATTTTTCCACCCCTAGATATATATACGTCGCTACCACCGTTGTATCGCCCTTGCACACCCTTGGCTATTCGCTTCGTTGCTTTCTGCTCGGGCGCGCTGTGGTCGTGCATGTGATGCGCAACCGGGTGTGGCTGGGATGACCTTGTTCTCAAAAATAGGCTTGCCTCGGTTCATCTGCGTTCTCTGAAAACACTATTTTGTGGCAGGATTAATGCCAATCGTCGCGATCAGAGAACGCTGATGAACTAAAGGAGACCTATTTTTGGGTTCGATCAAAACTTATCGTAGATCAGCGGTCGCGCTTCCCGATCATGGGGAGAGTGGACGATTGGAGTCCCGCCGGTTGGCGCTTCCCGATCGTGGGAGGCGAGGGGGTTTATGTACCCTTTTGGCCTCGTGACGGTGTTCTCCTTCACTCGCCCCTGTTGGAACCGGTCCTTCAAGACGAAGCCGAGTCTGCGTCCGACTTCACTCTGTGGTCATGCAGGCGAAGCGGGATGCGGAGTCGTCCCTCGTAAACGAGGCCGAGTCGGAGGCCCGACTCCACCCTCGAACACGGAGTCAAAGTGGTCTCCAGAGTCGTCGTGCGAGACCGAAGTCGGGGTGGACTCCGGATTCGTTGTACATGATTTCCGCATCGTGCGCTGTCCAGCATCCGCACGACTACAGTTGCACGTCCCTTCCCAAGAATGTGGGACGCGTGGAGGCGCGTGATTGGCGCGTCATGCGCTGTTAGGCGTTCGCACGACCGCGGCCGCGCGTTCCTTCCCGAGAGAGTGGGCCACGCGGCGAGACGTAATTGGTGTGTCGTGTGCTGTCGAGCAGTCAAGCGATTGCACGTCTTCGGACTCCATCTGTCACGCTCCTCGATCGTGGGGAGGCAGACGGTTGGGCTCCCATCAGTTGCACTTCCCGATCGTGGGGGGAGGTGAGTGGTTCGGCTTCTGCCGGTTGTGCTTATCGGTGGTGTGGGAGGTGAAGGGGCTGTATATACTCCTTTGGCATCGCGCTGGCGTTCTCCTTCATATACCTCCTGCTCCCTTGCTCTCTTGCGAGCTGTGCTCTCGCCTCCTTTGCTGCCGCTATTCGCCACAAGCGCCGTACTTCTCGCCGTTTAGCTCCCGGAGGACAATGGCTCACGGCGAAGAACATGCTCACTGGGCCGGCGGTGGCGCCTCATCCAGACGATCGTCGTCAACCGAGGTGGAATACGCGCTCATAGGGCGCGAGCCATCGTTGGTGAACAAGCGGTGGGTAGCAGAGGAGAATTTGGAGGGTCCGTGCTCCCGTGTCCTGGGCCAGACCCTCATGACGAAGGAGACGATCCAAACTCTACTACGCGAAGGGAAGCTGATGGAGCGCCGTGAGGTGCGCCTGCCCGCCAGCGGCGAGACGGAGCCACACCCGGAGGCGTCGGAGGCGATCATCTTCATCGTGTATTTTGAAGCCGGCCCTTCGGGCTGGAGCTGGTGTAATTGACTCCGAACGCAATAGCCCGCCTGGCTGTTTACAGCTGGGCATTGCAGACGGAGACGTGTTGGCCTAGCTCCTCGATGTTCGCGTTCCTCCATGACGCATCATGCCAGCCGAAGAAGCTGGAAGGAGGGCGTTCTCCAATTTCGGTGGTGTCAACTTCATTCTGCGGCCCCAATGTTGAAGATCTTCCCTGCCAACTCCACCCGGACGAAGTGGGAGTCGAACTGGATGAAGCGGTGGTTCTACCTCCATGTGGCGAGCGGCAGCTGCCTCGAGTGCACAGCCGGCCAATGTCGTTCAACACCTTGCCAAGCGTGACGGTCGACGACGAGGACAAGTAGAGAGCATGGAGGCTTAGGGGGATCACTCTCCGATTCAACATGCGCGACCTCGTCGAGGAGTTCGTCATGTACGGTATGGCACCACTTGCCAATCGGTGGTGCATCCAGCCTGGGGGCCTTCGGTGTGACGGGGTCCGGTCGTCCGTATCCTCGCTGCCGAGGCCCTCCAATCCTCGTAAGTTTTGCACTAGAGGTTTTTTTGAGATTGCTTCGCCTTGCTTGTAGGATTTGTCCTGGAAGACGAGGAACGCGCAGTGGTCGTGTTCTTCGGACCGAACGTGGCCAAGGAGCATGATTTGCACGAAGCCGCGACTGAGGCGACGAAGCTGGGGTGGATAAACAGGGTGTGTGAAGCTCTGGGGATTCCCGTGCCAGAGCACGCTACTCCGACCTCTAGCCGGGCTCGCCACCGCGATAGCAACGACAAGGAGGAGGGGCCGGCCTCGCGCGGAGGGCTTAGTTCCCCGCGGCCGTATCCAGCCCGGCGGCCAGCACTCCCGCCAACTCTGACAGAGCCGAGGGTGCGACGGCTGCCGACTCTGACTTGGAGAAGTATGCCGATTCGGACCTTGAGGCAGGGGCGGAGGAGGCGGCTCCAGGCGAGGAGTCCCTGGGCGGCACCAAGGCCCAAGGGTGCGACGCAGAGACCCAGGAGGGCGAAGCATCCTCGCCTGCGCCAGTTGCCGAGGCTGAAGAATCCTTGCTCCGGTCTCCGAAAGCGAAGCGGCCACGGGCATAGTCGCCCTCGCAGCCGGAGAGGGGGTTCTCTATGGCGACCGGGATCATGGGCATGTTGGAGTCCGACTCCAACACCGAGGCCGCCCGGCCCGAGGAGCTGGTGTTCTTGCGGTTCCTTCTGAGGCCGAGGGGACACCCCAACAGACCCCGTCGGTTGACGCCGAAGGTAAGTTTGACTCCCTTCGTACGACCCTGCGAGGCTTCCCTAAAGCTTTCTAACCGCTATCTTCTACTATTAGCGGAGGCACGGTCCCCCGCCGTGGACAGTCTTCGAGGGACGAAGACATCCCGGGGGTGGCATCGACAGCTGGCGCCCTCGAAATTATTGCCACGGAGGCCACACAGCCGACCTTGACGGACTTCATCCCTTGGCTAGAGATGCTGCGGGCCTGGCAAGGGGCCGCGGACAGTGCGGTCGCCAACTTGGATCGTCAGGCACTGCTGACGTGCGGGTCGGAGCTCCTGGAAGGCGCGCTAGAGGCCTCAGAGATGAGGGTGAGTGCTCGACTTCGATGATGCGTGCCATCATTTAGGAATTTGCTAACGACTGTGTTGCAGATACGCTCGCCCTTGCTCAAACCCTGCAAGCGGCATGCGCCCGCAAATGGGGGGCGCTAGAAGACCGGCTGCGTGCTGCCGAAGAGGCCTTGCGTGCAGCCAAAGAGGCCCACTCCGTCAAGGACGATCGCATCCAGTTCCTAGAGACGGAGGGTGCGAAGGCACAGCGCGCGGCCGTCGAGGAGCACGATGGCTTGCTCCAGCAAATCGTTGCGCTGGAGGAGGAGAAGGGTCACCTCACTGTGTCTCTCGGGGAAAAGGACTGGGCTTTGAGCGATGCCTCGGTGGCAGCGTGGGACGCCATGCTGGCTCTGGAAGGTGGCCTCGAAGACCTCTCCGTCGATGTGCTGCCTCGCTTCTTCGGTCCCGAAGACCTGTCGTGGACACTCCGTCGAATCGGGGAAGCTTCCGGCCTCGCTCTAAGCGCCGCCAAGGCCTTCGGTAACCACTGCTCCTTCGTGACCTCGCGCTGCTTCAGTACCGAGGCTGCCGGCACGTCAACGAGTTGGCTGACCCCCAGCTGGAGATGCCAGCCGGAACCAGGATGATGTCGGGCGCCGTGCGCACCGTCCGGGCTTTCCATGACCGAATCTGGGACTACATCGGGGAGGCTGCGGCGTAGGTAGCGCTACGATGGACCCTGCACGGCAAGGGGAACTTCGGCTAATGGCTTAACGAAGTTCCACGGTGCAACGAAGATGGTGGCGCCATCTCGGGGCATGGCGCAAACCCATAGGTGTGATGCCGGGGTCTTAGAGTGTAGGCGTGCGTTGCGATCTACGTGCTCTTTTTGTAAGCTGGCGCCCTACGGCTCCCCCTTTTTATGAATAAAGTGGAAATTGCCCCCGTGTTCTGATTACTTGTACTGCTTTTTACCCCTGGCAGCTGCATGATAGGGGCCGGTTGCTCGTATCTAACATCATAACTCGACGACGTCTTTGGCAATGGGGGTGGGCTGAGGACTCGCTGAACTTTTGGGCGGCTCGGGCTTCAGCGAGTGAGACTTCAGCACGGGAGTACATTAAGGTGGAGTCGGATGAGTAGTGACCCTAGGTACTCGAGGGCACTTGTAAACATTAGCTCTTCACAAATGTCATTGCCTACATTCCTTGTAAACATTCTTTTTATGAATGCAATGAAGACTTTGGTTGGAGTACGTGTCCCTATCGCTTTTCATGATCGCGCCTGTCTCCGACCAACTCGTAGGACTTAGCGCTCCGTCCTCACGCCCCCTAGTCGAGGCAGACACTCGAGCGCTCCGTCCCCACTTCTTCGAAGTGGCGGCAGCAGAGCTGGCGACTGGCCGAGGTAGACGCTCGAGTGCTTTGTCCCCTACCCTTCGAAGTGGCGGCAGCGGAGCTGGTGACTAGCTGAACTAGACGCTCGAGCGCTCCGTCCCCTACCCTTCGAAGTGGCGGCAGCGGAGCTGGTGACTGGCTGAACTAGACGCTCGAGTGCTCCGTCCCCTACCCTTCGAAGTGGTGGCAGCGGAGCTAGTGACTAGCCGAAGTAGACGCTCGAGCGCTCCGTCCCCTACCCTTCGAAGTGGTGGCAGTGGAGCTAGTGACTAGCCGAAGTAGATGCTCAAGCGCTCCGTTCCCTACCCTTCGAAGTGGTGGCAGCAGAGCTAGTGACTAGCCGAAGTAGACGCTCAAGCGCTCCGTCCCCTACCCTTCTAAGTGGCAGCAGCGGAGCTAGCGACTAGCCGGACTAGACGCTCGAGCGCTATGTCTCCTACCCTTCGAAGTGGCAGTGGTGAAGCTGGTGACTAGCCGAAGTAGACGCTCGAGCGCTCCGTCCCCTACCCTTCGAAGTGGCGGCAGCGGAGCTAGCCACGCGATCTTACGGCCATTTGTACTCCGTAGAGTATGCCGAGGCGCGAGACCATCATGCGAATGGGAGCACACATATAGATGCAGACAATACCTAGCAGCGTCAAATGCTTGCGAGCGCTACCTGCTGTGACCGACATGTTTGATGCTGATAGCATTTCCTTTGGCACCCTGACAACGTGGGACAGCTAGTAGATACTGGCACCCCCTTACTCCCTATATTTATTGACACGAGAGTGCTAGACCAACAGCTGGTGCTCGCATACTGCGATTGGAGACGAAGTCCACGAGACCCCGGTCAAGTAGGCGCATCTCGTGAAGGCAAACCCGAGAGCAGAGCTGCTACATGGTGCTATCTTTTGCGTGCAGAAAGCAAAGGAGAAGGGTGCGAACGCTGTTTTGTGTTCCATCACATATGCATGCAGTTAGCGCGCCGCTAAAGCGATGCACTCCCTGGTGCGACACGTGCAAAGGCGCGTTATGCTAGAGGCATCGTGCGAATTTTTTATACTCCGTAGAGTGCACGCGGAGTCCGCGTGTCCTATTTGTACTCCGAAGGGTGCACGCGAAGGCCACGCGTCTTGCTTTATACTCCGTAGAGTGCACGCGGAGACCACGTGTCTTATTTTATATTCACGAAGAGTGCGCACGGAGACCATGTGTCTTATTTATACTCCGTAGAGTGCACACGGAGACAATGTGTCTTATTTATACTTACGTAGAGTGCGTGCGGAGACCGCGTGTCTTATTTATACTCTGTAGAGTGTGCGCGGAGACCGCGTGTCTTATTTATACTCCGTTGAGTGCGCGTGGAGATAGCGTGTCTTATTTATACTCCGTAGAGTGCGCGCAGAGACTTGCCTCCACGCGTCTTATTTATACTCCGTAGAGTGCGTGCGGAAGCTTGCCTCCACGCGTCTTATTTATACTCCGTAGAGTGCGTGCAGAAGCAGGCATCCGTGCGTCTTTGCACAGAATGAGACAAGTTTTGCAAACGATGGACTTTATTAACGTCCCGTTTGTGTAGGCGAGAGATTACAAAAGAGGCAGGGTACTAACCACTGACTGCTCGAGGACAAAGGCGACGCTGACCGCTGCTGCTGTGGCGGAACGGGAGGGGAGCCTCTAGTGCTGGGGCGACCAATGCGGGAAGACTTGCGGATGACTCCGGTATGGAGAAGCTTCGCTACCTCTGCCTTCTGCTGCTCGATCGACCTGTGCCGAAGCCTCTACTCGATCGGCTTGGCCTTCGCCAATGGACACGCGTTGTCCGCCTGTGTGCAGGGGCACCCTCTTGACTTGGCCCTCCGACCGGGGCTTAGGCGTCCATCCTGGGGCGAAGGACGTGTCCGCCTCAGGATTCTTGATGAACCTTGCAGTGCGGGCCCCGAGCACCAAGCTCTATGCGCCGGGCAAGGTCCTGATCACCGAAGATGGTGATGATACCTTGCGGGTTTGGGAGCTTCATGCACAAGAAGCCATGGTGTGCGATAGCCCCGAAGGAGTTGAGGGTTGGGTGGCCCAGTATGGCGTTGTATGGGTACGGGATGTCGACAACGTCGAAGGTGACGTCTTTGCTCCTCGCATTGTCGCCCTGGCTAAAGGAGACTTGTAGGCATATCTGGCCTAATGCCCTCAGCGGCTGACCCCCGAAGCCCTGCAATGGGATTCCCGAGGAGCCCAAGCGACTCCGGGGGATCCCCTTCTGGTCGAAGGCCACCGTGAATAGGACGTTCGCGGAGCTACCTCCATCGACCAGGACGCGTTTGACATCGCATCCTACAATAGTGGCCTGGATGACCAGGGGATCTTGGTGAGGGAACTCCACGCCCTCAGCGTTAGAGGGCATGAAGGTAATTTCATGCTGCGCCCACTCCGGCGGTGCTTGCGCCGAGTACGCTGCCACATGGTGTAGCCTCTGTGCGTAGGCCTTTTGTTGCCACGCCGAGGAGAACTCCAACGAGGAGCCCCTAGAGATGACATTTATAACCTGACACTGGGCTCCCTTCGGGGCCTAAATTCGCAAGGGGCCTTCTTGAGGTTGCTGCACGTGGGCCACAACGGGCGGCCCCGCCTCCAGGGCCCTATCCCTGGTGACGCTCTGACGAAGCGCCGCAATGGCGGTGCATGCCTGCATGTAATGATCACCGCGGCCGTGCACCTCGCACCACAGGATGTAGTCCTGGTTCTCCTGCTCTACGCGGGGTCTATCGTCGCGACCCCGACCATGCCCTCGCCCCTGGCCACGGCGTCCTCGCCCGCGAAAGGCGGGAGCACTGTCTTCACAGCCGCCCTCAATGTCGAAGACATAGCGGGCCCTCTGGGCTCTGCGTGGGTTGCGCTTGGGCTTGTCACTTGACGAGTCCTGCTTATGGTTGGCATCCTTGCACTCAGGGGCGTCTTTCGAAGACTTGCTTGTGCTTGCCCTTCGTGGAGTCTTTCTTCTTCGATGAGTCTTCGTTCTTCGATAAGTCCTCCGCTTGATTAGTGTCGGAGTCATCGCCTTTACACTGCCTCGCATCCTCCTCCGCCCTCATATACTCTTCCATCTTATCGAAGAGCTTTGCGACCGTCTTGATGGGCTTGCGTGTGTTGTACTCGGCCAACGGCTCCGGGCGGAGGCCTTGTATCATTGCATTGATGATGGTTGTCTCGTTGACGTCCTTGACCTGGCAGTGGACCTTAGCGAAACGCTTGAAGTATTCTCGACGCTTCTCTGAGGGTTTTTGCTTGATGGCGAAGAGCTGATCCGCATCGATGCGCTCGACGTAGTTCCCCTGTAAGTTGTTGTAGATGCGGTCGCGGATCTGCTCCCACGCGTAGATAGAGTTTGGCTCTATGGTGAAGAACCAAGAGAGCACCACTCCCTGTAGTGCGAGGAGGAGCCCTTCGCTTTGGTGGTGTTGTCTCCACCTGCCGCTTCAATGGCAGTCTCGTACACACGCACGAACTCTCGAGGGTCTGTGTCACCCTTGTACAGCTTAATGGCGTTGGGGAACTTGAAGTCTTCCGGCCATGCCGATTGCTGCAGGCTTGTGGAGAGGCGGACTCTGGATCCACACGCCACAGTGGGAAGTGACTGGAGGTAGGGGAGTCGCGGCTATCCGCCCGCTCTGGCGTGGGCTCCAGCGCGACCACCGGCGGGACTTATTGGCTCCGAGCCTCTTGTATATCCCGCACAGCTCCATGGAGGTTCGCCAGCTCCTGTTGCAGCGTGCCGAGGGCCGTTAGTAGAGCGTTCTCCACCGTCAACGTGGTTGCGGCAGTTGGGGCAGCGGGTTGCACCGTCGGGCTGGCAGCAACCACGGCTTGTGCTCCAGAACCGCTCGGCGCGTCGGTGTGGTGGGCTCCGGAGGCGGTGACGGGACCGGCGTTGCCGCCGAGGCCACCTGTCGCTCTCGCGCCGGGCACGGTGGCAGCGGCTGTGGTGCCACGGGCATTGGCGTCACCACTCCCGACGGCCCGATCGGTACCCGCGCCGACCGCCGCGACAGCGGTTGGGGCGACTGTCGTGCCACGAGCGTCGAGGTCGGTAGCCGAAGCACCGGCGCTGTCACCCGCACCTGCAACCGACGCCGAAGCCCTCGCGTCAAGCGCCTCCGTCGTGCTTCTCTTCTTCTTTGTCGCCGCCGATGATGAAGCCTTCTTTGGTGCCATCCTTTTTCAGATCATAGAGCTTGCTCTTGTCGTCCCCACGGATGGCGCCAAATGTTGTGGTTACAGACCAAACAGAGAGATGGTAGTATGGTAATTGAGATGTTAGGTGAGCAATGCTTGGGGACTTCCCCATGGCCTGGAGGGCTTTATATATATTCACATGGGGAGTATTTTACAATTATGTCCTTACACCCAAGCATCCCTCTCAAGGGCATTTAAGTCATTATACATGTCTTATTTTGGACTTTACAACCTTCTAACAGGCCGGCTGGGTTTAGGTGGGGGCCACCCCTACAACAAGTACCTTCTCCAATTTTTCCTCAAGTACAAGAAATCTTTTACTCCAGAGCTAAAGAGTTAAGAAAAATCAGATTTCACAGCCTACAATCAAGCAGCAACCCAAAATAGCAAAGATGCATAGCTCCACACCTGGTCAGTCTGACGGGCCACAAATCGACAGTCTGACAGGCGGCTAGTCTGACTGGTCGTGGGAGCTGTCTGACTACTCCTTTGTTCCTAGAATAGAAAATTAGTCTAATTCCAAACCACTTTTGGTGCAAACTTCAAAAATTCATGGCCAAATGGACACACCTTGTTGATGGTCTCAAGAACCTATTCCATTCAAGGTTGGGATGCTCTTGGCCAAATTCCTAACCTTTCCTCAAAACATACAAGGTTGCACCAAAACCGATCAAACCTCAAACTCTTGATAAAAAACTTACTCGTGGGTTAAGAATAATCAAGATAACTCTAAATGTGTTCCCACATATCACAGCAAACAAAGCTAACATATGAATCAAAGCCAAAACTCTTAGATCAAAGATTCTAAAGAAGGGCTCCAAATCATGTGAGAACTGGGCAACTTCGAGATCTTGCAAACCACAATGCCTAGATAGATGGGATTTGATCTACATAAGTCATGTCCATCACTTACATGTCCTTAGCACTAGCAAGATCAAGAAGGGGAGAGAAGAGGCAAAGACCCAATAAGAGCAAATCAATCCAACAAGAGAAAATCAATCAAGACAAGAAGGATTCATAAGAGATGAACAACTTAATTACATTGCTACTTATGGATGAAAGTTTTATAACCACTCCATGAGGACAAGAGAGCACACCACAACACTCACTCTTCTCTCTCAAATCCTAACCCTAACTCAAGAATGGTTGGCTACAAGCCTCCATCCCCACACGACTAAATAGATGAGGCAACTAGTACACATCTAACCCTAATGGATACTATCTACTAGCACAATTGAGGGAAACCCATAATGCCACACAACATGGGTTTTACACTCACACTTAACTCATGCATGCTTTTCAAACCAAATTACCGAAACCTTGACCAAAACCTCACATTATAGAACCCATTGCCAAAACCAGAGGGCGGCCAGCCTAACCTCTCAGCCGAGCCGGTCAGACTGATATGCCGGTCGATCTAACCACCCAATCGAGCCGGTTAGACCACCAGGAACTGAAACAACACATAGAAAATCCAAATCTTTCATAAATTTGAATTTCAACTCCACAAAAATTAATGATTGTTCATCACAAATAAATCTTGGACCTTCTCACATAGTCACTCAATCTCCTCTTGATGAACACATTATCAATTTCTCCAAAAATGCAAATATGAGTTGATTTTAGAAATAGAGGGGAATTTTGTGAAAGAAATCTCAAAATAGTTAAAAAGAATTTTCATAAGCTAGACTGACCATATGAGTAAGAAATAAAGAGAAACAACAAGATAAAACAAGTTTTCCACAAAAAGATTCAACTCCATCAAAGAAATTTAGAATTATTACTCTAGATCCATATGAAAGAACAATTATTCTATGTGACCTTAGTTATGGTGAGAAGAGATCAAAGTGATCAAGAAAATCAAAACAAAGCATACAAGCTCTAACTTATTAAGAATTTGCACAAAAACTTTAATTTTTGCTCTAAATCTGCATTTCCCCCAATATTCTTCCCCTTTGACAATGAATTCATCAAGATACATGAAAGAAGAGACATCATATAATGGAATGAAGTGGCTCCATTTTATCTGTATTTAGCTTAATAAAGAGATATGAAAATTATCCAAAGTGACTTTACAAGTATTCACCAAGCCATATTATGTGAAGTAGCCATCTAGATCATGGCAATCCATATATGGCAAAGCTATGCCAATTGGGTAAGAATATGAAATTAGAAGGATTTCTTAGCATATAAAGTTACTCAATTCTTAGTTTAGCAAAAAATATCCAAAAATGAGCCAAGCCATCCATAATTTTGGTTTTAAATTCAAATAAACTGAATGGAACAAGAAGCTACAATTGAATCATTTTAGAGTGTTGCAAATTCAATATTGAATCAATTTGTTCAAGTACATGGATTTGAGCACAAATAGTATATTTAGTGCTTTCTGAAACACGTTTTGGTTTTATCTTAGTAAAGTAAGTCCTGACCTAGGTGCCATCCACAACTGCCTCCTAAGTTTCAACTATTTTTTTTATAGTTCCTTGAATAAGCCATGTGCTAGATCTCAAACCTTTATCCACCACCTCAAGCGATAAGCTTAAAAGTATGGTCATGGTCATCCAAAACTCTCTCTGAATTTATGCCTAGTGCAATGACAAGCCGTCCAATGAGAAAGAATTGGTGAGATCAATTTCTCGCACATAAAAGAAATCATTTTTTATTTTATTTTCTAGTTCAAGAATAATGAGCAATTCTTGAGTCCATAAGTAATACCCAACCCAACCGCAAAAGCCTAAGAGAAGTAAACTTATGCTTCAATATTGAACTAACATAGCTCAATCTAAACCTCAATTTAGATTCTAGACTCAGCTTATTTGATATGACATGAATCGCAAAAGGATCACTAAAGCAAAACTAGTCATAAGATCCAACATTGACATGTTTTAGTTCAATTTTTTCACATTTAATCAAGGTAGCATGGTAAAAACTAAGCTACACATAAATAGACATGATTAATCTCACAAAACTAGCACAAGACATGGCAACTTATAAAGTAAGATATCATGTCACACATGGATAATGGTCAAAACTCTATTTATATTTTACATTACAAGTTGCTGAAATTTAAATATGCAATATGATATCATGGATTCAAAACATCCAAAATCCCCCTCAAATTAGGCCAAAAGTATAAATAACCCCCAACTCACCCCACAAAAAAAAACAAAACAAGAAGAATTGAGAGTCTTGGTGAAAATATATGTGACCTAGTACACAAACTCTACAAACTAGAGGTCAATATCACCCTTCTCAACATAGTCCCTAAGTAAGTAATACTTAATGTCTATGTGCTTAGTTGTGGAATGATGCACTGGGTTTTTCGCTATGTTAATGGCACTAGTGTTATCGCACGAGAGTGAAACACTACCCAAAGCTAACCCATAGTCCCACAGAGTAAATAAGATTTAGAGAGCCTCAGAGCAACTATTAGCATCAGCTATATACTCTGCCTCAGTAGTGGACTGTGTAACAGAAGATTGCCTCCTAGAAAGCCAAATGACAAGAGATGTGTCTAAGAAGTGACTAGTGTTGGAGGTACTCTTCCTATCTATCCTACACCCCACAAAGTTTGTCTGAGAATGCTCGAAGAGAAAGCAAGGAAGCAAAAGAATACCAAAATCCAATGTCAAGAGTGGCTTGAAGATACCTGAAGATGCGGCAAACTGCTTGATAATTAGAAGCATGAGGGGAAGCCTGAAATCAAGTGCACAGACACACAATGAAGTGTATTTCAGGCCTCGAAGCGGTAAGGTAGAGGAGGGAGCTGATCATACTATGGTACTCCTTTTGGTCCATGGGCTCACTATCCTCATTAGGATCCAGAACTGTAGAAGTGGCAATGGGAGTAGTGACAGGCTTTCTGCTCTCCATGTCAAAGCGCCGAAAAAGGTCCTTGGTATACTAGCTTTGATGGATGAAGGCACCTTCCTTCAATTGCTTAATTTGAAAGTCGAGGAAGAATGTCAGCTCACATATCAAACTTATCTCAAATTCTCTGCTCCGTATATCTGAAAATTTGGACTCCAAAGCATGAGAAGACCCACTAAAACTTATGTCATCCATATAAATCTGAATAAGATGGCAATCACTGCCATGCCTGATAGTGAATAGGGTTTTATCTACCATTCCCATTTTAAAGTCATTCTTAAGTAGGAAACTCTTAAGCCTATAATACTAAACTCTAGGGGCTTACTTCAATTCATATAGGGTTTTGGAGAGTTTACAAACATGGTTTAGAAACTTGGGATTTTCAAAACTAGGTGGTTGCTTGACATGAACCTCTTCTATAAAACCATTTAGGAATACACTCTTGGCGTCCATTATAGTAACAGGTGCAAAGGCCTTCTCAAAGTCTAAGACATCTACCTGGGAGAAACTCTGAGCTAGTCTAGCCTTGTATGAACCACTAACCTATCCTCATTCTACTTATTTTTGAAAACCCAATTTGTTTCGATAACATTATGACCATGAGGAGTTTAACTAATGACCATACCTTATTTCTTTCAAAGTTCTCAAACTCTTCATGCATAGTATTAACCTAAGAAGTATTAGATAAAGCATGAAAGACATCTTAGTACTTAAAAGGATGTAACAAAAGCAGAATGAGCACAAAATCTCGAGAGATAAACTTGGAACAAGTAACTCACTCATGGAGATCCCTAATTATTTGTTTCGAAGGGTGCCGTCTTTGAATATGAAGTGGTGGTCCTAGTGCAGATGTGGCCTCTACCTCATGGGCTCTGGAGGTAGGGGCAGAGCCACTTGAAGTGCCAGTGAAAGTGGGAGGAGACTGCTCAACTAAAGCTAAAGTAGTGGAAGCAGACTCTCTAACCAACTCAGGAGCAACCAGAGAAGGAAATTGATCCTCATCCTCCAATCAGGGTCGTCATCAAAGAAGATGCTCTCCTGATCACCATGCACCTATATATCTGCATTATCAGGTCTATTACTAGCACTAGCCTCATCAAAAGTGACTTCACAAGTCTCTATGATTTTGCTAGTATCTAAATTTAAAACATAATAGCCACAAGTGTGACTAGAATGTCCAAGAAAAATGTCATCAGAAGATCTAGATTCAACTTTATCTAAGTTGCCATGTTTTAGAATGAAGCATTTGCAACCAAATATTTTAAAATGAGAGATGCTACACTTACGACTGAACCTCAACTCATAAGAAGTCTTGCCTAAGGATGATCTCAATAATACTTTGTTAGACGCATAGCAAGCAGTGGAAATTGCATCAGTCCAAAAACCTCCTAAGCATAATATGCTCATCTAACAAAGTCCTATTCTTCCTCTCTGCAACTCCATTCCAGTAGGGAACACTAGGAGAAAAGAACTAGTACTCTAGACCTCGCTCAGCACACAAAGTAGCAAAAGATGAATTTTTGAATTTAGTGCTATTATCACTCCTAATAACTCTCAAAGCTCCTATGAGATCAATAGCTAATCTAAGGACAAACTCTCTAAACCAACCAAATGCCTCATCCTTGGATGAAGGGAAATAGACGCAAGAATACATAGAGAAATCATCTACAATGACAAGCACATACCACTTTTCTCCTATAGACTGGACTCTAGAAGGGCCAACAGTGTTTAAGTACAAGAACTGTCCAGGTCATCACCATGATAAGAGGTGAATGAGAAGCAACAACCATCTTACCATGTTTACAAGGTGAACAAACTAAGTCCTTGCAACCCTTAAGCCTACACAAACTTTAATAAAATCCATGGTACTGACTCTAGTCAAGTGATCAAATCCTATATGACCAACCTACGATGCCACATTACTAGATTATGATAATCAAAAGCCACAAGACATCTAGGGCTAAATCTAGGAGAGACACTAAAATTGGTATGAAAGATCTTCTCCAATCTAGAAATCCCCAACACAAACTCACTAGATGAATCTAAAACCCTATACTCACCTATCTTGAAGCTCACCTCTAGACCCTCATCTAAAAGCCGGGAAACAGAAAGCAGGTTATACCTTAGTTTACTTACCAAAGCGACACCCTTGACCACTGCGACGCCGGTAGGGATGGGGCTACAACCAATATCGACGGTAGCAACATCTTGGGCTTCCCAGCGATGGTGGAGTTGAGGAGGAGGTGGCGGCAATGAAGATGGGGAAGCAGTAGTGGCGGGAAAGGGAGTTGCAGTAGCGCGAAGGGGACAGGGAAGCGCAACGCTGAGGAGATAGGTAAGCAGCAATGGCTGGGACAGGAGGCTTGGTGACGCTAAGGAGACGAAAGCATCTATGGTGACTAATGGAGGCGTGGCACTAGGGAGGGAGCGGTGGAGGGAAGGGATGGTAGATATTAATCTTGTTGCATGTGTTTAGATATGTTTGCATGGCACTGTGTTTTACATGCCGGTTGAGTCTAGGATTAGTTGCGGGAATTGAGGAGGATATTAGTGAAAGCATGGGCATACCCAGATGAGTTAGTTGCTGCATGCATGCAGGTGTTTTGTTATTGGCACATGTTATGAGCTTATGGCATAGGAAGCGGGCCAAGTTAGCTACATGAGTAGGTTAGTGCATGTAGTGCGTGTAATGCATAGCATGTGTTCATCTCTTGTATAAATAGCTCCTGCTAAGAATGAAATAATCTAGTTGGTTTGGAGTGTGTCCACATCTACTCCCATATGCATGTCTGTGTTTATCACATCTATACATGTGTTTGTGAAGAACACGAGAGAGGGAGAGAGAGAGTTCCAAGTGTGCATGTATACATCTCTGTGAGATATAACAAGAGAATGACAGGGGAGATCAGTGAGTGATTTCCAACATTAGGAGAAGAGGTAATTCAA
This sequence comes from Dendrocalamus latiflorus, assembly GCA_017311315.1. Taxonomy (NCBI): domain Eukaryota; kingdom Viridiplantae; phylum Streptophyta; class Magnoliopsida; order Poales; family Poaceae; genus Dendrocalamus; species Dendrocalamus latiflorus. Next base: position 43,922,134 of record CM029642.1, on the reverse strand, counting down.
TGAGTGTATTCCCAATATTTGGTATCAGAGCATGGTGCACACTACCACATAAAGGCTTATATTAGATGCCCTATCACAGATGGTTCACCAAAATAGTTAGTGTTAAATGCAATCACAGACGGTTTAGGTTTAAAGACCGTCTGTGTTCTGCCAGTGCTAAAAACTGTCTGTGAAGAGATAATATCATAGACGGTTCATGGTGAGCACCGTCTATGAAGTATCACAGACGGTTTTTACCAAGAACTGTCTGTGATATTTGTGTATGTGATATTGCCAAATATCACAGACAATTTTTTATTTAAACTATCTATGATACTTCACAGATGATTTGTATTCAAAAAAACCATTTGTGATATTTTCCTGCCTTGCAATCCCCCCAAAATTTCATAATCTCCTGCCTAAGTTTGAGTAGGGTTCCGTTCTGAGACAACTTTAGTAAAACGAGCATAACTTTTGCATACTGTATCCGTTTTTGACATTCTTGTACTCGTTGAAAAGCTAACGACGAGCCCGATAAAAAAAATAACTTTCTTATGCTAGTTGCCCTCTAAGACCCCCAAATTGGCCATCTTTGGCCCTGAATTTATGTCGCAAGTTTTTTGTTTCTATTTTTGCCCTTTTTCTTGGTCTTTCCTTTGAAATTTGGGTTTTGCCTCGTAGATCTTGTCGAAACCTTTTAAATGAGTATATATAAGCCATATAAAAATTTGTTATTTTATCTTTTGAGACTAGCTGTTTATATTGCTCCGGTATATTGTCTTTGTGATCTACCGTCTGGCCATTATCACCGATGGTTTTTAATAGGAATAATCTATGATATCTCCCGTTATTATAGATGGTTTTTGTTAAAACCATCTGTGATATCTCTATCATAGATGGTTTGTAATCTGAACTATCTGTGATAATTATATATGAAATTTCCATCTCGCCCCACCACGTCACTAATCCGCAGCATCTCCCCTAGGATCCCGATCTCACTCGTCCATTCTCTCTGCATTGAATGGCAGGCATCGGTCTCCTCCCCACCTCTCACCCCTTATTAATCCCCCTCTCTGTCGGAACCCGGAGTATCGACTCCTAGATCCTTTGTGTAAATCGCACTACAAACTGATAAATAGCGAAGCCCAAGCCTGCCCACAGGCAAACGACAGTAAGACGCGGCCTATTCGTCCAGATCTTCACCGTAGTCGACGACATCTTCCTCTGTTTAGGGGGGTGCAAGGTGAGTACAAACTTGTACTCCGCAAATCACATGGAGAAATGCATCATAATGATAAAGGCTTCAATGGAAGGCTTATAGGGTTAGATTGCATAAAACATCATTTAATGAAATACAATAGATAGATTGAGAATGCTGAATTTAATACAGTAGATAAAAACAATACTTGTAATTGAAAATAATACCGTCAGTGCCGGCTCCGACCAAACACCAACCTATCCACGGACATCCCACCCGGACCATCTTTTCCAAAAGCTCACGTATGGATTCCATCCATCCACACGCTTTCACTGCGCAACTCTGATGGATTCCATCCATCCACCAGGTTTCAATCTCTCTCATGGGTTCCATCCACCCACAAGGTTTTCATTCTCACATGGATTCCATCCATCCACAAGGTTTTCGAAAAAACATTTTAAAAAACAAAATCTAATCCATGAAAAACTTTTACTCAGCATGCCCATGACCGTGGGCACGGCTATCTAGGATATATTATACACTCTGCAGAGGTTGTACAACTTTACCCACAAGACACGATCATCCCGTTGTACCACTAGATTAGACACTTCCTTAGGTGTGCGGTGGGAGTCGTGACAAGGCCTTTACAATGCAAAGCCTTCAACCTGGTCGAGCCAACTCTAAGGTTTCACCCCAGTAAGGAATCCACCAGACCGGGACCCCCTCTTGAGCCTAGGTGAGAGTTCTCATGGCTTAACCACGCTCGCTCAAGTGAGACTTCACATGGCACCAACCACGCTCACTTTCAACCTACGACTTGACTTAGGTTGGGACTTCACAAATTATTCAGTCAGGGCTGTCCCATACCAGCCATGTGGTCGTACGATTAGGGCTTTGCAACAGTAGCTCACAGACCGGTCCTTAATCTGACTTAGGCCCAATCACATACCCTTGTGCACAACAATCGACCACTGCGGCTCCAACCAACAGGGCATGCCTGCACCCACCATTCTAACCAATTGCCTAAGTCTAAACCAGGTTTCATATTTTGTTTTCAAAATAATTCATAAACCTCCTTGACCCACCAAAGTCAAGAGTACATAGCAAAAGTTTATCATTTATGTGAAAGGTTAATCATTTTATGTGAAACATATCCCAAAACAAATAAAATGACTAAGCATGGCTAAGCATTTGGTTCAAAGTTTCTCTAGCCAACACTAGTGCACTAGCTAGAGTTTGATCTAAGGTGACAAGGTAAGGAATTCAATATCAATGGAGGAATCTAACAAGTAGGCATTAATTATATTTAAAACCGAATTGAAATACATTGAATAAAAATATGCATGCAATATAATTTAAAATAACATAATTTTATTTTGAAATCTGGGATCAACATGATCAAGGAGTGTTACTTGCCTTGCTCTTCAACTTGGTTTGAATCTTCGTCGTCGAATTCTCCCGAATCGTCGAAGTCTACACGCGAAAATAACCAACCAAATTCAAATAAATTCAAAATAAATTCAAATTGACTTCAAACATTTTAATTGAGGCTAGAAATGGATAAAGGGGAACTTTTGATGAATTTAGAAATTTGAATGGGCTCAATCGGAGTTAGGACGAAGGAGAACAGGCTCCGGGAAGATTGAAAAGAGAGAATGGAAAACTGGAATTTCTAGAATTATTTTTCTAAAGAAAAACCTGAATTATTGCGTCAGCAGGGAATTTAATTTCGGCTGAATTGTTTTTCAACTGAAAATCCTGGATTATGACGCCAGATGACGTCAGCCCGAGGGGGGTCGACTGACTGGTGGGACCTTGGTCCATGGACCAGGCCCACGGAAAATGGCGCTGGCCGAGGTGGTAGGGGGAGGCGGGTGGTGCTGACGGGGTGGCCTGGCACGGAGGTGGCGCCGACGTGGCGTGCCACGCAACTGCCAGGCGGACACGGTGGCTGACGTGGACAAGGCGGCCGGTGGTGGCGTTCAGGGGAGGGAGCTCTCCGGCGGGTGGCTGCCGGCGGTGAAGGCGGCAATGGGGAGAGGGGGCCGAGGGGAACACGACGGTGGGTGCGGCCTTACCGGCGGCGAGCTGGCGGCGGTCGAGGCGGTGGCGCGCTTGGGTCCAACGGCACGGCGGCGCTCCGGTGGCCGGGGAGCACGGCGGAGGGGCTTCGCGGTGAGGCGAGGAAGCCGAGGGTGGCAACGGCGTGGCGCGGGGAGGCCGGAGACGGCGGCGATTGCTCGCCGTTGCTTTCGCCGACGCTCGGGGAGATGCCGCACGGCGCAGGCGCTCTCGGGTGGCGGAGGAGGAACGGGGAGCGGAAGGGGAAGTGGAGTGAGGAGAGGCGGCGCTCGGGGCGGGTTTTATAGGGGTCGGGGAGGGGAGGTCCGGTGAGAATTTCTCGCCGGCGGTTGGCGAGGCGGCGGCGGTTAGGGAACGTGGGCGCGGCGCGAGAGGGTGGTGCGGGTCATGCGGGGAGTGGGGAGGTGGGGCGCGGGTCTCGCGGAGGTGGTGGCTCACGCGCGCGGCGTCGGGGGAGTGGCCGGAAGGGCGGAGGTGGGCGCAACGGCCGGCGGCGGGTGCGGGAGGAAGGAGACGGGCGCAGGGGAGGGGATGACAGGTGGGGCCGGCTGTCGGTGAGATGAGGGGAAGGGGAGATCGGGCGGAGGAGGATGAGGGCGGGGGCGGACGGAGCAGATGGATTGGGGGCGACGTGGCAGCCATCGGGAGGGGGTAGGCGGGGTGGAGCGGGGCCGACGTGGAGAGGTTCTGGCCGTCCACGTGGCGGCCAGAGGGAGGAGGAGGCGACTTCAGTTTTTAAAATTTGATTTTCTTTTTCAGAAAACCCGAATAAATTCTATAAAGCTCAGAAAAATATTAAATTAACTCCAAAAATTCCAGAAAAATTCATAGAAGCTCCTGGACACATTTTAGACTTAATAAAATTACTCCCAACTAATGTTGGTATTTAATTTTCATACTTAAAATACTTTTTAATTTTAAAAATAGATTTTAAACTCTAGAAAAACTCAGAAAAACAAATAAGATCCAAATAACACCAAATAATTAATTTGACATAAGATTTTTCATATAAAATAGTTTTGGGTTTTCACTTAAAATACTTTTAAATCTAACTTTTTCAAAAACAGAAATTCAGGGCAAATCCAAATTAAAAAATTTAGGCACAAAAACACTTATTTTAGTTTAAGTTTTTATTTTAGTTAATTTTTAATTAATTAATTAATTATTTTTATTTTCATAAAAAACCAGGGTTGTTACACTCTCCCTACTCAAATAACCAACACCACCAGTACTACTCCAACTCATTTGTGTGTGGCAAGCGTGGGAAGGGGTTCAGCAAGGGCAACTGAAATTTCACTTGAAGCAAGATGGAAAAGAAGAAGCCAATGACAGATCTTCACTATTTCAAGTAGCCAACATCGGTAGGGGGCTTCTGCTTGTTACATTATAAAAGTATGGCATTCTGTTGATTTTGGCATAGAAGCTGAAAGTGGTGTTCGTTGCTTTTTTTGTTTTTGCTACTTGAAATTTTTTCTGCACCACTTGTTTTAGATTGTAGCTTAATGAAGGATGTGTAAGTCTAGCTTGCATTAGCCTGAAGTTTCTTGTAGTGTAAGTATCTTTCTGAATTTGTAACTGTGAAGTTTATACTTGTAAAATTGTAAGTATCCTCTTGTGCATGCAATATTATATGCAATTTAGATTTAGTATTCAAATTCAAATATGGCATTTTGCTTTTAGAGGTCATGGCTAGCATTTCCTAAGGCTAGCCATGCTCTCTATAAAATTTTTAGGTATGCTAGCTAGAAAAATCTATCTGTGATATGTCTTCATCATAAACGGTTTGTGGTTAGAACTATCTGTAATAATATATCTTCACAGACAGTTCTAGTTCTGAACCGTCTGTGATAGTATACCTTCACAGACGATTCTAATTCCGAACCGTCTGTGATATGGTTTTCACAGACGGTTCAAAACTCGTCTGTGATAACCCCTATTATCACTGACTCATTAATTCAGAATTGAACCGTCTGTGATGACAGTTCTGAATCGTCTATGATGAAATTTTATGTAGTAGTGGCAGTACTAAGGAGATGCAAAGATGATATCGTTCGGTGCTCCTCGATGATGTCAAGGCCAGCAGCAAGAGGCTCCGATGATGTCCCTGCTAGCGATGAAAGGGTGCAGCATCGTCGAGGCTCCACGTGAGGTGGTGGTTGATGGCACGGCATGGAACTATAGTGATGGCATGCGAAAGACCTACAGTGTGAAGTTGTTTGTGATGGCGGCATCCATGCCTTAAGATGATTCGGCGTGAGGCCGATGATGGTGGCGGAGACCATCATTGTATGAGGAGTCAGTGTGAGGCTGATAATAGTGTGCAAGGAGGCATGCAAGGTTGCAAGAAGCAGCATGATCTTGTATTGGTGTGAGGCCAACAATGATACACTATAGAGTGTGCAAGATCCACAAGGAGGTGGCATGGTAGTCGTTGTGATGCCAATGGTGTTGTGCAAGGCCATGAGGAGGTGGCAACGCACAAGATCCACGTGGAGGTGGCATAATCGCAAGGTGAGTCAATGCGAGACCGACATTGATAGTGGTGCAAAGCTGCAGGAAGACAAGAGACGACGATGGTGCGAGGCCGCTGAAGGTCCAACCAAAGATCGACGTTGTGAAGGCATCATGCGGAGGAGACGGCCGCTGCGTGTGGCAAGAAGGTACTGGTGATCTGCATCGATGAGTTGACATAACAAGATTAAGGGGGAGAATATTATATATTAATCTTGTAGCATGTTTTAGATATGTCTAGCATTCGTTGCGTGAGTTGATGAGGATATTAGTGAAAGCATGGGCATACTCGGATGAGTTAGTTGCTACATGCATGCAGGTGCTTTGTTAGTGGCGCGCATTATGAGCTTATGCCATAGGAAGCAAGCCAAGTTAGCTACATGAGTAGGTTAATGCATGTAGTGCGTGTATGCATATCATGTGTGCATCTCCTGTATAAATAACTCCTACCAAGAATGAAATAATTGAGTCGATTTGGAGTGTGTCCACATCTACTCCCATGATCTACTCCCATATGCATGTGTGTGTTTATCACATATGTGTTTGTGAAGGACACTAGAGAGAGAGAGTTCCAAGTGTGCATGTATACATCTCTTTGAGAGAGATACAAGAAGAGTGAGAGGGGAGACCAATGAGTGATTTCCTACATGTGAAGAAGAGGGAATCCAATGAGTGTATTCCCAACAAGGGAGGCAAGTAGGACCGACGACGACGTAGTGCTTGGCGACTAGCGGGGAGGGCGAGGCGACGGAGTAGCGGTGGGCATGGCAGGGTGGCAGCACACGTACGGGCGAAGAGGGAGGTAGTGGAGGAGTAGCGGGGCGGCGACAGTAGGAGACCATTTAGGGAGGACAGGTGAGAGAAATTTTTAGATGACTAAGGAAGATGAGTGAGATTTGTTCGATCTTGATCCAATGTTCAAAAGAGAAGGTATTTAGAGATATTCTTACCAGAGGTACTACAATAAATCTTATCCCATTGCATCCCTCGAACCAACCACCATCTTGAACCATATGGGACCATCACATCCAAGCAGCCAAACAAAATCTTGTATCATCTCATCCCACGATCAAACACAATACTTATTTCATCATATCTAGGATTATTGCATTCACGTGTACCATCCTATCCCATCCAGCTTAGTTCACCCAAACACGCCCCTAGAAAACCAACCAAACTGAGAAGTCCTAAACATGCTACAATACATGATCAACAAAATAAATAGTATCAGGAGTTTCCAACCATGACAACTCTAAACTTAAGGGCATGCTTATATTGGTTGTAGATGATGGTTTTTGGCTATGACTGATGGCTTTTGGTTAAAAGCAAATATTAGTGGTTGAAAGGAGGGGTCGAGCGATGGGAAAAGTGAGGGAAATACGTACGTGAGACGGACACGAGAGGAATAAGATACGTGATACGTCTGTGACCTCTGGCTTATTCTTAAAGTGAGACAAGAGCGAAAAATGTGAAACTATTAAGTGAAGCCAGACAGCCAGTAGATCATATCTTTATGACCCTCTTCTTTTCGGCATCTAAAAGTCGTTTTTTCTACAGTAAAGTGTTTTTCTATTATAACTAGCTTTCAAATGAAGTGTTTTTTCAAAACAGACCCATAAGTTAATTATAGTGCACACTATAACGATTTCATTTATGTCAACTAAAGTCATATGTAAACCTCTATCTCTTTACATTTTCTCTTACAAACTGTTAAAACCATGAACTAAGTTCAAAAACCGCAGCACAAATGAACCGGATGTACGCTGTCAGGCTGTCTTCTGTTAACAGGCTCCACCCACACAAACCTCCATAACGACAGCGACAGGGCCGGCCGGTTCCCCGGGCAGAATAAACTACTAATTTCCCCTTCCCGCGCCCCAACCCCGGGCTGGTCCCCGCCGACCGCCGGCCTCCCAAGTCTCAGACCCTAGGAGCAAAGAGCAGCGGCTTTGCTGCGGCGAGAGCAATCCAAGATGTGCGGCAGGGCCCGGTGCACCCTTAGCCCGGCCCAGGTCGCCAGGGCCTTCGGCTTCGCGACCTTCACCACCTCCGCCGCCGGCGGTGACGGCGGTGGCGGGAGCGGCGGTGGCGGCGGAGGAGGAGGAGACGCCCCCGCCGTGCCGACGCTCCAGATGGACCGGTGGGAGAGGAATCTTAAGTTATGGGGTCACCTAGGAAGTCGCATGTCGGTATTTCTTTAATCGTTTGGTTCTTGGTGGTGGAGCGCAGGTTCCGGCCGTCGTACAACTTGTCGCCGGGGGCGTACCTGCCGGTGGGGGTTGTGCGGGAGGCGGAGGAGCAGGTCCCGGTGATCCAGTGCATGAAGTGGGGGCTCGTGCCCAGCTTCACCGGCAAGACCGACAAGCCCGACCATTTCAGGATGGTATGGACTGGCCGCTATATCTTTACAATCTTGTGTTCTTACGCCTGAGTAGTACTTTGGATTAGTTTCCGTAGATGATAGATTGCAGATTAGACTCCATCACAGTTACCTTGCAATGATCGGATGTGTCTATACCAGCAACTAGCCCATGAGGAACATACAAATTAAACCCACATTTACTTCCTCAATGAACTTGTTGTAGGTGCCTGATTGACTGGGTGATTATACTGAAATTACACTTGATGCATGCAATGTGCAAAGTATATTTGATCGATTATTAATTTTCAAAGTGCAGGTTATAACTTGCAGAAATGTTCAACAAGTACATTGGGATATTTCCCGTTTTAACAGTTTAGTCTCCTTTCTAGAGTATGAAATATGAATGACTTCCCACTTGATCACTACATTTTAAGTTTTGTCAGATTTAGGAAATTCAAGTATGTTTGGTTTTTTCAAGATGTTTTCTTTATCATTTCGATTTTTTTTTTGCTATGTAGCTTTAGTTCTGCCATATTTCAGTGATCCAGATATGTCAATTTTGGAAAATAACTTCCTGGAAATATTTAAACAGCTTTGATCTTTTTCTTTTCATGTGGAGGATGTTTGTCTTGGATTTGAAAATTTTCAACTCGTTTTCATTTTTGATGTTATTTTTGTAAGCTTTTTACATTTTTCTTCGTTTGATTTATAGTGATAATTGCACTGAGCACACACAATTTTCAATAAAGTTTCACAATGCCTGGAAAATGTTCCTTTTTTGTCAATGGAAACTTTATCCCATGTCAGCTACTCAATTCTCATTGATCGAGTAGGGCTGTTATTGGGATTCTGGCATTGGTAGCTAATGTCACATCTGATGGGAATGCTGCTGGTTGATACAATTAAAAAGCTACTGAATGTTAGTTTCTTGCTTTATAAATTTGTCCAGAAATAGGAGAGATTTGTGTGATTAACCCTAATATATATTTTGTACTCCTGGGTTTTTTTGTGTGTTTATTTTGTTTACCATTTTTTATTTTTATGTTATTTTGAATCTAATTTTAAAATTATTGACATTTAGGAATTTGCTCTTGACAATGTGTTCTAGTGACAGCAGAATTGCCGATTTCTTATTTATTGGAATGTAGTAAATGTGAATTGAACATCTAGGAAATGTAGGAACTGATTTTTAAAACAAGTAGTGTGTGCCACCATCCCATGGGTTGGGAGCATTGCTAGCGTCCCACTCTATTCTGCTTGATGCCCATCCCTAATTTTGTTTGCGCCAAGCCATTCAGTGATCAAAGTAATCAAACAACACCCCAAACCATCTTGGCACTTTTTGTCGTGCATATAAACATCAATGCATATGTCAGTGAAGATGAATCCCTTCCACTTGATAGTACTTGCAAGCAGAGATGCTGTATTTGTTCTCTTTTTTTTAGGTTAAATGTGTGTAATGTACATGCCATAATAAGTAACAACCATGAAGAGAGATTCACAAAACAATCAGTGAGAAAGTAAGACATTAGGTTGGTTGCCTTCGAGATTGGGAGATCAAGTTGTCAAAAGTTTGGTCTGTAATTTGATCTTCTCATTATAGAAACCAAACGCCACCAATTCATCTTCCTCACTGAGGTCAAGCTAATCTCCATACCTCCACCACCACCTAGTACTGCTTGCTGATGTTTAGAACTTTAGATAGAGGCCCCATTATGTTGTTATCCATGGCCTTGTTGATTGTTTCATGCATGTCGAGAAGATGGCAGTAGACCTTGAGAACAGAAAGGGAGTGACTTCCATGGCTAGGAACATAGGAGGTCAAGGATGCCACCAATGCGCACGTCTGATGGGACACACTCACTGACAACTTCCTTCCCAGCCCTAAATTTCCTTCTCATCTTTTATTGCATTTGTTGTTTTCCTATATGTAAAAAATTCGGGCAGAATTAGGAGCCCTGCCCAAAATCCCTTGCTGGGTGTACCGTTTCTATCTATATCACCATATGAAATGTTAATTTTTTATGTGGTCCCTCTAAAATTCATGTCTTACTACATAGCAATGTTTGTAGTAGTCATCTGACTTTGCCCCTGCTTTGAGCATAGCATATACATTGAACTATGCCTGCCATGGAGCTTGATTTACTTTTGATGGTTCCATTTTCATTCCATAACTTATTGTTTTTGGCTTTTTGCATTAGTTGAGTTAATTTATTTGTTGCGCAGTTCAATGCCAGATCAGAGTCTATAAAGGAAAAGGCTTCGTTTCGGCGACTTGTTCCAAAGAATAGGTGTCTTGTTGCAGTAGAAGGGTATGGACTTATGGTCAACTGTTAATTACTATTTATGGATGTGTTATTATCTCTGTTGTGTGTAAGCATGTTCCCAGATGCCTCTCTTTTTGAAGTTGGTATACTATTGATACACATACTTAGTCAATATTGCATGATTGAGGCTTCAGGATGTAGAAGAATGATTTGGACCTTGATGCGAAATTTGGACCTCTTGATTTTTCTTAGTCTGTAGTATTTTTTTGGCCACTTCTTGGTTCTTCCCTATCTCCCTGCCTCCCTCCCTTCAGTCCTCTCATATAATTTAGTGGTGCTTATGGATGAGCGGCCACTCAATTGCAGGGGAATTAACACAGGAATCTAGGTTTAAAAATTATGCTTGACTCTTCTTGTTTGATACAGAATTCCAGATTATGGGTTTTAAGCAGAATACCTATTGGACACAGAAATCTGGGGTGCACAAACAGTTTTAAGTTGTAAAAGGTTTTGTTCTTAATCCGGGGTGGCCCTGGTTTCCATGGCATAGGAATTGAGATAACTAGGGTTTGTGAACTGACAAATCTAGTAAGCTAGTAGCCAACTGCTACTCTATGCATGTGACCTACTACTAAAGCTTTGATCAACCACAAATCACAAATAAATCAATTCACATAAAAGTGCACCTTGGCTAAGGCGCTTCGCAAAATCAAGATTACCTATTGGAAATAAAAAACAACAATAGCAAAAGGAAACAATGCAACTCACAAATATACAAGAATACTCTCAAAATTCTAATAGTAGATTGGCTGCCAAAAATGAGGACTTCATATTTATAGACCTAAAACACTTACAGATAGTCTAAATAACTACTGCCAACACTTTGACTCTTAAGAGACAGGACAGCACCAAAATAAGCGACTCTACTCGGGTTACTGTTTATGTGAACTGGACTCAACTTTGACCTGGTCAATTGGGAGTTGACTTGTTTAAAAGAAAAAATCCAACCTGTAACTCCAACTGGTGCTACATTTCCAAGTGTTGTATGTCACAATTTCATATAGTGCGAATCAAATATGTTTTGCTTGTATAGTTTATTCCTATTTGTGCATAAGAATTTTTCTCGTTAATTTATTTTGCTGAGCGTGTTTTAGATGCAATTAACACTTGGATCATCAAAATCTTCAGATTGAGAGAAAAATATTCTGTTGATTATGTTCTTATATTGATCATGCATTGACATTTCATACGAGTTCAGGTTCTATGAGTGGAAAAAGGATGGATCAAAAAAGCAGCCATATTACATTCATTTTCAAGATCAGAGGCCTCTTGTCTTTGCTGCCCTCTTTGATACTTGGACAAGTTCCGAAGGTTAGGATGCTTACTTTTCACAACAACCATTATGCTCTCATTTAGAAACCCATCTGGTTTATGAAACTAAAAATGTGAGCGCAGTTTTCTAGTAATTCAATCAACGTATAATTCAATTCTGTATGTAGCACGACATTTGGAGATGGATTTGATATTGGCATTTTAAAGTATCAAGATTGTTGTTTTGAGATGGGTTAAGAGATGCTTCCCTTTCATTTAATTTTTGTTTCTGTGATTCAAGTCTTAGGAATGGCTGCAACTGTTTTTTTTTCCTGTTGACACTTGTATCTTATTTTGGTTTGATTTGTATGACTGTAGTTGGTCTAATTGAGCTTCCGAAAAGGCCTTATCCAGATATCGAACATAAGTAAATAAAACAAGTTAGAATCTGATATGTTTAGTTTGGGCCATTGTACTTTCAGCAGAAATTCAGGTTCTGTAATTAGGGTTGTAAACTTTCTTGTATCCACATTCAGCCTTGTATTCACAATTATGTAGACCATGACTGGTATAGGGACAAGAATAACTTATTTAACTTTTAGGGGTGTGTAGATGAGGGGCATTGCTTTGGGAATTTTTGTTCAAATTTAAACTGAATTTTAAGGATTTGTATCCAAATCACCCCTATCCAAATAGACCCTTATGTTATAAACATTGTCAGTATGGATGAACCTGATAATGAAAATTTTCAGGCGTGTACTACACATGAAGTGGTGCCCTCATGAATTATTTCACATTCTTTTGGATTTAATGCATGCTGTTCACAATGCATTACATGCCAAGGGTGGGTAGCTACCCACCTAAACGTGGGTTGAATAACATTTACAAATATTATAATATATATATTACAATACCCAGGTGCCTAGGCACCCATATCAATACCCGTTGATTTGCTCTGAGATTCGCAACGTTTGATGTGGGTATCTTCATATACCCATAAAAAAGTATATTTGAGATGTCAAACTCCGAAAAAAATTAAATTCAACTTCAGTTTAATTAGTTTGAACTATTTCTATGGTATATACTTACTGTAGTCGCATCGAACTCAAAAGTAGTTCAAATCTTACTTACCATAAATATATCAAGGGTATAAAACATTTTCATACCCAAACTCAAAAAAATTATCAATCATACACGTATATCGGACGGTTCTTGTTGTGGATGCCTAGGCACCCAGGTGCCTTATGTTATATATATATATATATATATATATATATATATATATATATATATATATATATATATATATATATATATATATATATATTAACAGTAAGACTGTTGTAATTTCCCGTTAAAAAAGAGACATTTGTAATTTCTAGCGTACATTAACACAATGTTCTGTTGCCTGTTACTAGTTGATAGTGCCTATTATGTTTTGATAAATGTGTTTGGGCAGATGCTATGTTGTTCGTGCATATTTCATTTCACTTTCTGCTGTTCACAGATGTATATCTTTGCCAAGTTCTCAACAATTGAATTGTAGAATTGTGAAGCCCGTTCTCACTCCAGTCCATAACTGATTATTACTTGTTGCAATACTAATGTTATCTGCTGTTTTTCCCAGGAGAGACTCTTCATACATTTACTATTTTGACTACTCGAGCATCAACTTCTCTGAAATGGCTTCATGGTTAGTTACCCACTTTTTGCCCCAGGATCTCAGATCGTTCATTCATTTACTATTTGTGACTGTGATTTAGCTGCTCTGAAATGGCTTCATGGTTAGTAGGATTACTGTCAAGACCTGTTCTTTTACATTTTTCTCAAGCTATTCTGTTTATTTCATACAGCCCTACACTGGAAAGCCTTCATGGTTAGTGGGATTACTGGAATGGTTTGTTGGAATGCTCTATGCTTGTTAGTACCATGTTCCTTGTGCAAAATCTTGTTTAGGAGCAAGGAGAAAGATAGTTGGTTTTCAATGAAATATCAATATATCATTGATGATAGTACCATATTGCCTGTAAGGTCTACTGCATCTCCATGGCTGTCAAAATTTCGTATTTATGGTAAATAATGCTTGTCGTTCAACTTAATAGGATAAACAGATATAGTAAAAATGCTTTTCCTAGGTATTGTTATATTCAGTATATGTTATTTTTTGTGATTATATTTAGTATATGTTTGCATGCAATGTTTTTGTGCAACTAGCTGATCAGCAGTGAGGGGCTGCTTTTATGATTACCCTTGATTTGGTTAGACACTATCTGAGACTTTTATGTGATGACAGATAGAATGCCAGTAATCTTGGGCAACAAAGATTGCATTAATGCTTGGTTGAACAATGTATCAGTGAAGCTTGAAGAAATTACTGTACCCTATGAAGGAGCTGATCTAGTAAGTCCATGCTATGCATCATGTTATTAGTACATACATGATCTCCTTTCTAGATGCCATATTTTGCCTAAGGAACAATATCTTTCAACAAAGTTGTAGTTTAATGGTGAAATTGGTTCTTTTACCCTGCAAATGCTAAATTTCCAAACTTCAGTATCGTTTTTGTGAAGCTAGTAGCACATTTATGTTTATGTTGGAATTTAAATAATATAGGATTAATTATCTTTTCGGTCCCTCAAGTTTGGCCTACGGGTCACTTTGGTCGTAAAGCTTTTAAAAGGGCCAAATCTCTGAGGTTTGCAATTTGTGTCTAAGTGGCCCACCCCTCAGATGACATGTCTTGCCATGCCAGCAGGCTGAGTCAGCAGTCAGCACCCATTCACCCCCACCTCTCTAAGCTGAGCCAGAACATGTACTTGTTTTGTCCCAGCCCTGTTCATGTGCCATCTCAATTGACTATTGAACATGGCACTGTTTCTTGGCTTTGGAGTTTTGGTGCTAGCCTGCTGTGCTCATCTTAGACCACTTCTTTGCAGCCCTTTAGCGCAACAGCAGCAATGGCATGGCCATGTCCATTTCTTGAGCTGAGCGGAGGTCTTGGCTGGCGCAGGACCGGGGTGGGCATGGTGATGTTGAGTTCTGAGAACGGATGACGGAGGGGTGAAGGTTGTGGCGGGGTTGCAGAGGGTGAGGCCGTGGGGAGCCATTTTGGTCGCGCTGGACCAGATAGTGGCACTGTAGTGGACACGATGTTGTGGGCGGAGGTGGAGGGAGCAGCGCAAGGCCGCCGTGCATGCCGCCCTGCATCTTGCATCATATAGCTTCTTGTCTTGTAATCATATTGCAGGATATCAACAGAATTCTTTCAGAATACTGCTGTCAATTGAATACCTAGTTGCCTACCAATCCAACCCTAAAGGAAATCCTAAACTAGCAAAAAATTAAATCAAATCCAAAGGCTGGAGGAATTAATACACTGGATCAGATTTCATTTAGGGATCATTCAATCAAATTGAGCTCAAGGTCATGGTGAAGGAAGACGACCTTGACGACAACAATGAGGTGATTATATGGAGCTTGAGCACAGCGAGATGCACAGTGACTAATTGGTTATATTGAGAGGGTGGTTGAATAGAACTCTGTGCATGTGTGGCGATGGTGGGGGGCAGGTTCAGGCCTGGTTCTTTTCAGGTTCTAAAAGCTGCTTTTCGACTTTTCTACAGTAACTAGCTTTTAAACTGTAAGACCCCGGATTTAGCCATCCGGAATCTCCTATGTTTCCACCGCACTATTCCCTGGATCAGTAGATAGTGCTCACAGTTACATTATTGAATATCAAAACATATTTCGCGGAAGCGTAGATAATATAGTAACAACTTACTCATGGGCCGATCAGGCCGAAAATAAAATGCAACAGCGGAAACTTCACTCAAGTGGGACCCTCAGGACTTGCCCACATGCAGCCAACTGGGGTTCGCGACCTAGTTCTTGGCCTCTTCATCTTCCAGCTCTTTTGATTCCCTTAGGACACCGTAGGGTTCGATCTTCTTTTCCTTATTGACTGATGATGGTAATTAAGCAACAGTGAGTACAATGGTACTCAGCAAGCCACTACACAGAATGCAAATAATAATAGATGCAAGGCTGTCAAGTGAGGCTTGAGGTTCATTTACTTGCTAAAAGCGACATTTTGCAATAATCATAATTAAAATTCCTATGACTTAGCATTTTTCAAATATGCTTTATGGAGTTTGAAATTGTGCAGTAATTGTAGCGATGTAGGTTCCATCCACCTATGCTAGATTTTGATCAATAGGTTACTTCCACCTTATTGTCAACACTGGAGTACATCCTTCCAGGAAAATTACTAAAGTCAGGTTACATCCGCCTGACAATTTTCTTCCCACCCTCAAAAGTTTTGAAATAGAACTAACTCGAGGAAGATTTCCATGTCTGCCCTTGACCGTGGGCACGGCTATTTGAATAGTTTGTACTCTGCAGAGTTTGTACATCTTTACCCACAAGAGATAATCGTCCCGATGGTTCTACATGATTCCTTGGACATGCAGATCGAGAGAATATCACGAGGCCTTTACAATACCTCGCTCTCTAGCATCTCACTCCTATGGGGTTGCACCCATAAGTTGTGCGGGATGTCTACCACAGGTTAGCGCAGTCGGACTCCACTCTCCACATACGCTAGCCTTGGCGACTTCACCTACATCCGATGTCCCATTCCACGTGGGGCTTCCATTACCCACCTACACACGTTCTCCGTGAAATGGCTAGAGAGTCTAGTAAATTATTCAGCCAAGCTTACAATATGCCAGCTTGTGGTTGTACTGTTTTACACGGAGGGTCCACACAGGATTAAGTCCTTAGTTTGTCCGGGCGGTTCATTCCACAATCCCCTGTGTTACATCCACACCCACCGTTCTTTCCACCCGCCCAAACGGTTTAGCAGATTTTTAGGGTTTTAAGAAGCATATCACAATTTAACATAAATACTCAGCCACGTACATCCCATGACTGTCCCAAAACTAGTTTTTATGAGTAAAGAATGATCATCAGGGCTACTGAGGCCCTGGATTCGACAAGACCAGCATGGCAGTAATATGACGTATAGCTAGTAAAGTTATTATTAACGTCTAAGGTGACAATGGTCAGGTGATTCAAGTGTCAAGGAAAGGCATAGTAGTACTTAAAACATCAAATAGGAATGTAACTATCTTAAGCTTTGACATATATTTGCATAGTAAAGTAAGCATGCAATTTGATAATTTAAAGAAACATAATTTTGCATAAAATGTAGGATCAACATGATCAAAGTGATGACTTGCCTTGCTCGATTTACCATGGCCTCGATTTCATTCAAAGCCCTCTTAATCGATTATTTGGATTATTGTCCTTCGTCTCTCTCCAAATCTTGATCTTGCTTGAACTTGTCGTCCCTTCGTGGCTTCAGTGGCTAATTGCACGTCTAGCGACTAACAATTCAACAAATCCAGCAAATGTCCAAATAAGTTTAATTGAGTTCATTTATGATCTGCTTATGATTAAGGGTATGTAGCGGGGTTGAAGGATAGAGATGGAGTCGAGCGAATTTTAGGGGTGAAAGCGAAGTGACGGAGTAACTTCACTGGGAAGGGTATAAAAGGAGGATCGGCGTCGAAGGAATGTTCACGAGAATATCCCGCTTTAAGATCGGAACGTGGTTAGATGTAGCCGATTGCAAGATACCGAGACTCGAGCTTGCTTTATTTAATTTATTTTTATTAGGGAAGTCTCATAGGTTGGACAAGGTATACAGACGGATGAGGGAGATTGATCGGGATACTGACAAAAGATTACTGACGTCCTAATTATTTCAAGAATGTTTTAAACAAATATGAGGTGACCCTTAATTTAAATCTTGGCATTTTATGGGAGGATTTACCAAAATTATTTTAAATACTAATTATATAAAGGTCTTATGATTTTTAGAGATGAGTAGTTTATTTTTATGATTTTATGTGGCACAAGCTTGCTAAATTAATTTATTTAGTTTGCACAAGTAGATTTGGATCGATGAATAAAGGGTATTATTCGGACCATTCGAGTGCTTGCTAGGATTAAAGTTATTATTTGAGTTTTTCAGAATAAAGATTGAAATCATCGAAATTATCTTTATAAGGGTTTAACCATGTTACTTTAATTATTTCGGATCAACTTTTATTACCTTACATTCATAAAAGCTGATCTTCTACTCAGTTTCCTATATTTGATTTCTAATGTCAATACCCCGTGAATTCATGTCGATTACTTATCCTATGAAAACATGCCATGTATAATCTTGTTTTGGTTGTACATGAGGAGTAAGGTATTGATCTCAATTGGCACAATATGAACCATTGCTAAGTTTTTAGATTGAATGCATAAATCTTTCTCATTAAAAAATTTTCTTATTCTTATTCTTAGTCACAATGTGTCCTTACATGTAATTAATCACACTTAAATTTGTAATTTCATTTCATAACCCTTGTAGTGTAATCACACAATCGAATTTTTATTCCATGCTCATTTACAATTCATATTCTAAGATTGCTCCCTGAAGTAAATTAAGAGTAGGCAGGTGATACCCATTAGCTAGATGCTAATCTGCAATGGGGCCCACATGTCATAATAGAGACACAGAGAGGAAACTGTCTTTGGCTGAGCTGACAGAGAGGGAGAAACAGGGGAGGTGCTCGGCCAGGGGGAGGGGGTGGTGGCGCCGGTGAAGGGCGGTTGGGGAGGCGGCGGCGACCGGTAAAACGGAACTTCCCGGCGACGAGGAGGCTCACGGTGCCCGTAGCTCCGGCCGGGGTGGCGTCCAGGCAGGCTGGCGGCGGCCCTAGGCGGCCGGCGGTGAGGGAGAAAAGAGGCACCGGCGACCGGGAAGGAGAGGGGAGGAGGTGAGGCGTGTATGAGCTTGAGTGGGGTACAAGTAACACACCGGAGCGGCCGGCGGGACCGGAGGGAGGCTGAGGCGAACCGGCGACGTGCACGGACGGCGGCGCGGGGAGACGACCGTGGCGGGAGTGCTCAGGTGGCGGAGGGCGTCGGCCGTCGGTTGGGGGAGCTTCGGGGACACACGAGGATGCTCCACACCGAAGGAATCGACGCGCCTTGCGCCGAATTGCAAACGGCGGCGAGAATGGCGGCTTTGGCCGGCGGCGAGGAGGAATGGCCGCACGGTGAGCAGGGGATGCCGGAGGCCGATTCTTCGAGGGAGGAGGGAGGAGGCTTCCGGGGGCGCACCTTGACGCGGTTAGACCGGCGGGGGGCGCCACCGGAGCGGCGGGACGGCGTGGAGGCGGCAGCGGCGGGTGCGAGCTCGGGGGGGGGGGGGGGGGGCTTAGCCGCTCGGGCTTTTTATAGCGGCGGTCTGGTGAGCTGCGCGCGAAGACGACAGGGCCGAACGCGCCGGGGGGGGGGGGGTCGCGGGAGCACGGCTTGGAGCAAGGATGGCGCCATGGGGCGAGCGGCTGTTGTAGCCATTGACTGACAAACAGCGCGCGAAGGACAGCGTTTGCGTGTGGGCGTAAGCACGGCAGGGGAGGTCAGTGGCGGCGAGATTCGCGGGATGCGACGGGGTCAGCTCCTCGGGAATGAGCGATGGTGTGGCGCGACGTGGGACGGCAGGGTCGTGGGACGTCAGTGCTAGCGCAGGGCAACAAGGCCGTGCGGTCGGCTGCCGGGGCGAGCAAGAGCCAGAGGCGAGCAGAGGCAAGGAGGTAGAAGGAGGAGGCCGGGGTGGGCTGCTTTTTTTGTCTTGGAAATTTCCAGAGTTTGATAAATTGGCTAGGTTTAATTAGGTGGCAAAAATTCTTAATATAAACTTTTTGGGTTGAATTTCCCATTCTTGATTTTAAAATTTATAATGCTAATCAATTTAAATTTTAATTATTATATCTTCTTTCCAGACTTTAGGGCTTGCAAAGGAAATTTGAAATTCCTTAATTTGATTTTTAGTTTTGGTTCTTGATCCAGATTTATATTTTATTCATTCGGACTTTTAGCAAGGGACCCAAAACAAGAAATTCGAGTAAACACCAAAATTTTTAAAATGACCCTGGAAAAACAAATAAAAGATTTTTAATTTTCCCAAATACAATAAGTCTCTTTTTGGGATGTTACATAAATATTTTTTTAAGATAAGGTCTACTAGTTAATTGTAGTACGTACTTTACTGACTTCATTTATATCGGCAAAAAATGCATGTGAGTTTCTGTTACTCTGTAATATCTTGTACAAATAGTCCAAAAGTCACAAGCCGCAACCAAAAGCCATAAGCTGCAGCCAAAAAGAACAGGTCATTTTACATGTGCTGACAGCTTACAGAGGTTGCTCAGCATGCCTGCATGGCGAAGACATGTCACCAGAAGGGCCACTTTGACCCTAATTGCAAACCTTAGGGACCTATTTTTCCCTTTTGAAATGAAATTGCAAACCAAAGTGGTCTGTTTGCCAAACTTGAGGGGCAAATATGGTCACTGTGATGGATAAGATAAATCTCTGTGTCAAGGACAGCATCTCTGTGTCAAGGACAACATCTTGAGCTTTAGGACAGCTTTAGACTAGCATCTTAGACTAGCTTTAGGACAGCTTTTGACTAGCATCTTAGACTAGCTTTAGGACAGCATCTTAGCATATGCTTGGCTGGTTAACAGCCTATAAATATGTATCCCCAACCCCTCAGGTTGGCATGGCATTGTGTGAGAAATAAACAAGAAAAATTGCCCCATCCCCAAGTGTCATCCTCTCGATGAGAGTAAGGATCTTGCTATCACCAACAGCAAGACTCCAGCGACTAACAAGTGGTATCAGAGCCGTACTATCCTGTAGCCTGAGCATCTCCTACTCAATCCCTTCTCCAGCCTCGCTTCCAGCAGCAGCAGCTCCGGCTGCCTCTGCTCACCTCTCCCCCCCGTGTTCAGACGAGCAGCAGCTCATCAGAGGCAGCTCTCTCCACGCAGCAGTCCCCCGGTGGCGCGCCATGTCCGCAGGACAGTCTCAGCGCTCGGTCGCCTCGAGCACGCGGCGGCGGCAGGAAGCCGACCTCGCTGTGGCAGAGGAATGGAGCGAGCGGCGGCACAGGCCGCTGCGGCGGCGGAAAGGGCGTCAAGGCTGGCAGCGGCAGAGCTGGCAGCAGCCAGAGCGGAGGTGGAAGCAGCATCGGCGGCAGATGCGGCGCGTGCGGCAGCAGCGGAGGTCGAGGTTCTGCGCGGCAGCAACAGCAGCTCCATCTCTGCTGATGACAGTGCCGACGCGGACCTTGAGCCGCTGGAGAGGGAGGCAGCGCGAGGGCGAGCGGCGCAGTGGGCAGCTGCGCACGCCCACGAGCGCGGCGGCAGCCCAGACAGGCGCGGACGCGCCGGTGACGCTCTTGGAGGAGGCGCGCACGGCGGCGGCGTACGGGTCGACGGAGAGCGCGGCCTTCACAGGCGACGCGGCTCTCTCTCCCCGGTTCGGTACCGTGGTCACCACGAGTACCAGGCTGTCGTCAGGGACGTCGGCCCCGGCGGCGGGTGGCCTACCCTCACCAAGACCAACTACGTCGAGTGGGCTGCGGTGATGAGGGTAAAGCTCCAGGTGCGGCATATGTGGGATGCAGTCCGGTACGGCGACGTCGACTACGACCAGGATCGACGGGCGCTGGATGCTCTCATCGCTGCAGTCCCGCCCGAGATGCAGTTCTCGCTTACCAACAAGCGGACTGCCAAAGAGGCTTGGGACGCCATCGCTGCAGCACGCATCGGCAGCGACCGCGCCCGCAAGTCTACATTGCAGGCACTACGCACGGAGTGGGAGAACCTGGCCTTCAATCCAGGTGAGGACGTTGATGACTTTGCTCTCCGTCTCAACACTCTGTTGCAGAAGTTGGTGCAGTTCGGTGACGACACCTACGGCGAAGAGAGCTGTGGAGAAGCTCTTCCGCTGCGTCCCCGAGAAGTACAAGCAGATGGCTCGCTCGATCGAGTCTCTGCTGGACCTCTCCACGATGACGATCGAGGAGGCGTTGGGTCGCCTCAAGGTCGTTGACAGCGATGAGCCACAGCGCCTCTCGGGACCCGTCACCATTGGCGGGAAGCTCCTCCTCACTCGGGAGCAGTGGGCTGCCGGCCAAGGTGACAGGAAGAAGGGGGAGCCTTCTTCCACGACAGGCGGCCACAAGCGTGGCAAGCGCGGCAAAGACGCCCAGGCAGGGGCGCGAGGACGTGCCGAGGGTGATGACCGTGGAGGCGCCCAGGGCGGCGCTGCTGGCAAGCAAAAGCCGGCACGAGACGACTCTTGCCACAACTGCGGCAAGCTTGGTCATTGGGCCAGGGATTGTCGACAGCCACGACGCGGCCAGGCCCACGTCGCGCAGGCAGAGGAGGAGGAGCAGCCGGCCCTGTTCATTGCTCATGCGAGCATCAAACTACCTCCAGCGGCACCGGCTCTCCTCCACCTTGACGAGCCAAAAGCACACGCCCTCCTCGGCGACAGTTCCGGCAACGGCAAGACCGACGGGTGGTGCCTCGACATCGGTGCCACCCACCACATGACCGGGCGGCGGGAGTTCTTCTCCGAGCTCGACTCAGGCGTTCGAGGCACCGTCAAGTTCGGCGACGCCTCCGCCGTGGAGATCAAGGGCGTCGGCTCTGTCGTCTTTGTCGCCAAGACTGGCGAGCACCGGCTGCTCACCGGTGTCTACTACATCCCCGCGTTGAGGAACTCCATCATCAGCTTGGGACAGCTGGATGAGAACGGATCGCGCGTGGAGATCGAGTACGGGGTGCTGCGCATCTGGGATCATCGCCGCCGGCTCCTCGTCAAGGTCAACAGGAGCAACCGCCTCTACGTCCTTCACGCGCAGGTGGCGCAACCTCTGTGTCTTGCAGCCCGGCGCGACGACGACGCTTGGAGGTGGCACGAGCGCTTTGGGCACCTCAACTTTGAGGCCCTGAGGCAGCTCGGCAGCAAGGAGATGGTGCGGGGCATGCCGCACGTCGACCACGTGGAGCAGTTCTGCGACACCTGCGTCCTCACCAAGCTGCGGCGGCTCCCCTTCCCTCGCCAGGCGAGCTTCCGCGCCAAGGAGAAGCTGGAGCTCGTACATGGTGACCTCTGTGGCCCCGTGACACCGGCTACACCTGGAGGCCGGCGCTACTTCCTCCTCGTCGACGACGTGTCCCGCTACATGTGGGCTGTCCTGCTCGACGTCAAGGCAGCCGCGGCGGACGCCATCAAGCGTCTTCAAGCTGCTGCGGAGGCGGAGTGCGGCCGCAAGCTTCGGGTCCTACGCACGGACAACGGCGGTGAGTTCACGGCGGCCGAATTCGCGGCGTACTGCGCCGACGAGGGGATCCATCGTCACTTCTCCGCGCCGTACACCCCGCAGCAGAACGGCGTCGTCGAGCGCCGCAACCAGACGGTGGTGGCCACCGCCCGCGCCCTCCTCAGGCAGAGAGGGATGCCGGCATTCTACTAGGGTGAGGCGGTGATGACTGCCGTCCACTTGCTCAACCGCTCCCCCACCAAGGCCCTCGACGGCAAGACGCCATACGAGGCCTGGCACGGGTGCAAGCCCGCGGTGAGCCACCTCCGTGTCTTCGGCTGCCTGGCCTTCGTCAAGGAGCTCAACCACGTCGGCAAGCTCGACGACCGGAGCACGCCAGGGGTCTTCATCGGCTACGCGGAGGGCGCCAAGGCCTACCGCGTCCTCGACCCTGTGACACGGCGCGTGCGCATCACGCGTGACGTCGTGTTCGACGAAGGGCGAGGCTGGACGTGGGGCAAGATGGTGGATGACGGCTCGACTCCGACGACCAGCGATTTCGTCATCGACTACGTCCACTTCGAGGAGGCGGGGGGAGCCAGCAGCTCGTCTTCACCGAGCTCGCCTACCCCACCAACTCGTTCGCCACCACCTCCGGCGAGTCCACCGCCAGCACCGCCGGCCACGCCTCGGTCTCCTACACCGGCGCCTACTCCTTCAGGCTCGGCACCGGCAGTTTCGGCCCACGACGAGCAGCGCACGGTGGAGTTCGCCACTCCGCTGTCCAACGACGAGGATCGCATCGACGCCTACCACGGCGGCGAGCCTCTGCGCTACCGTACCGTGGACGACCTCCTCGGCGAGCAGCCGGTCCCTGAACTGGCGCAGCGCGACTTCGCGGCGGAGCTGCACCTCGCACAGGACGACGGCGAGCCTCGTTCCGTCGCCGAGGCGGAGAGAGACGCGGCATGGCGTGCCGCGATGCAGGAGATGGACGCCGTCAAGCGAAACAAGACGTGGGAGCTGGCCGATCTTCCAGCCGGCCACCACGCCATCTCTCTCAAGTGGGTCTTCAAGCTCAAGAAAGACGAGGCTGGAGAGGTGATCAAGCACAAGGCGCGTCTCGTGGCACGTGGCTTCGTCCAGCAGGAGGGAGTCGACTTCGACGATGCCTTCGCGCCTGTTGCACGGATGGAGTCCGTGCGTCTCCTCCTCGCCCTCGCAGCCCAGGAGGGCTGGTGCGTCCATCACATGGACGTCAAGTCTGCCTTCCTCAACGGCGACTTGAAGGAGGTCTACGTCCGCCAGCCGCCGGGATTCATCATCCCCGGCAAGGAGAGCAAGGTCCTCCGCCTGCGCAAGGCCCTCTACGGCTTGCGGCAGGCACCGCGAGCTTGGAACGCCAAGCTGGACTCCACCCTCAAGCAAATGGGATTCCAGCAGAGCGCTCACGAGGCCGCGGTCTACCGGCGGGGCAAGGGAGGCAATGCCCTGCTGATAGGCGTCTACGTCGACGACCTTGTGATCACCGGTACCAAGGAGGAGGAGATCGAGGCATTCAAGGCGGAGATGAAGGCCACCTTCCAGATGAGCGACCTCGGGCCCCTCTCCTTCTACCTCGGGATCGAGGTCCACCAGGACAGCTTCGGCATCTCTTTTCGCCAGACTGCCTACGCCAAGCGCATCGTGGAGCTGGGCGGCCTCACCGACTGCAGCCCAGCCCACACTCCTATGGAGGAGAGGCTGAAGCTGAGTCGTGAGAGTACGGCGGAGGTGGACGCGACGCAGTACCGGTGCATTGTGGGCAGCCTTCGCTACCTTGTTCACACGCGACCGGACTTGGCGTTCGCCGTCGGCTACGTCAGCCGGTACATGCAGCGACCGACGACGGAGCACCAGCAGGCCGTGAAAAGGATCCTCCGCTACGTCGCGGGCACCTCCGACTACGGCTTGCACTACCCAAGGTGCCCCGGCACGGCGCACTTCATCGGGTACAGCGACCACGCCGGCGACATCGACACAAGCAAGAGCACCAGCGGGATACTGTACTTCCTCGGCAAGTGTCCGATCAGCTGGCAGTTGGTCAAGCAGCAGGTGGTGGCTTTGTCTAGCTGCGAGGCAGAGTACATTGCAGCCACTACCGCTTCTACTCAGGCTCTGTGGCTGGCTCGGCTGCTTGGCGATCTCCTTGGCAGAGACGCGGAGGCAGTGGAGCTCAGGGTGGACAGCAAGTCCGCCTTGGCCTTGGCGAAGAACCTTGTCTTCCATGAGCGCAGCAAGCACATCCGGGTGAGGTATCACTTCATCAGAAGCTGCCTGGATGAAGGGAGTGTCCGGGCCAACTACATCAACACCCAAGACCAGCTCGCCGACTTCCTGACCAAGTCTCTCGGGCGGATCAAGTTCCAGGAGCTTCGCGCCAGGATCGGGATGGCTCAGATTCCTCACAAGGAGACACACAAGACTTAGGGGGAGAATGATAGATAAGATAAGTCTCTGTGTCAAGGACAACATCTTTGTGTCAAGGACAGCATCTTGAGCTTTAGGACAGCTTTAGGACAGCTTTAGACTAGCATCTTAGACTAGCTTTAGGACAGCTTTTGACTAGCATCTTAGACTAGCTTTAGGACAGCATCTTAGCATATGCTTGGCTGGTTAGCAGCCTATAAATATGTATCCCCAACCCCTCAGGTTGGCATGGCATTGTGTGAGAAATAAACAAGAAAAATTGCCCCATCCCCAAGTGTCATCCTCTCGATGAGAGTAAGGATCTTGCTATCACCAACAGCAAGACTCCAGCGACTAACACACTGGACCAATAATATAATGTTATTTAATCGTCGGGAAAATTTTTTCTGTAGCACTGAAAGTTCACTGCTTTCGGAAAATACCACCAAAAGAATCCGGTTCCCGAAATTACCACCAAAAGATTCACCTCGCTTCGGGATTTAGCACTCTGTTAGTTTTTCATGTTGACGGTGTTAACTGAGACAAAAATACCCTTACCTGATTGTTTGGACCATAGGCGCATGGAAATTTCCCTGGAAGTGGTACCGATCGACGACTGAGGATGAAGGAATCTCTTTTTCAGACATGCATGTATGTTGCATACAACTCACCTGAGGAACACCTCATCTCGTTCGTCGTCGTCGGAGGAGAAGAACAAGAAATAATCAACGGAGCAGCTCGGTCTTCTTCTTCCCCTTGAGAAAGACCTCCCTGTCGACAAGCTCGCGCATGTACCCATCGAACTCCACGGGCACCCCAGCGTTGAGCCTCCTCATCTCCAAGAACCACTTGCTGTCCCTCCCCCAGAGCTCCTGGAACTCATCCAGGTGATGCACCTTGCCGTGCCACCTTGCCTTGAGCACCTCCACCAAGGCCCCGTCGATCCCCTCCCCCACAACGTACACCCGCCGCCCTCTATCGACACCCTCCTCCTCGATCCTCCGCCTGAGGTCCTCGCCGTCGCCACCCACATCGACCGCATCAAAGTCTGCCTGCATACATGAAATGATGGCATCGACAATGCGCATCAAGCTTGGCGCCCAGCGTATTGCCCGACGCGGCGGGCGGAGCACGTGCTCTGCCTCCCCCTCACACACATGGTACCAGTAATTCCCCGGCTCGACATCCCCGAATTTCCTGACGATGAGGGTGTCCCTGGCCTTGGAGAAGTTGATGGAGGTGACCCTAGTGTCCTCGATGAGGCGGACCCCAAGCTGCCCCTGCACTCCCCACCTGTCCCAATCCTCCCAGAACCGGCTCTGCTCCACGATCCCCACCTCGGATTGGAGGTGGTCGACGTCGATGTAGAAGGCCAGGCGCTTGCCCTCCTCGGGCATGCCGGCCGCGTAGGAGGCGGCGAGGCAGAGGCTGAGATCGAGGACGAGGGTGCGGTTCAGGTAGCGCGCCTCGGAGAGGGCGCAGAGGAGGCTGTGTAGGTAATGCGGCATGGGCTTGCAGCGGTCGCCGCCGCCGAGGTAGGCGAGGTACCTGCCGGCGGCGAACTGTGAGCGGGAGAGCGGCGGCGGGGGCGGAGGGGCGGTGGCGTTGGAGGCGCCAGGGCGGGGCTTGCGGGCGTTGGGGCCGGAGTGGTAGCCTTCGATGGAGGTGACGGAGTAGGCGCAGGTTGCGGGGTCACGGACGAGAGGAAGCGGCGGTAGTCCTTGTAGGTGGCGGTGGGGGAAGCGGTGGAGGATGATGAATAAGTCCCTGTACTGTGGTCTTTGTGGGGCTGTGGTAGTTTTTTTTTGTTTTTGACTGCTTTAGGACAGCATCTGCTTTTGCTTTAGGACAGCATCTGCTTTTAGGACAGCATCTGCTTTTGCTTTAGGACAGCATCTGCTTTTAGGACAGCATCTACTTTTAGGACAGCATCTGCTTTTAGGACAGCATCTGCTTTTGCTTTAGGACAGCATATTGACCGCTTTAGGACAGCATCTAGGATAGCATCTTAGCATATGCTTGGCTGGTTTCTCAGCCTATAAATATGTATCTCCAACCCCTCAGGTTGGCATGGCATTGTGTGAGCAATAAACAAGAAGAAAATTGCCCCATCTCCTAGTGTCATCCTCTCC
Source organism: Dendrocalamus latiflorus (assembly GCA_017311315.1). Taxonomy (NCBI): domain Eukaryota; kingdom Viridiplantae; phylum Streptophyta; class Magnoliopsida; order Poales; family Poaceae; genus Dendrocalamus; species Dendrocalamus latiflorus. The sequence goes on along the minus strand of CM029642.1, from coordinate 43,894,662 downwards.
ATGAGAGTTAGGATCTTGCTATCACCAAGAGCAAGAGTCCAGCGACTAACAAGTGGTATCAGAGCCTTAGTATCCTGTAGCCTGAGCATCTCCTGCTCATCTCCTTCTCCGGCCTCGCAGCAGCCCCGGCTGGTAGCAGCAGCAGCTCCGGCTGTCCCCGCTCACTCCTCTCCGGAGACGGGCGGCAGCTCGTCAGACGCAGCCCTCTCTCCACGCAACAGCCCCCCAGTAGCGCGTCATGTCCGCAGGGCAGTCTCAGCGCTCGGTCGCCTCGAGCATGCGGCGTCAGCAGACGGCCGAGCTCGTCGCGGCAGAGCAGCGCGAGCGAGCGGCGGCAGAGACCGCTGCGGCGGCGGAAAGGGCGTCAAGGCTGGCAGCGGCGGAGCTGGCAGCAGCCAGGGCGGAGGTGGAAGCAGCGGTGGCGGCAGATGCAGCGCGTGCGGCAGCAGCAGAGGTCAAGGCTCTGCGCGGCAGCAACAGCAGCTCCGGCTCTGTTGATGGCGGCGCCGACGCGGACCCTCAGCTGCTGGAGAGGGTGGCAGCGCAAGGGCGAGCGGCGCAATGGGTAGCCGCGCACGCCCACGAGCGCGGCGGCAGCCCAGACAGGCGCGGACGCGCCGGCAGCGCTCCTGAAGGAGGCGCACACGGCGGTGGCGCTCCTGGAGGAGGCACGCACAGCGGCGGCGTACGGGTCGACGGAGAGCGCGGCCCTCACAGGCAACGCGGCTCTCTCTCCCCGGTTCGGTACCGTGGTCACCACGAGTACCAGGCTGTCGTCAGGGACGTCGGCCCCGGCGGCGGGTGGCCTACCCTCACCAAGACCAACTACGTCGAGTGGGCTGCGGTGATGAGGGTGAAGCTCCAGGTGCGGCATATGTGGGATGCAGTCCGGTACGGCGACGTCGACTACGACCAGGATCGACGGGCGCTGGATGCTCTCATCGCCGCAGTCCCGCCCGAGATGCAGTTCTCGCTTACCAACAAGCGGACTGCCAAAGAGGCTTGGGACGCCATCGCTGCAGCACGCATCGGCAGCGACCGCGCCCGCAAGTCTACACTGCAGGCACTACGCACGGAGTGGGAGAACCTGGCCTTCAAGCCAGGTGAAGACGTTGATGACTTTGCTCTCCGTCTCAACACTCTGTTGCAGAAGTTGGTGCAGTTCGGTGACGACACCTACGGCGAGGAGAGAGCTGTGGAGAAGCTCTTCCGCTGCGTCCCCGAGAAGTACAAGCAGATGGCTCGCTCGATCGGGTCTCTGCTGGACCTCTCCACGATGACCATCGAGGAGGCGTTGGGTCGCCTCAAGGTCGTCGACATCGATGAGCCACAGAGCCTCTCGGGACCCGTCACCATTGGCGGGAAGCTCCTTCTCACTCGGGAGCAGTGGGCTGCCGGCCAAGGTGACAGGAAGAAGGGGGAGCCTTCTTCCACGACAGGCGGCCGCAAGCATGGCAAGCGCGGCAAGCCGCGCAAAGACGCCCAAGCAGGGGCGCGAGGAGGCGCCCAGGGCGGCGATGCTGGCAAGCAAAAGCCGGCACGAGACGACTCTTGCCACAACTGCGGCAAGCTTGGTCATTGGGCCAAGGAGTGTCGACAGCCACGACGCGGCCAGGCCCACGTCGCACAAGCGGAGGAGGAGGAGCAGCCGGTCCTGTTCATTGCTCATGCGAGCATCGAACTACCTCCAGCGGCACCGGCCGCAGTGGCTCTCCTCCACCTTGACGAGCCCAAAGCACACGCCCTCCTCGGCGACAGTCCCGGCAAGGACAAGACCGACGGGTGGTGCCTCGACACCGGCGCCACCCACCACATGACCGGGCGGCGGGAGTTCTTCTCCGAGCTCGACTCAGGCGTTCGAGGCACCGTCAAGTTCGGCGATGCCTCCGCCGTGGAGATCAAGGGCGTCGGCTCTGTCGTCTTCGTCGCCAAGACTGGCGAGCACCGGCTGCTCACCGGCGTCTACTACATCCCCGACCTGCGGAACTCCATCATCAGCTTGGGACAGCTGGATGAGAACGGCTCGCGTGTCGAGATCGAGCACGGGGTGCTGCGGATTTGGGATCTTCGACGCCGCCTCCTTGCCAAGGTAACTAGAGGCGCAAATCGACTCTACACTCTTCACGTGCAGGTGGCACAACCCATCTGTCTCGCAGCTCGTCGGGACGACGAGGCGTGGCAGTGGCACGAGCGCTTTGGGCACCTTCACTTCGAGGCCCTGAAGCGGCTCAGTGCCACGGAAATGGTGCGAGGCCTGCCGTGCCTTGACCATGTGGAGCAGCTCTGCGACGTCTGCGTGTTGACGAAGCAGAGGCGACTCCCCTTTCCCCAGCAGGCGAGTTTCCGAGCCAAGGAGAGGCTCGAGCTCGTGCACGGGGACTTGTGTGGCCCGGTGACACCGGCCACACCAGGAGGACGACGCTACTTCCTGCTGCTCGTCGACGACCTCTCCCGCTACATGTGGGTGATGGTCCTCGGCAGCAAGGGAGAGGCTGCGGACGCCATCAGGCGCACGCAGGCTGTTGCGGAGGCGGAGTGCGGCCGCAAGCTGCGCGTGCTGCGCACAGACAACGGCGGCGAATTCACGGCGGCTGAATTCGCGTCGTACTGCGCTGATGAGGGCATTCAGCGCCACTACTCCGCGCCGTACAGCCCGCAGCAGAACGGCGTCGTCGAGCGGCGCAACCAGACGGTTGTGGGGATGGCTCGGGCCCTCCTCAAGCAGAGGGGGATGCCGGCTGTCTTCTGGGGAGAGGCGGTGGTGACGGCCGTCTACATCCTCAACCGCTCGCCTACCAAGGCGCTCGACGGCAGGACGCCGTACGAGGCTTGGCATGGGCGCAAGCCGGCGGTCTCCCACTTGCGGGTCTTCGGCTCCCTCGCGTTCGCCAAGGAGCTTGGCCACATCGGTAAGCTCGACGACAGGAGCACTCCGGGAGTGTTCATCGGCTACGCGGAGGGCTCGAAGGCCTACCGCATCCTCGACCCTGACACACAGCGAGTCCGCATCTCGCGTGACGTTGTGTTCGACGAAGGGCGAGGCTGGACGTGGGACAAGGCGGTGGACGACGGTTCGACTTCGACTCTCAGGGACTTTGTTATCGACTACGTCCACTTCGAGAGAGCCGGGGGAGCTAGCAGCTCGTCTTCACCGAGCTCGTCCACCTCGACACCTTGCTCGCCACCAGCTCCGGCGAGTGCTCTACCACCTTCGGCACCGGCTACGCCCCACTCTTCACCACCGGCTCACCACTCTCCTGCACCGGCGGCCACACCACCGGGATCGGCCCCAACAGCTTCGGTCCACGACGAGCAGCGCATGGTGGAGTTCGCTACTCCGCTATCTCACGACGAGGACCGCGTCGACGTCTACCACGACGACGAACCTCTGCGCTATCGTACCATGGACAACATCCTCGGCGAGTTGCCCGTCCCTGGACTGGCGCAGCGCGGCTTCGAGGCGGAGCTGCACTTGGCGTGCGACGACGGCGAGCCTCGCTCCTTTGCTGAGGCGGAGGGAGACGCGGCGTGGCGTGTCGCGATGAAGCAGGAGATGGACGCCGTCGAGCGGAACCGGACGTGGGAGCTGGCGGATCTTCCTGCCGGTCACCACGCGATCACCCTTAAGTGGGTGTTCAAGCTGAAGCGGGATGAAGCCGGCGCCATCGTCAAGCACAAGGCTCGCTTGGTAGCACGAGGCTTCGTGCAGCAGGAGGGGGTCGACTTCGATGACGCCTTCGCACCCGTCGCGCGCATGGAGTCCGTTCGTCTTCTCGCACTTGCAGCCCAGGAGGATTGGCGCGTCCATCACATGGACGTCAAGTCCGCCTTCCTCAACGGCGATTTAAAGGAGGAGGTCTACGTCCGTCAGCCGCCGGGATTCGTCATCCCCGGCAAGGAGGGCAAGGTTCTCCGCCTGCGCAAGGCCCTCTACGGCTTGCGGCAGGCACCACGAGCCTGGAACGCTAAGCTGGACTCCACCCTCAAGCAAATGGGGTTCCAGCAGAGCGCACACGAGGCTGCGGTCTACCGGCGGGGCAAAGGCGGCAATGCTCTGCTGGTAGGCGTCTACGTCGACGACCTGGTGATCACCGGCTCCAAGGAGGCCGAGGTCGAGGCGTTCAAGGCGGAGATGAAGACCGCCTTCCAGATGAGCGACTTGGGGCTCCTCTCCTTCTACCTGGGGATCGAGGTCCACCAGGACAGCTCCGGTATCTCCCTTCGTCAGACCGCCTACGCCAAGCGCACCGTCGAGCTGGGCGGGCTCACCGACTGCAACCCAGCCCACACTCCTATGGAGGAAAGGCTGAAGCTGAGCCGCGACAGCACGGCGGAGGAGGTGGACGCGACGCAGTACCGGCGCATCGTGGGCAGCCTTCGCTACCTCGTCCACACGCGTCCGGATTTGGCGTTCGCCGTCGGCTACGTCAGTCGGTTCATGCAGCGACCGACGACGGAGCATCAGCAGGCCGTAAAGAGGATCCTCCGCTATGTTGCGGGCACCTCCGACTACGGCTTGCACTACCCGAGGTGTCCCGGCGCGGCACACTTCATCGGGTACAGCGACAGCGACCACGCAGGCGACATTGACACCAGCAAGAGCACAAGCGGGATTCTCTTCTTCCTCGGCAAGTGCCTCGTTAGCTGGCAGTCAGTCAAGCAGCAGGTGGTGGCCCTGTCTAGCTGTGAGGCCGAGTACATAGCGGCTTCCACCGCTTCGACTCAGGCGCTCTGGCTCGCTCGACTGCTTGGTGATCTCCTCGGCAGGGACACTGAAGCAGTGGAGCTCAGGGTGGACAGCAAGTCCGCTCTAGCCCTGGCAAAGAACCCCGTTTTTCATGAACGGAGCAAGCACATCCGGGTGAAATACCATTTCATCCGAGGCTGCTTGGATGAAGGAAGCATCAAGGCAAGCTACATCAACACCACGGATCAGCTTGCGGATCTGCTCACCAAGCCTCTTGGAAGGATCAAGTTCCTTGAGCTCTGCTCCAAGATCAGGATGGTTCGATCCTCCCACAAGACAACGCACAAGACTTAGGGGGAGAATGATGAATAAGTCCCTGTACTGTGGTCTTTGTGGGGCTGTGGTAGTTTTTTTTTGTTTTTGACTGCTTTAGGACAGCATCTGCTTTTGCTTTAGGACAGCATCTGCTTTTAGGACAGCATCTGCTTTTGCTTTAGGACAGCATCTGCTTTTAGGACAGCATCTACTTTTAGGACAGCATCTGCTTTTAGGACAGCATCTGCTTTTGCTTTAGGACAGCATATTGACCGCTTTAGGACAGCATCTAGGATAGCATCTTAGCATATGCTTGGCTGGTTTCTCAGCCTATAAATATGTATCTCCAACCCCTCAGGTTGGCATGGCATTGTGTGAGCAATAAACAAGAAGAAAATTGCCCCATCTCCTAGTGTCATCCTCTCCATGAGAGTTAGGATCTTGCTATCACCAAGAGCAAGAGTCCAGCGACTAACAGAGGAGTTGGAGCGGGCGCGCCAGGCCATGTCGCAGGAGGAGGGGGGCTCGCCGGGGACGGGGCGGCCGAAGCGAGAGAAGTGGACGGTGGGGAAGGCGTTGATGGCGCTGTGCATCATGAGGTGGAAGAGCTGCGGGTCGGCGCAGTCAAGCGGGGAGGAGGGGTCGCAGGAGCTCGGCTGCTCCTGCTCCTGGTCCTGCGCGTGCTCCAGGTGGGGGGATGCCGGAGAGAGCGAGATGGGGAGGTGGAGGAGGGTGACGAGGAGGAAGGCGACGAGGAAGATGGCGGCGGCGCCACGGATGGAGGAGATCAGGGCGCCGCGCCCCAGCAGCGGCCGGCTGGGGTCCATCGGAGGAAGGCGACGACGAGAAGGCGCCGCTCGGTGTCCGTGGGACGGGGAGGGTTTGGGGTCGGCGGCGGCGCCGCTCGGTGTCCGTGGGACGCGGAAGGTTTGGGGGGGAGGGTTTGGGGTCGGGACTGGTGCCGCCGCTCGGTCTCAAATCATGAGGGGCAAAAATGTCATTACGAAAAGTTACGAAAATACCACACGAACGGAAGCTAACAGAGTGCTAAATTCCGAAGCGAGGTGAATCTTTTGGTGGTAATTTCGGGAACCGGATTTTTTTGTGGTATTTTTCGAAAGCAGTGAACTTTCAGTGCTACTGAACAAATTTTCCCATCTCGTTCCCTTCTGCAGGTTTGGTATCCAGTGACAACTGCAATGGGCAAAACATCTTTTTATGGTCCTGAGTGCATCAAAGAGGTAGGAATCTCTGCTTTACAGCATTCTTTGAAATGTTTTGGTAAGTTTGAGATATTGGGTTTGGTGTGAAGTTAAATTGAAATGTTGGTGTCGCACTTTGTACTATGCGCAAGATATTTACTAGTCTTGCTTAATGTTGGCAGGGTAAAAAGTTGTCGAACCTTCCAGTTAATTTAAAATACACTCATAATTGTTTTATCTTTTTGAATATTCGTATGAACATCATCTGCACTGACGCTCAATATTTATGGATGTGTCATATCTATGAATGATCTCATTGAGGTAACATGCAAATGTGGGTTTCCATTGCTGCACCTTGAACTTCCATTGAATATGAAATACAAATGATGTAATAGTCATGGGTTTCGGGCCACTAAAAATGTGAAACTTGATCAATGTTATATGTTAAAACATGTGATATCTGAAGATATGACCGTTGAGCTGTTTGATCTTCAGTATGAGCTGGTTGTTGAAATCTTGAACGTCATGTAAGTAAAAATATTCTAAGCATATTTTTTCCAGTGTCCTGTTATCGGTGTTACACAGATTGATAGTTGTATCGGTGTTACATAGATTTTGATAATTCTGAACTTCCCCCTTCTGTGTTTTCTGCAGAAGCAACAGGACATGCTATGATTTATTTTGTACTGCTTGTGAAATTGCAGGTACATATGAGACCTAGTGAAAAGCCTATTTCGAAATTCTTCACGAAGAAATCAGCCTCTTGTGACCAACCAGTGAAGCCCGAGAAGACTTCTCAGGAGTTGGCAGAAATACAAACCTTCAGAACTTCGAAAGAGGAATGCGATGAATCAGGAGAAAACCAATTAGAGAAAACAGACCAACAGCACCTAGCTGAGAAGCAAGATGCTTCTAGTATAGTTAAGGATGATCCTGTCACTTTGGAACCTCAAGATTTTGATAAAGCTCAAAGCATTAAGCAGGAACACATGATGATGCCTGATGATGCAATCCGGAAAAAAGCAGCTTTCGGCATTAAGAGGAAGATTGAGGACACTGAAGTTAATGCAGAGATGAAGATGGAGAACAGCGGTGGGTCGCCTTTTGTCCCTGCGAAAAGGAAGGAAAAAGGCACAAAAGCTGCTTCAGATAGACAAGTGTCGCTGTTTTCGTATTTTGCAAAGAAGTAGCTTCTGACGTAGTTTACCACTTTGCCGAACATACCAGTCAAGTACAACAGAACCTTATCTAGTAGTTATCTCCAGTGCCAAATGTTTACTAGGTTTTTGCTATTAGTATAATCAAGAATGACTTGTCCCGTCTTGTTCGAAAGTTTCTGGTTTCAGCATGCACTGTTATCACGCGTGCGTGAATTCACACCTTTGTAGTTATAAGCGCTATTTCTTATTACTTGTATGCTCCATATACTTGGCAGTCGAAAAAAGTTATTTTCCCATTTCCCTTGTGTTTACTTATTTTTTGCACATTTTTTTATATTTATAGTATTTTCTCTTTTATCAGTAGCTCGAAAATTCCTTCACTATCTGTTCATTTTATTTAAGAACTAAAACAACGGCACATAGAACTAGAGCTAGCAGAATATTTACTCTTATCACTATCTGACGTATAATTCCAGGGAGGATCCCATCATTTAGTGGAGCCGTTTGCACTTCAAAATTATTCGCCATTGTTCGAACAGACAAAAGGTTCATTTGTCTGATGTTTGTCCTAGAAATGTAAAAATTATTACCAAAAGCCTATGCCATCTAAGACACTGTTTAGGTTTGAAAAGCAGATTAAATAATACATGATGCAAATTCAGGTGCCTGATTATACAGTGTAGGTATTGTGAGGATAGAAGAAAGTAAAACAATAACAACATAGTAACGGAATTTAAGAAGTGTAAAGATCTTAGTCATTCCTTTCACCACCTTAAAGTTAATGCAAAGGAAGATGTCAAGGTTCATCCTTTTAATCTAATCAATGTAAGTATCACAATTTATGACGGCATGAAAACAAGTACAGGTAACAACCTATTACCAAAAGGTATCCAAAACATGATTGGACCAACTAGAATTGAAGAAAAGAAAATTTGTGAAATTGCCTTTCACTTGTGCTTTGCAGCTAGCCAGCTATACAGATGGAATTGCTATTGATCTTTCAGGTCGAGTTTCTTTATAACTCTGTTGTTCTGCTGGAGGATAGCATGAGACTACTAACTTGTTTGAATCACAAAAAATGGAATCCTTTTGATTGCCATTTAAGCCAAAAGGCATGTGTTGCGGAGTAGCCTTCTGGCAGACAAAGAGCTCAGAAACCCCAGGAGGCCTCATCTTCTGCATGCTCTTCCTTATCCTGCGAGAAAGCAAGACATGAAACGAGCCATTCGCCTTAAGAATAGAAGGCAACAATTTGATATGTAACAGCAGTTGAGCCCTCTTTTTCAAGAGCATTTTGTAGCAAAAAACATTTAGCTAGTTGCGTGGGTTACTTGTCGCTAGTCAGTATTAGATGCTCTTCCTGTACTTGTCCAGAAATGCCTGCAAAATTCCATCTAGGTTTACACGCACACACGCGCACACAAAAGAAGAGAAGAACGGAGCAGAGGCGACCTGGCGCGCGTACTTGGCGGCAGCGGCGTCCCTTCTCATCCCGGTCATAGCAAGCCTCGCTCCGGCCACTCCGAACACCGGCTGAACATACGCCCCCAGGTGGACGCCGACATGCAGTCCCTCCATCGCCCCAGCAGCTCTGACCAACGCCGTGAGCGCCATATCAGGCCTGTTCTTTTCGGCTGCGGCTTATGGCTTTTGGCTGAAATTTTTAAATTTTGACTGTTTACGGTACAGATTACGAAGAGACAGGTACTCACTTACGATTTTGGCTAGTACAGATGTTGGGCTTTTGATGTATAGATCGTTTAACCTGTAGACCCCGTCTTGAGAAAATACTCCGTTTGAAAGTTAGGTACTGTAGCAAAAGCCAAAAGCTGCCGGCTTCGGAGGAAAAGAACAGGCCCGATATCATCATCCTCCGAGAGTCCGAGTAGTATTCCCAAAGCAGTAGCAGCCGCTGCCTCCTCCTCCGCATCTCGTGAATGGCGACCCGCACGGTGTGGTTAACGAGAGGGTCGAGGGGCGTTGTCATCAGGGGACGCGGCTGAGGGAGGCAGAGAAGGTGAGGGTGGGACTGGGCGAGGAAGCGCATGGAGTCTGCGAGGCGGAGGAGGTGGCGGCGCGAGAAAGATGGCCAGCAGGGCGGCAGCGGTGCCAGGGGATTCAGCAATTGGGAGGGTGGTCGAGCGCCGGCCAGCTGCGGGAGCTGTAGTCGTAGGGTTTGGGCGTGTTTGGTATCATGCACCAGCCACGGCCTGGCTCTGTGCATACAAGGCCGGCGTGTTTGGTATCTTGTATCAGGCCCTAGCCCAGGCTGTAGCGATGCAAAGCACACGCATGCGCCTAGCCGCGCGGAAACGAGAATTACTTTCGTTCCTCCCTGGCCTGGCTGGCGGGATCCATTCTGGCTACACCCTACAGGGAACCAAACGCGCCCTTTGGCTTCGGCCTTCGGCACGGAGCGACCCTTCTGCGCGAGTGCGATGCAGCCACGGGGTCGGCTGGGGCGACCGTTCGGGAGACTGGGAGGGTCGGAGAAGAATGGGTCGGGCTGCCGAGACGAGTATGGGGCCGAATTACTATGCGGACTGGGCTATATGTATATACTGCTAATTTTTCATATTCTGGACCTGAAGCCCTTGTTGGTATAGGCCAATTCCGCCCCTATGGGTTAGTAAGGTGGGATCGTGCGAACTCCTTTCCTCCAACGTTATGTAAATTGGAGTTTGCTTGGGCTCATCAAGTGTGAGTAGCCTTAGGCCCATTTGTAAGCGTATCTCTACTACTTAAAAATATGAGTTGGTGGTCGTTAGTTCGTTCTTCCTCCTCTCTTCTTAGCCGTCCGATCAAAGATCAGCCGTCCAGATCCACATGTAGATAGTTAATCCGCTCCTCCTAGAAAAGGTCGGGCCGACGCGTGGGCCACGCTCCTCCTCTTCTCTTCCCCCGCATCCTTTGCCTCCCGTAACCACTCCACCTCCTGTAACTGCTGCCTCCTCTCTCACGAACCCTCGTGCCGCGCTTTCTCCTCCTCCTCAGTATCGCTACCAATTCCTTCCCCGCACGGCAACGTCTGGTCGCAGTCCCCAACTTCCCCCAGTAGCGCCGAATCCCCGTATCCCCCAGAGACGCAGACTTCCTTGTTCAGTTCGCTTGGTGATGAGTAGAGTGAAGCGATGTCCCATCGTCCGGTCTCCATGGCGATCTTCTTTATGCATGTAGATAGCTCAGCGTTGGAAACCCAAACGACGAAGTAGCCGATGAAGGCCCATACTCCATCCATCATTTGGTGCAACATCAAAAGCGTTCATCTACAATTGTTTGAAAGAAGAGAGAAGTCAGAAACATGTTTTTGAATGATAACATTAAGAAAGAGGAAAAGTTGAGGGATGAGAGAAAGCAAAGATTGAGGGATAAGGATAAGCATACATATGTGTGTGTGTATATATATATATATACATACATATATTTGTTTTTGAAAATACTATATATTAAAAATATGTCCTTAGGGTCAAACCATTCTATTCTACCTACGGTCATGTCTTAGAGTCGTCATGGCTCTGATACCACCTTTGTTGGAACCCAGAGCAACAACTCCTGGATCTTCTGTGTAAATCGTACTAGTCCAGGATCAGCTAGTGCACACAGTAGAACAAAGATACATATCAAGCACAAATGACCACTATATTAAATAAAAGAGTACAGCCTTACGGCCAAGTCTTACATCAACTCCCATTGGCAAAAGATAAATAAAGCAAATAACTACGGAAGCAAACCGAAAAGAAGCAAAGCCCAAGCCTACCCACAGGCAAACGACAGTAAGACGCGGCCTATTCGTCCAAGTCTTCACCATAGTCGATGGCATCTTCCTCTGTATAGAGATTGCAAGGTGAGTACAAACTTGTACTCCGCAAATCACACGGAGAAATGCATCATAATGATAAAGGCAACAATGGAAGGTTTATATGGTTAGTTTGCATAAAACAACATTTAATGAAATATAATAGATAGATTAAAACTGCTGAATTTAATACAGTACGTAAAAACAATACTTGTAATTGAAAATAATACCGTCAGTGCAGGGTTCGACCATACACCAACCTATTCACGGGCATCCCACCCGGACCATATTTTCCAAAAGATCGCGTATGGGTTTCATCCATCCACACGCTTTCACTGCGCAACTCTAATGGATTCCATCCATCCACCAGGTTTCAATCTCTCACGGATTCCATCCATCCGCAAGGTTTTCATCTCTCGTGGATTCCATCCATCCACAAGGTTTTCAAAAACATTTTGAAAAACAAAGTCTAATCCATGAAAAACTTTTACTCAGCATGCCCATGACCGTGGGCACGACTATCCAGGATAGATTATACACTCTGCAGAGGTTGTACAGTTTTACCCACAAGACACGATCATCCCTTTTTACCACTAGATTACACACTTTCTTAGGTGTGCGGCGAGGAGTCAGGACAAGGCCTTTACAATGCAAAGCCTTCAACCTGGCCAAATCAACTCTAAGGTTTCACCCCAGTAAGGAATCCACTAGACCGGGACCCCTCTTGAGCCTGAGTGAGATTTCACATGGCTTAACCACGCTCACTCAAGTGAGACTTCTCATGGCACCAACCACGCTCACTTTCAACCTACAACTTGACTCAGATTGAGACTTCACAAATTATTCAGCCAGGGCTGTCCCATACCAGCAATGTGATAGTACGTTAGGGATTTGCAACAGTAGCTCACAGACCGGTCCTTAATTGACTTAGACCCAACCACATACCCTCGTGCCCGACAATCAACCCTGAGTCTCCAACAACAGGGCATGCCTGCACCCACCATCTAACCAACTGCCTAAGTCTAAACCAGTTTTTATATTTTGTTTTCAAAATATTTCATAATCCTCCTTGACTCACCAAAGTCAAGAGTACATTTGAAAACTTATCATTTTATGTGAAAAGGTATCCCAACCCATAGTGATTTCTAAGCAAGACTAAGCATTTGCTATTCATAAAGTCTCTAGCCGTACTATTGTACCAATTAGAGTTTTAATCTAGGGTGACAAGGTATCGGGGAAATTCAATGTCAATGGAGGTGATAACAAGTAGGCAATAACTAAATTTAAAACTGAATTGAAATACGTTGAATAAAAATATGCATGCAGAATAATTTAAAACAAGATAAATTTTATTTTGAAATTTAGGATCAACATGATCAAGGAGTGTGACTTGCCTTTCTCTTCAAATTGGTGCAAATCTTCGTCTTTGAATTCTCTTGAATCATTGAAGTCTACACGTGAAAATAACCCACCAAATTCAAATAAATTCAAAATAATTTCAAATTGACTTCAAATATTTGAATTGAGGCCATAAATGGATAGAGGGGAATTGCTTATGAATTTAGAAATTTGAATGGGCTCAATCGGAGTTAGGATGAAGAAGAACGGGCTCTCGGAAGTTTACAAAAGATAAAAGGGATTTTCTGGAATTATTTTTCTAAAGGAAAATGGAAATTATGACGTCAGCACTGAATTTATTTTTGGCCGAATTAATTTCTTACGGGAAATTCGGATTAATGACGCCAGCATGACGTCAGCCCTGGTCGGATTTCCCGACAGCCCACTGACATGTGGGCCCGAGTCTATGGACCGGGTTCATGGACTTAGGAGGGGGCTGAGGTGGCACGGGTGGCGGGTGCGCTTGCGTGGCGCTGACGGGGGTGGGAAGGCGCTCAGGTGGCGGCCTGGGCTACCACGTGGGCACAGCGACGGACGTGGCCGGCTGGCGAGCGAGGCGCTCGGGGTCTGGGAGCTCGCCGGCGCTCCGGTGAATGGCGGCCGGCAGTGAGGGTTGGAACAGGGAGAGGAGCGCACGGGGAACACGGCGGTACCTAGCGTAGAGCCCGGCGATGAGCGGAGGTGGCCGGCGGCGACGGTGGGGCGACGGCGCAGCTCGGGCTCCGACGGACGGGGTTCTCCGTCGACGCTCAAGCCCGAAGGAGTGGCGGGAAAGCTTCGCACGGTCGAGTGGAGCCCGAGGGAGGCGACGGTGAGGCTCGGGCAAACCGAGGCAATGGCAATTTCTCGCCGGAGTTGGCGACGGTGGCGGGGGCGAAGGCATACGGCGCGGGGGCACGAGGGTGGCGGAGAGGGGGAATTGAGGGCGGCAGGAGGTGGAGTGAGGAACGGGGCTGCTCGGGGTCCCTTTTATAGGGGGAGAAGGGCGCTCGACGATGGCGACGGCGGCTTCCTCTCCCTATGTCCGCCCACGTGGCTCTCCCCTGCCGCCACCGCCCAGCGGTCGCTCGCCCGGTGAGCCTCTCTATCTCCTCTTGCTCTTCACTCCGAGCCTATTGCGCTATCTGGCAATTTTGGTCTCCCAAGCTCGTCATCGAAGTCGGTGCCATGGTCGAAGGGGTCTATGGTCGAGGGGCCGTGGTCAAAGTCGAAGTCGTTGTCGAATGGGGTCGTGGCCGAAGTCAAAGATCAGTGGTCGGAGTTGAAGGGCCATGGTCGAAGTCATGTCGTGGTCAAAGTCGAAGGGTCGTGGTCAAAGTCCAAGCCATGGTCGAAGGGGGCAGTGGTCGAAGGAGGAAGTGGTCGACATCAAAGGGCTATGGTCATCGAAGGGCCATGGTCGAAGGGGATAGAGGTCGAAGTCGAAGCCATGGTCGACGTCAAAGGGTTGTGGTTGAAGGGGACAGTGGTCGATGTTGAAGGGCCATGGTCGAAGGGGACAGTGGTCGACATCAAAGGGCCATGGTCATCGAAGGGACGTGGTCAAAGGGGACAGTGGTCGAAGTCAAAGCTATGGTCGACGTCAAATGGCCGTGGTCAAAGGGGATGGTGGTTGATGTCGAAGGGTCGTGGTCGAAGGGGACAATGATCAAAGGGAAGTGGTCGACGTCGAAAGGCCACTGTTGAAGGGGGCTATGGTCGAAGTCAAAGATTCGCGGTCGAAGTCAAAGATTCGCCATCAAAGTCGAAGATCCTTGGTCGAAGTTGAAGCCATGGTCGAAGGGGTCGTGGTCGATGGGGGAAGTGGTCGGCGTCAAAGGGCCATGGTCGCGAAGGGCCGTGGTCGAAGGGGATAGTGGGGTTGAGGGGGACAATGGTCGAAGTCGAAGATCCGTGATTGTCGTCAAAGCCGTGGTCGAAGAGGGAAGTGGTCGATGTCGAAGGGTTATGGTCGAAGGGGACAGTGGTTGAAGGGGGCAGTGGTCGAAGTCGAAAAGGGAAGTGCTCGAAGTCGAAGGGGGCAGTGCTCGGAGTCACAGTCATGGTCGTAGTCATAGCGCCCGTGGACGTGGTCGTAGCGGTCATGGTCGTAGTTGTAGCGCCAACCCAGAGGACACAAACTGGTTCATCCACAACCTCCACCGCTAGGAGTTCCCCCTCTAGTTGGACATCCCCATCGCCTACCCACAGGTCACCCCCGACATCGAGCTCCCCACCTTCGACAGCAAGACCCATAAGGTCTCATACTCCCCATGGATTGTAACCACGAGGTGTGATCGACGGCTTTCGATTTACAACCACGAGCGTTGGTCGATGTGTTCTGACTTACAACCATGAGGCGTGGTCGATGTCTTCCGAATTACGACCACGAGCGTTGGTTGAAATCGAAGATCCATGGTCGAAGTAGAAGCCGTGATTGAAGGGGGCTGTGGTCAAAGGGGGAAGTGGTCATCGTCGAAGGATCGTGGTCGAAAGGGATAGTGGTTGAAGGGGGGCAGTGGTCGAAGTCGGGGGCCATGGTCAAAGTTGGGGCCGTGGTCGAAGTTGATGCCGTGGTCGAAGTTGTGGCCGTGGTCGAAGTTGTAGCCGTGGTCAAAGGGGGATATGGTCGAAGGGGGCCGTGGTCGACGTCGAAGGGCCGTGGTCGAAGTCGGGGCCGAGTAGGCTAGCGCCGGTGTTGGGCGACAGGGCACAAGCACACCGGAGACAAGCCAACGTACGACCACCAGCGATGGTCGACAACTCCCAACCTACGATCACGTGCGATGGTCGATGGCTTCTAACTTATGACCACAAGGTGTGATCGACTGCTTTCGATTTACGACCACGAGCACTGGTCGATGTGTTCCGACTTACGACCACGAGGTGTGGTTGATGTCTTCCGACTTACGACCATGAGCGCTGGTCGATGTGTTCTGACTTACGACCACAAGGTGTCCTCAATGGCTTCTGATTTACGACCACGAATGATGGTCATTGGCTTCCGACGTACGACCATGAGCCATTGTCGAAGGCACCCGATTTAGGACCACGATTGATCGTTGACCGCTGCCAACATATGACCACCAGCGATGGTCGACTGCTCCCAACCTACGATCATGCGCGATGGTCGACGGCTTTTGACTTACAACGACGAGGTGTGCTCGAGGGCTCCCGACCTACGACCACGAGGTATGGTTGATATCTTCCGACTTATGACCACGAGGTGTGATCGATAGCTTCTGACTTACTTGACGGATTTAAAAACTTTTAGAACATGTTTGACGGATTTAAAAACTTTTAGAACATGTTTGTATGCATATTTTAAAAATTTTTACCACCCATGAGTTTTAAAACATGTAGTATGATAAATTTTAAAAATCCATAGCAACGCACGGGCATTCAAGTAGCAAACTTTGCAAAATTTGACGTAGGACATCATGCTCAAATGGCATTTAAAAGAACACACTACAAAATCGCTCTTTGGTTGATTGACGCTGCAAAAATACGTGCATTGCAGAACACGCTTTGGCCATTGAAATATGATTTTTCTCGACTGAATAGAGCCAAATGACCTCCATCCCTAGGTGTTTTTTGAATTCTAGTGTCCTCGTTTTTCGCTTTTAGTTTAGTCTCCTTGTGGGTCTCTGATTGTACGGTAGCTTTCCTATTACACCTAGTAGTAACAACATTAAGTTGTTCCTTAGGATTTGGTTCCAGTTGTCCTGGTAGTCGCCAACTAGATTGTTAGGGACCAGGGTTGCCAGTTGTGCAATCTGTGTCTCTAACATCTTTGAATATCTAAGTTGCTATTGAACAGTTGATGCTAAGACCTTAATCTTAGAATTGATGCCTTCTAAGACCTTATCACTTGTATAGAATTTCTTATTGATGCTTTTATTGATCTTAGATTGGGCTTCGATGAATTCCTTGAGTGAGGAATCCAAAGAGAGAAACAGATGAATTGTTAGGAGTTGGAGGACAAAAGTTGTTACCCTTATTGCCTAGCTAAGATTGGGGTGGTTCTTCCATATGGGTGTGTAAGATTGGTTCTAGGAGCAGAAATTGTTGACTAGCTAATGTCTGGCATTGGCTTCCCATATGTCCTAAATTTCCACACTCTTCACATGTCATTCGGGCATCTAGGGCCTTGACTATGTCTGGTGTGCATGGCAATACTTCTATCCTCCTGACCAGAGCATCTACTTTCGATGTGGATCCATCCCTTCAACTTGATGTACTCCTCGTTGATAATTCATGTGAGCAGTTGATCGGTACGTCTCTCAATCTTGATTGGATACCATCTAGTTGATGAGTGACTTCGCGGCAGTTATTCCCAATCCTATGAAAGCTCCGCTAGTAGTTGCACCCAGATGCTAGTGGGTCCTTGCCACAAGGCCATTGTACAAATTCTAAATCAGGAACCAGTCCTCCATGCCATGGTATGGACAGACGATATATTCTTAAAATCGCTCCCATGCTTCTGTAATTGATTCTTCGAGGGACTGATGGAAGTTAGAAATTTGTTCTATAAAATATTTGTCTTTCCAGAAGGAAAGAACTTGGCCAAAAAGGTGTCAGGCACTTCTTCCATGTCTCCACTTCTTCTGTAGGGAGTGAATAAAACCATTGTTTCACTTTTTCCATAAATTTGAAAGGGAACAATCACAAGCGTGTAGTTTTGGAGTAAGTTCCCTCATATTGAATGTTGCATAGATCTCCAAGAACATTTGCAGATGCATGTTTGCATCTTCTGATGGTTTTCCATAGAAAGAATTATTGCTGACCATATTGATCAAGGTTGGCTTAAACTCGAAGTCGTCATTCCCAACAGCAGGCAATACCACAATGGGCTCATTATCACTACTTGGTGACCATTTTATCAGCCATCAGAGCTTTAAGTATGGGTTCAGTTGGCAAAGGTGGGCTTTGCAGTGACAATGATGAGGCCAAACTAGTCGTAGGTCGTGAGTTTTGTATCTTTCTAGGAGTTATTAATGTTTTTTTGTTGAGACAAGCCTGAGTATTCTTTGAATTGACTTAGGATTATCTCAGAAGTTTTATGTAGGTTGAATTCGGTCATGCAATGACTTGTTCGATCAAGGCAAAATAAAGAAAATGAAGAACAGGGTAAGGGGTTAAGGAAAGTGGTTGAAAATTAGTTACATGTTAAGGTTGATATTCTAGATTTTGAGTTTGAATTTGAACAATTAAAACCAACAAGTTGCAAGAGCCACAAGTGGTCAATTTTCAAGAGAAAGAAATGAAAATGACCATAGTGGCAAGATGTGGAATGGTGCTAATATTAAAAAAGAGCAAGTTTTCAACAAAGGCTCCAATCCACACCTAAAGCTCCTCAAATAGCACAATATTGCTCATAGTCTAAATAAAGGAATAATTGTTCATCATGAACATTGTGATAGCAAGACAAAACATCAAAAGTGCAAAAGAGAACAAATGCAATACAAAAACAGGTGCTCTCCACCCCTAGATCTCGTTGATGACTCAAAATGCATCTTTCTCACTTAAAAGCTTTTTTTTTTTCTATTTTACATCCTCACAATGCTCATTTCTCATTTTTAGTTCATTTTCTTCCTTAGAAAATCATTCTCAATAGTTTCCCCCTTTTCACTAAAACCAAATTTTGCCTTAATCATTTTCTCCCTTTTGGTAAAATAGAAAATCATTCTCAATAGTTTCCCCCTTTTTCACTAAAACCAAATTTTGTCTTAATCATTCTCTCCCTTTTGGTAAAATAGTCATCAAGGTTCATAGGGCTATGCAAGCTCACCTTTTCTAATCCTCCCCCTAAAATGATGCATGAAACCACTTGTAAACATCAAGGGAGCAAAGAAAGACTATGTATGCATGAATGAAAATGTATAACCTAAAAGATCTTTGAAAATTATCCAAAGTGAGGTTCAAATTAAAAGATGCCACTTGAAGCCATAGAATGCACACAAATTTATCTGGATCATGATAAGGCATATATAATTAATCTAGGCAAGGTAGCACAATTTAAAGCATTCAAATTAATTTCAAGTTAAGAAAGGCTTCGAACATGACACATTTGTCTAAAGTATCCAAATATGTGCTAAGCTATATTAAGAAGTCTAAATGGGACCAAGAAACTTAAATTAAATCAATCGAAGTGTTTGAAGTTCAATTTTAACCAATTATGCTCAAGAACTAGATAAAAGCCAACGTTGAGATTTTAAAGATCATTTTAGGTCTTATCTTAGTAAAGCAAGTTCTAGACTAGGGGCTATCCACAACTGTCTCCTAATTTTCAACCATTGATCATAATTTTATGGTCTATCTTAGTAAAGTAAACTATGAGCCATCTACAACTACCTTATGAGCTTTAACCAATTTAAGTTAATTTAATTTTCATTGATCTCAAGCCAATGTCGACCATCTTAAGTATTACACTTAAAAGAATGGTCTTGGTCATACAAAACTCTTCCTTAGTTCATGTCAAGTGCAATAGCAAGCAATCTCATGAAGAAAAATTGCTGAGATTCATGATTCAGCATAAAAGAGATAATTTAACCAAGTTAGGCACTAGTTCATTAAGCAATTATATGATTCACCAAAGAACTAGCATAGCACTAAATAAAGCTCAATTTTAGACACAAGATTTAATAGAGCATTTTTTACATGACATACATCATATAAGGATTGCTATAGAGCAAACTAGTTCAAAGTTCCATTCGTACAAACTTAAAATATACTAATTGTAAAAATTGATACCACATGAGAAATTTAGTTCAAGTTGGCAGGTTAAGCTAGTATGGTAAAGATTTAATAATACATACAAAAGTATGACAACGCTAGCTAAGTAGGCATAACATGGTAATGAGCAATATCAAATTAGAATTATATCATAATTGAGTAATAGTCAAAGCTTACATTTAAATGCATATCTTACAGCACGACACCATGTAGCCACGATGCAAAAGGAAGCAAGAAAGCAAAACTCCACTAACTACAAGAACCACTTGTAAAAGTAAAGCAAGAAACACCACTTGCAAAAATAGAAAACCTCTACACATAGTCTCTAGCCCAAAGAAAAACACACTGCTAAGGAGCGAATCAACCACACTAGCTAGACAAGGTAAGAGATCCTAAAGAATCTAGTAGAAAAGAGAAGTGACTAAGAAAGACACAAGACAGAAAGTGTGACTCACAACTCCCTGAGATGACCTAAAAATACTAGCACTCACAAATCCTATGCAATAGTAAGAATGGAAGCATAAAATTGACAAAGCTCAAACATTAACCTAAGTCACACTGTTTGGCAGTGAGATGTAGTCAATATAGTCATAGCTAGAGCCAGCTGCATCCTGAGAAGTGAAAGCCATCAGGAGATGCCTAAAGTGAGGTAGGTGGCAGACAGATTCCACATAATCTCCTCCTCGCCTAAAAAGCCTATATCAAAGAGACAGAAGAAGCATGTGCCTTGGTACTGTGGCTAGTGAAATATAATCTAGGTATTTAGAGACACACAACCAGCAGGAAAAGCTCTAGAGCATTGGTTCGCATGATATGCAATAAGACACGTTTTAGAGAAATCAAAACCCCTCTTAAATCCTTGTCGTGGACCAAAACAATAGAAATCATGTCTAGGAGTAGCTCTGGACCTAAACTCTCTCCTAGAACCTAGAATCATTTCACTCTCTAGTACCATCAAAGGAATCAAAGAACCCATCTACAAAGTAAGGTTTAAAGACAACTCTAGAGACACTAGCTAGATAGGGCGGATCCTAAAAACTCCTCAAGGCTTTAGTAGATCATGACGAAGTTTCTTGGCCTCCTAAAGCAAAACTCTACGATGTGGCCATCCTTCTTACAAAAGGTGCCATTGTATTTGACCTTTTGAGGGGTTACACCTGATGAAGTAGAAGCACTTACAACATTTGAAGGGTTCTGGGCAAATCCTACAGACTTGATGATGAGGCCACCATTGCCCCAACCCCTCCAATTGAACCAACAGGGCCAATTACACGTGCGCGCGCAAAGAAGCTCCAACAACAGGTGACTTTGTTCTTTAAAGAGTATAATTTTGAAAAGAATTTGCTACTACCTGATTCTCGTGTGTTATGCTTGCTTAGGTATGAGGAGGAGCTTGTTGGCAAAACCAAAGAAATCTGCATGCATGCTGGTTGACGTGAAGCACAAGACGTGGAGAGATCTCGGGTGGGAAGATAATATGCATGTGACCAAGACCGAGAGCAACACAAGGAAAACCATCCGAACTAGTCAATCCATCCGAGTTGGTTTCTATCTCGAATTAGTTTCTATCTATGGCATCCGAGTTGTTTTCTATCTCGAGTTAGTTTCTATCTAAGGCCGCACCTTGTGGTGCCAATATAAGGCCAGGCGTAGCTTCATTGTAAGGGAGACCACTTTAATTTCAGATTGAAATTAGAACAGCATATTGCTTGTTTCTTTTCACCAAAGTATCCATGCGAGGAATACTTGAGAGGAATTGAGCAATCGTTCTTGAATCAAGGTCGTGTTTGCTTTTCCATTGGGGATTGATAGCACGGCGTTTCTCCACTCGTGGTCTCGTGGAGAATCCTTTGGGTGTATCTTGGCGAATTTCCAAAGAGCTGTGAGTCCTTGTATTGGCACGGGTGTACAGCTAGCGACATTGGTTGAGGGACACTAGTTATCGTGATCCTACATCGAGAAAATCAGGGCCGCCCGTATCATCTTGGTATCAGAGCATCGGTTCACTCGGTAGGATCTTATCCTTTTTAATTTTAGTTTTTACTTCCTGTCCTATAGTCCATATAGCCAAAAATTGCCTCAAAAAATCCAAACCTTAGTTTGCATCTGTTATTTTCGTGAGTCTTATTAAGTCTTGATCCATTAGAAATTTTATTTAAGTGCTGATCGTTGTGTCATTACAAACGCTCACTGTATGAAAAATTGCATCATTTGAAACAGGGAACATAGTCGGTAGAGGAATATTACAAGGAGATGGAACAAGCCATGATTCATGCCGGTGTACGTGAACACGAAGAACAAACCATGGCCCGTTTTCTGGCTGGTTTGAACCACCACATCAAGCGCATCGTCAATCATCATCCATATGGTAACATGAATGAGTTGCTCCATCAAGCAAGAGAAGCTGAACAACAAGTGGCTGAAGACGCTAGGTTTACTAGCCGTACCACCTCTACACGCAACAAGTTTATTCCTCGGACACAACCAAGTAAGAGTATCACCACCGGAGGCAATTCATCATATCGAACAACAAGTAAGAAAGAAGAGATAGTGCCTCTACAGTCTTGTCGAAGTGTTGTTCCTGCCGCAAGTGGTCTATCCTCCACCGGATCCACGGGAAGGAGTAGGGACATTGTGTGTTTTAAGTGCCAAGGTCGTGGGCATATGCAGAAGGAGTGTCCAAACACTAAAACCATGATTTGCACTGAAACGGGAGAATACGAATCCGCAAGTGAGGAGGTTGATCTGTGTGCTGCCCAAGAACCTTATGCGGGAAGCGAGAGTGAAGATGAAGAAAATGTGATGGTATGCACATCAGAACGTTTACCTTCCATAGTATGTGCGCCCAAAACCCTCAGTGTACAGGCCCAAGTTGCGCATGAACAAAGATGCAACCTGTTCCAAATTTGGGCAAAGGTGGGTGAAGGTAAAGCATGCAAAGTTATTATAGATGGAGGAAGTTGTCACAATTTGGCCAGTAAAGAGTTATGCACTAAGTTGGGTTTGAAATACTTACCACACCCTCATCCATATCATGTGCAATGGCTAAGCGACCGAGGTGAGGTAAAAGTAAGCCACATGGTTCGAGTCAAGTTTTCTATTGGCCACTATAGTGACACTGTGGAATGTGATGTGGTGCCAATGACGGTTTGTCACTTGCTTCTGGGTCGTCCATGGCAATATGACCGATCGTCTGTGCATGATGGCCGCACAAATTGCTACAAGTTTAAGGTGGAACAACAAGGATGTGATTTTGAAGCCGCTGACTCCTGCTGAAATCATCAACCAATCCATGCAAAAGATTGAAGTAAGAGATGAGAGTGAAAAGAATAGAGTGAATCCACCATCGGAAAGTGAGCGCCACAAGCCAAACCTGAGCGGTAAAAAGAAAAGTGAGGATAAGTTAATCATGCTAGCTACAAGAGCTGAGATTCGAGAGTTGAGTGAGGATCCTAGCACGATGCACTTTGTGCTGTTGTACAAAGATGCATTGATTTCCACTAACGATATAATCTCTCTTCCTAGTGTTGTGAAACATGTTTTGCAGGAGTACAATGACGTGTTTCCAGAGGAGGTTCCGGCAGGTTTGCCACCAATTCGTGGGATAGAACATCAAATCGACTTAATTCCAAGAGCAACACTGCCCAATCGACCACCATACCGTGTCAATCCCAAAGAAACAAAGGAAATCCAGAAACAAGTCCAAGAACTTCTTTCCAGAGGGTATGTACAAGAAAGCTTAAGCCCTTGTGCTGTTCCTGTGATTTTAGTTCCTAAGAAAGATGGTTCATGGCGCATGTGCATAGATTGTAGAGCAATTAATAACATCACTATTCGATATCATCATCTCATACCTCGCTTAGATGACATGCTTGATGAATTGAGTGGTGCGGTTATTTTCTCAAAAATTGACTTGCATAGTGGATATCATCAAATTAGGATGAAAGAAGGGGATGAATGGAAGACTGCCTTTAAAACAAAATTTGGGTTGTATGAGTGGTTAGTGATGCCTTTTGGTCTAACTAATGCACCTAGTACGTTCATGATATTGATGAACCATGTTTTAAGGCAATTCATTGGTAAATTTGCGGTTGTTTACTTTGATGACATCTTAATCTATAGCCGCAATGAATCTGACCATGTTGATCATATTAAACAAGTGCTACAAGTTTTGCGAACAGCTAGGTTATTTGGTAATCTAGAAAAGTGCACTTTTTGCAAAGACAAAGTTATTTTCTTGGGATATGTTGTTTCAGCACATGGCATAGAGGTAGATGAATCAAAATTGAATCAATTCGAAATTGACCGACTCCAGTCAATGTAAGTCAAGTTAGAAACTTTCATGGGTTGGCTAGTTTCTATAGGAAATTTGTGAAGGACTTTAGTACTATAGCTGCCCCTTTGAATGAGCTAACCAAGAAGGGAGTTGCGTTTGTGTGGGGGTGGCACAACAAAAGGCCTTTGCTGAGCTTAAGAAATGTTTGACTGAAACCCCTTTGGTTGTTTTGCCTGATTTCGCTAAGAGTTTTGAGATTGAATGTGATGCTAGTGGAATTGGCATAGGAGGAGTGTCGATGCAAGAGGGTAGACCGGTTGCTTATTTCAGTGAGAAATTGAACGGTGCTCAATTGAACTATCCAGTCTATGATAAAAAACTTTATGCGTTGTGCGAGTTTTAGAAACATGGCAGCATTACTTATGGCCCAAGGAATTTGTTATTCACTCAGATCATGAGGCTTTAAAGTATTTGCGTGGTCAAGCCAAATTGAACCGACGTCACGCCAAGTGGGTAGAATTCATTGAATCTTTTCCTTATATTGTCAAATACAAGAATGGGAAGGAAAACGTGGTTGCTGATGCTCTTTCGAGGAAACATGTGCTACTCAATTAGGAGTACAAGTTCCTGGCTTGGAGAGTTTGCGTGAATTATATGCTAATGACCATGATTTTGCTGTTCCTTATTCGCAATGCACAGATGGGAAAGGTTGGGATAAGTTTCACATACACGATGGGTTCTTGTTTCGTGCTAACAAACTTTGAATTCCAGACTCGTCCGTTCAGTTATTTTTGTTACAGGAATCTCATTCAGGAGGTCTCATGGGACATTTTGGACGTGAAAAGACATTGCTTATGTTAAGCGATCATTTTTATTGGCCTAAGATGAGGCGTGATGTGGCCAGGTGTGTGCAACGTTGCATGACTTGCCAAAAGGCGAAATCAAAGCTCAATCCACACGGTTGTATACTCCTCTTCCTATTCCTGATGCTCCTTGAGAAGATATTAGTATGGACTTTGTGTTGGGACTACCTAGGACTAAGAGAGGGAGAGATTCTGTTTTTGTCGTTGTGGATCGTTTTTCCAAAATGGCACATTTTATTCCTTGTCATAAGAGCGACAATGCGTCGCATATAGCTAACTTGTTTTTCAGGGAGATAGTTCGATTGCATGGTGTGCCAAGGACCATTGTGTCGGATCGCGATGTTAAATTCATGAGCTATGTTTGGAAGACATTATGGGGAAAATTGGGGACCAAGCTTCTTTTTAGCACCACTTGTCATCCCCAAACTGATGGACAGACGGAGGTCGTGAATCGCACCCTATCTATGTTGCTACGGATAATGATCAAGAAGAACATCAAAGAGTGGGAAGATTGTTTGACGCACGTGGAGTTCGCTTATAACCGGGCTGTGCATTCTACTACTCAATTGTGTCCGTTTGAAGTGGTGTATGGCTTCAAACCACTTACACCACTTGATTTGCTTCCACTTCCAAGCCAAGAAAGAGGTAATATGGAAGCCGCCAAGCGTGCAGAATTTGTGAAGAAGATTCACTTGAAGACAAAAGAAGAGATCGAAAAGAAAGCAAAGTATTACACTAAGAAGGCTAACAAACACCGCAAGAAGATGTTATTTCAGCCAGGAGACTTAGTGTGGGTTCATTACCGTAATGATCGTTTTCCTGAAAGGCGCAAGTCCAAATTGTTGCCGCGGGGAGATGGACCTTTCAAAGTACTTGAAAAGATCAATGACAATGCATACAAAATCGAGTTATCGGGCGATGACTATGGAGTTAGTTCGACCTTTAATGTTGCTGATTTAAAACCATTTTTTGGTCTGGAGGATTCATATCATACAACGTCGAGGACGACGTCTTTTCAAGAGGGGGAGGATGATGAGGCCACCATTGCCCCAACCCCTCCAATTGAACCAACAAGGCCAATTACACATGCGCGCGCAAAGAAGCTCCAACAACAGGTGACTTTGTTCTTTAAAGAGTATAATTTTGAAAAGAATTTGCTACTACCTGATTCTCGTGTGTTATGCTTGCTTAGGTATGAGGAGGAGCTTGTTGGCAAAACCAAAGAAATGTGCATGCATGCTGGTTGACGTGAAGCGCAAGACGTGGAGAGATCTCGGGTGGGAAGATAATATGCATGTGACCAAGACCGAGAGCAACACAAGGAAAACCTTCCGAACTAGTCAATCCATCCGAGTTGGTTTCTATCTCGAATTAGTTTCTATCTATGGCATCCGAGTTGTTTTCTATCTCGAGTTAGTTTCTATCTAAGGCCGCACCTTGTGGTGCCAATATAAGGCCAGGCGTAGCTTCATTGTAAGGGAGACCACTTTAATTTCAGATTGAAATTAGAACAGCATATTGCTTGTTTCTTTTCACCAAAGTATCCATGCGAGGAATACTTGAGAGGAATTGAGCAATCGTTCTTGAATCAAGGTCGTGTTTGCTTTTCCATTGGGAATTGATAGCACGACGTTTCTCCACTAGTGGTCTCGTGGAGAATCCTTTGGGTGTATCTTGGCGAATTTCCAAAGAGCTGTGAGTCCTTGCATTGGCACGGGTGTACAGCTAGCAACATTGGTTGAGAGACACTAGTTATCGTGATCCTATGTCGAGAAGATCAGGGCCGCCCGTATCACTTGAACACTATCTTGGCTAGCTCAGGAGGGGTAACCTCTATCTTACCACTCTCAACTACTCTCACAACCTGAGGAACATGACTCTTGGAATACTCAAAGTAGTTGGACCCTAAACCACTATGGGCTTTGCTCACCTTAGATTAATCTAAAATCATGTTTAGGTTTGTTTTGCCACTAGAGAACTTCTCAAGGGTTTTCTTTAAATAATCATTTTCCTTAGCTAGAGTGACATAAGACTCATAGGCTTGGCTCTTAATAGCTCTAGCATATTTCTTCTTTTGGACAGCTGCTTCTAGCTTCAAGGCCTCACAAGACATACAAGACACATTCTTGATTCTACGTAACTGCTCATCAAAGTTAATTCTAAAAGACTCATGCATATCATCTAAATCATGTCCAATTTTGGCACAAAATGCATAAGCTGTTGGAGTAATAGAATTAACATTCTTTGATGCATGAACAGAAACAAGAATCTCCTTATCACATTTGTCTTACAAGGTTTTAGTGAGAGCTTCAATTTTAGAAGTGAGCATAGGACAAGTTTTGACAGGATTTAGCTGTAGTACAATTAAGCTTATCAGTTAATTCCTTGAGTTTTTCTTCCCTAAACTCATAAAGTGCATAAGAATAATCAAGACTAAAATGGAGTACTTTTAGTTTGCATGGCAAAATTTAATAATCAAGACTAAAATGGAGTACTTTTAGTTTGCATGGCAATTTTTTTTCCAATTCATGCAAGGCAAAGCACTAACTCTAGAAGTGTCACTAGCTCATAAGCAACTAGAACATGGACTAGTCTTAATATCAACAATTTTAGCTGTAACATTTTATTATTCTAGTAAGAACCAGAAGATAAAAATTTCTCAATCTCAGCATGCAAAGTAAGGCAAGAGCTACAGCTATCATCATTTTCCAAATAATCATGTCAAGAGCACTAAGATCATGAGCGGCATTGTCGGCATCTGAGTATGTGACTCCCATAGACCTCAGATCACTCAGAATCTTATGGAATCTACCAAAAAAGGAATCATTGGATTCTCTAAGTTCCATCTCTATCTTCTGGTAGTCCTTCTTGAACTAGGTCTCATGCACATGATTTCTGACGTTCCCTCATGGTAGACTGAGAGGATTGTCTAGATCTCATATGCGGATGCAAGATGAGCTACTCTATTGAACTCAGTTTTCCCTAGACCTTGGATCAAGAAGTTGTGTGCCCCAACATTTTTCTCAACCACAACTATCATGGTAGCATCCAGGAATATGTCATCGGCGCCCACAATAAAGGGACTTCTCACTTTGTTCCAAATGGCTAGGCCTTGAGCCTAGATGTATATCGCCATCTGTGTCTTCCAATAGGGATAGTCAACTCCATCAAAGACAGGAGGCTTGTTGTAATACCTCTCTGATGCCATTGCTCAAAACACCGGTTAGAATCTATGAAGAAGAGCTAACCGAGCTCCGATACCAATTGTACAATCAGTATGGTAAGTCAGAGGGGTGAATGACTTCTTGAAAATATTCCCCCTTGCATTATCAACTCAACGCAGTGGAAACACAAACTCACGAACTTACCAAAACCAAAGAACTCAAACCAAATGAAACTTCATTGTCTCACCGGTTAGACCAACGGTCAAAGTGTAGCCTGATTGCTCAGCCAGTTGGACCGCTCAGGTCAATGGTTTAACTAGGATCATCGGTCATACCACTCAGGTCACAATGGTATGACTGCTCGCCGAGGCAGAGCACAGAACAACACTGCACATGATCCAAGAAAAGAGCTAACTTTCAAACCACTAATCCAAACCCAATGAAACTTGGCATAAGTCCTCCCTAGGATAAGATCAATGCCAAAATTATGACCTTTATATAAAACAAGGAATGTTACACTAAAAACCAAGCAAAAAAGAGAAACACTGATCTAAGAGCTCATAAGTTCTTTATGATCTAAATTATCTTGGATGGGTTCTCATATATCATAACAAGTTAGATCACAGCACGAACGCAATCCAAATTGACCACAAGAGCTCTTGAGAAAAACCGAGCAACCACAAGAACTTCCCTTAGAACATGTCAAGATGGATGGGATCTGATCTCCAAGAGGTATCACCACCTCTTACACATCCTTAGCACAAAGAGAGATCAAAAGGAGATGAAATGAAACCAAGAAAACTAAGAAAATCGAAAGCACAAGGAGGAATTCATGGCATAACGCATTGGACAAAGTTTGGATATTCATTTCACATGGAAAGGAATGTTTTATAGCCACTCCCTAATAGAGGATAGGGCTCTAACCATAGAGCATACACACAAGTCTCCAACACAAGGAAACCCTAATCTCTCTCCCTCGAGTAATATATCCCTTAACACACACAAGGGTTTATTAGTGGAGGTTCCTCACCTCTCACCAAACCCTAAACAACCAGCCACTCCTAGTGGATATAACCACTTATAAATAGGAAAACTCAGTAACTGACACACAAATGGGTTTTACACTCACACGCTTTCGAAAGCGCGACTTTCACATGACTCCGATAGCCTGATTAATGCTCCATCCTCCAAAATATGACCAAAACCACTTAAACCATCGTCGTGGTATTACAAACCACCACTCTAACCGGTATTAGATAATTTTCTAAATTGCCACCCACCGGACTCCATGAAACTTCTGCTTGAAGCAACCTCTACACGAATATGTGATGCCCAATGACATGTATCATGAAGATCATACACCTCCTCCAAAGGACCGTCGCTACTTGAAATACCTCAAGTCCTATGGCACACACCACACCACAACTTAGTCTGTCATGCCCAATTACTTGCCACTAAGATCATACGCCTGCTCTAAGGACCATCACCGCTTGAAATGCACAAGTTCAATTGGCACACCACATGTACATATTTGCCTTCTCACGATCCTTATCTTTCTTTTATGCTTCTCCGCTTGAGGTGATGCTCCACTTGGACTTACGCGACACGCCATAACCTCCGGACACCTTCCTTAGCCTTGGTCTTGACGTTGACGACAATAATCACCAAGTGTCCTGCACATCAAAGACCAAGCAATTGTTCCGAGCATAAATAACATGAACTTGACTCTCATTAGCAAACCAACAGATGCATGTGGGCTCATGCCATGACTCACACTACGAAAATCAACTCAACTCAACCACCTTTACACAAGCCGGTACGACCACCAACCAACGGCCGATCATATCGTCAACAACCGACTTCAAACTCTTGGTAACAGGGGATCGGTCTGACCATGGCACCCATGCTGGTCTGGCTGCCCAACTCCCTCTGATTGTACCATCGTTGCACGTCCGGTTTATCACTTCCAAAAACTTTGCTCATCGTAGCTTGCACCTCTCTAGAAAATAGCTACTGCCAACTACGAGCTAGTATTACCCAACTCCAGTCATTCCACCAAAAGGTTGGACCACCTCTATAGGCCGGTCGGACCGCCTCTACACAGCGGTCAGACTACCTCTCCTGGCCGGTATGACTGCTATCTCCTATACTTCAAAATCATAGAATAAAAGACAAAAAAATCAAACTCAAACTGCAACACTGAAGCCAAGCATAGTCAAACACTCATCACAAATCTGGGGTGACCTCCATATGGTCTCACATAAAGTTTGTAGTTTTCAGAGCTACCTATCAGGGGTGAACTGACTGCTCTGCGGAGGCAACTGACTGCTGTGTAGAGGTAGGTGGTCTGACCACTCTGTAGAGGCGATCAAACTGCCTAGTTAACCTGAGGCATTTTGCCAGGGGCGATCTGACTAGCCTGGGTCAAGCAATCAGATTGGCCCTATGAGTTTTTGGCTTTTGGACACCTAACTCTTCTGTATGAGTGTCTTAAGGTGTGTTTGCACTAAGTGTCACCTCAAATGGAGGTCTAACCTAAAACTAGATGGCGAAATACCGAATTTATAGAGAGGGTCATGCTAGTGCTTTGCCTTGGTGGTCTGACTGGCTTGAGAGAAGCGGTCAGACCGGGCCAGAGGTCTAACCGGCCACACAATGGTGGTCAGACTGACCATGACTAGTTGTTGGCCGAGAGGGTTCTGGAATTTATGGGAATTGCTCATGGGTTGAGTTTGGGGTTCTAGATCATTGCATTCGTGTTGCATGAAGCGTGTTCCGACTAACATGGGTCAAGTTGTGAAGAACATGTGCACGGAAATAGTTTCATGTTCTTTGATGAGCAGTATGCTTGGAGGTAGTCATGGTTGACAGCGTAGACTAGGACTAGGCTTGGGATGAGCTGAGGTACGGTCAAGGAAGCCAGGCGGGATGGTTGGGCTTAAGCGAGGCACAAGGGAGGACAAGAGATGTTAAAGGAAATGTTAGAGTAATGGTTCATCGAATGGTGCGGTCGGTGCAAGGGAGAAGTGGTCAGGGGGAACCGATATAGAGAGACTTGTCAATGTGTGAGCTATTGGTGAACCAACATGTTGCAACCATGGGGATTGCTTGCAAAGGAGAAGATGACCATGGACTAGGCTCGGGGAGGAGGTGAGGTCCATGGTCAAAGTGAGGGTGTTTTGGCGGGGAATCCAAAATACTGAAAATGGTGAATAGACCAAAACCGCAGTGCTTGAAGGACACTTGGAGAGCGATTTAGGTCAAGGAGGCACTGAGGAGGCCAAATGGATGAAAGCTTGCTCCTTAGCGTGTTTTGGCTTATGCGCTTTGGAAGGCATGTATAAGTCATGTGTTCGTAAAACCTGGTGTGTGTGTGTGTGTGGTTAACAGGTTTCCCTAGTTGTGCATGTGGGCTAGTTGCTCCATATATTTGAGTGGGAGAGGTTGGTGGCTAGGTCAAGCAAGCAAGCAAAGGGGAAAGCAACCGACCACTCATTCTAGGGTTTGCCCGAGCAAATCATATATCAAGTTGTTGAGTTTTGCCCGAGTTTGGATCAACCTTACTTGTCTTAAGGAAAGGTTGGAACTTTAGCCAAGATCCATACAATCCTTAGAAGGATTAGGTTCTTGAGATCCTTAGCAAGCTGTGTGCAAAGTCTCAAGTTATTTGGACTTTATATTTTGAAAATTGTGCCTTTTTGGATTTTGGCTCGGGTTGATTTCTAGGTTTGGATTAGGGGTACGGTCAGACCATCACATGCCAGTGGTCAGACTGGCATTCCCAGGCAGTCAGACCGCCAGTAAGCTGGTCCAACTGCTCTCTCTATAGTGGTCTAACTGGTTGTTGGTGATTCTTATGCCTTACAAATAATTATCCTGAAGCACACAAAAATCACTGTGTAGCACTTCACCTTGGAGTATTCCAGGGTATTGTATTTGTCCATGAGAAGCTATGTGGCTCTGAGATATCAACTTAACTATTTAACTAGTTATCCTCTGACTTTTTATATAGGACACCGTTAAATGATAAGTAGCAACTCTACATAAGTTCCATAGTAGATAGCTAGTTAGGAGTATGTAGCTGGTAGGGGTAGGAGCGAGTGGTTCCTAAATAGTAGTCTTGTCTTTTCTAAAGCAGAGTAAATGATATCTATCTATGCAAGCAAAACGTAACACACTAATAACTATTTTCACAGAAGGCAAATTAAGTGATGTCACCAACTTAGCCTAACTCTTAGGGATGTGGCTGGACTAATCCCGGAGGATCTCTGGAAAACACCTTATAGTTGTGCACTACTATAAGAGTAAAAGCTCCAAAAACATATGATTAAAAGTGATGAATTAGGATTAAGTGCTAGCAACAGAGCCTGAAGTGTGTATATCCCTAGCAGTAAGGCTTGTAAGCAACTATACAATGAAGGCACTATGACTTAGCTCGAGGGTAGCTCGACCCTTCAACTACATGACATACCGATACTACTAGTTGGGTTCTATGTTAATCCACAGAAAAGATAAGAAGATACTAGATAATGACTACATTGAAATTATAATTCACTCTTACAAGGTAAAGTAGGTAATGGAGCTTGGCACGTACCAAGATACTGAAAAGGATGACTCTGGAACCATTGGCGCTCAGGTTGACTCTTCTCCTACTACCCTACTGGGCTATTAGTGACTCCAACATTGCTATACTACCAGTGGCGGAGCTAGAGCAAAACGGAGGGGGGTGCAACGGGCCGCGCGTGGGAGCATAGGACGGTGGGAGAATGGGCTGGACAGGGCGAGTGAGGGTATTTGTTGGGCTAGGGGTACACCATATTAGACCAAGGAGGTGCACAAAGGGTGAATGTTTACTAGTAATAACTAAAAAATTTTTTGGACCCGAGTTCCTGGGAACCCCCTCCTCTCCATTGGGCTCCGCCCCTGTATACTACCATAGGACTTATTCTAGAGTGGAGTGATGTAGTGAGTGCTTCTCCTTGATGGTGTTGTGTTCTGTTTTGAGAGGAGCTACCCTCCTATTTATAGCCTTGGCTAGCTGGCCAAGGTCGATAAGGCCATTTGGCCAAATGTCATCCATACGGGCATGTGGGTTGAAGTCGACGAAGAGGGGATGCGCTGCTGGCTAGGAGCATTGATGGGCTAGTCGGCTAGGAGTGGTGGCCTGGATCTCGCCCTTTTGGCATGAAGTGGAGTCCACGCACATGCACTGCCCGAGGGAGCCAACTTGGCCGAGCAACCAAGTCTTCTTGACTCGGCTAAGGCAACTGGCGACTTGAGCTGAAGGCAATGGAAAATTGGGTCGGCTAGCCTGGTAGACTTGACCGACCTGTGTAGGGTTGGCTGGCCCGGCTAGGTGGGCTTGGCCGGTCGGGTGGCCCTCCTGGCCTATGCCGTCGTGCTATCTACTACTGGTAAGGTCTGTTGCTCTTTTTTAGTGATTTTCTGGTGTCTTCCCTCTTTTATCTATTTTCCTTCAAAATTCATTGATGTGCAAAATATATGGAAATAAAGGCATAAATAAGTATGATCAAGGTTTAAGTCATCACTTTACCATGCCTTTTGCTAGGTTTCGGGGGTAAAATATGCATAAATCTCGTGTCAACACATACCCCCACACTCAAACTTTGGCTCGTCCTGAGTAAAACATTTATTGTGTGTTTGGTTCCAGGGACAATAGGGGATGGGACGGGGTGATCCCAGATTTGGACCTGTTTGGATTGGAGTCAACAGGGGCAGAGTCCATCCCCTTTGGGGAATATCCCGGGAATATTCCCCTAAATTGAGGATGCCCCCATCCCTCAAAAATGAGGGGATGGGCTTGTCCCTCTTCCTCGCTACCTGCCTTCAATAGTGTGTTTGGTTCTAGGGCCAATAGGGGATGGGGACGGTTCCATCCTTAAAAACAGGGATTGATTCATTCCATCCTTACCTGACTCCAAACCAAACACACCATTAGTGAAGACGGATTTGCTTGAAATGAAGGGTTCTTGCCAATGTCCAAGATACAACAAATATTTTGCACAAAGAAGATACGATAATGGCTTAGCACAAATACGTACTTACCCAAGTTTGGTTACCTTTGGGATGGTTTAGTTCAAGTGGTGCAAAGTAGTTGAAGACCAAAAAAAAAAGCAAGGTGATCCATGTGCTCACAATCTTCCATCACGATATATCCCTTAGGGTTTTAAAGTGCTACGGCAAAAAAGGTTCTTGATGCAATTAATGCTCTTGAGGATTTGGTTCTCTCTCAGTATCACTTATAGGTGTCTCCTCCCTCACTTAAACTCTCAAGCCCTAATGCTAATAGATTTTGAAGGCTAAATTATGGGGCTTGGAAGGAATTGAATTGTACTCACATGTGTTTTGGAATTTTGTAGGGTCAAGAGATTATCCAATCCGGTACTTTTGGATTTCCTCATTCTAGTCATTGGAACTTGATGCATTGTGCCTTACATGAAGGTAGCCGAAAATGATGTGCTAAAAACTTCATGTAGTGTTACCTCACGTGAAATGGATGAAGGTGACTCATGCAATGGTCTTCTGGAGTTGTGGACATCATGGTGGCCGAATTGAACTTCGGTTAGTGAAAACAGTGGCCAAACGTCCATCACTTGCCGGTTGAACGATCGTTCGCGTTGAACGAACATGTTCTTCTAAGAATTGAGCACCTTACTCTTTCAACTCGAGTTGTGTGATGTGTGGAGAAGTTGTGAGGAGGAAGAGGAGCTTCATGCCCTTTTATAGGGTTGGCCAGCCAGGCAAGACCATGTGGCTGGCCGGTGTGGGTGCTAGCCTCCATTTTTGTAGCTTGTAGGCTTTGACAATGGATGCAAAATGCCATGTTGGTAGATAAGGGTGATTTGGTCTCTCCTTGGTAGCTTCTCCATGAAGTGATTGTGGTGGCTGAAGTGGTGGCCGGCCAGTGTGGATGTGGTGGTCGGCTAGCCACTATCGGTGCCCCTTGCTTGTTTGGTGCCATGCCCATGGCCTGCGCCGATGTGGCTTGGTTACGGTGCGGCTCGGCTATGGCAAAACTAAAAGAGGGTTCACACAGTGAAATTTCATCGCAAGAGAATTCAACAATTTTGTGACAAGAAGCTTCTGACAGTTTGATTTTTGAAAATTTTGAGCAGAAGAAAACTTTAACCAAGATTTTTATTGACTTGCAACTACTTTTATTTGCATGAATAAAATTATTTGTTTTTGAAATTTTTTACAATGGAATATTCAAAATTAAAATAAATAAGTGGAATTAATAGAAATTGAGAAATCGGGTTACCTCCCGGTAGTGCTGTTTAAGGCCGTTAGCTTGCCCTGCTCCGTGCTTTTAATTTCCAGTGCCAACCTTAGACGTTTGAGATGCCAATAAGGGCATCTTCAAGGATCTTCTCAACTTCCACAACTTCTTCTCTGAGCAGACGTGATGTGACCCTGTTTTCGCAGTGGAGATTGCCCGCCTCTTTAGTGCCAGCTCCGTGTGCTCGACGCTGAGCCCTTGTAATCGACTACTTTGGTGAGTCCTCATTTGGCGAGATTTTGGGTATAGTCGAGCACCACCACTGTAAGACCCCAAATTTGCAATCCAGAATCCTCTATGATTCTATAACACTATTCTTTAGATCAGTAGATAGTGCACACATATACATTACTGAACATCAAATGTATATCTTGCAAATGCAAAACTAGTATAATAGTAGACTTACGCATGAGGTGATTAGGCCAAAATCGTTAAAGAGCAGTACTGAAAGCGGAAATATCACACAGGTGAGACCCTTTGGATATGCCCACAGACAACCAACTAGGGCTCGCAACATAGGTTCTTGGCCTCATCATCTTCCAGCCTTGTCAATGCCCTTAGATGACCTCATGATTTTTCTTTCTCCTTATTACTTACTGAATAATAGTAATTGAGCAACAATGAGTACGAAGGTGAGCAAGCCACTGCACATAATGCAATATTATAATAGATGCAAGGTTGGCATAGGGCGGCTTGAGGTTCTTTTATTTGCAGAAAGCCACAATTGAAATACAATAAGCAGAAAGGCTGAGACTTATCATTTTAACTAAACCATGTTTTAAAGAATGTAATGTGATAATAATCTTAGCGAAGGTTCCATCCACCTTTTATAGAGTGTGGTTCTATCCACCATATGCTATTTTTATTTCTTAGGTCCTACCCATCCTTTATATTCATTGGGTTCTATCCACCAAGGTGAAATCAAAGTCAGGGTACTAACTACCCCTTTTATTTTTCATCCCAATCACAAATGGTTTTTATAAAACAGAGACTGACTTTCCAATCACAAATAGTTTTTATAAAACAGAGACTGACTTGAGTAAGTTCCCATGCCCGTCCATGACCGTCGGCACGACTGTTCGAACAATTTTCACTCTGCAGAGGCTGCAGATTTTCACTCTGCTCGGGGAGAGCGGGAGGGACAGCAATGCGAATGGAAGCGAGCGCGGCGAGAGAACTGGGCGACGACGATGCGGATGAGGGCGAGCGCAGCGAGGGAGCGGGCGGGACGGTGGCCGGGCGTGAGAAGCAAGGTGGTAGGGGAAGAAATCGCAATAGGAGAGGGCGGCGGTTCTCCACTGGGAGGAGCGGGGGTGGGGGAAGATGAGTCGGGAGGGTAGGGAAGAGAGGAGTCGGAGCGGATGGGGTCACACGTGAATCGTTGTTTTGAGGGGAGGTAAAGAGCACTCTCTCTTTTAGATAGTATAGATATATATAGCAGAACAGAAAAACCGCAGAGTATTAAATCTTTTGTTTATTTGATTATAAAGGCATCATTAACTAGAATGAGCAAGATTTGTGCACATAAAACCGCAGAGTTATATCCAGGGATTGAGGGTTGGGGAGATACTATGCTATTAACGATTTGTGGAGCTAGCAAGGATCTTTCAAATTGGCAATGTAAAGTCAATTGACATCTCTGAAAATTTTGGTTGATTTCGCACAGACCACCAAAGAAATGCACAGATATAACGTCTGTGGTCCAAACTTTTTTTAGTATTACTAACAATAGAAGAAATCTATAGGCTCGGTCATGCATACTCGTACGTGGTAATTGGTATGTTGGATCACAGGTGGATGAATTAGATTTTGGTGGCCTTGAGATGCTTATAAAAAAAATTCAACACGCGAGGAACTTTTCAAATCCCCACTAGTCCGATCATTCCATTACCCACAATCCACACGAGAAGTTCACGTGATTACACCTAGACATGAGTTTGCACCACAATTGTCCCATCGACCTATCTTACCCAACTTGTATGTAAAAAGATTGAAACAGAACAACTGTTTTCAGTATAAAGTTCCAAGATTTTGAGATAATTAAGATATCATTAGAATGAGCAGGATTTGTCCATATATAAAACTGAAAAGCACATACATTGTTTGACAGACAAACTGAACTTGATAAGCAGTCATACAAACTGGCAAAGCCAACTCTCAACAAATTGAAAGTTGACTGCAAACGTATGCGGCAAAATCACTAACTTGTAACCAAATGCGAGTTAGGATTTACAAAAACAGCAACCCTACTCATTCTTAGATAAGATAAACCAATGATCAGGACGGGAGCTCACCGGGCGTGCTAATATAGCCGATAATGCTCTCCGCTCCAAAACATCAGTGAACGCGTCTGCTGGTTGCAGACTCACACTGCAATTTTGGTATGCTTCATTTCTTGGTCGGACTTGTGTCACCGAACTTTGGTAGAGCCAAAAGAGTGTTCAACCGGGTGAAGCCCTCCAAGGACCTCTCATCTCCACTTATATTTGAGTCACTTCCATCATCTGCATCTTCTGGAATAGCCCTTTTACTATTGTGTCGGGGGTTCTTTGATCGGGCTGGCATCCTTGGACTAGATCCAATTTCCTTGCTAGTAACAGACAGCCCTGATAACCCATCAGCATCGGCATCCTTGTTCAGGAAAAGGCAGACCGCTGCACAATCATCAGTTTTGGAGGTTGGGTATTTGAACTTCCAAGTCTGGTTTGCTAAATCAACAACAGAACGCGCTGCGGTGGAATGGCCAGAGCATGAGGCAACAACATCCACCACTTCCTGGTTGGACAGTACATCCCACACCTGTGGCCAGAGTGCAATTGGGTATCAGTGTGTGTTAAGATCAAATCATTTATCAATTGTAAATCAGGCGGTGCATATATTAAACTGGAAGAAAATATTTATTTTCTCCTTTGAAAAATCACATAGAAAGCAACTGCTTTTTTTTTTGTTACCCCGTCTGTGGCAAGGACAATGAACTCATCCTTCTCAGTGATTCGCCTATAGGTGACCTCAGGTACAGAGATCAGCCCAAAATCTTTTAGACAAAAATCACCAAAAGCTCGGGCCATTGCTAGGCCAGGAGAGTTGCAATTAGGAAGCCAAAGGCGAGACACATCTGGTTCATCCGGATGAGCAAAGACCCTCCCATTACATCGCTTGATCCTCCTAGCCTCTCCTGTAACAACATAACATTGTATTATGTTGTGCTTTTCACCATTATGTCCCTAATTGCATTCACCAAGACAGCAGCAACAGATAGTTCTGAGGAGACTCAGAATGTAAGAGAAGTATTAAACAGTCAATCATATACCCAACCACTCAAGAAATTGTTCATGGACCTAGATTGATGTCCTAGACTGAAAGAAACAATGCAAAAATACAACTGCAGCAAGAGAGGACCGGCTATAGTCCCACAGAATAACTGTTCTGCTGGATGGTTAGTTCACATGACACATTAGTACATTATAAACATATGGCATAGAAGCCAATTGATATGAAACACAGAATATATATATATATATATATATATATATATATATATATATATATATATATATATATATATATATATATATAGAGAGAGAGAGAGAGAGAGAGAGGAAAATTACATAAGGCACCTGGGTGCCTAGGCACCCACATCAAGAACCGTCTGATACACGTGTATGATTGATAATTTTTTTGAGTTTGGGTATGGAAATGTTTTATATCCTTCATATATTTATGGTAAGTAAGTTTTGAACTCAGTTCAAACTAGTTTGAACTACTTTTGAGTTCAATGCGACTACAGTGAGTATATACCACAAAAATAGTTCGAACTAATTAAACTGAAGTTGAATTTAATTTTTTTTCGAAGTTTGACATCTCAAATATACTTTTTATGGGTATATGACGATACCCACATCAAACGTTGCGAATCTCAAAGCAAATCAACGGGTATTGATATGGGTGCCTAGGCACCAAGGTGCTTGAAACACTCATCCTATATATATATGAAGCCTTTTTCGTACTCCTAGAAGTATATAGTCCCACTTTCAATATACCACTTAAATGAACATGTTATACCTCTTTATCACTTTCGGTATATTTAAATACTAATTCTAAGATACTCCAATGCGACTTGGTTGAAAATTTTTCATCGGAACCCTTTATTTTTACTATATATCATTTTACATACATAGGAGTATATACGCAAATTATGCTATAAAAAAT
Source organism: Dendrocalamus latiflorus (assembly GCA_017311315.1). Classification (NCBI taxonomy): domain Eukaryota; kingdom Viridiplantae; phylum Streptophyta; class Magnoliopsida; order Poales; family Poaceae; genus Dendrocalamus; species Dendrocalamus latiflorus. The sequence continues at coordinate 43,855,578 of CM029642.1, read as the reverse complement.
AGATTTTCATGAAATTTTTCGTGGAACTCACTTTGAAGTATTTTATAATAATTATTAGAGTATGCTAAAAATGATAAAGAGAGGTATAATAACATTATTTACACGGTATACGAGAAGTGTGAGTATGTACTCGTGGAGTATGATCACTTTAATGAGAAATGCATTGTTTTGTCACGAACTGAATTTTGTTCGGTAGTTACAAATATTGATGATAACGTATTGGGCTAGAGAGATCAAATCTTATGCAAAAAGCTTTGATGTCAACCAATAAATCTAGATATAATATGGATAGTAAATGTAACCTTACTTTATATAATTATTAACAGGCAAGGTTTATAAGTTTTAACAAAAATAAACATAATCTGGATATGGTCTTACCACCAGGCATGGTTCCAGGCGTAATTCTACCTATGGAGACATCTTCCAATAATGGACCATACCAAGTTAACACTTATTCTCTCCTTTGTAGTACCTTGGGCAGTCTACTAATTGTTTATTTGAACTGAATTATTTTAAGATTTTGGATTGTTGAAAACCTTGTCGTGAAAGTTATCCAGATCAGAGAACTAATCTTGTTAGTGTAGAGAACCTGATAGACTAGATCAGGTGACTTCAGTAACTGACCATGTTATGAACCTTAGTTCATAAGGGTAAACACCGCCGAGAGGATGGCCCAGCGGCGTCGGCTTAGAGGAAGAGGGAAAGACTGTAGATGAGAATGACTTTGTTATTTCTTTGTTTCATTCCAATAGCATGCGGCAGTCCCCTTATATAGATGGACTCCCCCCAACAGATAGAATTTAATTTTAATCATATCTCTAACAAATAGAAACTAATCCTAACAGATAAAATCTAATCTTAATCATATCCCTAACAAATAGAAACTAATCTCTAACTTCCTAATAATAAATCGGTTGGGCCTAGGGCCCATGCCCATGACATTACACCCCTCCCAGACATATAGCTCGTCCTCAAGCTGCTAGGCGATGGCCATGGTTGCAGTCCCACGTCGACAAAATGTAGCACTTTTGGCTCCCTGTCGTGATGGACGTTCGGGTCGGCTCCCCGTCGTGGAATACGACGTCGCCTTGAAGATTTTTTCCCATGTGCTTCAGTGAAGGTGCAGATGATGGTTGTCCTAGTGGGCGCCGATGAGGGGCAGTTGCGAGAACGCGCAGTCCCGTGTCAACTGCAGTCGTTGCTCTCGGTTGAAGACCCCGTAGGCGGCCGTGAGGATGGCATAGCCGTTCACGTGCCGACCAAGGAAGCTGCACTCTAGCGATGGGGCGACGTCGCATGCGCCGATGATGGGGTTGCAGACGCCAACATGGAGGGTTCCCTTGCAGGTGTGGGGGACGAGGCGCATAAGGAGGAGGCCACGGCGCGATTCCAGCTACTTGACGTGGTTGAAGAGGTCGTCTTTGTTGGCAATGAAGGAAGAGAGGGCGTGGTCGCCAGAGGTCGGTCATCGAGGTTGCGGTGGTCGGGCGTCGGGGTCACGGAGGGGAAAAACGAGTACTGCAGAACAGACGGCGGCAACGGGATCTGGAGCCACGCCGAGGAAGGGATCTGGGACCGGCGGCAATGGCTCTGGGGTCAGCGGCGGGGAGGGGCTCCAAGGGGTTGGCAGCGAGCTGGAATAAGGTGGAAGGGGTCGTAGTTGCGGACAACGACGAAGCTACCGAGGATGGCGGGGGCGATATTGTCGCCATGGAAGCCACTGATAGCCTTCTCGGACTCAAGGCCGGCGAGGACAGGTCATTGCGGTGGAGGCGAGAGCCAAAGAGGGCGTCGACGGCCTTGGCAGAGGCGGCAGCGGAGCCAAGGGGGAGGCCTTGGTGAGGTGGATGGAGATGGCGTGGGAGCGGACGTCGAGAGCGTGGAGGGCAACAATGGCGGCGACGTCGGCGCAGTTGTGTATGGGGTCGCGCAACAGGTCGGCGAGGTGTGGGCATGAGGGGGAGGAGACGGAGGCAATGGAGATGGTACCTAGGGGCAAAGAAGGATCGAGGGTGGCAGTGACGGTATCGCCGAGGGAGAGGGAGAGGTCGGCGATGGTGCAACCAAGGAAGTCAAAGCCCGGGCCGAGGTTGGCGTCGATGGCGGGCGCTAAGGCCATGACAGACTTGAAGGCCGGGGAGGTACGGGCATGTTGGATTAGTGGTGGCGGCAGGGGAAGGGAAGGGGGCGAAGATAGTCTAGCCGCCTCTCTAAATAGTGCCGCCACAGTCATGGGGTGTAACTTGTAGCCGGTGCGTCGACCTTGGAAGATGCCACGCCGGCGTCGCTTGAAGACGTAGCGTTGGCCGTGCCGGATGAAGGAGCAGCAGTAGCAGTGTTGTTGCCGTGGCACGGCCACCATTGCTCCTGCCCCTTGTGCTGTCACAGATCGCGCAGTAACAGCCACTTGTGCCTTCTCCTTTGCTACGATCATCTTCAACATGTTCTCTATGTTCTTAAGTCCAGCGATGATTTCTTCATAGCCAGTAATGATCTTGCCACATGATAACTCAGCAGCAGAAGCCATGGTGTTGGCTCTGATACCAAATTGTTATGAACCTTAGTTAATAGGGGGTAAACACCGCCGAGTGGATCGCCAGGTGGCGTCAACGTAGAGGGAGAGGAAGAGACTATAGATGAGAATGACTTTGTTATTTCTTTACTTCGTCCCAATAGCATGCGGCAGCCCCCTTATATAGATAGGCCCCCCTAACAGATAGAATATAATCTTAATCATATCCCTAATAAATAGAAACTAATCTCTAAATAATGAATCGGTTGGGCCCAGGGGCCACGCCCATGACAGGCCACTTATTGTTGGTGGCAAGAACTCCAGGATGCATATCAGCCGGTTTACTCGTAGTTAAGAAATAATAATTAATTATTACAGACCACTAATGGATGAGCTTGCATGTAAGGCTGTAAAAAAGGCTCGAGACTTGCGAGCTACTCGAGTTTGACTCGTTCTAGGCTCGATTTGAGCTCGGCTCGAACTTTAAATTAGCCGAACTCGAGCTTGATTTCGAACTCACGAGCTTCACCGAGCCAAGCTCAAATAGTTCACGTGCCTCGATTCGAACTTAAGTAGTGATACATATTAACTCTTACGGAGCTTATCCGAGTCGAGCTCGAGCTTTTCTTATTGTTAAAAATTAGTGTATGTTTATATTAATTTGATTGTTATTAAGTTTATTCGAGCCAAGCTCGAGCTCAAATTTTTCTTATTGTTGAAAATTAGTGCATAATAAATTATTTTTATAATTATCGAGCTTCAACGAGCCGAGTTCGAGCCTACTCAAGCTTAGGCCGAGCCGAGCTCAAGCCCATGTCTAGGCTCGGACCCCAACTCGAGCTCGGCTTGAGCCTGGAAGGCTAGGCTCGCTCGAGCTCGGCTCGTTTACAGCCCTACTTGCATGATCTTAGAAAATTTTAGGAGTTCGAACAACTATGGACATATCCACATATTTGAACATAATGTTCATCCAAGTTTTGAGGGTAAAAATAGATAGAGAAATAAAATGGGCTTCTTAAGGTTAAACTTTTGGCCCCATTTGGTTCAAGGTTAAGAGTGTTATGAATAGCGCTTGTATTCATTATGAGGTCAATAGGCCAATATATATACATGTACAGGTGTGGCATATATGCAGGAAACCCCTCATACAACAGAGTAAATACACAGTTATGTAAGACATATCTAACACCCCCCCTCAAACTTATGGTGGATCAGCATGAAGTTTGGAGAGGTGAAAACTGTGCTGGGCCCTGTTTGTGCCTTTGTGAAAAAGTCTGCCAACTGAAGCTCGAAAGGCACATACTGAAGAGCAACAACCTAATCCTGCACCTGCGTCCACATATAGGAAGCATCAACACCAATATGCTTTGTAAGCTCATGCTTGACCGGATCTTTAGCAATACTAATAGCACCTGTACTGTCAGACAAAAGAGGAGTCGATGCAGAAACAGAAACACCAAAGTACTCAAGTAACCACCGTAGCCAAGTAACCTCCGCAGTAAACAAAGCCATAGCTCGCAGCTCAGCCTCAGCACTCGAACGAGAAACTGTTGTCTGCTTTTTAGTCTTCCAAGCAATGAGAGAACCACCAAGAAAAACGCAATAAGCAGAGAGAGACCGGCGATCACGTAGAACACGAAGATGACTATAATGAAACTGAGTGAGAGCAGAAACAAACTGACTCAAGATATGCACAGGGTACGAAATGTCAGGTCGAGTGACACCAAGGTAAACAAGGCTCCCAACAAGATGACGATAGCGAGTAGGATCAGTAAGAGGCTCACCATCAGTGAAACAAAGATGAACATTAAGCTCCATGGGAGTCTCAACTGTGCGCTAATCAGTAAGAGAGGCACGATCAAGAAGATCCTGAATATACTTTTCTTGTGACAGATAGAAACCCTCAGAAGTAGAAAGAACCTCAATCCCAAGAAAGTAGCGAAGAGGACCCAGATCAAACATAAGAAACTGCTCATGAAAACACTCCTTGACAAAAGTGATATATTGAGAATCATCACCAGTAATAATCATATCATCAACATACAAAAGGAGAAGCGTCCGACCACGAGATGAAGTGTGGATAAAAAGAGTAGAATCATGAGCACTGGCTGAAAAACCAGTTGCAGTAACAACAGAAGAGAAACAGTCAAACCAGGCATGAGGAGCTTGCTTGAGGCCATAGAGAGATCGACGGAGGCAACAAACTGTACCCTCAAGAACAGAATACCCAGGGGGTGGCTGCATGTAGACCTCCTCACGCAACTCGAAATTGAAAAAGGCATTCTTGACATCCAACTGAGAGATAGACCACTGTCAAACAAAGGCCACAGCAAGAAGAGTGCGAACGGTGGTCATGTGAGCGACAGGAGCGAAAGTCTCATCATAGTCACGACCATGCTCCTGCTGAAAGTCACGCGCTACAAGGCGAGCCTTGTAACGCTCAAGAGAACCATCAGAGCAAGTCTTAACCTTATAGACCCACTTACACGTGATAGAAGTAACACGCGCAGGAAGAGGAACAAGATCCCATGTGCCAGTACGCTCAAGAGCAGCGATCTCTTCCGCCATCGCATTCTGTCACTCCTGATGAACAACAGCATCACAATAAGAAGTCGGTTCGACAAGAGCAGTGGCAGCAAAACCAAAACGCTTAGGAGGCCGAATAGACTAGCGATCGCGAAGAGCAAAACGAGGAGTGGCCGAAGGGGATGACCCATCAGAATGGGAGGGCATATCAGAAGGATCCTCAACTCGCGGGCGACGAGTATAGTAGAGAGGATAAGAAGGAAAGAGATCAGGAACAACCTCGGGAGAGGATGCCGGTGGTGAAGGTGCTGACTGAGAAGGAGGCACCAGAGAGACCAAAGGCTGTGGTGGAGTGGTGACTATAGGGCTGGAAGGAAAAGTCAGAAATGAAAGCGGCTCAACAACAGATGCTGAAGTGGAGTAAGGAGAAGGACAAGGATAGGAAGGATGAGACTCATCAAAAGTAACATCCCGAGAAACCCGCATCCGTCGGCCAACAGGATCCCAACAACGATATCCCTTGTGCTCAGCACGGTAGCCCAGAAAAAACGCACTCAATTGATTGAGCGGTCAGTTTAGTGCGCTCACGAGGTGCAAGAAGAACATAGCACACACACCCAAAGAGACGAAGACTGGAATAATCAGGAGTCTGGCCACAGAGACACTCAACTGGGATCCCACCCTAAAGAGCAGAGGAGGGCTGAATGTTGATCAAGAAAGTAGCAGTAGAAACAGCCTCAGCCCAAAAATGTGGTGGAACAGTAGAAGCAAGCATGAGAGCACGAGCCGTCTCAAGAAGATGACGATGCTTGCGTTCAGTCACACCATTCTGAGCATGAGCACCTAGACAAGAAAACTAAGAGAGAGTGCCCTGCTCAGCAAGAAAACCACGAAAGACTCCCGACAAATACTCTCCAGCGGAATCAGCACGAAAAACACGAATAGGAGAGTCAAACTGAGTCGAACCATGGTGGCAAAGGTCTTGTAGATAGATAAAACCTCACTACGATATGACATAAAGTATATCCATGTATGTCGAGAAAAATCATCAATAAAAATGATATAATATCGATGACCTCCTTTCGAAACGAAAGGTGCTGGTCCCCATACATCAGAATGAACAAGATCAAAAGGACGCTGAGACACTGACTCACTAAAAGGATAAGGGAGTTGAAGCTGTTTGCCAAGCTTACAACCCTGACAATTTAGAGAAGCATTACTGGACACAGACCCTAAAAGACCTCGACGAAGTAAGGAAGACATACGGGAACCACAAAGATGTCCTAAGTGATGATGCCACTGAGGAAACGATGCGGTGGAGGCAGCAGCAGCTGCAGAGGCAGTGGTGGAGGCGAGAAGACTGACTGGGGCAGCGAAAGGAAGGTGCTGATGAATAAGTCCCTGTACTGTGGTCTTTGTGGGGCTGTGGTAGTTTTTGTTTTTTGACTGCTTTAGGACAGCATCTGCTTTTGCTTTAGGACAGCATCTGCTTTTAGGACAGCATCTGCTTTTGCTTTAGGACAGCATCTGCTTTTAGGACAGCATCTGCTTTTGCTTTAGGACAGCATATTGACCGCTTTAGGACAGCATCTAGGATAGCATCTTAGTATATGCTTGGCTGGTTCTCAGCCTATAAATATGTATCTCCAACCCCTCAGGTTGGCATGGCATTGTGTGAGCAATAAACAAGAAAACTTGCCCCATCTCCTAGTGTCATCCTCTCCATGAGAGTAAGGATCTTGCTATCACCAAGAGCAAGAGTCCAGCGACTAACAAGTGGTATCAGAGCCTTAGTATCCTGTAGCCTGAGCATCTCCTGCTCATCTCCTTCTCCGGCCTCGCAGCAGCCCCGGCTGGTAGCAGCAGCAGCTCCGGCTGTCCCCGCTCACTCCTCTCCGGAGACGGGCGGCAGCTCGTCAGAAGCAGCCCTCTCTCCACGCAACAGCCCCCAGTAGCGCGTCATGTCCGCAGGGCAGTCTCAGCGCTCGGTCGCCTCGAGCATGCGGCGTCAGCAGACGGCCGAGCTCGTCGCGGCAGAGCAGCGCGAGCGAGCGGCGGCAGAGACCGCTGCGGCGGCGGAAAGGGCGTCAAGGCTGGCAGCGGCGGAGCTGGCAGCAGCCAGGGCGGAGGTGGAAGCAGCGGCGGCGGCAGATGCAGCGCGTGCGGCAGCAGCAGAGGTCAAGGCTCTGCGCGGCAGCAACAGCAGCTCCGGCTCTGTTGATGGCGGCGCCGACGCGGACCCTCAGCTGCTGGAGAGGGAGGCAGCGCAAGGGCGAGCGGCGCAATGGGTAGCCGCGCACGCCCACGAGCGCGGCGGCAGCCCAAACAGGCGCGGACGCGCCGGCAGCGCTCCTGAAGGAGGCGCACACGGCGGTGGCGCTCCTGGAGGAGGCACGCACGGCGGCGGCGTACGGGTCGACGGAGAGCGCGGCCCTCACAGGCAACGCGGCTCTCTCCCCGGTTCGGTACCGTGGTCACCACGAGTACCAGGCTGTCGTCAGGGACGTCGGCCCCGGCGGCGGGTGGCCTACCCTCACCAAGACCAACTACGTCGAGTGGGCTGCGGTGATGAGGGTGAAGCTCCAGGTGCGGCATATGTGGGATGCAGTCCGGTACGACGACGTCGACTACGACCAGGATCGACGGGCGCTGGATGCTCTCATCGCCGCAGTCCCGCCCGAGATGCAGTTCTCGCTTACCAACAAGCGGACTGCCAAAGAGGCTTGGGACGCCATCGCTGCAGCACGCATCGGCAGCGACCGCGCCCGCAAGTCTACACTGCAGGCACTACGCACGGAGTGGGAGAACCTGGCCTTCAAGCCAGGTGAGGACGTTGATGACTTTGCTCTCCGTCTCAATACTCTGTTGCAGAAGTTGGTGCAGTTCGGTGACGATACCTACGGCGAAGAGAGAGCTGTGGAGAAGCTCTTCCGCTGCGTCCCCGAGAAGTACAAGCAGATGGCTCGCTCGATCGGGTCTCTGCTGGACCTCTCCACGATGACCATCGAGGAGGCGTTGGGTCGCCTCAAGGTCGTCGACATCGATGAGCCACAGCGCCCCTCGGGACCCGTCACCATTGGCGGGAAGCTCCTCCTCACTCGGGAGCAGTGGGATGCCGGCCAAGGTGACAAGAAGAAGGGGGAGCCTTCTTCCACGACAGGCGGCCGCAAGAGTGGCAAGCGCGGCAAGCCGCGCAAAGGCGCCCAGGGCGGCGATGCTGGCAAGCAAAAGCCGGCACGAGACGACTCTTGCCACAACTGCGGCAAGCTTGGTCATTGGGCCAAGGAGTGTCGACAGCCACGACGCGGCCAGGCCCACGTCGCGCAAGCGGAGGAGGAGCAGCCGGTCCTGTTCATTGCTCATGCGAGCATCGAACTACCTCCAGCGGCACCGGCCGCAGTGGCTCTCCTCCACCTTGACGAGCCAAAAGCACACGCCCTCCTCGGCGACAGTTCCGGCAATGACAAGACCGACGGGTGGTGCCTCGACACCGGCGCCACCCACCACATGACCGGGCGGCGGGAGTTCTTCTCCGAGCTCGACTCAGGCGTTCGAGGCACCGTCAAGTTCGGCGATGCCTCCGCCGTGGAGATCAAGGGCATCGGCTCTGTCGTCTTCGTCGCCAAGACTGGCGAGCACCGGCTGCTCACCGGCGTCTACTACATCCCCGATCTGCGGAACTCCATCATCAGCTTGGGACAGCTGGATGAGAACGGCTCGCGTGTCGAGATCGAGCACGGGGTGCTGCGGATTTGGGATCTTCGACGCCGCCTTCTTGCCAAGGTAACCAGAGGCGCAAATCGACTCTACACTCTTCACGTGCAGGTGGCACAACCCATCTGTCTCGCAGCTCGTCGGGACGACGAGGCGTGGCAGTGGCACGAGCGCTTTGGGCACCTTCACTTCGAGGCCCTGAAGCGACTCAGTGCCACGGAAATGGTGCGAGGCCTGCCGTGCCTTGACCATGTGGAGCAGCTCTGCGATGTCTGCGTGTTGACGAAGCAGAGGCGACTCCCCTTTCCCCAGCAGGCGAGTTTCCGAGCCAAGGAGAGGCTCGAGCTCGTGCACGGGGACTTGTGTGGCCCGGTGACACCGGCCACACCAGGAGGACGACGCTACTTCCTGCTGCTCGTCGACGACCTCTCCCGCTACATGTGGGTGATGGTCCTCGGCAGCAAGGGAGAGGCTGCGGACGCCATCAGGCGCACGCAGGCTGTTGCGGAGGCGGAGTGCGGCCGCAAGCTGCGCGTGCTGCGCACAGACAACGGCGGCGAATTCACGGCGGCTGAATTCGCGTCGTACTGCGCTGATGAGGGCATTCAGCGCCACTACTCCGCGCCGTACAGCCCGCAGCAGAACGGCGTCGTCGAGCGGCGCAACCAGACGGTTGTGGGGATGGCTCGGGCCCTCCTCAAGCAGAGGGGGATGCCGGCTGTCTTCTGGGGAGAGGCGGTGGTGACGGCCGTCTACATCCTCAACCGCTCGCCTACCAAGGCGCTCGACGGCAGGACGCCGTACGAGGCTTGGCATGGGCGCAAGCCGGCGGTCTCCCACTTGCGGGTCTTCGGCTCCCTCGCGTTCGCCAAGGAGCTTGGCCACATCGGTAAGCTCGACGACAGGAGCACTCCGGGAGTGTTCATCGGCTACGCGGAGGGCTCGAAGGCCTACCGCATCCTCGACCCTGACACACAGCGAGTCCGCATCTCTCGTGACGTTGTGTTCGACGAAGGGCGAGGCTGGACGTGGGGCAAGGCGGTGGACGACGGTTCGACTTCGACTCTCAGGGACTTTGTTATCGACTACGTCCACTTCGAGAGAGCCGGGGGAGCTAGCAGCTCGTCTTCACCGAGCTCGTCCACCTCGACACCTTGCTCGCCACCAGCTCCGGCGAGTGCTCCACCACCTTCGGCACCGGCTACGCCCCACTCTTCACCACCGGCTCACCACTCTCCTACACCAGCGGCCACACCACCGGGATCGGCCCCAACAGCTTCGGTCCACGACGAGCAGCGCATGGTGGAGTTCGCTACTCCGCTATCTCACGACGAGGACCGCGTCGACGTCTACCACGACGACGAACCTCTGCGCTATCGTACCATGGACAACATCCTCGGCGAGTTGCCCGTCCCTGGACTGGCGCAGCGCGACTTCGAGGCGGAGCTGCACTTGGCGTGCGACGACGGCGAGCCTCGCTCCTTCGCTGAGGCGGAGGGAGACGCGGCGTGGCGTGTCGCGATGAAGCAGGAGATGGACGCCGTCGAGCGGAACCGGACGTGGGAGCTGGCGGATCTTCCTGCCGGTCACCACGCGATCACCCTTAAGTGGGTGTTCAAGCTGAAGCGAGATGAAGCCGGCGCCATCGTCAAGCACAAGGCTCGCTTGGTAGCACGAGGCTTCGTGCAGCAGGAGGGGGTCGACTTCGATGACGCCTTCGCACCCATCGCGCGCATGGAGTCCGTTCGTCTTCTCCTCGCACTTGCAGCCCAGGAGGATTGGCGCGTCCATCACATGGACGTCAAGTCCGCCTTCCTCAACGGCGATTTAAAGGAGGAGGTCTACGTCCGTCAGCCGCCGGGATTCGTCATCCCCGGCAAGGAGGGCAAGGTTCTCCGCCTGCGCAAGGCCCTCTACGGCTTGCGGCAGGCACCACGAGCCTGGAACGCTAAGCTGGACTCCACCCTCAAGCAAAGGCGGCAATGCTCTGCTGGTAGGCGTCTACGTCGACGACCTGGTGATCACCGGCTCCAAGGAGGCCGAGGTCGAGGCGTTCAAGGCGGAGATGAAGACCGCCTTCCAGATGAGCGACTTGGGGCTCCTCTCCTTCTACCTGGGGATCGAGGTCCACCAGGACAGCTCCGGTATCTCCCTTCGTCAGACCGCCTACGCCAAGCGCACCGTCGAGCTGGGCGGGCTCACCGACTGCAACCCAGCCCACACTCCTATGGAGGAAAGGCTGAAGCTGAGCCGCGACAGCACGGCGGAGGAGGTGGACGCGACGCAGTACCGGCGCATCGTGGGCAGCCTTCGCTACCTCGTCCACACGCGTCCGGATTTGGCGTTCGCCGTCGGCTACGTCAGTCGGTTCATGCAGCGACCGACGACGGAGCATCAGCAGGCCGTAAAGAGGATCCTCCGCTATGTTGCGGGCACCTCCGACTACGGCTTGCACTACCCGAGGTGTCCCGGCGCGGCACACTTCATCGGGTACAGCGACAGCGACCACGCAGGCGACATTGACACCAGCAAGAGCACAAGCGGGATTCTCTTCTTCCTCGGCAAGTGCCTCATTAGCTGGCAGTCAGTCAAGCAGCAGGTGGTGGCCCTGTCTAGCTGTGAGGCCGAGTACATAGCGGCTTCCACCGCTTCGACTCAGGCGCTCTGGCTCGCTCGACTGCTTGGTGATCTCCTCGGCAGGGACACTGAAGCAGTGGAGCTCAGGGTGGACAGCAAGTCCGCTCTAGCCCTGGCAAAGAACCCCGTTTTTCATGAACGGAGCAAGCACATCCGGGTGAAGTACCATTTCATCCGAGGCTGCTTGGATGAAGGAAGCATCAAGGCAAGCTACATCAACACCACGGATCAGCTTGCGGATCTGCTCACCAAGCCTCTTGGAAGGATCAAGTTCCTTGAGCTCTGCTCCAAGATCAGGATGGTTCGATCCTCCCACAAGACAACGCACAAGACTTAGGGGGAGAATGATGAATAAGTCCCTGTACTGTGGTCTTTGTGGGGCTGTGGTAGTTTTTGTTTTTTGACTGCTTTAGGACAGCATCTGCTTTTGCTTTAGGACAGCATCTGCTTTTAGGACAGCATCTGCTTTTGCTTTAGGACAGCATCTGCTTTTAGGACAGCATCTACTTTTAGGACAGCATCTGCTTTTAGGACAGCATCTGCTTTTGCTTTAGGACAGCATATTGACCGCTTTAGGACAGCATCTAGGATAGCATCTTAGCATATGTTTGGCTGGTTCTCAGCCTATAAATATGTATCTCCAACCCCTCAGGTTGGCATGGCATTGTGTGAGCAATAAACAAGAAAACTTGCCCCATCTCCTAGTGTCATCCTCTCCATGAGAGTAAGGATCTTGCTATCACCAAGAGCAAGAGTCCAGCGACTAACAGGTGCAGCCAATCAAGCTCCCAGAGCCATTGAATCATGGCGGCGAGGGCTAGTACCAACCAGAGTCCTCGTGCGACGATCCTGAACACAACAAGAATCAGAATCGAAAATAACACGACAATCATGATCAGTGAGCTGGCCAGCAGATATGAACTGCATGGTTAGTTTTGGAACATGAGAAACAGTAGGAACATGAAAAGAGGAATTTGAAAGTGCCTCGTCGTGTGACAGAAAAAGAGGTATCATCTGCTGTGTAGACAGTGATAGGAGCAGCTAAAGGACTAATGGAAGTAAGACAGGTGGAATCAGATGTCATATGAAAAGAAGCACCAGAATCAAGAATCCAAGGTGATGTACCTGAAGAAGGAAAAGTAGAAGGTGGTCTCTCACCGGAAGATTGAGCAGCAGAACCAGACGATGTAGAAGCAACCATGCGTCCTAGCAATGTGAGAAACTGCTGAGTGTCAGAGGCACCAGGACTCTACTGAGAGGAGGAACCTCCAGTGCCCCTCGGAGGACGAGCACCACGACGAAAATCCTTCTTGTAGCAAAACTATTCCACATGTCCATCCTTATTGCAATAGGTGCGGTGGAGTCCCCTACCAACAGCAGCTGTCACTGGTGGAGGCACAACTGAGGAAGGAGTAACCAAAGGCACAGCGGGTGTAGAAGCTGGAGAAGCCGCCAAAACCGAAGGAAGTAATGATGATAGTAGACCCGCTCCACGAAGTCGAATCTCCTCAGTACGAACAGCTGCAAGGGCCTCCAACAAAGTCACACGAGGGTGACGAGCCAGCAACTGAGCATGAGTCTGCTCAAACTCAGATCGGAGACGTGTCAAAAAGTCGTAAATGCGGCGAAGCTCCATGTGAAACTGCTGACGCTGACAACACTGACAGGTGCGGCAAACATCTGGCCCCAAAGAGTCGATCTGACGACATACCGCAGACAACTGAGCATAAAACTCATCCATAGTGGCATCTCCCTGCTGCAGCGATTGCTCCTGTCGCATAACAGCAAAGTATAAGGAATCACCAGATGGCTTGTAGCGGCTGCGCAGATGCGTCCACATCGCCTGTGGGGAAGCCAATCCAACATCATCACCAGTGAGATGCACCTCTGTTGGACCGAAATAGCAACCAAAATAGCAGAGGCACGAGCATCTCCATCAATCCATGTCTTGTAAGCAGCATACTGAGTCTGAAAAATCTCCATGGCATCCTCAAAAGCCTCAGAAGCCTTTGTACGAGTGTCTTCGGAAGCATCCTACGGGAGTACAGGCTCAGCAGGTGGAGTAGGACGAGACGGGTAAGGCAACTCGCCAGTAAGAAAATCCCAAAGGCACTGACCACGCATGTGGAGACATGTGCTGAAACCAGTCCCGATAATTGAGATCGAAGATCATCGGGCAACGAGGAACAGAAACGGTGGCTGCAAAAGAAGACATTTTTTCTTTCTTTTTTTCCTTTTTTTTTGTTTTTCTTTTTTTTCTGTTCGGTCAAAGACAAACGACCGATGGACCGACGCTACACAGTCGTCACAACTCACAACCCACAAAAAACCGATCAGTCGAACGGCCGGCGACGCTAGCGCCTCGGGCGAAGACGGCAACGCCGACAATCTCAACAGCAGCAAAGAAGATCTTGGGCAACGACGGCGAAGGAGAACCCCGAGCGGCAGCCCGCGACACCGATAGAGAGAACGGCGACGCCGGCGGCAATTGGATCTGGACGGCGGCATCCTGCCTCATCGACAGCGACCGGCCTCACCGATGGCGGCCTGGAGTCCGGAGTGGAGCCAAGAGCCGAAGGGTCGTGGCTCTGGCGGCTTCCGCAACGGCAGATCCGGCGCCCCAGCGGCTCCGACGAGATCTTGGCGGCGACCCCTCAGCGGCGTCGCCCAGAAGGAGGCGGCGTCCCAATCTGAGCAACGGCGACAGCGGATCCGTGCGACAGCACAGTAAAGATGAGGCTCTGGGTGACTGCGGCAAGAAAAGCCAACCAGAGTAGCAAGCGGCGGCAGCAAAGGTTGGAGAAAACGAACCAGCGACACGAAACCCTAGATATGGGCTCTGATACCATGTTATGATAGTGCTTGTATTCATTATGAGGCCAATAGGCCAATATATATACATATACAGGTGTAGCATATATGCAGGAAACCCCTCATACCACAGAGTAAATACACAGCTATGTAAGACATCTAACAAAGAGGTGGGTTAGGGGTTTAACCTGCCAAACACCCTTAGATTAGGGAGGATTTAACTTAACCTGGTCAAAACCTTTTAACCCTCCTACCCTAGGATTAAGTTAAACTGCCAAATTAGTGGAATAAACTAACCCATCACAACCGTTAAGCTAGCCAACCCACCAAATCTAGCCAAACAGTAATTTAGATTAAGGCGATTGGCTGCCAAACACAAAGTTTTGGTTAAGCTAAACTGGCTGGGTTAAGGTTAGCTAACCCGGTTATCTTAACCCTGGACCAAATGCAGCCTTAGTCAGTTACACTAAAATTGGCCCTACTTTTGTCTACTATCATTCAACCATGGAAACATGTAATTAGGAAAAAGGGCAATGATACCACAAAAGAATGACACTGCAAAAAATGTTTACGTTAGAACATTAATACTTATGTGCAGTGTCATCCAGCAGTATCATACCTTTGCGGTGTTATTTTCATAAGTAAATGGCTTTCAGATGTCACTGTGCCAGTTTTCCCAATTATTTATGTTTGTTAGGGAAGTGCCGAAGGCATCAAGAGGCTTGTCACTCAATGGAAACAGCATTGGACAGGAAACCAACATTTCGGGTCTTGGGGCACCGAGGTTGCTGAAATGACTCGAATCAGTAGAAGCATTGTGGTTGCTGGTCAGAGTCAACAACAGTAAACACTCCACCGTTGGAAAGTGAGTAATCAGAACTTTGTACTGTTCATACAGGGATAGGACACACCGGCACAGCATTGGATGGACATCGAATATTAGAATATTTAGTTTCCTTGCTAGTTGGGTTTGTTTCCTTCTAGATACTAGACATTCCATGTATTAGATTTAAATTTTCTTAGGTAGATAATGTTAAGAGGTTAGATTGTTTCTCAGCGGTCATTTCTATAAAAGGGATAGCATAGTATCTTTGTTTTCACTTTTCAAAGAATGAATTAAATATGTCCTGTCTAAAGACTAAAAGTTTCATCTTCCCAGTCTATAGTCCATCTCCCCCTGTCTACCTTAACCCCTTTCAAACAGTGCCGTCCTGCCCTCCTCTGCACGGTAGGTAGCTACGAACTAAGATTGACAACACAGTTGTATTAATGTGCATTTATGCACCAGGTTACAGCTTAGCACAAGTGAGCAGCAGCTGCGTTGAAGTTTACTCAATTACCATGCAGATGGCCCTTTGTGTAAAATTTCCGTAGATTCCAAGATCAGTGAAATCCAAAGATGTGAATCAATGTTCTGGTCATTTTTCTGGAGGCTTATTAAAATATAAGAGTGATAGATGTCTGAATTTGGGGATGCCTGGTTGTCAATTTACAACCTGTACAAGCCAATCCAGAAGACATCAAGGGGACTAAACATCCAATCTGGTGAGATAAAATTAACCTACCTCCTGGGCTTCTTCGCAGGCAATAAAAGCTCCCTTCAATACAGTTGGATTACTCATCTCGGTGAGAATTTCAGAAAGATATAGCATATGTGTCCTAATTCTTCAGACGGGTCATTTATACACTGCACCTCAAGAGATTTTTTTAAATTTTGGGTAATTAAAGGGGTAGAATCTAGGTTTTGGGGTTTTGAGTGTAATACCTGGGCCGAATGAGGCCCAGCCCGGCCCACTTTGATGCCCCATTTAAGAGAGACCGGAGGGGCGAGGAGGCAAAAGTCGATTTGCTCTCCCCACCCCCGTGCTCTCCCGATTGCCGCTGCCTCCCCCTTGCACTTGCTGCCGTCGGCGCCGCTGTGCCCCGCTGTCGCCGTCCCTGTCCCCTATTGCCGGTGTGCCACCATCGCCAGGCCGCTGGCGCTGGTGCTGCCACCCCTCTGGCCGCGCCTCGCCGTCACCTAGCTACCGGCGTTGCCGCTTTCCCATGCGCCAGCCACCGCCGCTCGCCCAGCCGTCGCTCCTATGGCCGCACCTCGCTGTCCCCCTGCTGTTGACGACGCCCCGCGTGCACCGGGTGTCGCTGTCGCCCGCACGCACCACCGTTGGTAGCCGCCAGCGTCGCCGCCACTTTGTCTTGCCGCCTCGCCGTCCCCTACTTCTATCGCCGCTCCGCCCGATGGCTCACCACTGCCCCTCTTGCTCTGCTCGGCTGCGCGCTACACACCGCGCCGGAGGGAGGCAAGGGGAGAGCCAGGGCAGGCTGGGGCTGGAGAGCCGGCCAGTTGAGGGGAGAGAGGGGAGGGAGCCAGCGGACTGGGAGAAGAAAAGGAGGTGACCGGAGTGAGCCGGCCGTAAGGAGGGAGATGGGAGGAGCCGACCAACTGGAGAAAGAAAAGAAGGAAGCGCCAGCGCTGGAAGGAAAAAAGGGAGAGAGAGAGAAGAGAGGAAGGAAAAGAGGAAGAGGAAAGGAAAATCTGACCCGTTGCCAGATCTATCAGATCCGGCCAAGAAGCGACAGGAAGTGCCCCGCTCCAGTTATTCGGGGCTAGGGTAACACTTCGAAAATCCTTCCCCCTGCTTATTCACCAAATCTTGCATAAGTTATTATACCGATCGTTAGAATTGATTCGTATGGCCATTAAGATATCGTTTATTAATATGAATGCTTGAACGGTGAAATCGGCGCTGCCACTGTTGATCAGGTCGATCCGTGGCGGGAGAGGGAGAGAATGAATTGAGGTTAAATAATGTGACCAATTGAAGTGAGATTAAGCGTGTAGAATTCGATCCGCAAGTGTAAATGACGAAATCGCTAAATTTTCGGATTGGTTAAGCACCAGGACAATGGGAAGTTGCCGGGTGGGACAGGAATTGATTATGTCAGATTGAACATTAGAGCGATGTCATTTGCTCATATATAAATGTATTGCATTAGTAATGAATTAAAATAGTTAATGCTTGTTCATGTGGTGGTTCGAGTCTGGTGCCGTCCACACACCATTCGCCAGGTTAATAGGCAAATACATAGTAGAACAGTGAACTATGGTGAATGTTGTTATTCGTATTTCCATGCCATTCGCTAGGTTAATATGCCATGATGCATATGATTATGTGCTAATCTTACCTTGATGAGTACCGCTTACGATTAGACATCTACATTTGACAAATATTGCATCATGCAAAATGCATAAAAGCCAGGTCGGTGAGAAAATCATATGACTAGTCCGAAGTGCTCTTGAATAAGACCTACAGAGGTAAGCACCTCCACGGGATGGAGGAAGAGGGTGACATCGACGGGTGTACCCTCCGCTTACCAGTATAAGCTACAGTTACAGATGCATTACAGATGCATTGCATGGTATTTCATTGCATGAAAGTAACAGAGAAAGTGATATAGTTACAGAGAGTTATGAGTTTACAGTTACAGACTTGATTTACAGTTTACAGTCATAGAATTGATTTACAGTCTACAAACATGGAATAGGTTTATAGTTTACATATACATATTTGATTTACAATTCACAGTCGTAGAATTGATTTACAGCTACAAACTTGATTTACAGTTTGCAATTACAGATTTAATTTACAGTTTACAATCATAGAGTTGGTTTACAACTTACAGTTCATGAAATCGATTGAATTGCTAAAGTGAGATTACTGTTTTATCGTGTGCTTGCTGGGTCTCCGGACTCACCCTTACTCTATTGTTTTTAAGTGAATGATGGCGACATGCATGGAATGGGAATAGTCCTTTTTGCACCGCACAGATGAAACAACAGCTTAGTTTTACACTGAGTGTTTATGTTTAGTCTAGTGTTAAGTCTTTTGTGGCTCGCTGTTGGGTTCAGTTTACTTGTGAGCCCGTGGTGGTGGGTCTCCATGGTTGTGGAGCCCAGAGTCTGCTTATGGCATGGTTATATACAATATGAAGTTAGTTGGTTCGTTACGATTATCCTATATTCATTTATTGTCTGCTCCCTGTGGGTAATCATAAAGAACAGGGGAGGTGCTGCTAAAAGTTTGATTAGCAACACTCTTTTGAAGCGTTAAGTGTGTGCTGATAGTATCTTGGGCCCTTGGGAGGGCTGGGGTGTTACATTGAGGTTCCTCACTCTTTTCTTGTGTGTCTCTGAGTTCTATTTTTGGAGATATTTTTTGTGCCAGGATGATGGGTGCTTATGAAGAGCCTTGACTAGCCAATCTTTACTCTTTAAATCTCTTGCACTTCAGTGTGAGTTTTAGTTTCTTTTCTTATGTCAATCATGAAAATAAGGTATTTTCAGTTTTAATTTCTTTAGTTCTCTATTTAAACTCTCTAGTTCATCCGTCACCCCTCACCAGTTGTGCCTTTCGCATATCTGAATATCACAATTTCAACAATTCTATACCATAACATACATTGTTGTGCTGGATATTTATCTTACAAAAATGAATGAGAAGGTCTCACTTCAGCAGCAACAGGGAAAAAGCTTTAGCCTAACGGCATCACACAAACAGTCACAAACAGCAGGATTTAGTCAATGCCTCAAATGGAAAAGAGAAAATATAGAAGATTAAGTAACTTAAATTTAGGGAATGAAAGAGACTTACTTGGATGATCAGGTTTCTGGTCAACTGTTAATTGATGGGCAACCAATCGACCGTTTTGATCTCTGGTTCCTGATACAGCCCTAGAGTCACCTAGATTCCCAACAATAAGATCCTGACCCTGGTGACATAGAGGAATAACTTTGAATTGTCTGCATCTGGAGTTATTAAGTAATACTAAATCCATTTATGACAAGGAAATGGATAACCACAGTACCTGCTTGATTAAAGTAACTGCAGTAGTGCCACTGCAAATGCTATCTATGTTTTGGTGTAACTTAAGCTCCTTATCCATGACTTTAAAAGCCTTTCGGAATGAGTCTTTCATTGTGTCAAAGAATTCTTGATGTTCTTCTTTCTGTCCAGCCAACAAGGGTGACTTGTCCCCTGCATCTGTGTATGGAGATAAAGTCTCTTCCAGAATTGATCCATCTGAATTGCTGGTTGGGCTCTCCCCATAGTCCTCATATATTAAATCACACAGCTTCGAAGGGAGCGTATCTCTGACTTTCCTCGCAATGAGATGGCCATGTGGGCCATGACCGTCAAAAACTCCACAAAAAACTGTGTCTGATCTTCCATTAAAGTTCTGTACATCATGTAATGGAGTTCCAAGGTGTTATAATATACATAAAGAGAAGACAAATGAAAGTAAAAAAAAATTGGAGGTGGAGGCCAATATCATTATTCATTTATCATCTAGAGAATATTTAATTCATTAAAAGGTTAGAGTGTCAAAGCTGGGAGGAATTAGAATGGAAAAGTTGACATTCACTATTTTTCTATTCTTTTGATATGCAACGTTCCTATCCACATAAATGGCTCAACAAGGGGGCACTGTTTGACTGGATGAGTCTCATTTTGGTGCTGCATTGTCTGCAAGCATGCTTTACTCAACCATTGACCATTTCATCAAGAAGATAACTTTAGGGCCAAAAGATTGACCCCTTATTTTTGCATGAGGGAACGGCATAAACTAAGGGATATCAAATCAAGCAAGAGTAAGGCAAGATGGTTGGCTACATCCAACCATTCAAGTCTGCAAAGTTCATTGTGAAATTTGCGAAAGATGAAGAGCCATGCTTGAGGAAAAAAACCCATAGCCATCCTATTGTTTCTAATCATCGACGCATCAGATAGTTGCTTTTTAGCTAAAACGAGCTGATTCTTTATGCATTGTTTATCCTGCGAAAGCTGCTCAAGATGTTGGCAATCCGACATGTTGATTCTTACTGCTTCATTTTAATTTGATGTTCCCCAATAAAGAACTCCGATTTGTTCCTGGTACTCCAAGAACACTATCGCAGTGTATACAAGCCTAGCCATTGTCAGTTAAACAAAGAAAAGCGCACGTTGACGATGAATTATATCATTCAAAACACCAAAAGGTAAACGCAGTGGGAAAGTAAAGAAAGGGATCTTGGAGTCTAGATACCTCCCACACGACCATGGCGTCCTGGTTGGTGCCCTTCTTCCCCTGCCGCGTGAACAGGCAGACCGCATTGCCCACGCCACTCCCAGCGATCCTCCCGGGCGCCTCCTCCTCCCTCCTCCTGCCCCCTCCCTCCTTCCCCGGCACCGCCGCCACCTCCTGAGGCCGCTGCTCGGCCGTCAGGCACGACCCCATCGCCAGTGCCCGCACCACATCCTGCAAGCAATCCAGGCACCCGCCACCCCCTCCACCGCCCCCTTCCCCACCCCCCGACGGCGCCGCCGCCGCCACCGCTGCGGCCGTTATCGCCGCCGTCTTGCTCCTTGATCACAAGCGAGCCCACCCCACCCAATGCTCCCCACAAGATTCCACCTCTCTGCAACCCAAAGCTCCCAAGATCCGTCGATCTTTGCGAGAGGGCGGTGGCGTTCTTGATCGCGCCGTGGGCAGGGGGGCGCCGACCAGCACCGATGGGGACACGTCAGGAGGCGATGGGAGCCAACCAGAAAAAGGGAAAAGGAGGGTGGGATCGGACAAGAATAGTGAATCCAACAGCGACAGCAGCGGGCAGAAAAAATAGTACGCGGGCGGGGAGAAGCAAGTGGCTCTGCGTGGTTTGGGCGGCCGGTGAAACGAACGGCCGATCGGCTCCTTTTTTTTTTGCTCAGCGTGCATGGGCGCCTTTTTTTTCTTTTCCTTTTTTGGAATAGATTTTATTTAGACTCCTTTCTTTTCAGCTTATTTTTTTTCTACGATTAATATTTTTTGGCTACGGCTAATAGTTTTATCGGCATTTTTTGACATGATAGCGAACAACGGAAACGTCAACGTGGATAGCTCATATGATTGAGTTCATAAAGCCGTTTAGAAAATTAGCTTCAAGAGTCCATCCCGTTTCAACATTGGGCTTTTTGATTTTCGAAGAAACTAAAAGCCAAAAAACATGATCTATGACTTATGATTTCTTCTGAACGAACAAATAGGAAGGTTTATTCGTCGACGTTTTAAAGTTGCTTATCGGGACAGTCTTTTCAAAGTGGATTATCGACATTCGATTCGTTCGCACAAACGTTTGCGCTAGGACCAAAAGTCATCAACCACAGCCATAAACCATAAGCCATAGCTAAAAAGAACGCACACCATATTTGTTTCTTGCTTTTTCCCATTTTGTTTGAGCCTGGGCTTTTTTAAGGATGTTGGTTAGGTTCTTTCCGGAAGCGGCTTTATTACTTATGACTATAGCTGATGATTTTTGATTTTAACGTGAGGTTTGTGTAAATGAATCGAATGTCGATAAGCTGCTTGGGAAAGACTGTTCCGATAAGTCGCTTCGAAGAGACGGTGAAGAAGTTGTGCAATTTGTTTGTTCAGGAAAAACCATAATCTAAAAAGACGGTGGCGTTTACTCTCTAAGGGCATATTTGGTAGAGTTCTAGATTCTTATTTTTCAACTTCTACTCTGACAATCTACTTCTTTGAGAATCTAGAGTTACCTCTGAAAAGCGTTTAGCTATTAGATTGGCTCTAAAAATATAAGAAGAGAGATTGAAGGTGAATAGACTATATTACTCCTAGTTATAACACATCATTTTTCTAGTAGTTTTGTCTTGCCTTCATTTTTCTGCTGTTATCATAATCAATTTCATGCTAACGCTAGTGTGTTTGTCATTCCACTAAGCATTGTCACCATCTGCTACGTTAACGTCACCAAACCATGAATTCATTGTATTATCATAATACGCAATGCATTACCACAATAAACAAAATATTAGCACAATACTCTCTCTATTCACAAGCTGAGAAAACACAAATAAGCTCTAAGCAAAAAAAAAAAAAAAAACAGGAGTTCATAAACTATATGCACAACCAAATCTTCTGTTACATTTGTGCCAAGCTCTCTCAGCAATCTGTAAGCAAGAAAGATATCCATAAGTACCACTGAAATATTTTCTCAAAGCAGGAAGCTACGGAACACAGAAGTACACATTAGAATATAAGATATTGTTTTAGTGAATTGTCGATTAAATATTATGCCCATTTTTATTACCTCTAGAGAACTTCGCCAAGTTATTTGCATTTCAACAAGTTAAAACAGATCAAAGGAACTTCATAAAATAAAAACCCAAAATCAAGATAAATAAACTATCACCAAATGGTCCATGTTCAAGCAGTGTAAACAGTTACGCACCTTGGCATCAGAAATAATATATCAATCTAAACAATAGTATTCCTTAATCCAACTCTGTACTTCTCGATAAGGTCCTCATAATGATTTCAATGAGTGGTTATGGTTAGATACCACACTAGCCCCGATCACTCTTTATTTATCACTCGGGGTCTCATCCTTCAATAGAAGTACTGACAAAGAGGTATGACAAACAGCATTTTCCATCATTGCTACGTTCTCCTATAAGAGCAAGTACAATAGTATAGCCAACTAGTGGCTATAACACTTGTCCATTTCATCTATAGCCTTCAAAAAAATAGTTCATACAATAAGGTAGCTATTACAATAACTATTTGGCCCCACGTGTAAGAGAGTGAAATGCATATTTTTACGTGCTATAGCTAGCTGTAATTTAGTAGCCAGCTTCCTTCTCTCTCTTCCTTTCTCTCTCTGCCACGTAAAATTTGGTTGATATTATATTTGCTATAGCCTGCTGACTAAGCCTTAGAGCAAGTTTAATAGTATAGATAGCTGCTACCTCCAATATATTTCCATGTCATCAAAAGATAATGATGCAGCTAACTCATACAATAAGCTGGCTATAAGTTGTCTCCACAAGAGCTCTCAATCATTTAATACATACATGGGTATTGATAATTTAATATATGCATGGGTATAGCAGTTAGTTCTATTGGTACATGCATGGATAACGCCTCTTTTCCTGTGCTATAGCCTGACTCTTGCATGGGAGCCGGCTTGGTTCTCTCTCTCCTTTTCTCTCCCCTCCACATAGGACTATGCTGACATGGATTCCCTTGTAGCTAGCACAGTCAGCCTTATTAAACTTGCTCTTATTGTACCTGCTCTAAGGGCATCTCCAATGGTTCTAGCTAGCAACTAACTAGAAGACTTCCACATCATTTATATAGTACACACTAAAAGCTAGCATTCTAAAGAACTATCTATAAGGATAGTTATTTGATGCTTACATGCACACACAAAAAAGGACTATCATTTATAGAGACTGTCTCGTTTTGCGTTATAGACTAGTGCTTAAGGAAGAGCTGGCTTAGTTTTTTTTACATACTCTCTTTCCTCCACGTAGGATATATGCTGATGTGTACATACATATAGCTAGCTGACTCAGACCATTGGAGATGCCCTAAAGCCAGTCTCAGTGGGGTTTTATGGAGTTTCATGGGCATTAAATACGCTGACATAGCACTATATTGATGAAGAGAGAGATGATAAAAGTTTCATCCAAAATATAAGTGTGTTGGAAACTGGGACATGAAACCTCCACTGAGACTGGCCTAATATTATTTCCTTGTTCTCCGTAATACTAGATGGCATCTACTAATTAATACAAAACCAATTTAATTTTTCTCATTTTATTGCTGGCTCATGCGGAACTAATTTATTTTCATATTATTGTCAGTTGCAGGGTTAATCATGAGACTACTAGTTCTCCAGAGACTCAAGAGGCTATCAGCACCACCAATAAAAATCACAACGTCGCCAAGCCCATGCTCACAAAATTCTCCGAAAACAATACTGTAAACGTATGAAAGGAGAACTAAGCATTCAAATCTACGATAGTAAATCCTATGACAACTTCCGCAGCAATTTCATTTACATGCCAACTAAAAACCAACAAAAAGTTCATGCACACAACCGACCCAATCCTAGAAATTAGGTTTACCAGAGCACCTGTGCGTGGGCTCATCACTCATGGGGATCAGAAATTACAGTAAGGGAGGGAGGCCTTGCCGCTCACCTTAGGGTACGAGATGAATCAAAGCGAGGGGAGGGGACCTCGCCGCGCTCCTACGGTGGCGGTGGCAGTGGCAGTGCTTCGCGTCGCCTTGCAGCTCCGGCCATTGGGCATCGTCCGTCTTGAATTTCATGGCCCTGGGGCCAAAACTCTAGCTTCGGGGCGCAGCGCCTCACAAGAATCGCCGCCACTACAAAGGGCTAGAGCTTGGGTTTGTGGTTGGGAGGAGGAGCAGCGGACGAAGGGGCGGCTCCTGTGATCACTGTGCAAGTTACCGACGTCAACACACAAGCTGCTGAGGTAGCCCCCCACGAGTCGTCGCTCGGGTCGCCTGATTTCTCCTCCACGTAAGCGATGCCGAATGACTTCTGGGGAAACCCAAAGCGGTGCTGAAGGGGTAACTAGTGGCATTTGTGGGTAAATAACTTTAACTTTTAGGGGTTATTAGACTTCAGGTATGTTGGTTCCAACGAGAATCTACCTCAAAATTGCTTCTCCTAGTTAGGGCCTGTTTGGGAGAGCTCCATCAGCTCCAGATCCACGAAAAACAGCTCCACTCCACGAAATTTTACCCAAACGCTCCAGCTCCGTGAAATCTGGATCCACCAAAATCCTGGATCTGAGGGCCAGATCCATGGATTTCATGGAGCTCCTCAAGGGGTGCTCCACCGTGGAGTTGGGTGGTAATTACCCACCAATGCCACTGGTTACACACCCCATCCAACCAAAAGTGGTCATTCCCACCAAAACCTCAATTTCGTGGATCGGAGCTGCTGTACAAGCCAAACACTCCATGGTGGGATCCTAGATCCACGGTGGAGCTGCTCCAGATCCACGTTTTCAGTGGTGGAGCTCTCCCAAACAGGCCCTTAGTTAATTTTGACATTGCTTCTTACGAGAAGTAGAATAGGTCATTTTGAGAAGATAATTATTTGATACAACTCTACAAAATTCAAAGGAGAAATTGAAAGTAAGAGCTTTACCAAACAGCGCCTAAAGAGTGGTTTGGGTAATTGTGGGGATCTCATCCACGAGGGAAAAAAGTGATGGTAGTTTGGGAATGTTCTAGATTTTGTGCTTTATTATAATTGGTGACACCCAAGATTACTCTACAGCCGTAAATTCATGATATTTTTAAAATTTCATCCATGAGTTTACATATTATAATATGTAGAAATGTTGTAGTGTGTAACACTATAAAAGTTTATGTGCATAAGAGCAACTCTATCCCATTAGTCATTTCTCCCTCTCTATTTCCTAGGATGAAGAGGCTAGTTATTATTTTCAGCTCTCTATTTGAGTTAGCATTCCAATGGCCTAGCTATTTGAGAAGCGAGTGAGGAGGCGCTCGCCAAATCTAGCTAGCGGCCGGGAGAAAATAGCGACTCGATAAAAATGAAGAGGAGGATAAAGAGCCGATTAGAGTCCATTTCTTGAGTCATATTAGGTAAATATACAATGAAAAGCAGGATAAAGAACCGGTTGGAGTTGCTCTAAGAGAACCGAAAAGAGCGATGCCGGCTCTCGTTTTTGTATCTGATGGATATCACGGAGGATATCAGATCAAATGATGAATGCATATATAATAGAATATTCTGCATGGCATTTGTATCCGCCTTGTATATGCTGAAGATTTACGCGGATTGGTTTGGCAACCTTGTTGCAATATTTTTAAACCATGCAATTGTGTTGAGATCCGTGACACATGCTCTAATTTGTCCGTACCCACCCTGTTGTGCCAGCATGGTCACTAGTTTGCGGCAGTGTCACTGAGGACCGTACAAAGGGTGCATTGTCTTATTCTTTTGAATTATGGTCAATGGCTTTTGACTATATTTGATAACTTTTTATCTATATTTTTTTATACAGCAGTAGATAATATAGAGACACCAATATAGATGACGCATATTGTTTTTAGCTCAGGAAGTCATTTGGAGAATTTGCTTCGAGAAGCCGCTCTATTTATTTTGACTTTCAGATAATCTGAAGCCAAAAACCAGTCTAAAAAACCCAAAAGAATATAGCCTATGTAAGGTGAGACGCCTCCCCCCCCAATTCATAGGGCCTCGTAAATTTTTGGGCCTAAGTTTTTTATTTAATAATTTCATGACATAGAAACTTCACATGAAATAGTCATTTTTTCTTGGAAATTCCCATGTTACAAACGAGGTCTTAATGTTTTAGTCCTTTGCTTAAGAGAATTGAAAATTAGCTGTTTTGGTTCTATTTGGAATGTAATCACATGAATTATTACAATATCTCCAAGATTCTTGCGAATTTATTCCATTGAAACCGGGTCCAAAAGGGATAGTACCAAAAAAATAAGTTCCTTCTTTGGGCATGTTTGGGATACAGAACTTTGCGGAAATTTCAAGTAAAATAATTCATTCCCTATAAGAATTAACAAAAAAATTCCCATGTTCAAACATGCCCTAATATAGGCATCACATCTTTTTTATATATTTTTATGATTGTTCTTTCTTAGTTTCATTTGTTTGGTTTATAGTTTCACGGCTTCACTACATACATCGATTTACCTCAATTTTGTCTAAACTTGTATATACTGCCCACGTATATAAGTTTCTTTTCATTAAATTTATGAAAAGCCTTTTTGTGACAATATGTTTTTGAAGGTATTTGCATCTCTTAGTGTGCATGAATTCAATGGTATTTTACTTACGTTTTAGAACTAACTTTAGGGCAACAAAAAACAAATGTGAACTAAACTGAAGTACTTTAGCTTTAAGAAGACACATTTGCACTCTGATCAGTTTTAGCACAGGGTCTCCAAAATGTTTGACAACCCTAGTGTCGCTACCTATTTATATTAATCGATGCTGAAAGACCCCAAAAATTCAAACCAAATTTTTCCTTGATT
Organism: Dendrocalamus latiflorus; assembly: GCA_017311315.1. Taxonomy (NCBI): domain Eukaryota; kingdom Viridiplantae; phylum Streptophyta; class Magnoliopsida; order Poales; family Poaceae; genus Dendrocalamus; species Dendrocalamus latiflorus. Next base: position 43,828,478 of record CM029642.1, on the reverse strand, counting down.
TTCCCTGATTTTTTGAGTGAATTTTGGCAACTTTCCTTGTTTGGAAAGTTTCCCGGAAGCCGCTTTCCCTTTTCGGTTATTCCGCTTTCCCTTCTCTTTGGCGCCTTCTCCTCTTTCCGCTTCCCCTTTTCTCTAGCGCCTCCTTCCGTTGCCGCTTCCTCCCTCCGCCTACACCTGCGCCCGAGAGAGTGCCCACGCCCCTTGTTTCACCCCGCCCGCGGTTTCGCCGCCCACCTCGCCACGCTGCCATCACCGGTCGCCAGCAGCCGTGCCACGTCGCCTAGTCACCTCGTGGCCCCACCTGCCAGTCTCCGCCGCTTCTCCCTCCTCCGCGTGGGAGTGTGCCCCGCCCACGCCTGCTGCTCAACCGCTCCCGCACCCGATCCTCGCCATTACTCGCGCGCAGAGCCATTCACTCCTCCGTTGCTCGGAAGCGATGCCCCAGCAGCTCCCCATCCTCCTTGTTGACCGCCGGTGCCGTGCCCATTTCCCCTCTCCCTCTTTTTCCTCCCCCTCCGCCGAGGCTTTAAGGCCCCCCTCTACTCCCTCGCACTCTTGTGTTTCTCAAGCCTCTCCACCGCCCCCATTTGCTTCCTGCCACATCCAAACACCCCCTAGAGCAACCGATTGAAGCTCCGTTGCCCCAAGCTCCGCCGCCGTCTTCCCCTGAGCCGGTGACCCCCATGAGCTGCTCTCTCTCCCTCCTTGCTCATTCGTCGATTCCATTCACCCAGAGCTTCACCACTGTCCCCTGATCGTATTGGTGAACTTCCCTGGCCAGGTGCGAGCCCGTGGAGTCTCGGTGCTGTGACTCGCTGTCGACCAAAGAGGCTCTCCGTGGCCGGCCTTCCCAGGAGTCCCTTAGCTAGCTCTGTCGCCGCCATTGTGAGCCCCAAACCCCTCCGACCGTGAAACCTCCCAATTGGCCGTAGCGCCGCCGTAAACCCAAAACCTCCCCTTCTGCCGCTAGCCTCTACCAGTGTTCCCCTCTGCCCCCTGAGCCCTAAAATGGATTCACCTCGCCGAGACCTATCCTCTGGTACCTTCCCTAGTCGCCGAGGACCTCGCCGTCGCCGGAGAGCGGAGACGCTTATGTCTCTGCCTCACTGCTACGCGCGCGGGGCGAGAGGTAGACGAAGAGGGACATGGCCCCATCTTCGTCGTCCATTCCCTCCCGTTGCCATATAATGTCGACCATCGGATGGCGCCTCCCCGCAGTCGTCCGATGCCACTTAACACACCCTTCCGTAACCGCCCGATCAAGCTCCCTCCACTGCCGTTCGATCTTTTCCACGAAGCGCATCCCATCCGCCCGCTTCCCCGCATCGCCGTCGTCCGCTCCCGCCACGGTCGGCTATCTGCCAGGCCAAGGCGTGCTAGACCTTCGGCCGCGCGACCCACTCGGCCGCGCAGGCCGTACAGTGCCGGGCCGCACTGTAGCCATGGGGCCGGCCCGATACTGTTCATTTGACTTTCCAGAGATTTATCAATTTTCAAAAATCTAGAAAATCCAAATAAATCCTAGAAAATCATAGAAAATCTCAAAAAAATTCAAATTTCACCACTTTGCTCATTTTGATGCCCTAAATCTATTTTTGGCCTCCACTTCCCCAAAATCATCCTAGAAAAATTCAAAAATATCCCATTTGAATATTTATGTAATTTACTCCTTTTTCATAGATTATTTTTCCTCGCTTGATTAGGCTCAAGCTGGGCTTATGTTATTTTTGTGTGTTTGCGCTAGTTTCGGAGATTCCGGAGGCTTCGATGCAAGGCCAGGATCAGGGAGTTGCTGCTTACGAGATTGCTGAGATCGTCCAGATTCACGGCAAGTCGCAAAACCTTGATCGTATTGAATCCCATGTCTTTTAATTATGCTCATATGCTATTTACATTATTGTTATTTATGAAATGTTAATTTGTGTAAAATAAAATGTTTAGAATGGCATGATATGTAGATAAAACCTGCCACCGATAATTGCTATGTTAACTTGTAGCCCCGCCCTTGCCAACCCTAGAATTACTCTAAGTATGATACAACTACCTGTAGGTTATTTACTTTTCATGTAAATCTTTACACTACTAAGATTGTGGCCGCGGGTTGGTATATTTGAAATGTTAAGTTTAGGGTAAGGGTGTTGTGGGACACCGCGAGATGGTCTTCGCCACTGCTTTGCCCTAGGGTGGAGGTCATGGACCTCGAGAAAATGTAAGGACTAGACCCTTACGCCAAGCAAATGACATAGTAACCGCTCAACCACAGGTGTTGACTGTCAACCCTGATTTAGTAACTACTCAACTTAAGTGAAGCCCTGCATTGGGAGTCGGTGTGGATTGTGGATCCGGACTAAGACAACGATAGGTCCCCACAATTCGGGCCTGGCGTTCCGTGGTGGCCAACGGATACCCGATGGTGTGCGGGTTCCTAACCTATCGGATGGAGTGTATACCAAGGGTTGAGCAGCGAAAAGACCCGGTTCCTTAACTCAGTCATGAGGGTTAAGGATGCGTGTGGATAAAGTTGGGCAACTCTGTAGAGTCAATTAAATGGTATTCGAATACGCCGTGCTCCCGGTTAATGGAGTTGTGTCTATTGGGTGATTCCAGCTGCGAAACTTAAGTAGTTTTTACAAGTGTTTTAACTGGATTAGTTGATTAATTATCTTTTCATGAAAATCCCATCAATTTTAAGGAGTAGTCATAGGCTTTTGAGTTTCTAAAAATGATTGCAAATAAATTGTGCATCCACTAAAGTTAATAAACCAAATATACTCCTTTCCTTTGTTGATCCGTGCAAGTAGCTAAGATAGGGCTTTCCTTTGTGACTTGCTGAACTGGTTAGCTTACGGCTTGCTAAACTCTTCAGAAGGTCATGACACTGGAGAAGGTCTCCCCGTTGAGGAAGCCCCAAAGGAGCCTTTCTTCGACGAGGACCCTTGGTTTTAGCTCTCCGCCGCGCTCGAGTTTCCTGGAAGTTTTTGTATTGTAATATACTTTGGGCTTGCACGCCCCGTTGCAGTAAACTGGGTTGTTAAACCATATGTTGTAATATAAGTTGGTCTTTTGTTGTAAGCATGTGTTGTGATGATATTCTCTTGCTCGACACTCCGTAACTGTTCAGACATGAATAGTTGCGAAATGCCGAGTCCTGACGCCCCTAGAAACGGGAGCGTTACAGATGCGCTTATCGATAACATATAAGCAAGTATTTTAGGTGATGGCCCTTCCGGGTCACCCAAATTGGGTGTCACTGGGGAAGCATTCATTGATACTTGGGTCACTTTGAAACGTAGGAATAAAAAATACACAAGAATAGAAAAACATAGGAGTAGAAAAGAAACGTGTGTGTAAAATAGAGGAACGAAAAACACATAAAAATTATAGGGATGAGCGTTTGGATGGGCCAAATGAAAAGCACTGGAAGTTGTAACAGGAATACATAAAAAGGAAGTCAATTTTGGAGAAAAAAAACATAACACCCAAATACGTTCTTAGTTCAGTACACGCCATGTATATGCGGTGGGGCCGACGACGCAGGCTTCGTGCGGCGCTTCGGAGCGGTGGTGGCGCAGATGGCTTCAGAGACGGCAACGGCTTCGGTTCTAGCGATGAGTCGATGGCTACATGACTACATCTCCACCTCAGGCGGCTGTGACGGCCTCGGCCTCGACTTCGGCGATGAGTTTCCCGACCCTTTTGCCTTTCCTCCCACCGCGCGCTCGCCTCCATCGAAAATTTCCATCCAGTCCGATTGGATATTTTTTTCCTGTGAAATTCCTCCAAAACCGAAGGAAGTGAGCAGTGTTAGGGCCTGTTTGGAACAGAGGAATTTCACAGGAATTTTGCAGGAATTTTACAGGAAACAGTTCAATTCCCGCAGGAATCGGGAAAAATTCCCGCATTCCAAACAGAGCCTTACTCTGGAATTTTCCCTTCCCTTACCTGCGAACCAAAGAGGTGTACAGTAGTTAATCCTGTGAAAGCTTCATCCTATGATTTTCCTCCAAAAATCCTTCGATTCAATGGGCGTCTTAGAGCATGTGCGGCCCTAGGTCTTAAGCTACCTAATGTGACAGAAGAGAAATTTCTTATTAAGGATGCTAAAAAATAAAAAGTTATATAACACCAAAGTAAATATTAGCAGCTGATGTTATATCAGAAAAGATTGAACCTTTAATCTGTAAAATGATGCTAAGGATTAAAGTAAAATAAATAATAATAGTCTTGTAGAGACATGATAAATCTATCTTAATATTTATTTTAACGGAAGTGCTAAAGTGCAGTCGCCTGTTTTTATACCCCCAAGCAGTCGATTCGTCAGCCGTCCGTTTCTTTAGGATTCGTGTCTCGGGATGAAGCGGAGGAATGCGCGACGCTTCCGGGTTGCGGATGGCACCCGTTTTCTCAGACCCGGCATCGTGAACCTTCCTGTTCGGACGGGGTTTTGTTTGAATTCTTTTTTCCTCGTTTTACGCGTCTGTCCTAATCCCACTCGATCGAGAGAGAGCCGGAGTGCAGACCAGTCGCTGGAGGGTCTAGGTGCGGAGCACCCGAGGGGAGGGAGGCGAGGTGGGAGAGCAGTGTGAGCGGAGTTCTCGTCGCCAGAGCAGGAGATCCCGTCGCACCGGAGAGTGAGGCGAGGTACGAAGCACCCGAGGGAGAGCTGTTTGAGCGTAGATCTTGTTGCGGAGCGGAGATCTAGCCGCCTTTCTCAGGTTAAGCGGGGAGATCTCGTCGCCTGTGTCTTCTCCGGTAGTTCCACCTCGTCGCGCGGTGTATTTCTCCGGGGTGAGCTATGCCTCTCTCGGTCTTTTTTGACTTCTCTGTATCTATTTTAGTGTTTTGTTTCTTTCAACTGAGAGATCCCATGCAGAGCATTAGCGGAGAGCTGTTTTGCGCGGAGATATCGTTGTGGAGCGGAGATATAGTTGTTTTGCGCGGAGATCTGAGATATACTGCGCGGTGTATTTCTTCGGGGTCAGCTGCTTTTTCAGTTTGAGTGGGAGATCTCGTCACCTGGCGTCTTCTCCGGTGAGTTCCACCTCGTCGCGCAGTATATCTCTCCGATGAGCTCTGCCTCGCTCGCTTTTTTTACTTCTCTGCATTTACTGTACTGTTTTGTCTCTTTAACAGAGAGATGCCATCGCATAGATACTTTACTATTTTGTAGTTTTTACTGTGTCTTTACTGCATCTCTCTATATATATCACATTTTTTGTGTTCAGAATCTTTCAGATCTGTAGTTAGATGAAGATAGAGTAGGTGGAAGTGAAGGGGGGGGGGGGTTAGGGAGAGTGATACTGCTGCTGTTCTTTTTTTTCTAGTTCGTTTTTTCTATGTGAGGTATGCCTACATGTGTCTATTTTACTGTTATTTACTACATGTATATATACATCACATTTTTTTATCTTCAGATCTGTAGTTTATGTGAAGGCTAGAGGAGATGGAAGGGGTAAGGGAGGGGGGTGTATGGGTAGTTTGTTATGTGTATAACTGAAATTCTGCATATTTTTGCTGAAAGCAAAAACGTGTTCATAATTCTCATTCACACAGCTAAAAAACTGAATACTATGCATACTATTTTTTTTCTTGTAAATTTTCAAAGATAGGAGAAATCAGACTATTTTTTAAACTATGCACATTGCCTGAGAGATAAGGCTTATATTTTATGCACATCTTTTTGCTGAAACCAACATATATTATCTGCATATATCTCAAAAAAATGAAACCTCTGCATTTTTTTGGCAACCTGGTAACTTTGCATAGAAATTGAAAATCTAAAATGTGGCATATAACCTGATAAGAAAGCTTCTTTTTAATTAGCAGCGTTTTGTAATCACATATCACAAACAAGTATGCAATTTCTATAATACAATGTTTGTGAATTTATATTTTAAATCATTTTATTGGTTTTGTTTTTTTGTAGGTGTTTTTATCAACCCTCATAAATGTCTGCTCAAATGAAATCAAAGTTCATATCCATTTTTGATCAACATGATCAAAATCCATTAGTTGATGAGGTAATTATTCTTAAATAGTGTGTTTGCTTGCTCTGATGTATAATATTTTTACTAGTTTAACTTATTTGCTTTTGATATTCAATTTTTTGTAGGTTAAGGAGACATTATCGTCAATGCTTCATCAATTTGAGCATGAACAGACAACAAAGTTACATCATGGGTTAGAATGTTTAGTTGCGGGTATAGCCTCAGTTCTTTGTAGCGTCACCAGGAATTTTCGCGGAGGAGTTAATAATACAAAGTTTGAAGGCAACATGACTTCACCTAATATGGTACATGCGGATATTCATATGGAGGGAGTAGATGTCAAAGGACTCAATCTGAAGGGGTGTTGTGATGAGCATTGTGTGAGAGATGACTGTCCTGCTGGTCCAGTAGGGGTTTATCCAACTGGGGTATGTGATGATGGTGATTGCAATCAAGAGGAAACTCAGAAGCTACCCAATTCTGGGTCAGAATCAACACCAGGACAATGCGATGATCAACCGACACAGAAGCTACCTAGCTCAACAGGTGAAGTAATTTTTTTGTCTTATACTTTTCTTTAGCGTTTTGTTATTTGTTTTTGCATACCATCCATTTTGTCTATCTATTTTTATGTATTTTGTTCATATACTCCTTTTTAAAATTGTTTTTTATCTGTCATCTAATATTTATAAAGTCAATCCGAGTGGGTGACTGCGATCAAGAGGAGACTCAAAAGCTATACAATTCGGGGTCAGAAGAAACACCAGGACAATGTGACAATCAACCAACGCAGAAGTTATCTAGCTCATCAGGTCAACAATGTCTTTTCTTTTTTGTTCCTTTTTAAGCATATTTTGCTCGCATACCGGCACTTTTTTTGGTACATGTTTATTTCTTTTTGTTCATAATCAATTTTTTTGTTTTCATATCTTTCATCTAATAAATACAGAGTCAATCCAAGAAGGTGGTTGTGATCAAGAGGAAACTCAGAAGTTACTGAATTCTGGGTCAGAAGCAACACCAGTACATTGTGATGATCAAACGACACAGAAGATTGCTACCTCATTAGGTCAGCAATATATGCATTTATTCTCTCTCTCGAGCTTTTTTTTGGTTGCATACCAATGCAATTTTTATATATGTTTTATTTTTGTGTTGACATTTTTTTGTTCATTTTGTTTTTTAGATCTTTCAACTAATAATAAAAGAAAGAGGACATCTAGCAGCCAAGATTATGATAGAACCAGGAATGCAGGTATGTTACATTGTCGACTTGTTTTGTTTTACCCCAATCTGAAGTTCAAAACGCAAGCATATTTGCTGAAGCTCAGACTTGTTTGTTGTTGGTGGTTCATTTTTTTATGTGTGAAGGTTTCTATCCTGCTGACCAAGTTAGTTTTATTCATGGCAAGGTTTATACGTGCTCGATTTTTTTGTGTGTTGTTATATAATTTAGTGCAAAAAAAGCCATTCATAAATTTATGTACATGAAGTTATTTTGGTTATGTAACACAAGTTTTTTTTGTTGATTGGTTTTTTGTATGCAAAGGGAAGCACGCTTGATGCACTATATGAGGACTTTTGGAAATGTTCATGGTCGCGTTTCAATTGATAGAATCATTCTCTCTGCCCATGGTAGCACAATCATTTTTTGTTTTTGATATGTTTATCCCCTGTTTTTTAATTTTTTTTGTGTTTAGGTAGATGGTGGGTTGCGGGGGGTGGTAAATATAATCATGCATTTTTTTGTGTGCATATAGATGGGTATAATTCTAAAGCCTATGAACAATCACACAAACTGAAGCGAGATAATAATGGAATGAAGGACGACTACCTCTTTTCACTGAAAGTATGTTATCTTAATTCTAGGGTTTTTTTTGCTAAAGAAGTTTGTCTGGATATGTTCATATCATACATTTAGTTCTCAACTTCACTTTTTTTATATCAGTGTTCTGATATAAGTAAAGGGCTTGCCTATCTGATACGGGGAGGGGTCCCGATCTTCTCAGTGAGGAACCGTGGATAGTTGATGCGAAGTAGACGATGTCGCTAGCTGAACACTCGCGCCAATGCACGAACCCCCAACTCTTCGGAATACGCCCAAAACACACCGGATAGTTGTTCGTCGCGAGACCACAAACGACGAACGCCAAGTCCCCAATTCCCAATGGAACGACGGCTTGACCTTGAATTGCAGAACGAACAATGGATCGCCTAGTTCTCTCTCAAAGTCCTCGCATGAACTCTGGTGTTGAAAGAACAAGCAATAGCTATGTTTCAATCTTATGCATAAAGTTGGTCCCCTTCTAAAGGCTGCCAATACAAGGCTTATATAGCCCCTTGGGACGTCCATATGGTCCCCAAACCAATTACAACTCAACCCTATATGGTTTTGGATACGAACTCTCACAAAAAGAAAACTATATTTTCACCCATCATCTTGTTTCGGTCATAACTTTTCATCCGTGACGAATTTCAAGGTGGGACTAGATCCATTGTGTAGCCCTTGAAATTATATTTCCAACGAGTATAAGAACACCTGAATCGGACTCCGTTTGTGAAAGTTATGACCTTTTTAGTAACTGCCAGACAGACTGTCCCGAACCGAATCCGAATTGAATTCTGAGTTGAATCCGAGTTTGAATTGGGTTGAGCACGTGGGAAGTCCAAATTTGGCTTGAAAATCTTATCCAAAACTTGTAGTTTAAGTCCTTGGCCTTCTCCCCTTTTGCTCTCTCACTGCATGGGCTTCTTTCCTCCTTGATCAGCTGCATGGGTTGCCTAGCTTTCTTCTTTTCATTTCCATGGGCTTTGAGCTTTTTGTTCTTGGTAGCAAATATAATTAACCTCCTTGTGCTTCTCCATTGCTTTGACCCCAGACTCATCATAATATTCAAATTAATCATGTGCATATCCGCATCATCCTCTCCTTCTTCAAGAAAAGCCGTCCTCGGCTTTTGGTAGTCTGAAATTGTACTAAGCAAAGAATACAACATATATGCATGGTATATATATTTGTCATAATATTCAAATTAATCATGGCATCTCGTGCAACCGAGTGTACTTGGTCCACGTAACCAGCACCTCCAGATTAGGTGGATCCTCCTCGTGACCTAACATGGGAACGACTCACAAACAAGAAACGAGGTTATCTCCGGGTTAGTAAAACAAAAGCTCTCTCTATTTTTGCAACTCACTGTCCTTAAAACAAGACAAGCTTACCGTTCCATAGTGAATAAAGGACTGCAAATCGACAATTGTGACAGCGAACGACCTCAACCCGGTAATGTATGAGCGTAACTAAGAGCAAGGGAGTACACAAACGGGTGTTGGTGGAGCTTGGATAGTAATGTATTTTGTAGCAAGGGAAAACAATCAATTAATTTCAAAAATTGCACAGAATTGAATTATAGTTCGTATCTAGCACTTAGCCAATATTGCTGATCAACCAAGGATGGATGAAGGCTAAAATAAGTGTATGCAATGTATGAGAGTGGTAAATACAAGATAATTCAATCCAATGCAATCTGGAATTGAAGAACACAATGGTTGACCCAAAACATGAAAACTGAAGATTTCTGTCTACTGCACAGCATGTCGGTATTTCGGCCGTAACTTTTTTCAATGGCCATTTTTTCAATGATTCTTTTTTTTATCAGTTTCCTGACGGCTGTTTCTACAACTTTTGTTTTGGGGCCAAGTTCTGAAAACCGACCCAAAAATTCGCACAAAATTCACAAGTGCCCACTATCGCAGATTCTATTCAGAAATTTGGGTCAAATTTCACCGCATATATCTCTTAACTGCCTTACTGGAATGAAGTGAAATTTTACAGCTAGATGGAAAATGAAGTTTTGAATCTAATGGCGGTGTTCTCACGCAAAAATAATCTCGGAATCAAAAGTTATGGAATTTTTGGTGGCGGCTGCAGAGAAAGGAAAAATCAGCCGAATTGGAATTAGGGTTTGGGGTGGGGATTTTTTTTGTTTGGATTTTTAATGGCACAAATATATAACCAGCAACTAGACAATGCTAAGACGGACGTAAATTCAATTTAGCAAACCAAAACTAACAGATTGAAAAGCACAACGGGGTTTGGACATCGGAAATTAACTCTTTTTGTGGGACAATTTTTTTTCTGGACTATAGGAAATAAAAACCAATCTAATAACTACGGGTAAAGAAATTCTCACCGAGTAAACCTGGCTCTGATACCACCTGATACGGGGAGGGGTCCCGATCTTCTCAGTGAGGAACCGTGGATAGTTGATGCGAAGTAGACGATGTCGCTAGCTGAACACTCGCGCCAATGCACGAACCCTCAACTCTTCGGAATACGCCCAAAACACACCGGATAGTTGTTCGTCGCGAGACCACAAACGACGAACGCCAAGTCCCCAATTCCCAATGGAACGACGGCTTGACCTTGAATTGCAGAACGAACAATGGATCGCCTAGTTCTCTCTCAAAGTCCTCGCATGAACTCTAGTCTTGAAAGAACAAGCAATATTTATGTTTCAATCTTATGCATAAAGTTGGTCCCCTTCTAAAGGCTGCTAATACAAGGCTTATATAGCCCCTTGGGACATCCATATGGTCCCCAAACAATTACAACTCAACCCTATATGGTTTTGGATACGAACTCTCACAAAAAGAAAACTATATTTTCACCCGTCATCTTGTTTCGGTCGTAAATTTTTATCCGTGACGAATTTGAAGGTGGGACCATATCCATTGTGTAGCCCTTGAAATTATCTTTCCAACGAGTACAAGAACACCTGAATCGGACTCCGTTAGTGAAAGTTATGGCCTTTTTAGTAACTGCCTGACAGGCTGTCCCGAACCGAATCCGAATTCAATTCTGAGTTGAATCCGAGTTTGAGTTGAAAATCTTATCCAAAACTTGTAGTTTAAGTCCTTGGCCTTCTCCCCTTTTGCTCTCCCACTGCATGGGCTTCTTTCCTCCTTGATCAGCTGCATGGGTTGCTTGGCTTTCTTCTTTCCATTCCCATGGGCTTTGAGCTTTTTATTCTTGGTAGCAAATATGATTAACCTCCTTGTGCTTCTCCATTGCTTTGGCCCCAGACTCATCATAATATTCAAATTAATCATGTGCATATCCGCATCACTATCAGAGTCATCCAGTTGATGGTCATGGTACCCAAACCCTTCTGTGTGTTTTTCCATAACCATTGTATAAATTTGTTTTAAAAAAATAGGTTAGTATATGCACGCACCTTATGGAGCATATGTTATTACAGAGTATTTTAACAACTCAATAGATGTTCTCTTTTTTCTTTTTTGGAATGCTATGTTTTATTTCATGTTTGCAAGATGTTTTGTTTATGTTTTCTAAACTTTTTATTAGAGTCATATCTTAAAACAGAGAACTAATACTACCAATTTTTATTTGTTAATTAAGGAGGCAGTATACATTAACGCGCTGTTGGTTTAATTTCGCAAGAATGTCCTGTTTTGATTAAACTTGTGAAGTTGTTTTTGGTGAATCATCCCTTGAAGTTTTGTTTTGTTATGTCATTTTTCTAATATCCTATATTTATCATTTAACATCCATTTCTAAACTTCCAAAACTGTTAGTATCTCAAGGTGTTTTTATTTGGTCAAACATCCCAAGTTGTTTTTTGGTCAAATCATATAGTATCTCAAGTCATTTTGGTCAAATCATATAGTATCTGTACTGGTTTTGTTATCTTAGAAGGTTAGTTATGTTTTTTTGGGTGAGATATCCCAAATCAAGAACATTTTTTTTCCGGAAATGCTATACTGTAGTCGCCTGTTAATTATATCCCAAATCAGTGGTTTTGTTTTCTTTTTTGGAGTTTGTTAGTATGTCAAGGTGTTTTGTTTGGAGGAATATCCCAATATGTTTTGTTTTGGAAGTTTGAATGCTATGTTTGATTAACCTCCATGTTTTAACTTCCCAAACTGTTTTTGTTCTCTTTTTTGAAGTTTGTTAGTATATGAAGGTGTTTTGTTTGGTTAGTATCTCAATATGTTTTGTTTTGGAAGTTTGAATGCTATGTTTGATGAACCTCCATGTATTAACTACATTAACATATGCTTTATAGATGATATTGAAACATTTCAATATGTTTTGTTTGGTGACATATCCCTAGATGTTTTGTTTGATTAAACTTCCCTAGATGTTTTGTTTAACACTAAAAACTTCCATTAACATCTGCATAAAACCCTTTTGTCCTGCTGCACATATGAAAAAGTATCTGCTTTATAGATGATAGTTTTATAAAATTTGGTCTATGTTTTATTAATCTTCCCAAGATGTTTTTTTACACTAAAAACTTCCATTAACACCTGCATAAAACCCTTTTGTCCTGCTGCACATATGAAAAAGTATCTGCACATACAAAGTTTGGTTTTGTATACTTTTTTATTAGGAGGTTAGTATTTCAAGGTGTTTTGTTTGGTGAAACATTTCAATATGTTTTGTTTGGTGACATATCCCTAGATGTTTTGTTTGATTAAACTTCCCAAGATGTTTTGTTTCACACTAAAAACTTCCATTAACATCCGCATAAAACCCTTTTTGTCCTGCTGCACATATGAAAAAGTATATGCTTTATAGATGATAGTTTTGAACATGACATATCCCTAGATGTTTTGTTGGATTAAACTTCCCAAGATGTTTTGTTTCACACTAAAAACTTCCATTAACATCTGCATAAAACCCTTTTTGTCCTGCTGCACATATGAAAAAGTATCTGCTCATAGATGATAGTTTTGAACAATTGTTTTGTTTCACACTAAAAACTTACATTAACATCTGCATAAAACCCTTTTTTGTCCTGCTGCACATATGAAAAAGTATCTGCTCATAGATGATAGTTTTGAACATGACATATCCCTAGATGTTTTGAACATGACATTTCATTGGATAACTATTAAAACCACAAAGCGTTGAAGTGAGATACAATAATTGTTACTAGCAAACACAGTGAATCGTTAAACATGTCTTGTTCCACTGAACAATTGTTGCATTGGTAATAATGTACAACACCTAGTGGAACTCTCTGATATAGCGCTACAGGTAATATGCACTTTTTTAATATCTATTTTTAGCAAGTTTTCTGCAAGTCATTGTTTTTCTCTAAACTGTAATATATCTATGGGCAAGCAAAAGTAGTTACTGGAAAATTACTAGTATGATCAGACTATGCTGATGCTAGACATAATATTTTGGTTTTCTGACATTGTGCTGATCCATTTTTCTATGTTTTGACAGGGGTAATTGAAATGTGTTCAAGGGCCCTAGGCCATGGCGTGCATGCAAAATAACAAAAGGGGCAACACAACGCCTTATGTTTTTTCTTCAGCTTCTTTTTTGTTTTTGGTCCTCGTGCTGGTGTGATGTGATCCTTAGGTGACATTGGACTGGTAAACCAGCCAGCTTGGTGATATTTTGAGAGCTTGGATACAGGGTAACCACCAGCTTCGGTGTTTTTGTTCCTTCACTAGCATCGTTAGATACGGGTAACATACCTTTTTTAATTTTTTGTTTGGTTCGGTTTTGTATACTTTATCTTAGAAGGTTAGTATATGCATTGGTTCTTTACAAGGTTAGCATAATAGCTCATGTTTTATTGCCTAGTTTGTCTTTTTTGAACTTATTTTGTGATGAATGCAAATATTCACGCTTCCATAAAACACAAATTATCCTCTGATGTGCAATAATCAGTATGCAGAATTCTGATTAGGAGTTTTATTTTGATAAACTTCCCAGGCTGTTAGTTTTGTTTTGGAAGTTTCAATGCTATTACACTTCCCAAACTGTTTTCTTATCTTTTTTGAAGTTTTTTTGGTTTGGTTTTGTATACTTTTTTATTAGGAGATTAATATCTCAAGGTGTTATGTATGGTGAAACATCCCAATATGCATTGTTAGGTGACATATCCCTAGTTGTCTTGTTTGATTAAACTTCCCAAGATGAATTGTTTTTTTTTTTGGACTTAGTACCCTAGCTTCATATAGAATTCAAGCATATTCATTTTTGTTCTTCTACACGAACTATATATATGACCACTCACATATGAACACTCACATGTAATTTAAACCAATTATAACCAAATAACTGACATGACACTGGTTTTCTGGGACAGTGCAATCGCGTGCCTTGACTATTTTTTTCGTTTACTTCAAGTGATTTCGAATATCACTGCACAGTGAGTGTGATCTCTTTTTTCTTTTGTGTGATCTGCGGTAGGGAAAGAGATGCTAGTGGGCCTGTCATATGCTCGATGAGGATAATTGTGGTCTACTACTGAGATTGAATGTTCAAATTTTTGAGCTCTAAATCTTTGCATTGCTGACTTTTTTGTCTAACTGTCTTACATTTAGATTTTTTTTGAGAGTATGTTTATGATGTGATCACGAGTTTTGTGTTGTTTGCACCTTGATTAGTCAGTTCATCTTGTTGCATAACTTGGCAAATTGTTGTTTTTAGAGCTCAAAACTTGAATCTCACTTTGTCATATTCAATTTATGAAAAGTATAGACCAAAGTAGCGGGACGGCCAAGATTGAAATCTTGAGTAACCCTACATCTGAGAGCAATAACACAATACATCTTTTGTTGAACATATGCTGGATCTAACCATATATGTTAAGGCTCCAACGATTTCCGTTTCGGAAGTGCTATACTGTAGTCGCATGTTTTTTATACCCCAAAACAGTCGTTTTGTAAGCCGTTGGATGTTCTTTGAGATTCGTGCGGGGATGATGCGGGATGAATGCGGTTTGCAAATTCGCACCTGTTTTTTCCACGCTCGCTATCTTGAAGCTTCTTATCCGGACCGCTTTTTTTCGAATTGTTTTTTCATCATCTTTCGCGTCTGTCCTAATCCCACTCGCTTCGCTGGAGAGAGAGCAGACGTGCGGAGCACTCGAGGGAGAGAGGTAGATAGGGGAGGTGCACATTGTAATCTCTTTTTTTCTTTCTGTGATCTGCGGTAGGGAAACAGATGCTAGTGGGCCTGCCATATGATCAATGAGGATAATTGTGTTCTAATACTGAGATTGAATGTTCAAATTTTGAGCTCTAAATCTTTGCATTGCTGTCTTTTTTGTCTAACTGTCTTACATTTAGATTTTTCTGAGAGTATGTATATGATGTGACCACTAGTTTTGTGTTGTCTGCACCTTGATTAGTCAGTTCATCTTGTTGCATAACTTGGCAAATTGTTGTTTTTAGAGCTCAAAACTTGAATCTCACTTTGTCATATTCAATTTATGAAGAGTATAGACCAAAGTAGCGGGACGGCCAAGATTGAAATCTTGAGTAACCCTACATCTGAGAGCAATAACACAATACATTTTTGTGAGATATCCCTACATGTTTTGTATGATTAAAATTCCAAATGTGTTTTGTTTTGTGAGGCATCCTTACGTGTTGTGTTTGCTTCACAAACTCTCCTATTAAAAAAATAATATTATAGTATGCAAAATTTTGTTTGGTTGAATTTCCCAAGATGATTTGTTGAGTATGAATGTTATGTTTTATTAAGATTTCCAAGCTGTCAGTTTTGTTTCTCATGTATACATGATCACTAACATGAAATTAAAACATCAAAAATACTTATAGGAAAAGCACATTTTGCAATTGTCCATATTTCAATAGTCTTTCTTGCAAATGTAATTGTTCAAAATTGTATGAGCTAGATGATTACAAGAGAATAATTGTGCTGTTCCATTCTGCAATAGTCTTTTCTTACAAATGTCATTCCAGTAGTGTCCTTCTATAACATACTTCTAAATACAAATGTCATATTTTTTTCTGATACGTCAGTCAAGTATTTTTTTTTATCTTCTCCTGGCCGCATTGTAGCCTTCTGTACTTCAGTATTCTCTACATCACTTTGAGTGTTGCATGCTCTCTGGCCTTCTTTTTCGACTGTCCTCCTAAAGGAAATTCAAAAAACAAACATTAGTTTTGAACATTTGCATATGTTTTTTTTAAAAAAATAATTTTTTTCCAAATTTACCTTGTTTGTTTGCTTTATTCATGTTTTGCCTCTTCTTCTTGGGTAGTTCAATTTTAATGTGCTTCAGTTTGCATGTTGCAAAGTTGTGATCAGTACCTCCACAGTGACTACAGTGGTATACTTCCTTCTCTTTAATCCTGTCAATTAAACTTTTAAATCTTGTTGATGGTCTTCCTTTACTTTGGGCAACATCTGGATCTACAAGATTGATCTGTCCAACTGACGAACTTTCATCTGCTGCAGCATCATTTGCATTTTTGTCACTGTTGCTTTGTCCATGTGGCTGTTCATGCATTTCTTTGTCAGCTGCAATTACGATTAAATGGTTTTCGATCCTTGATATCTCTTCCATCAGAAAATTGTATGTTGCTCCTGTCTTTGATCCTTTTGATGCTAAATCAGCAAACCTTCTAGAAAGGACATTGATACGGGGAGGGGTCCCGATCTTCTCGGTGAGGAACTGTGGATAGTTGATGCGAAGTAGACGATGTCGCTAGTTGAACACTCGCGCCAATGCACGAACCCTCAACTCTTCGGAATACGCCCAAAACACACCGGATAATTGTTCATTGCGAGACCACAAACGACGAATGCCAAGTCCCCAATTCCCAATGGAACGACGGCTTGACCTTGAATTGCAGAACGAACAATGGATCGCCTAATTCTCTCTCAAAGTTCTCGCATGAACTCTGGTGTTGAAAGAACAAGCAATAGCTATGTTTCAATCTTATGCATAAAGTTGGTCTCCTTCTAAAGGCTGCCAATACAAGGCTTATATAGCCCCTTGGGACGTCCATATGGTCCCCAAACCAATTACAACTCAACCCTATATGGTTTTGGATACGAACTCTCACAAAAAGAAAACTATATTTTCACCCGTCATCTTGTTTCGGTCATAACTTTTTATCCATAACGAATTTGAAGGTGGGACCAGATCCATTGCGTAACCCTTGAAATTATATTTCCAACGAGTACAAGAACACCTGAATCGGATTCCGTTTGTGAAAGTTATGGCCTTTTTAGTAACTGCCTGTCAGGCTGTCCCGAACCGAATCCGAATTGAATTCTGAGTTGAATCCGAGTTTGAATTGGGTTGAGCACGTGGGAAGTCCGAATTTGGCTTGAAAATCTTATCCAAAACTTGTAGTTTAAGTCCTTGGCCTTCTCCCCTTTTGCTCTGCCACTGCATGGGCTTCTTTCCTCCTTGATCAGCTGCATGGGTTGCTTGGCTTTCTTCTTTCCATTCTCTTGGGCTTTGAGCTTTCTGTTCTTGGTAGCAAATATGATTAACCTCCTTGTGCTTCTCCATTGCTTTGGCCCCAGACTCATCATAATATTCAAATTAATCATGTGCATATCCGCATCATCCTCCCCTTCTTCAAGAAAAGCCGTCCTCGGCTTTTGGTAACCTGAAATTGTAATAAGTAAAGAATACAACGTATATGCTTGGTATATATATTTGTCATCAACACTTCTTTTGCTTAGCATATCAAGAACATCTGAAGGCGTAGTAGATAAAAAGAAAAACACATATGCATGGTATATGTATGAATCAATTATTGTGTCATTCTCGTTGTTCCACACAAACCAGTTAATATAACGACAACCATAAGATGTATACATTGCAATATTGTCTTTCATATCATTCTCCCTCCCATGAGAAAAAGTCGTCCTCGACTTTGCTAAGCACGTGGACAAGTCATTAATGGGCCAAACCAAATTAAGTTGTTCAAATATGGGGGAGAAAATTTTTAGTTCCTTCCATGCTTCAACTGCACTACTCTGATTATTTGTACATGATTATACATTAAAGGATGAATAAGTAGGCTTAAGAAATCTTTTAAAACATGAAGCACTATTTTTGAAACGCATCTTATTGTGATCATGATATGGCACAAAAGTTTGTTTATCCAAAATATGCAATTTCAATTCAGCAAGCTTATCACATGTAATGCATATTCGGTAAACATAAAACTTATCATCTATACCATAATTTCCAATCAAATTGAACTTATATGTATATGCATAGGTACTAACTAGTGATTTTAAACACGAAATTTCAGCAACACTCTCAATCACACTAGATAGCTCTCTAGGATCATCAAACATGATATAGCACAAAGAATCACTAGGAGATATTCGAGTAAGAACTTCCTTATGAGTAATCAATTCCACATTATGTAAGTTGAGCAAAGAAATTTCAGAACATGGAATTTTCATTCGCACATATGAGTTCTCGCAAGTACTCACCGTTTCACAATTAATTTTAGCGCCAATATTGTTACCTTTGTTGTTCTCCTCAGTTGATATAGGTGTTGTCGGTATTAAATCATCATGATGTAACAACGGGGCAGCAAGTACTTCATCTTCAACCGTGGTTATCTCCTCATCTTTGACTTCCAATGGTGCCGGTTGTTGAATGTTTAACTCCTCATCTTCAATTTCAACCTGCACAATGTGAGAAACAGCACTAGAAGTAGACATTAATGTGTTAGTTTCAAAATCATTCTCACTTTGTCCATCATCTACCTCTTTCTTCTCTTTTGGTGTTTCTCTCACACTCTCAATTGGGATGCTCTCAAATTCACATATGGTGGAATCACATAACTCACTCTTTTTAATACTCTCGTTCCCTTTGGCTATGTGGCTCTCACTCAGCCCTGTCAACTTCTCAAATAGTGAGCGCTTGTAGTGGCGAGGTACAAAGCGTGCCCGCAAATGCTGCTTCATCTGCGCCCAAGTGATAATCGGCAACTCATGGCGCTCCATGCGCTTACAGATGAACTGCTCCCACCAATGTGTGGCATAATCATCCAAGCCATTGGACGCAAGCAACAGCTTCTTCTCATTGGAATAGTTGTTCATCCGAAATAACTTATCAACTTTCAGCTCCCAAGTGAGGTATTTTCCACATCTGTACCACCTAAAAATATAGGAAGATGAAATTTGGGCTTAGCGACAAGATCCTCGGCGTCGTCGTGGCGAGGACGCTGCACATTGTTGCGGTGGTGGCGCTGTCGGTCATCGTAGTCGTTGACGGGGAAATCGTCATCCCGGCGCTCGACCGCGTCAGCCCAGCTACGAGGTGCATGATGCACAACTCCTCCATGGGCACCCTGTGGTGCACCTCCACCCTGGCCACCATTGCCTCGGCCCGGACCATATGCCTGAGGGGGTGCCGCGGCTGCCATCCCGACGTTTGGTGGCACGGCCATGCGACGTGTCTGTCGTTGACGTCGCTCCTCATCCAAACGAATAACACACTCCTCCTCGGTCTCATTGTGCAGAACGATCGGAGGGCCATGCACACTTGTATCATCAGCTGGTGCACCCCCACGTAGATTGTGGTGTGCGAACATGGCACGCAGCTCCAGAAAGTTATTGTTGAAGGTCATACGCAACTGTTTGACCTCCACCCCGAGGGTGTTCAATCCAGTCTGAACTTCCCTGAGCTCATCGCGCACGCCATTATCACCATTATGACGTTGTTTTTGTCGCATCTCGCGCAACCGAGTGTACTCGATCCACGTAATCGGCGCCTCCAGATTAGGTGGATCCTCCTCGTGACCTAACATGGGAACGACTCACAAACAAGAAACGAGGTTATCTCTGGGTTAGTAAAACAAAAGCTCTCTCTATGTTTGCAACTCACTGTCCTGAAAACAAGACAAGCTTACCGTTCCATAGTGAATAAAGGACGGCAAATCAACAATTGTGACAGCGAACGACCTCAAACCGGTAATGTATGAGCGTAACCAAGAGCAAGGGAGTACACAAACGGGTGTAGGTGGATCTTGGACAGTAATGTATTTTGTAGCAAGGGAAAACAATCAATTAATTTCAGAAATTGCACAGAATTGAATTATAGTTCGTATATAGCACTTAGACTATATTGCTGATCAACCAAGGATGGATGAAGGCTAAAATAAGTGTATGGAAATGTATGGGAGTGCTAAATACAAGATAATTCAATTGAATGCAATATGGAATCGAAGAACACAAGGGTTGACCCAAAACTTGAAAACTGAGGATTTCTGTCTACTGGACAGCACGTCGGTATTTCGGCCATAACTTTTTGTCAGTTGCCTTTTTATCAATGATTCTTTTTTTCTAAGTTTCCTGACGGCTTTTTCTACAACTTTTTTTTTGGGGCCAAGTTCTGAAAACCGACCGAACAATTCGCACCAAATTCACAAGTGCCGACTATTGCAGATTCAATTCAGAAATTTGGGTCACGTTTCACCACATATATCTCTTAACTGCCTTGCTGGAATGACATGAAATTTTACAGATAGATGGACAATGAGGTTTGAAATCTAATGGCGGTGGTTTCACTCAAAAATAATCTCGGAATCAAAAGTTATGGCGTTTGTGCTGGCGGCTGCAGAGAAAGGAAAAATCAGCTGAATTGGAATTAGGGTCTGGGGTGGGGAATTTTTTTGTTTGGATTTTTAATGGCACAAAGATATGACCAGCAACTAGACAACGCTAAGACGGACACAAATTCAATTTAGCAAACAAAAACTAACAGATTGAAAGGCACAACGGGGTTTGGACAGCGGAAATTAACTCTTTTTGTGGGGCAATTTTTTTCTGGACTATAGGAAAGAAAAATCAATCTACTAACTACGGGTAAAGAAGTTCTCACCGAGTAAACCTAGAATCTGATACCACATGATACGGGGAGGGGTCCCGATCTTCTCGGTGAGGAACCGTGGATAGTTGATGCGAAGTAGACGATGTCGCTAGTTGAACACTCGCGCCAATGCACGAACCCTCAACTCTTCGGAATACGCCCAAAACACACCGGATAATTGTTCGTCGTGAGACCACAAACGAGGAACGCCAAGTCCCCAATTCCCGATGGAACGACGGCTTGACCTTAAATTGCAGAACGAACAATGGATCGCCTAATTCTCTCTCAAAGTCCTCGCATGAACTCTTGTGTTGAAAAAACAAGCAATAGCTATGTTTCAATCTTATGCATAAAGTTGGTCTCCTTCTAAAGGCTGCCAATACAAGGCTTATATAGCCCCTTGGGACGTCCATATGGTCCCCAAACCAATTACAACTCAACCCTATATGGTTTTGGATACGAACTCTCACAAAAAGAAAACTATATTTTTTACCCGTCATCTTGTTTGGGTCATAACTTTTTATCCATAACGAATTTGAAGGTGGGACCAGATCCATTGCGTAACCCTTGAAATTATATTTCCAACGAGTACAAGAACACCTGAATCGGATTCCGTTTGTGAAAGTTATGGCCTTTTTAGTAACTGCCTGTCAGGCTGTCCCGAACCGAATCCGAATTGAATTCTGAGTTGAATCCGAGTTTGAATTGGGTTGAGCACGTGGGAAGTCCAAATTTGGCTTGAAAATCTTATCCAAAACTTGTAGTTTAAGTCCTTGGCCTTCTCCCCTTTTGCTCTGCCACTGCATGGGCTTCTTTCCTCCTTGATCAGCTGCATGGGTTGCTTGGCTTTCTTCTTTCCATTCTCTTGGGCTTTGAGCTTTCTGTTCTTGGTAAAAAATATGATTAACCTCCATGTGCTTCTCCATTACTTTGGCCCCGGACTCATTATAATATTCAAATTAATCATGTGCATATCCGCATCAGACATTAAACCTTAAGGTCGAATTTTCTGCATCTGTATTCATTGCATTAATTCTGACAACTTTGTTGACTTTCTTCCTCCATATATCAATAATGTATCTGTCTGGGATTTTTGTGAGGTCCAGGTAAAGAATTACTCTCAGTATATGTGAACACAATATGCCATCCTTCTGAAATTTGGCACATATGCAGTTAAAATCTTCTCTGTGTAAGTCTACTAGTACAATGTACTTCCTGTGCCTCCATTCTTTTTTCCTGTAATTTAATGCTTGGAAAACCTCATAAACCTTGGATGGTTCTAGTTCTGTCAATTGAAGTCTTGTGGTATCTTTGAGTTGCTTTTGGAACTTTTTGAATATATTCCTGTTGTAAAGCTGCATAGCTTGCTCCTCAATGTAGTATTCAGACCATAGTTGTTTTGGTTCTCTGGATCTGCATTCATGGTTGTCTTTTTCCTCGGTGGCGAAAATTGTATCTATCAATCTATCATACTCTTTGAGGAAGCTTGTAACACTGTACTGTGGACCAACATTCCTTTTGATTCTTGCATTTGTGCCTTCGCTTAGTGCGGTACTTTCTATGAAAGGACAGAAGTTCTGCTTAAAGTATACTTGAACAAACCTCTCTCTAGTTAGCCACATCTGTTGGAAATACTTGATGTTTTGTATTTGATATTTTTCAATCATTTCTTGCCAAAGCTTCTCAAATTCAGCTATTGTTAGACAGTTGTGGATAATGTCTTGAAAATCATCAAACAATTCATGGTTCCTAGAAAAGCATTTCCCACCCTTCTCAACTGCTTTCTTCAGTATGTGGAACAGACAATTTCTATGTGTTGTGTTAGGAAATATTTGAGATATTGCTGATCTCATTGCTCCATCCTGGTCAGTTATTATTGTCAATGGTTCTTGCCCTCCCATGGCTGACAGGAATGTGGTGAACAACCATTTGAATGTGTCTACAGTTTCAACTAGTATGAAAGCACAGCCAAATATACATGTGTTCCCATGCCCTGTGATTCCAACAAATGGTGCGAATGGCAGATTGTATCTATTAGTTTGATAGGTTGTGTCAAAGCTAACACAATCCCCATATTGAGCATAATATTCTCTTGATCTGCCATTTGTCCAAAACATATTTCTGACCTTTTTATTCTCATCCAAATCAAAAGCATAATAAAACCTGGGATCATCTTTCTGTTTCATGCTAAAATATTCTAGAACTTGCACCATGTCGTTAGTTGTTGTCTCTCTGTTAATTGATGTTCGAAGATTGCTAACATCTTTTTTTGTGTAAGGTAAGGCTGTCAAGCCCCCACACAGAAATGATAGAATCGAGATCATGCTTCTTGTCGGTATGTTACACTCTTTTAATGTCCTTATCAATCTCTTCTCCTCTGGTGTCATGTATTTATGTGATCTCATGAATCTTGTCTCTGAATTTGGACTCAGATCATGGTTGTGGTCCAAATCAAGCCTTGTTATGTACCATAATCCATTTGTTTTTGTCACAACCATCACACACTCACAATTGGTCTTTATCAGAACATTTGTGTCTCTTTCTGTTGTTACTTCCTCCTGTTTTTGCTTTTTTGTAACTCCATGCCTATTGCACTTGAATGTGACTCTTGTGACCCCATTATCCCTCTTTTTGCCTGTGCTGTGATAGGTATGGGTAAGGACCACTGAAAATCCTGATAGGAAAGCATAAAAATTGAAAAGGTGGTGTGCTTCTTCTGCTGTTTTGAATTGCATCCCCATTGCAGGAGTGTACTTGCTATCTATCTGTACATTATTGCCCTGTTTTGCTGCTTGCTCTTCAAGAATCAAGAAATTTTCAATGTCATCTTCACTTAGCATTCCATCATGTTGTGTTTCATTTATGTCTTCTTGCTGGCGTGCTTCATTGCTCATATGAATTGCTGGTTCATTTGTAATGTCATCATTCTTATCTGTCCCCTGTAAAGCAATGTTTCATCCAAGAATTGAGAGTTTTGTTAGCTATGTTTAGTATGTACAGAAGGTATGATTTTCTATATGCTAACATACCTTGGCATTTTCCATTGTCTTTAACATATCCAAAGACCAATAATGGGGAGTTTCATCTTCATTGTCTACATGTTTGTCCTGACAATAGTCTGTCTGCCCTATTTGTGCAACAGTGTAGTCATCATTTATCCTGCTGTTTGTCATTATCATTGAATTCTGGATACATACATGATTGCTAGTTAGTACTTCCATGGAAAACATAAATGTTTTTTTGCTGTGGCAATTATTTATGTTAGAATACATGTTAGTACCTGAAAACCCACAGGGGCATTCAAAAAATCCACGCAAGGCCCTAATCCTTCCTGCAAAGCAACATATGAATGCAGGTCAGTTTCTGTGTCATTCTTACTGGTTACTAAAAGTACATTTATTTTTTTCTCTGTTTATAACATGCATTTTTTCTCACCTGTGAATTTGAGTAAATTGATCCAGTGTTATTAATCATTTGCTGCATCAGAGTCGTAAATGGTAGATGAACTCCCTTCAACAAAAAAAATTACAGCTAAAACACATAGACGGTTTTTATTTTTTTATAAGTGAATTGTGTCTCCAGATACTCGCTGTTCCCGACGTATAATTGAAGAGTTGCAATTCATCATACGTTAGATTTGTGTATTCATTTTTGTCTTGTGTCGTCAGATTATCATGCAATGTGTGTCTATTTGAATACTTGAGCTCAGCTGTAAAAAAAGGGTTTACATAGTTACAATCTGAAAAGCACTAACCTGTATAACTATCAGTATTGTGATTAATTTGAAACTTACCTTCATCCTATCAGCATTAGCTGGTATTGATATAGCAAGATCTGAATAGGTTCCTGTTTTTTAACCAGAGCATTAACTATCAGCATTGCAGATGGTCAATGCATGTGGATTTTAGTTGAGTACTAACTTCTTGCTGGTTTTTACTGCAGGTGTTAATATAACCAGAGCATATAAAAGGAGTTAGTAAGGATTTGACATTTTTTTATGCATGCACCCTATATAATTGATTCTGTTTTTGTTTGGCGAAACATCCTGACATGGTTGGGTTTTGTTTTTTTTTTTGATCTTTTTGTTTGGTTTGGTTTCTAAACTTTTACATTATAGAAGGTTAGTATCTGTGTTGGTTCTTAGAAGTTTAGTTTTGTTCTTAGAAGGGTATTATCTTAACTGATTATATGCCCAGCACCATATATTTTTAAATTTTCTACCAGTTTTTGTTGTTTCTTTCGAAATGCTTTTCTGGAACCAGTTTTGAATAAATCCATGTTGATTGAAGCATTGACATCTGTTTTGTTGTGTTATCCTTTTTGTTCTTTTGTTTGGTTTTCTGGGACTTGTCATTGGTTTTCTGGGACAGCGCAATCGCATGCCTTGCCTAATTTGTTGATTATTTCAAGTGATTTCGAACATCCCTGCACAGCGAGTGTCATATTTTCTTCTTTATGTGATATGCAGTAGAGAAGAGGTGCTAGTGGGCATGTCATATGCTCGATGAGGATAATTGTGGTCTAAAACTGAAATTGAATGTTCAAATTTTGAGCTCTATATCTTTTGCAATTGCTGTTATTTGTCTCACTGTCCTACAGTTAGGTTTTTGTTTAGTGTATGTGTATGCTGTAATCACTTGTTTTGTGTTGTCTGCATATTGATTAGTCAGTTTCGGCTTGTTGCATAACTTGCTAAAATTATAATCCCAATTTATGGAAGCTTGTCAAGTTTTTTGGCTGATTTTTTTATATGTTGACTGTGTGATAACTTGGCACTGATTTGATCTGCTAGCCGAGAGTATATTTTTTTGGTGATAGTAAATAGCTGAGATTGGCAAATTGTTGTTTTTTAGAGCTCAAAATTTGAATCTCACTCATCATATTCAATTTATGAAGAGTATAGACCAAAGTAGCGGGACGGCCAAGATTGAAATCCTTGAGTATCTTAGAAGGTTAGTTGTGTTCTTAGAAGGTTAGTATATGTACTGAATATATGCCCAGCATCATTTTATTTTTTTACCAAACTTTGTTGTTTCTTTAAGCTTAGTATGGGATTTGAATTTAAGCTTAGTATCTGTTCTGAATATATACATAGCTTGTTTTGTGAACTTTATTATGATGAAATGCATGTAGCCACACTGCCATAAACAAAAACTCTCCTATGATGTGCAATATTCTAGTATGCAGATTTTCTGAGACACAGCATATGCTTTGAAAGGTTCATTACTTAATCAATTTTAGGGGTTTGAAGCATTGATATATGTTTCTTAGAAGGTTAGTATCTTAACTGATTATATGCCCAGCACCGTATATTTTTTAAAATTTTCTACCAGTTTTTGTTGTTTCTTTTCGAAATGCTTTTCTGGAACCAGTTTTTGAATAAATCTGTCTATATGGGATTTGAATTTAAGCTTAGTATCTGTACTAAATATATGCATAGCTTGTTTTGTGTACTTATCATGATGAAATGCAAGTAGCCACACTGCCATAACCAAAAACTCTCCTATGATGTGGAATATTCTAGTATGCAGATTTTCTGAGACACAGCATGTGCTTTGAAAGGTTCATTACTTAATCAATTAGGGGTTGAAGCATTGATATATGTTTTTATATGCCCAGCACCAGCACCATGTATTTTCAATTTTTGTACCAGCCTTTTTTGTTGTGTTCTTTTTGTAGTTGCATTGACAAACGTTATCATACTTTTAGCAGTTTATACCTTTGTGGAATTTAGATGACTACTAACTTTGTTTGATGTGTTTTTACTGCAGGTGTTAATATAACCAGAGCAAGAAAAGTAGATATATCCAGAGCATATAACCAGAGTTTATACCTTTTTTGATTTTGAATGCTGATACTCAGGAATCTGCGCCAGCACCATGTTTATAGCAATTGAACCAAAAAATCAAGGTTAGTTTACGCTATGTACCTTGCATTTGGTCTGGAATCCCCCTTGTTGCTTCTGATTTCTCTCGGTTTCCTGAATGCCACCGCTGTTGCTCCGTTTCTAGGTGATCGCTGCAACCATCTGATCCATGGCGATCTGTTCTTTCTTCTTCAGACAGCGTCTCCTCATTGTCTTGCTGCATGCTGCGTCTTCTTTTTGCTGTGTTGATTTGTTCTTCAATGTGCTGGTCTATGCATATGGAAACCCTCTGTTTGTTCTCCCCTTTTTTCTTTCTAGAATGCTTTTTCCCCCTTTTCTACTGGACCACGTCGTTGATGATTCTTATATGTTCCTTGGGTGTCAAGTTGATGGTGTTGTACTAATTTTGTAACCGTGGGCTATGTACTGATTTGTACATTGTTGTAAACATTTTGTTGTACAAAGTTTCGTGGTCCTCTGTACAAGTTTTTTTCAGTGAGAACAAATGGATGATGTGTAATCGTGGGCCTTTGTACAAATATCCTTTTTTTGTTCAACTTGAGAACAAAACGAGGGAAAAGCCCATTTTGGAGTCTGAGAATAGCAACGAATAAACTGGGGCAAAAAACGGAGCCCATTTTGGAGTCTCATAACAAAACGGGGACAAAAAGCCCAATTTGGATGCTGATCCAATAAGATTGCGGGCCTGTTAAGCAGTTTTATGCAGCCTTTTGCAGTGGACAATCTTGTATGTCCAAAATGAATCGTGTGGTCTCAGTTTTTGACTGTTTTGATGATGAAAAGCAGTCAAATCCCATATAGACAGTCCCTTATTTTAAATGCTAAGAAATATAAGTGACTTAGTTTTCACTATGCTTTGTTGGCACCCCTTCCCGTGAAATTTAACTATTTGCCACTCTTAAGAATGCTACCTATTCAAATGCCACTTTCTTCCTTGCAATTAACATTTTGCCACTCTTAAGATGTGGTTGACTAATTAATCGCCACTTTCGAGCCCACGAGGCGCCAAATCACTGCCATGTCAGCGCCTCCCCGCTCGCCCGCGCCTGCGCCTCCGTCCCCGCGCCCGCGCCTCCGTCCCAGCGCCTCCCCGCTCGCCCGCGCCTGCGCCTCCGTCCCTGCGCCCGCGCCTCCCCGCTCGCCCGCTGATGAGGACATCCCTTCCATGGATACAACTCATCCACAGCAAGTGTTACAAGGACCACTTACTCGAGCTCGTGCTCGTCAACTTAATTACCAGGTGAATTCATTCCTAGGTTCATATATTACTGAGAATAGACCGCTACCTAATGCAAGTGATTTAATTGTGCTTAGGAACCTGGGAAAGGATGAAGGAGAGGGACGTGGAGTCATGGACATGCATGGAAGGAATAATGGAGTTCATCACATCACTTTGGGGCCAAGCCAAACGAGAATTCGAGTTGGACACGTTCTGGAATTAGATTCGGACTGCTGCGATGGAACCAAGTTCAAACGGGCATAACTTTCTCATACGGACTCCGTTTGGGACGTTCTTGTACTTCATGGAAAGCTTATGAAGTCTATTTTCTAACGGAGCCAACCGCATCTTCAAATTCCATCTGAGCCGGCCGCAATCATCAAAAGACTCCACGTTGGTTTCTGAGTCCGAGTCAAAAAGGGTGCTGCGCCACCACTACTTGGGCCCATGGGCCTTGTAACCCTCGGGCGTGCCCTTGGACGCCCCCCTGGTCGTTCTCCCTATAAAGGAGCCGCCGCCTCTGTTGCTAAGACTTGGATTTTGTTAAGTTTAGGTTTAGCCATTGTGCAAACTTTTGTTCTTCAGTTGTGTCGGACGACCACCTGTCAAGACATCTTCGGAATCCCAACTTTGTTATTCGCAATACAATTTGTGCTTCATTCATATCTGCAATATCAGATTGCCTACATCTTATTCTTGCTAGTTCTTCGATTGCTTGCAGGGATTGAACTTCGTGTTCAGGTTGATTGCGCTTCCAGCGAGATCAATAACATCTCGGAGTTGGTTCAGCGATTGCTAAGGCGCAAGCGTCGTAGTACGGTTGTAGTCGGATCGTGAGGGTCATCTCCACCGAAATCGATAGTTATCAATCTCATCGAAAGATCGGGCACCTCATCTCCATCACCCGCGCCTGCGCCTCCGTCCCCGCGCCCGCGCCTCCGTCCCCTGCGCGGGCGAGAAATCTAGCGCGGGCGGCGGCGCAGGCGCGGGCGAGCGGGCAGGCGCGAGCGAGCGGGGAGGCGCGGGCGCGGGGACGGAGGCGCAGGCGCCGGCGAGCAGGGAGGCGCTGACATGGCAGTGATTTGGCACCTCGTGGGCTCGAAAGTGGCGATTAATTAGTCAAGCACATTTGAAGAGTGGCAAAATGTTAATTGCAAGGAAGAAAGTGGCATTTGAATAGATGGCATTCTTAAGAGTGGCAAATAGTTAAATTCCACCCCCCCCCCCCCCCGCGCGCTAGCACCTTACCTTTATTGCCTCCCCAGGCCCCAGCTAGCCCCACAAACTTCACGCATTACTCCTTGCCAAACCTATTGCCACACTTATTTAACTAAAATGTCCACCTTCCCACCACAAAAATATGGGTTCGAGCTTATTGAACCTAGATAGGAAGGGTGTATGAATATTGATACGAGGTTAAGGGACCAAATGGGTCATTTTGGTGGAAACAGCTAGCCTAACATTCTTATTTTGTTTTATGTTTATGGTCCACGAGATGCATATTTGACAATTAGCTTCTGTCCTAAATATTTGTGAAGTAGTAATTTTGTTTAGAAGATAACGAGGACAACCATAGTACTTACCCATCTTCTTCTTTATCAAGTATTACTAAGCATGCAAGTACTTATTGGACTAATCACAAGAGATAGAGCTAAAATATTTAATCAACAGGTGAATCTTCTTCTAACTGAGTTAAGCATTGATTTACATGAGGATTGAGTACCACTTAATGTATATGCTCTATGTATTATTAGGTTTAAAAAGAAAGAAACATTGGAGGCCAAGGAGAGGAAAGAACAGAGAGAGACGAAATGATGACAAAAGAAAATCCAACACTAAAAAATATATGTTGTCCATTGGTCCAAGGAGATGAGCAGTGGGACCCATGTCATCACACATATCAACATCATGATGAGACCATCGCACGTGTGGCATATTTAGCCATGAAGTACATAATGCCACAACATACGACAGTAGCACTATAACACCGACCTAAATGTGCTATGAATATGAGGGTACCCCTACATATAACATAACTTCAAAAATTTCAGAATTATACTTCTTTATTCTAGGGTTTGAATGAAGTATTTCCACCCTTTAGAATTGAAAAAATATCTAAAATTCTTATCTCTGTCGTTCTTGCGTTTGTCTCCACGAATGCAAGAGCACGTTTACTCCACAAGTGAATGGGCAAAGGGATCGAAGTGTGTGGTTGAAAGAATCGAGTGTCATAGGTTGCCGTAATAGAGATGATGGTTGACGGTGTCATTTATTAGGTTACACTAATCCAGTTATCTTCAATCATACGTCGTGAAGATTAGGCAACACCCCCGCATCATAAGAGGGATTAACTAGGGTGGTTCGTGGTCATTAGGATTAACTGCACAACTAAATTAGGTGCTTCCTCCCTACACGGTGCTTCTGCCTACTGTGATAAAAACAATTAAGTGATTGTGACAGCCACACTGAACAGTGCACCATTCTTCTAGCTAATTAAGCTAATCCATGAGCTACCTCATTGTAATCTCTCTTGACCTTTCTTACTGGCACGTCAGGGAGTATTATTATTGGTGAACTATCAATAAGCATCATCTTCTTCCTTCTATGAAACATAGTTCCCGACAAACCTACTCACACTAAAACCATATGCATCAGTAATTTTACCAAGCTAAGTGAGACACGGTTACATCCAAAGTGAACTGCTATGGGAAGTGAGACACGGTATGATACAACTTTTTGTTTCAAATGAGTCCCGCGATGTATATCACACGATGTTGACCAGAAAATGTAGCCCCTCGCTTGTTGGGCGACTCAAATATAGAATTCATATTTCGAGCTGGATCATTCAAATATGATAAAGAATACTTTCAGAACAATACTATTTCCTAATATATTTTGCTAACAGAGGATGTAGCAAACAAAGCTGCTATAGGCTCTTATGCTCCAGGTGTCGGATCAGGATTGGGACGTCTACAGTTACCATATGGATCGTGGGAAGCTTGATTTTGCTCTACTTCCCCGTCTCTTTTCCTCGCCTCTCTTGAGACGCCAAGATCAAGTGCCTCTATGGAAGAAGTGGGTGGAGCTAGCTGTATATGGGGCAATATCGAACAAGAATAACATGCACCAAATAAATAAAAGGAAACTTTTGGAACTTCGCAAAAAGAATTCTCAGACATTCCTTCCAGCAAGGGGTAGGGGCGTTTTTTTTTTTTGCTGCAGCTTACGGTTTTTGGCTGCTAGTTATTAGACTAATAAATAGTTATTGGTAAAAGAAGTCAAAATCAAAAGCCGGCTGAAAAGACTACAAGAACGGAGCAATAAAAAAATCAGCCAAACGTTTTGTAATATAGGAGCAATTTGCTTGGTAGATAAAGAAATGTTTTACAATTCCAACAATAACGATAAGCCCTCTTAGTAATCTCACTCCCCTCTCCCCTCTTCTACTCTCAAACCACTACTATATAAATGAAGTGGAGGTCCTCACAGCCACCAAAACATATTAGATAAGATCCATCTTACCAATAGAGCAGAAAAGGTGTGGTGTACATACATAGCATAAATTTCAGCCAAGTCTTGCTTCTCGGTGTATAACCTGAAAAAAAAAGCATTTCTTTGAATAAGGTTACCCTGATGTATCTAAACATTAGTCTTAGATACTCCATCTGCTATTAAATAGATGCTATTTTAGGATGCATGCAGTCGAACTTGTCAAGTTTAGCTACAAATATACACAAGTATTTAGTTTGGTTGCATGAAATCTTGAGGGAACATATTGTTTGCAATCTAACTTGAGACGCAATCCCTGTGTACTCTAACCAAAAAAAGCATTTTGTAGGACACTCTTATATTTTTTTGTCTTTTTTCCGGAAGTTGTGAAGTACATCTAGAAATTTTTGTAGAGAAGTTTAGAAGTACATCTAGAAAATTTTTCAGAATTTTTATGACTTTTTTTAGTTGAAGTGTACCGTGATTTTCATCAAAAGTACTTCCATAACATATATTTTGTATAATTTTTAGTTTTTGTACTAACATATAACCAGAAAAATAATCATCAAAGACGCATATTAGAGACCATGTCAATTATGAAACCATATCTGCTTAGCAACACAGGGAGTGCATTTTAGCAGCTTGTATAAAAACAAATAATTTATGCCCAATATCATAGGAGTTTAAGATACCCTATATCTGATATGTCTAGCAAAGCATTTTGTAGGACACTCTTATATTAGGTCACCTAAGATGAAGCAGTGGTTATACTAAATTTTACATTTCACTAACTAATTTAAGTTAAATATACAAACCAATGACTTACAGTACATGGTACATGTGTTTGTATTTTATGCATTTACATACACTTTCCACACCATCCACTATTCAACCTACAATTAAGAGTGGGGGTTGATGCACAAATATGTGTGTGGGTGTGTTTTTTTTTGGGGGCGGGGGGGAGGGGGGGGGATAAAATGTTAACGAAATTTTGTAGCTTACAGTCGTTTGTACCATAGCCATCCCCAAGCTACAGTATTTGGTTATGTCTAATAGTATGTTTACTGATACTGCATGGTTTGTTGCACAATATTACAAAATTAATTGTTTGCCTAATGTTAAATAATTCTAAAGAAAGGTAATTTACAGTGTTCTGAAATTAGCAATCCCATAAAAAAAATCTGCAGCTATTTTTCTCTGTCAAACAGTACAGAGTATAGACTTCATCAATCTGCAGAAGTAAAATAAAAACAATACAAATTTCTTTACCTCTTCAGCAAATTTAATCAAGATCGTCGTCCTTGGCCTTTGCTGGCCTTCAATTGGCACAAAGTGTGCAGTAACTACTGCAGGAAAGCCGGCGTTATCCAATACACCCTATAATAAGTTCCAAAACAGTGTGAAATATTATTCATCTAAGAAGATACGGTTGAATATTAGACATTTGAGCTGGAATTCCCACCCTTACAATCCCCGCAACAAAAGCTCCACAGTTAAATGCTCCCATGTCTTTTGGCACGGAAATGAACCTGATCAAACAAGAAGAGTATCAGGTCTGAGACTTGATGGAAAAGGAACACATTATGAAGTTCACAAGATTTCATCAAACCGGTTGACAAGAAGCTCCTTTTCACTAATCATGTATTCATCCTCATGTTCTGTTCCTTTCTCAAGTGAGTCAGCCACCTGGAAACAATAAGAACGCAACTATTGGGATCAGCAAGCAAACAAATGCACTGAGTCCAGTGATCAGAAGAAAACCACAGATTACCATTTACTATCGAAACATATTACAAATGAATGCAGAAATTTCTTCTATAACACACAACTGCAAGAAATTGGTTTATATATACTAACCCGAGAGAAACAGCAGCTGCTAATAATATATTTATTATTATATGCATGTTAAACAAAAGCTGCAATCGATTAAGTGTTCACAAAAGATGCAATCACCTAAACAATGGCATATCTAGTGCAAACTGTTATGAATATTGTGTGTCTATTCGTGAGACCCAAAGGGCAAAATATATAAGGAGTACAAGGGGATATACAGAAGAATACGCCATATACAGATAAATAAACCAAGGCGTATAAGGAAACGAATAATAATCCTATTCTATCCTTAACACCCCCCTCAAACTCATGGTGGATCACACATACTGAGTTTGGAGAGAAAATACAAATGTTGTGCTCTAGTTTGGGACTTCATGAAGAAGTCAGCAAGCTGTAACTCTAATAGCACAAACTGTAGAGCAAGTACTCTCTCCTGCACCTGTGAGCGAGTGTATGAAGTATCCACTCCAATGTGCTTGGTGAGCTCATGCTTCACTAGACAACAGTAGTCGTGCCCTAAGTTCTTGCAGTAATTGCACTGAACTCCAGTTGGTGCGAAAACAGGAGCAGAGACAGAAATTTGGGGAGAGGCCGTAGTCGAAGCAGATAACATCGTCATAGTCGAAGAAGGGGTAACAAGCACAGTCGGAATAGACTGTGATGCTAACCCGAAACGAAGCTCTTCAGCCCGAAGCGTCGAAAGGGCCTTTGTAACGGTCGGCCGTGGAGAACGGCTCAGCAGCTGACCTCTGACAGGCTTAAACTCTGGCCGAAGGCGACAGACGAAGTCATAAAGGTGAAGGCAATCAGGATCCGCCTTCTGCACTTTGTGACACTCTTGACAAAGTGTAGAGTCTAGCTCATCTAGCCGGCACCAGAGACTTGCCAGGGCTCGAAAGAAGTCGTCAACGGAAGAATCTCCCTAGCGAAGCGTCTCCAACTCACGCTGAAGCGAAAAGAACTAAGTATCACTGCTCTGTTGGTATCGCTCACACAAGTACTCCCAGATCTGTCGAGTAGACCATAGACCAATAATGCCTAACTGGATGGAGTCGTCGACGCTGACCACCAGGATGACACGAACACGGGTCTCGTCAACACACCAGCGCTTGAAAGCGTCAATGGCATAATGAAAAGCCTCATTAGCAACATCAGCAGTAGCCTTTGCCTCCTTGGCAGCCTCATCTAATGTAGGAGGTACAGAAGTAGACTACCTACGAGGAGGCTGAACTGGCGGTGGCGGAGAAGGGCATGCACCGGTGACATGTCCCCAAAGGCAGAGACCATTAAGCGTGATCTCCATGAAAGAGACCATAACATGCAGTTCATTACATGGAGCTTTGTTCCCGAGAATGGGATCGAAGCAGATGGAATGAAAGCCATCGGTAGGCGGCGCTGGATGGTGTGACGACCAAGGCAACAAAGTCTAACAAGCGACGCTGAACGACGCGGCGGTTAGATCAACGTTATGTTTTTTCTTTTTCTTTTCTTTCTTTTTTTGCGCAAATACAAAACGAGCTCGGCCGACTCGACGACACAAACCAAACAGACGGCTGACTCAGCTCGGGCGTCGCCGAGGCGACGAGCAGGCGAAGCGGGTGGCCAGCAGAGCGGCGGCCAGCAGCGGGTGGTTGGCGAAGCGACGGTCGGTAGAGCGAGTGGCCGATGGCTCAGGGGCGACATGCAGTCAGACGACGGCGAAGCAGCCGTCGGCAAAGCAGCAGCCGAAGCGGAGGTGGCTTTAGTCAAGCGACGGCGACGATGAATCGGGCAGTAGCAGCGCCGGATCTGGTGGAGACGACAGCGGCGACGATGGATCGGGCAGCAGCAGCGCCGTATTTGGCGAGCAGCGCCAGATCGAGCGGGTAGCGACGGATCGAGTGGCGATGGCCCTGGCGGCGGCGGCGTCCTGAGCAGCGACGGATCGGGTAGAGATGACAGCAGCGGCGAGCTGAGCAGCAACGGCGAAGGCAGCGAAAGAACAAGGTCAGAGCCCCTAGCTCTGATACCATATTATGAATATTGTGTGTCTATTCATAAGGCCCAAAGGGCAAAAGATATAAAGAGTACAAGGAGATATACAGAGGAATATGCCATATACAACTAAGGAAACCAAGGCATATAAGGAAACGAATAACAATCATATTCTATCCTTAACATATATTAGGTGCAATCATGAAAACCATTTTAATTTGAGCAACAAATCAACATGAAAAGTCTTTTTTTTTTTGTGAAAGCAACCATTATTCTAGAATACATCTATTTAAAGGCTCTGTTCTTTTTCAAGTTTTGCCTTCTGCTTTTGACTTTTCTATAGTAACTAGTTAAACGGAGTGCCTTTTCAAGATGGCGTCTACTAGTTAATTGTAATACATGCTGTACCGACTTCATTTATATCGGCAAAAACCGCACATCAGTTTCTGTTACTCTGTAATCTCTCGCATGAACAGCCAAAAAGCCACAAGCTGTAGCCAAAAGCCATAAGCTTCAGCCAAAAAGAACAGGCCCAAAATTTCAATTTCAATTTGTGTTGGTAAAAACAAAAAATAGAAATCCCTGGCTAAGGCTGAAAGTAAATGGAAAAAGTCAAACAATACTATCCAGAGCATTGTATCTGTTTAGTTCCTCCTAATTTATTTTGAGTTTAAAATTGAAATTTGGTGCTCACCTCAAAGACTATCTCCTCAAAATTTGGGGGGATTTTTCATATTGGTTTGGTGCTCAAACCAAAGTGGCTAAAAAGATTGCACCTAATAAATGGTTTGCACTAGATATATCCCCTTCAAGGACATCTACATATAAAGCATAACAGAACTACAATTATCTCATAATCTAAGAATCACCTGACCAACAATAAAACTCAAGGGATACAAAGTAGGGATTTTTTTTAGGATATGCCATCTCAAAGGTTGTCATTTCAGGCAATGTATCAGACCTAGTCAGGCCATCGACTTGGATGAGGTCTTGGGCCAACGGTCGGACTGGTGTAGGTCACCGGCTGGACCAAATGTTTTATTTAAATATTTTTGGTATATATGATATGTGAAAAGTGCATACATAAACATACCATTTTAATTCGTCCTGTACAAAGTATATGTAACAATATTTAAGATAGCACAAGACATGAAACTGATTAAAAAGCTCTAATGTTATCAGGATGGTATGGTATAAAGGACAGATGGTTGCAGACTAATTGGGTACTATATAAATTTCTTGCAGATTAATTGGTTATTATATAAATCAACCGTGGGGGTGCACTTGGCTAGAGTGGCTTGCTTTGCGTGTGAAGCTAGGTTCGAAACCTGGTAGCCACTCTTTTTGTCTAATTTCTGGCACAACAGGGTGAGTGGATTTGGGCCAAACAGTGCTTACTTAGGCAGTTCACTAAAAAGCCAGCTGGTCCAACCAGGATTTTACCGGTTCAACGGGCTGACTACATGAACAATCCAATAGCATTGATGGACCGGCCGAGTCTGGTTTTTCCAGTCAGAGCGCTGGTCTAGTTCGGGTCTGATAACTATGATTTCAGGAAATTTCAGTGAGACATTGAGAGCCATTTACTGAAACAACAATCTTTAGAGTGGCATTTTATGAAAAACCCCTACAATTATGGTAATTAGCATTGTGGGATAGAGTAGGAATAAGGACTGATAGGCATTAGGCAGAACAGATTACCTTTCCAAACAATACCTTCCATACAGTGCTGTGAATGAATGATAAAATCCCCAGCAGTCGAGTCTCTCGCCTATTCCCCTGAATTAATTATTTTTTTATTAGCATGACTATCTCAAAAGGAAAAAGGTATAGGAAAATGAGAAACCAAGCATTTATGCAGTAAGTCAATAACAAGGATGTTAATGCTGTAATTCTGGAGAGCATCTAAAACCTGTACAGAAACTATAGCATATGAACATTTCACATCTACAAAATCCATTAAAAATTAAGGGATAAAACTTCAGTCGTTATTATTCAATTAGTCTGGAAAATTAATTACCATGGTTTATACTAAACTAATAGTAGATGAATTTAAATATGTCACTTATTGTGCTACAAGTACAACCTCATCTTTCTAAAAGAAAAGGATATTATGCTACAACCAATAAGTTTGATATCCAAACAAAATTATGCAAGTAAAAGGACATAATTATATCATGCCATTTGCAACAATGAAGCAAAAACTTCCTATTTCAACTTTTCACGATGAGTATATAAATTAAGAGACTACACTCTACTACAGAGCCATATTCCAGACCAACGCAATCATTGAAGACGAGAACTATGCATCAAACCTTTTCCCTATGACAGACAAGTTCAAGAACTCTTGCACCAACAGCATAACCAGCATCCTCCAGCCTGTGTGTAAAAGAAGAGAAACAGATGTAATATCAAGCATAGCAGAATATTAACACATGAAAAAATGGTCCGATTTTATTAAATGATTTAGCACAGGCATATCTATGGCCTCCATTCTACAAAGAAAAATTAAGAGATCTCATCTTACAGTAAGATAACCCAGATTTAATTCATAACGGATGCGTATATTGAAATATTAGGCATATGTACGAATGGGATTGCAGAAATTTGACCAACCAATATTCTAGTTTCATCAGGATCAGACAACATCTCAAGGTCAAGCAGTTGTAAAACCCTCTTTACAGTTTACACTATCTGAAATTCTGGATTTAAGACATTAGCACACGGTAAGTGCCAAATACATAATACCTGAAACTTCATGTGACCTGGATATCAGATAGTAGCATGTAAGGCTAGGAAAAAAAGCTTGAGGCTCGCGAGCCAGATTGGCTCGAAACAGGCTCGAGCCGGTTCTGTTCGAGCTCATGATGTAGCAAGCTGAGCCAAGCCTCGCTCACGGCTGGCTTCCCAAAGCCACCGTTCCCCAGAGGCACCCCCCAGCGCCTTCCCCCCATGGGTCCCTCACTCCCCTGAGCCTCGCCTGCACCATCGAGCCCCAATGCCCACACAAGTGCCTGCTCATCCTTGCTTCCGTCGCTGAAGCGCCATGGTGTGCCCCAATTTTTCTAAGATGACAAACTTTCATTGTTGGACTAAATTCCAAATTAATTCCTTGGTCACTGTTCTCCTAAAATCATCTGGGTTATCTGTTCATAATTAGTGGTTGCAGCTTGCAAATCACATTGGGCATGTTATTTGTGTTTATCATGTTGGCTTGTTTCTTCAGTGATGCGGCCACTCGTGTAGAATCTGCTACTTTTTGTGCTTATCTCATTGGACTAGTTATCCAGTAATTGAGATTAAATCAAGCATTAATATATAAGCATGTACTATTTTATGAACTTAGTAAACACAAATTGCAATTTTAATTGTGATGCATACTTCAGTGTGTTATGGTCATATTCTTGACTAGTGTCATGTGTGACTAGTTTAAGAACATATCAGGTTATGTTTCTGTTCTCATTGCCAACGATAAAGCTTGCATAACTTATGATTTAATTATGTTGTTTGCATAAGCTATCATTTGTCAATTTATTTCTAATGTTCTGCATCCATGAAATTCGAGGATGCAAGCGACGGGGATGACGCCATGGTTATCAAGGCGTCGTCTAGGCGACGCCAAGGCGTCCTGGCGGCCATAGGGGGACGCCGTGGACAATCGACTAGTCCGTGAGGAGTTAGGTGGTGTTGGGCGATGCCAAGTTATCCTAGCGGCCGGAGGGGGACGTCGAGGCTGTTCGCTCAGGAGATATCCCGTCGCCGACGCTGATCTGTCGCCTTCTCCCACCTCCAGCACCGATCTCCAGCCACGACGGCGATGATGGAGGATAAGGCGGCGCCAATGGCCCGCACAAAGAAGCCGGAGAAGAGGCCGGTGCCGATGGTCCACACGAAGTCGACCAGTGGGAAGTCGAGGCGCGGCCTGGAGGGATCAATCGGCAGGAAGTTGAGGCGCGTCTCGGCGAGAAGTCGACCGGTGGGAAATCAAGGCGTGATCCAGTAGAAAGGAAGACGAGAAGCGTAACGAGCCAGTGGTTGACAAGGTGGCTGGAGAACACTGCGATTTAGGAGCTAGGGTTAGGGATCGGAGAACATGGCGATTTAGGAGCTAGGGTTAGGGATGTTGGAGCGAGGCAGAGATATATACAGTGGGTATGGACAACATGGGCCTCTTCATTCACTTCTACTGTTACAAGAAGTATACATAGTGGGTATGGACCATATGGGCCTTATACAATATGGAAACACTCTTAACAGTTATTTAATATATAGCTTGGCCCTCATATTCTTGTTGATGGTATGTAGTATACCAACTCATTAATTTGTGCTATTATGTTGCATACTTGTATGGTTATTTAATTTTTGGTCATATAAGGTATTACTTATATGTATTACTATCGTCTAACTGTCGTCACAGCAGGCGCCTAGTTGACTAGGCGTCTAAGCGCCCCGGTCTCGCAGCGACTTCCTAGAGCACTCTGACAACCTTGGCAACACATTGCAACAATGATGGGATGTGAGGATGTTAATCTGTTAGGTGAGCTGCAATCAATCCTTCATTGTTTTACCAATGAGGTCAGAATTTTCTTTTATATATTCTCGCTTGACTTCAATTTTAACTGCTACGATCAAAACATGAACCATTAAATTATCTTGGTCGTGTGGCTTGCTATGGTTAAGTCATTGCCTATTATCATCTTTTTTATTGCTTATATGTGAACTTTCGATGTCATGAGCCATTTGTGATGAATATGTTTCATGCACTTTGATGTGAACTTTGTTTCATGAACTATCATGTGAACTTTTGATGTCATGAGCCATTTGTGATGCATTTGTTTCATGCATCTGTCATGAACTTTTGTGAACTATTGATGTGAAGAATGGATTTCCTAATGTTTCATGAACTATCAAGTAAACTTTTGATGTCAAGAGCCATTTTTTGATGTCATGGGAGCTTATACATTGTACTTAATACATTTTTACATACATTATTTGCCCATTACGGAGTTACATATAGTTTGTTATGCAAGCACAAGCATAGAGCCAAAAAAACATGCATGGCTCGCAAGCCAAATGAGCCAGCTCGAGCCTACATTCAAGCCAAGCTGAGCTAAGCCTTTGGCTCGTTTCCTTAACGAGCCGAGCCAATGTTCCAGCCGAGCTTGGCTTGAGCTGGGTTGGCTTGGCTCGTTTCTAGTCCTAGTAGCATGTACTAAGTTTGTACCAGGCACCAATCCAGAAAAAAATGAAAATGCCACAGGACAGTAAATAATCAGTTGTATGCGTAAAATTAACTTCGATACAGGTTCATCAACGGCTAACAATATGACCAGACGTGTGTATATAAACAATAGAAACTACCTTCGTTCCAGCTCAGCAATGTTGTCAACTTGTGTCTGATTGTATTGAACCAACTCCGAGAACAAGAATGCAAATGCACTCAAACTGACCTATGAATTACACATAACATTCATTAAGCATAAATGATAACAAAACAGGCCAGGAAGCGCAATAGAGTGTCAAAAGTTATACAATAGAAACCAGAAAAATCATCTGGAGATACACCAACAACATTAGGAAAGCACAACCTTTGACAAACAATTTGTCAAGAAGACAAAAACTTGGAAAGCATATGCGGTGGTTGACGCTTATATGACATCCCCTGTCCACCAGATCTCGCCACCAACCTGGGGCATAGCTAAAGAAGGAGGGAACAAAGAAGAAGAGAGGAATCTGTATTTTATTTATGCTGGCTGACTGTGTGAGGTGGCTTGCTGACTAAAAAAATAGAGCCCAGCTGGCTGCCATATAAGCAAAACCAGTAAAACTCGCCAGAGTGATAATTGCAATGGTTTTCAAAGTTGAGGGGGTTAAATAACCGGGTTTGTAGTAGAGGGTCCAATATGAACTGCTGTGAAAGTTTAGGGGCTAAATTGGACTTTTTTGGTTTTTCCTTTGTTAATGTATCCTGTATGCTCCTCCAGACATTGAGCACTGACACCAAAACATCGATGCCAATGAGTAAGCTGAGTCCAATGGGGAGGCTGGGTCAATGCCAAGAAGCTCTGCTATATTAGTTAGCTAGTTTTGAGGCCCTACAGTCCCATGTCAGCATCAATAGTGGCTAGTGTGCATATTTTGGCGTGATGTAATAAGAACCAATAATACTGCCTGCGTCTATGTCGCGTTGTAGGCAGTGGTTCGATGCTGTAATTGTTTTTAGTATTAGGTTGGGAGACACAAATAGGAGAATTTTATTTTGATCCCGTTTGGTCCTTTTGTTGTTCTTTGAAGTTTGATCCAATCTTATTTGCTCTTGAATATTGTATTCTCATTACCATTATTCAAATTTTAATTTAGGGTGGGGAACTGGAGATTATTTTAACATTTCGAAACATACGAAACAAAGTATGCAGCACGCGTACCATTTCTATGCCCTTCCAACATATAGTTAACCCCCTCTAATCCAAGTGTTTTATATCAATAAACAAGCCTTGTAGAACACGTCTCACTTTCATTATCTAGCCGATGCATTAATATAACATGTATTCATGCCATTGTTCTTTACAAGGTTAAGTAAAACTTCCAATCTGGGAAATAATAACACAATTCAACTCATGAGATGACCTCTCCCAAGGTAAGAGCTCTGGTTGTCATTCTATTTGGCCCTTTTTAAGACATAGTTTCCTTTCGTTGCTTACAAGTTAAGTGATAGGTTCACTTGAATGTACCTTAGAAAATAATGGAAGTGGAGAAATGATCTGTTTAGCTGTAAAAATTGTATTTAAATCTGAAATGTATAATTAAGATTGCATAGTATCGTTCACTTTACATGTTGGGCAAACATTTCAACTACTGTAATACTGTCATGCATTTTCTTTCCATCTTTGAAGAAACACATGGATAAAGTAGTGCCACATTCCTCTACAATTCCAATCGAAGCTACCACCACCATGCATTCTATTTCAACTTCCGGCAAAGTTCACATTGCCATCCGTATCCCACTAACAAAAAGAAATAATACTCTCACACAATTCACAGTCCATGAGTCAAAAACCATGACGCTGCTCGAACTAACCAAACAGGAGCTGAAACGCATTTCATCAAACACTACTTGCACAACTACTCTCCTAACCCGCAAACCTAGCCTTAGTTGCCTACACCTGCAGCCTGCCTAACAAAACCTCTGGCAACAAAGATCCGGGGCATATTAGGCTGCCGTCCTAACAAGATCTAAACATTTAGCACGGATCGAGGCCGTGGTTGTGCAGATCTGAAGGGGTTTCGAGGTGGAGACGACGTGTACCTCTTGCCTGCCGCGGCTGAGGGGCTTGTCGAGCACGTTCGCATACTGCTTCGCCTTTCCCACGCCGATCATCCTGCCCACCCTCCTCCGGGTTTCTTGGGGCTTGGCGCGGGTGGAATCTGAGGGCGAGGGGAGCGTGGATGGCTGTTGCTGGCGATCGGGGGCGGCGGCGGCGGACGTACGAGGCGAGCGGTGTAGAGGGCGCGCGAGGGGAGATCGGAGACGCCGGATGATTAAGATTGATGTGGAAGGGAGATTTTGAGGCTTTTCAATTTCTCCTAAGATAATCATAATATCTCTTCCACATCAATCCTAACCATCCAAATCTAGATCTAACAGTTGAAATGCACCCAAGTCACTCTGACTTTGGCCCACTAAAGTCAGAGGATCTCATTCCGGCGTCGGGGGGAGGAGGGTAGACGCGACAGGCGCTCGAATCGAGTCTCGATTGAGTGACGCGGGTGTGTGGCGAGGTCTGCGTTTGGGCAGTAAGGCCCGTTATGGCTTCAGTTTCTCAATTTCTTGGCTTTTGATTTATGGGAAAATTTGTTCAGTAGCACTGAAAGTTCACTGCTTCCGGAAAATACCACCGAAAGAACCGGGTTTCGGAAATTACCACCAAAAGATTCACTTCGCTTCGAGATTTAGCACTC
Source organism: Dendrocalamus latiflorus (assembly GCA_017311315.1). Lineage (NCBI taxonomy): Eukaryota > Viridiplantae > Streptophyta > Magnoliopsida > Poales > Poaceae > Dendrocalamus > Dendrocalamus latiflorus. The sequence goes on along the minus strand of CM029642.1, from coordinate 43,785,479 downwards.
TGGACAAAAATGCCCTTACACCTCCGCTCCTCCTCCTCCTGCGCCGCCCCGTCTGCCTCCCTCTTCCCCCACTCTTCGCCGCCGGCTTCCCCGCCTCCTCCCTCCTCACGCCGCTCGCCTCCTCCCTCTCCGCGCACCCCATCCCCGCCGCCATTGCCACCTCCGCCTCCTCCTTGCCCCCTGCCTCGAGAGCACCGTCTTCGCCCGTGGCACCGTCTTCGCCCCTGAGAGCACCACCGGGGCCAGAGCTCGTATCACATCCGGCACAGCCTCAGTGTGGAAGTCGGATCCAAGGACGGCAGTGAGGACATCGAAGGCAGCAAGTTCGGTGGCGGTGTTGACGAGCGACCTTCGCGCGTCCGGGTGCGCCCCGAGCGGTAGCCTCCCCGCGGCATCAGGGAGCAGGGAGAACGCCTTGGGGAGGAGGGACGGAGCCCGCGGGGCCGCCGGCTGGCGCTGGTTCTTGCGCTTGTGGAGGTTGGCGTTGCTGGAGCCGGAGTTGAAGGGGAGCGGGGAGAAAAGGGAGAGGAGCGGGGAGGCGGAGGTAGGCAACGACGGTGGGGATGGGGTGCGCTGAGAGGGAGGAGGCGAGTGGCGTGAGGAGGGAGGAGGCGGGGAGGCCGGCGGCGAAGAGGTGGGGGAAGAGGGAGGCGGACGGGGCGGCGCAGGAGGAGAGGAATGTGAGGGAGGGGAGGGAGGGAGAGGGGCAGGGAGGTGGCGGCGGAGGAGGAGGAGGAGTGGAAGTGTAAGGGCATTTTTGTCCAGAGTGCTAAATCCCGAAGCGAAGTGAATCTTTTGGTGGTAATTTCCGGAGCCCAGTTCTTTCGGTGGTATTTTCCGGAAGCAGTGAACTTTCAGTGCTACTGAACAAATTTTTCCTTGATTTATTTAAGTTACAAATTATTTTAAACTAGTTGAATATCTGTGTGTTGCTATAGATTTTTAAAATTTATCATACTACATATTTTAAAACTCACAGGTGGTAAAAATTTTTAGAATATGCATACAAACATGTACTACAAGTTTTTAAATCCGTCAAAAGCACACCTCGCCATCGTAAGTCGGAAGCCATCGATCACCGCACATAATCGTAGGGCGGGAGCGGCCGACCATCGCTGGTGGTCATAAGTTGGTAGCGGTCGAAGATCGATCGTGGTCATAAATTGAGAGCCTTCGACAATGGCTCATGGTTGTACATCAGAAGCCAACGACCATTGTTCGTCGTCAAAAGTCGGAAGTCATCGAGCATACCTCGTGGTCGTAAGTTGGAACACAACGACCAGCGCTCGTGGTCATAAGTCAGAAGACATTGACCACACCTCGTGGTCGTAAGTTGAAGCGCATCAACCAGTGCTCATGGTCGTAAATTAGAAGCCACCGATAACACCTCGTGATCGTAAGTTAGAAGCCGTCGACCATCACGCGTGATCATAGGTCGGGAGCGGTCGACCATCGCTGGTGGTTGTACATTGGCAGGCCTCCAGTGCGCTTGTGCCCTGTCGCCCAACTGCCGGCGCCAGGCTACTCGGCCCTGATTTCGACCACGACCCTTCGACATCGACTATGGCCCCCTTCAACCATGGCCTCCTTCGACCACGGCCCTGACTTCGACCACTGCCCCCTTCAACTTCGACCACTGCCCCCTTCAACCACTGTCCCATTTGACCATGACCCTTCGACGTTGACCACTTCCCCTTCGACCACGGCCCCCTTCGACCATGGCTTCGACTTCAACCATGGATCTTCGACTTTGACTAGCGCTCGTGGTCGTAAGTCGGAAGATATCAACCACACCTCGTGGTCGTAAGTCGGAACACATTGACCAACGCTCGTCATAAATCGGAAGCCGTAGATCACACCTCGTGGTCAAATGCTTGTTACAATCCATGAAGAGTACGGCCAGCGCTCGTGGTCATAAATCGGAAGCCGTCGATCACACCTCATGGTCAAAAGCTTGTTACAATCCATAAAGAGTATGAGACTGTCGGAACCCGGAGCGACAACTCCTGGATCCTCTGTGTAAATCGCACTAGTTCAGGATCAGCTAGTGCACACAGCGTACAACAAAGATAAATATCAACCATAATGACAAACTTTATTAACTAAATATGGGCATGACTGCCAAAGTTTACATCAATGGCACATAAGCCAAAATTAAATATAAGCAGCGGAAAGAAAAACACCAGCGAAAGAAGCCCACTGAGCTTGCCCACAGGCAAACGACAGTAAGACGCGGCCTACTTGTCCAGATCTTCACCGTAGTCGACGTCGTCCTTTTCTGTGTGGAGATAGCAAGGTGAGTACAAACTTATACTCCACAAATCACACGGAGAAATACAACATAATGATAAAGGCTTCAATGGAAGGCTTATAGGGTTAGATTGCATAAAACAACATTTAATGAAATATAGTAGATAGATTGAAAATGTTGAATTTAATACAGTAAGTAGAAACAATACTTGTAATTGAAATAATACCGTCAGTGCCGGCTCTAACCAAACACCAACCTATTCATGGGCATCCCACCCGGACCATCTTTTCCAAAAGATCACGTATGGATTCCATCCATCCACACGCTTTCACTGCGCAACTCTGATGAATTCCATTCATTCACAAGGTTTTAATCTCTCACAGATTCCATCCATCCGCAAGGTTTTCATCTCTCGTGGATTCCATCCATCCACAAGGTTTTCAAAAATATTTTTGAAAAACAAAGTCTAATCCATGAAAAACTTTTACTCAGCATGCCCATGACCGTGGGCACGGCTATCCAGGATAGATGATACACTCTGCAGAGATTGTACAGTTTTACTCACAAGACACGATCATCCCTTTTTGCCACTAGATTACACACTTCCTTAGGTGTGTGGCGAGGAGTCGTGACAAGGTCTTTACAATGCAAAGCCTTCAACTTGGCCGAGCCAACTCTAAGGTTTCACCCCAGTAAGGAATCCACTAGACCGGGACCCCCTCTTGAGCCTGAGCGAGACTTCACATGGCTTAACCACGCTCACTCAAGTGAGACTTCTCATGGCACCAACCACGCTCACTTTCAACCACAACTTGACTCAGGTTGGGACTTCGCAAATTATTCAGCCAGGGTTGTCCCATACCAGCCATGTGGTAGTACGATAGGGATTTGCAACAGTAGCTCACAGACCGATCCTTAATTGACTTAGGCCCAACCACATACCCCTGTGCACGACAATCAACCCTGTGGCTACAACCTACAGAGCATGCCTGCACCCACCATCTAACCAATTGCCTAAGTCTAAACCAGTTTTTATGTTTTGTTTTCAAAATATTTCATAAATCTTCTTGACTCACCAAAGTCAAGAATACATTTGAGAAACTTATCATTTTATGTGAAAATGTACCCCAAAACAAGATTATGTCTAAGCAGGTCTAAGCATTTGATATAAAACTCTCTAACCAATACTAGTGTACTAACTAGAGTTTGATTCTAGGGTGACAAGATATCAGGGGAATTCAATGTCAAAGGAGGTAATAACAAACATGTATTAACTAAACTTAAAACTGAATTGAAATACGTTGAATAAAAATATGCATGCAGTATAATTTAAAACAAGATAATTTTATTTGCAAACTGGGATCAACATGATCAAGGTGTGTGACTTGCCTTGCTCTTCAAATGGGTGCAAATCTTCGTCGAAGAATTCTCTCGAATCGTCGCAGTCTACACGTGAAAATAATCCACCAAATTCAAATAAAATCCAAATAAATCCAAAAATTATAAATATATATTGACGGATAGATAATGATTTTAGATGAATTTAGAAGAAAGAATCAACAGATTCGGAGTTTGTATGAGGGAAAACGAATATCTAAAAGTTTTGGATGTCACATGAAATGATAACAAAATCTGAGACTTATCTTTTGAATAGTACGTGTCGGTTGGCTGCGGGGTGGCTGGCGAATGGGCAAAATGGAATCCTTGGAACCCGAAAAGATTAAATAAAATAATTTTAGATTTATTTGAAGTATATGTTTACCATTTAAAATATTTTTATCTGCTGGGCTATAACTTAATCCAAATAAATTTTGAAACAAACTCTAAAAATGTGAAAAGAGAATAGTGATGAATAGAAAAACACAGGAAATCCAGATAAACGCCAAATGCTTTCAAATAGTAAATTGAAATAGTATTTTTGTATAAAATCAAAATATAATTTTATTTAATAATGTTTTTAGTTTTTTTACTTAAATTACTTTTCAAATCCAACTTTTTAAAACAGAAATTCAGGGCAAATCAAAAATAAAATTTAGGCAACCAAAACACTTATTTTTTTATTATATTTACTATTATTACTTTTTTTATAAAAACCTGGGCTGTTATAGAGACCTTGTGGGTCTTGCCGTCGACCTTATGGCCCCCTTCAAGTTCGACCATTGCCCCCTCAACCACTATCTCCTTTGACCACAGTCCTTCGATGCCGACCACTTTCCTCTTCAACCACAGCTTTGACTTCGACCAATGATCTTCGACTTTAACCACGGATCTTCGACTTCGACCACTGCCCCCTTCGACCACTGTCCTCTTTGACCACGGCTCTTCGACGTCGAGCACTTCCCCCTTCGACCACGGTCCCCTTCGACCACGGATCTTCAACTTCAACTATGATTTTGCGACTTCGACCATGGCCCTTCGACGACCATGGCCCTTCGACGTTGACCACTTCCCCCTTTGACCACTGCCCCCTTCGACCATGGCCCTTCGATGTCGACCACTTCCCCTTCGACTATGGCCCCTTTTGACCACAGCTTCGACTTCGACCATGGATCTTCGACTTTGACCACTACCCCCTTTGACCACTGTCTACTTCGACCACAGCACTTTGACGACCACAGCCCTTCGATGTTGACCACTTCCCCCTTTGACCACCATCCCCTTCGACCACTATCCCCTTCGACCACAGCCCCTCGATGTCAACCACTGTCCCCTTTGACCACGGCCCTTCGACATCGACCACGGCTTTGACTTCGACCACTGTCCCCTTCGATGACTACAACCCTTCGATGTCGACCACTTACCCCTTCGACCACTGCCCCCTTCAACCACAGCATCGACTTTAACCACGGATCATCGACTTCGGCTATGACCCCTCAACCACAGCCCCGATGTCGACCATGCTCCCCTTTGACCACGGCCCCGATGTCGATCACGACCCTTTGACTTCAACCGCATACTGACTTCATCCAGGGCCCTTCGACTTCGACCACTACCCCTTCGACCACTGTCCCGTTCGACCATGGATTGACATCAACCATAGCCCTTTAACTTTGATCGCGGACCGACTTCATCCATGGCCCTTCAACTTCAACTACTGCCACCTTAAACCACTATCCCCTTCGACCACGGCTTAGACTTCGACCACGGCTCTTCGACTTTGACCACGGCCCTTCAACTTCAAACATGGCCTGACTTTGACCATGGCCCTTCGACTTCGACCACCGCCCCTTCGACCACGGTTTCGACTTTGACCACGGATCTTTGACTTCAGCCATGGCCCCCCTTCAACCACAGTTTCAACTTCGACCATGGCTCCTTGACTTCGGTCATTGCCCCTCGACCACGGCCCCATTCGACCATGGCACCGACTTCGACGACTATCTTGGAAAACCAAAATCGCCAGACAGCACGATGGGCTCCGAGCAAAGAGCGAGAGGAGGTAGAGAGGCTCACCAGGTGAGCGACCGGTGGGTGGCAGCAGCGGGGGGGAGAGCCACGTGGACAGGCACAGTAAGAGGAAGCTGTCACCGCCATCGTTGAGTGCCATTCTCTCTGATCCACCGGCCACTGTTACCGAGCGCCATTCTCTCTGATCCACCGACAGCTGTCGCCGAGCGTTGTACATCTGGTTGGAGGGGCGATGGGAGATGGAATTAGTGGTGATGCCCTGGAAAAAGTTGGGGGATTACGACCAGACACTGCCGCGCGGAAAGAATTGGTGGTGGCACCGAGGAGGAGGAGAAGGCACAACATGAGGGATCGCAGGAAAAGAAGGTGGTGGTTGCGGGAGGCGGCAGCGGGCAGTGGGGAGAGGAAGCGGTGGGCAAATGCGTTGGGAAGGCGGCGACGGGGGGATGCGACACTGCTAGGGAAAGTTGGGGGACTGTGACCAAACGCTGCCGAACGGGGAAGGAATTGGTGGCGGAGGAGGAGGAGGAGGCGTGGCATGAGGGTTCGGGGAGAGAAGGAGGAGATGGTTGCGGGAGGTGGAGGATGTGGGGAAGAGAAGAGGAGGAGCACGGCCCACGTGTCGGCCTGGCCTTTTCTATGAGGAGCGGAAAAACTACCTACATGCAAATTTGGACGACTGATCTTAATCGGATAGCTGAGAAAAAAGGAGGGAGAATGAACCGATGACCACCAACTCACACTTTTATAATAGTAAAGATATATCGATTTTTAATTTTAATTTATATTAGGTTTTTTGATTTTTTTAGCTTTTCTTTTTCTCCTTATTTCTCTGTATTGTCTTTGACAATATAATAGTTTTTTTCTCAATTTTTTTTCTTTTGTTCCTACTTTTTCTTATAAAAAAACTAACAACTGTTACAATGCAATTTCAGCCAAAAGTCACAGCCATAAGCTTAAGCCATAAGCTAGTTGGAGCGGAGCTAAGAGTTGTGGTTGTTTTAGGTTCTTTTATGTTGTGACTTATGTCTTTTACTTTATGGCTTTTGAATTCTGCCTGTTCACGAGAGAAATTACAAAGAGGAAGATAATCACATGCGATTTTGATTGATATAGGCGAAATCATTACAGTGTGTACATAATCAATTAGTAGACACCGCCCTAAAAACGTATCGTTTAAAAACTAGTTACTGTAGAAAATACAATACCATAAACCATGAGCCAGATCAAATCCATTAGCTCTTTGTGGTTAGGTTAGCCGCATCTAGAGTCTGAGGAGTTGGCTAGGCGGGCCATGTTATCTGGGCTTTACAAATTGTGAATCAGATTTTGCGAGTGGTACTAGAATATGCTTATGCCAGTTTACCTGGTGGGTAGGATTTCCATGGGCACTAAAATAGGAATATAGCAAACTCTATCAGAGTATTTACCCATAGTTGATCAGACAAATGGGTAAAATTACCATCCCTATTCTGGACTGTAACATGGGTCCACGTGGGTAGGGCATCTTTTATTCTGAGTGATTAGTGATGACGAGGTTTACGGTCCATGGAGCTACGTAGGAGGACTTTTAGCTAGGGAAAGATGTGGCACATTTTACTATCACTAGTTATGTGCCCGTGCGTCTCAACAAAAAACAAGTACCATACAGATAGCACATCTTTGATGACTATAATCTAATCATTGGTGTCGTGTACATATTAGCAAACATGATAACATCAATTTTTCATTGGAACGTGCGATGTGAGGATGGAAGCAGTGCGTTGCGTGCGTGGGGGAGGGAAGGACGATGAGCAAACTCTCATTTTATATTAGTCGAGATAGAGAATAGGTGCGTGCATTAGATATACCACATACACCATATACAAGATATGTCTCTCTGTATTGTATCCCATCTTATGAAAATTAAAAGAGATTGTCATCATGTAACATGACGAGCTAAACATATGCCAATGTCTCATCATGTCTTTGCTTGATTATAAATAGTAGGAAATATGAATAGCTTAATGAAAACATGACATCCTTATATCAAAAGCTCCATTCTCGTGTTAATACAAGCAATTAGATCTTACAACTTATGGTGACAAATAACAAATCATGTAAAAGAAACTAATTTATGCAATATTAGTAAATAGTAAGTTATGTAACAGAAGCTCTTCAATTTGTAATAACACAAATATGCAACAATAGGGCTGAACTTAATCTCATATTTTCCTGTCCATCATAAGGTTCCATACATTGTAAGAAATAGCACTAAGCCACATCATTTGACCTTAGGACCTATCTCGATCCTATACCTGGAGATGCCCTTATTATAAGGTTCAAAAATTTGAGAGAGTGCTTTTTGGTATGACTTGCATGGCTCATATGACTGTTGAGCTCAAAGCATGCGGTTTTAACTCAGCAGCTCCTACTTACTGTAGGATCGATTCACACTAAAATAGGCAATCAGAGGGGGTGAATGATTGCGGAAGCTAAAAATAAATTTTAATACTCCCCTTTTAACACAAAACCTATTTAAGCCTTGTTTAAAGTTCTGGATAGAACACTGTATCCTTACTAAAACTAATGTCGATAAAAATCCGTAACTCCGATTAACCTCAAACTTTTTCAGAATAAACTAGAGACAGTTATTGAACTAACCCAACTAGAATTATGTCAATCGGAGCTCTAGAACTTGAGATATAAAATAAATAAGATCGCTGATGCAGATAGTGACGAAAATAAATTAAGCCCTAATTATGCAACTAAGCAAAATCTGAGATCGCTTGCCTGACCGATGGCCGAACAATGTTGTGCGCTTCGTGATCAAAGAGATGACATGCCAAAGAAAACGTTCGGTCACCCCAAAAGCCGTATATATATTTTTCTTCCACGGCTGCTTGGTACCAACTCTTGCCATGCCGCCGCATGCATATATATACACACAGCCCAACTCCAACTAAGCCTTAAAATCCTAATCCAACTCCAACTAGGCCTTAAAATCCTAATCCAACTCCAACTAGGCCTTAAAATCCTAATCCAACTCCAACTAGGACTTAAAATCCTAATCCAACTCCAACTAGACTTGGGCCTTTTTTTACTTCAACTAGACTTTTGGCCCACTAATTTTCAAGGGACCCGAAACCCTTCCTAACACAGGTTTTCACACTCACGACTTTTCTAACGCGTCACGTGTCGAAGCCTCTAGGACCGCACCTCCCGTAACTTCTCCATGTATCATCCACCTTTGATCTCCATGCGCCCCAACATGAGCCCGATCATCTCGTGACCTCTTTGATCGTCTGAACCTCAGATCTTCCCATCCTAGTTCCGGTCCACCTCGTCACCGACCATGATCGCCTCCATGCTCAACCTGCACATGCAAAGACCAAAGAACATTCTTCCGGCACAAGTTCGTCTCAACTTGACCAACATCAGTCTGCACACACGCAACACAACTCGCATAACACCGCTTAAACAAAATCACCAATTATTCATCATAACAAATTAACCATTGTCAATTATTTATCACCAAAATATTCTAAACCTAGCCACATGGGTCTAACACTTACCTAAATCATACTAGGTAGAAATGCACGCTACGTTGCGTCGGTCATGAAATCATCCTTTTAACAATAATAAAGCAGTGAAGTTTAGCAATGAATAGGGCATAAAATGGTTCAGGAATCACACACAACACAGATAACTGATGACAAATCTATAAGTAGTTAACATGCAAATTTTACCCATTTAAAACCCATATAGACAAAAAGGTCTGATGTCAAACCATAAGTACACAAGGCTGCAACTAATAAATAGGTGATAGAAAGTGAAATACAAATTACACTGAGCTTTTCATTCAGTCACTAATAAATCAAAATGTGAATAGCGAAGGTTGGGATCATGAACTGAAGGCTAGGAGTAAAGCCTTTCCATGCAAATGCACAAATTTTATACCTAAAGATAATCAGTAGCCAAAGCACACAATGCTATGGCTCCAGCCCAAGAGGCTCCCTGTTTATGTTTTCATATCTCTGATAGCTTTGGCCAATCTGCTTATTAAGAGTGGCTAATCTACAACACACATAAGAAAAGTGAAGAATGGGATCACAAACTGAAGTCCAAGAGTGCAGCATCTTAAAATGATGCAAGCCTTTCCATGCAATTGCACAAATTTTGTACCTAAAGACAATCAGCAGCTAAAGTACACAATGATGTGGCTCCAGCCCAAGAGGCTCCTTGTTTATGTGTTCATAACTTTGATAGTTTTGGCCAATCTGCTTATTAAGAGTGGCTAGTCTACAACACATAAGAAAAGCAAGCATTATAATTTAATAAGGGCTGCAATGTTATGCTATTTCCGATCAGCAATCTTTCGTTGAGTACAAAGAAATATCTGAAACATAATGAAGTGAGATCCTTATCTGTGAAAAAGGCGAATGATTCAGACGTAACTTGCTGAAGTACATTCAAGGAATTGGCTTACTATGTTTCTACCAATCCACAGACTGCTGCTTTCAAACAGAACAATAACTACTTGATATGTTTGTTTGATGGTTAGACATTAGAATAATATTACGATCATGTAATCACAGGAAATATCTTGCATAAGTATTTTAGTAAAGAATTATTAGAATCTAGGACTGAAAGACAAAAGTATGTTTAGGGTAATCACCGTGGCCACCTAATGTCTAATGCTTTCAGTAGTAACAAAAAAGCTTAGATACATAATAATATGGTTCTGGGGATGCGATGTGCTGACAAACACTAAAAATACTCTTCAACAATCTACGAATTGGGCCATGATGATCCTTATACGAAGATCTCCTTCACTCCACAATCAAACAGCTCTAAAGGTTTTTTTGGAACAGAAGAAACAAAAGTAAAGAAATATTTGAACGGGGCCTTTTACTTCGTGATATGTGGTTGCTTTCTTATTATCTATCCTGATGATTTGCATTTTTGTTTTTTTTTGTGAAAAGGTCATGTTAATCTGCATTCAGCAGATTATTGATGAGGTTCAGCTTTAAAAGAAGCTAGTAATGGAAAGGCAAGAAAGGGAATAACAAGTAAAATGGAAGTGAGACTAATTAAGACAGTGAAACTTCTTTCCCATGTAATGGAAAAGGGAAATGTTATCGACATAGTTTTGAAGCATATAAAGTGAAAAAAATTGCTGGCTTAGGGACCATGTCTGTAGGCCGAACAATTATGAATATGGTAAGCACCCTGACCTAATACGGTGGTAAAAGTAAGGCAAATATTTTAGGAAGCACTCTCTTTTTGTTCATGTTGACAAAAGATGTCTGTCTAATTAACTAAATCATTAGCTAAAAAAAGGAACAGTTGTTGACAGAAAGCTAGGTAGTGCAACATGCGTCCTTTTTAAGTGTAAATGCAGGTTAGATATTATGCACTAAAGCAAGTATCTATCATCATATAGACAACGTATCCTATAAAATAGACCTAAACAGAACCCTCAACAATACGATGGAAATCTATGCAAACCATTTGAAATTTTCTTTGTAAACAAGAAGTCTGCTTTTTTATTCCAGACTATAGAAGTGCAGATACCACGATACCATAAATGTTTTCTGTAAAGGACTATATATAGGCTATCCTCTAGGTAACTAATACCCACCACATAGAAACAACAAGAGACTATAGTGAATAAAGCTGGTAAGGTAGAACATATGTTGTCCATTTTAGAAAAAAAATAATGGTCTCCATGAGAAGAAGCTCAACAAGCTTCGTACGGAAAATGTTAACCAAGGCCTCCTAGCTGTTACCAAGGCATCGTAAATGTTCTCAGATTAGGGTTTGCATGCCAAAAAAGTCTATGGATGGCCTAATGTAGTTCCTATTAAACATGTAGCAGGTGAATTTAGGGACTAAGAAGATACCTTTCCCTTGGCTTGTTTGTAGATGGGTCCAACGAAGTGGTCTGTCTTAGCTAATTTCTTTTGCTTCTGTTGTCACTAAAAGTTGAAGAGCATGTACAACATCATATGCAAGGGTGGGGTACGAAATAAAAACAAAATCCGATAATAATGGCATAAGCCAATCCAGTAATTTGAAGTAAAGTAGAATAGAGAAGAGATGACTAAAAACATGGAAAGGAAACATATGAGCATCCCTATCTAATTGTATTTCGTAGAACATCTCTGTAATATGAGAGTATATACATCAATACCTCATCCTATCACCTACAAAAATCTTTTTTTACCTGGTTCATTTCTGCTTGAAGGGTCAACTAAAGGCATCCTCGTAAGGGCATTGCATTGTGTTACATAATTCGGAGCTCTAGGAATTCATGCATACAAATAAAACAAATGCAATTTGAAGAGAGGAAAGGACAAATAGTAGATGAGATGGTATATCATGATAGGCAAACTATGAAGCAATGTGATCGAATGTATCTTAAAAGAGCGGTGGAACTGTTTCCTAGTACAACGATTTTATATAGAGTCAAAACTTGGAAAAGCAATGTTTACTATAGGAACCCTGGCGTGTTCGCAAAGTAACAAAATGAAGATAACCAAATTTAATCTATCCATTCGATCATGGATGTGAAACCAACAATGGTAAAGAAACAAGGTGGGAACCATTGGCTCCATTCCTAAATAGGAAATCACCTCGAAAACTGTAGACCTGAGGCTATGGAAACATCTCATTGGCAAGGAACATCTCTTGATGGACCATATTTTTTCTTGATGAACTGTAATTTAGGTGGATTGGAAATCATGTGTAGGAAGTAGCAAGTCCTAGCCAGGCTGCTCTTTTTCCCTGGATAGTGAAGGGAAAGAATCTAAACCGAGCATCTAGAGTCAACACGAACATGGGAAACAGTGAAAAAAATCATCAAGATTGCAACATAAGTACCGCAAAAATACTTCTAAATTATTGAGCTAAGAACATAAATAAGAATTAAGAAAGTCATATATGTTATTGTATCCAATTGAATTCAGCAAATGCTTGGTAACATCAGCTCTTGTTAGCTACTATCAGCTGCCATCCTGCTGAAGCGCTATTTGAGCAAATATGTTCCTTGGACAAAAACTGTTAAGAATAAGTGGACTGCTGTAAAGGCATAGACTTTGCAGAACAAAAAGGGCTGACTCAGTGAATGCATCCATTCCCCAAACCATGCATGTGGACATATGTATTACAAACAAAAGGAAAAGCTGACACTTTTTTCAAGCTAACCTGGAATCATCAACATCACAACAAGCTTGGCTGCATGATACAATGTTCATCTGAGGTAAGCATTGTCGGATCCTGGAACAATAACTCCGGAACCCTATGTGTTAATCGCACTAGTCCAGAAAAAGCTAGTGCACACAAGGTAACAGGGATACATATCATGCATAACAACCAAACTTTATTATAAAATAAAGGTCGGGTTCTTTTGGGCTTAAAGTTGGCTTATGTTTGTACTGTTTACAGTAACTAGCTTTTTAAATAGTGTGTTTTTTAAGGTGGGGTCAATAAGAAAATTGTAGTAAAAAAGTATACTAAGTTCAGCTGTACCGGTCAAAAGCGCATACGACTATTTCTCTCTACGTACGGCCATTCGCGAACAGCTAGAATTCAAATATTTAAACCATAAGTCATAAACAATCAGCCTAAAAGAACCCACCTAAAGTGTACGGGCCTTATGGCCAAGTTTACAATAACGATGCTCAAAGCCAAACATAAAAGATAACAGAAACAACGGAAGATATAGGTAGGGCAGCCCATTCTGCCTGCCCACAAGCGCATGACTGTAAGACGTAGCCTATTCATCGCATTCCTCACGGTAGACAATGAAGTCATTCTCTGGCAACAAATTTAAGCAAGATGAGCACATAAAGGAAGGCATAATAAAGTTATTTGTGCGAAAAAGCAAAATTGAAGTAAATACAGTAAATTAAGTATAAAAGCTGTGTTTAGTATAACATGTAGAAACAACAATTTAGCTAAAATAATATCATTAGTGTAGGCACCAACCTAACACTAACCTAACCACGGCTATCCCACCTGGACCATTCTTTCCCAACAGATTCCACATTTACCATAAACCAGATTTTATAAAACCAACATCTAATCCGTGAAAAACCATACTCAGCATGTCCTTGACAGTGGACACGACTATGCAGGATAGTTCATTACTCTACAGAGGTATACAACTTTACTCACAAGACATGACCTCTCATTGTGCCATGCGATTAGCACACTGCCTTAGGTGTGTGGCTGAGAGTTTATGATAAGACCTTTACAACGTTCTGTTGTCAACTTGATCATGCTGCCACTAAGATTTCAGCACAACATGAATCAACATGTTGGAGCTCTCTCTTGTACCATATGAGACTTCTTGCGGCCTACGCCACGCTCACATTCAGCCTACAACAAAACCAAGTTGGAACTTCATAAATTACTTAGCCAGCTCTGTCCTATACCAGACTTATGGTAGTACGGTGTAGCTTTGTAATAGTAGCTCACAGATTGATCCTTAATTTGACTTAGGCGCTACCCACGTACCCCTTGTGTTTGGCACCCTCATTGTGTCACCGAGCACAATGAATACTGGCAAGCACCCACCACCATACCAATGACTAAGTCTAAACCAAGTTTTATAATTTTATTTTACTAAACTTCCATAGACCTTCTTGACTAATCGAAGTCAAGAATAGATTTTAGGAACTATCATTCTAAGCATGGCTAAGCAATTATATAAAATTTTTAGTTAATATTAATGTACTAACTATGTTTTTATCTATAGTGACAAGGCACGTTTGTTTTCAAGGTCAAGTTTGGCCATATACAAAGGATATGGGTATAACTAGAATTTAAATCAAATTTAAACTATGTTTGAATAAAAATATGCATGCATAATAATTTAAATTACTAGGAGAAATATGATCAAAGGTGTAACTTGCCTGGCTTGAAGTCTTGGTGCTGCAAATCATCGAAGTCGTACTCTCTGAAATTGTCGTAGTTTACACGTGAAGAACCAAAGCAAACAAATTCAAATAAACTCAAAAATTAAAAAAGAGTCCATAAATGGATAGTTTAGGATTTTATAAGAATTTAGAAATTTCAACGGGTTCATTTAGAGCTAGGATGAAGGAATCCGAGCTCCTGGAAGTTTAAAACTAAAGAAGAAAAGAAAAGGGAGATGTTTGGACCAGTCCGATTAGTAAGATGTTCGGAATGGTCCAAAAGCTATGTAGTTGTTGATAGGCTTTGGGTGGTCGAACAGCCATGGTTGGATGGCTGGAGTGGTCTAACAGGCGGCTGTGGTCGTGCACTGATGTGGTCCGAGGCGATATGTGGTTGAAGATATATGTGGTCAGAAGTTAGAGAGTGGTCAGAAATGATAGTGTGGTCGAAGCTTAGCGGTCAGAAGCAGTAAGGGTCGGAAGCAACAACGGTCGAAAGTGACACTGGTTGTAGGATCAGAAATGGCAACAGAGGGGGGGTGAATGGTGCCTTCAAAATCCGCCCCAAAGTATGCACATACTTCTTCTCCGATAGCTATAGTAGCTATGAAGAAAAAGGGTGAAAGCTCACTGGAGAAATGAACAGATCACAAAACCACTGAAACGAAAGGAAAACAGGACAGACCAGATTACGGCCAAACCGGTCAGACCACAATGCTTTGGCCGGTCAGACTGCCCGAGAGCCGCCGGTTTGACCGCTGTTCATCGGCCGGTCTGACCGCTGTTCATCGGCCGGTCTAACCGCTAGGGTTAGCGGTCTGACCGTCGGCTGGCCTCCGGTCTGACCGCCATTGAACGGCCGGTCTGATCGGGCAAACCTCCAGCGAAAGAGCAAAAACAGTAGAAAACTGCGCAGGCTGAAAAACTGAACAGAGAATACTGAAGGGCACCGAAAAAACAGGGAATTCACGAAAATGTGCTGCTCTTCTCAGGACGAACCATTCAGACTACAAACTAAACAACATATCCACCTCAAGGTGAAGAAGATCCAGACTCATGCCACTTGAAAATGGAGAATGCTGTTTTTGTCAAAAAGATTTAGCAGGAAGGGGCAAAATCCATATTTCTCATGATTCAACAATCCTTTGCTCATGAAACTTTGGATTACAGCTGAGAAGCATCCTTAGAGGGGAAAACACAAGCTTGGGCCAACAAATTGCTAAAAGATCAAGAAGGCAAGACTGCTGTGCCTCCAAAACCCTAGATTTTGCAAATAGAGGAAAAGCATTGAACCAACTCTTGGGAAGAATCCAGCTGATAAAAGGATTGCTCTCAGGAATATAGCAGCCAAGGGGCTTTGAGAAGGTTCCTAGTTCAGAGCAACAAGGATTTGACAAAACCACAAGCAAGAATTCATCTCAAATGAAAATCGACAGAGATGAACAGAGGCATCGCAGGGAAATCAACCAAAACAATACTTAACATCAGAAACTGAAATTGATGCAAAGAGATGAATGATTACATTACTCAAGAGTTCTACATCCACCCCATACATGATTTCATATTTTGAGCTACCACACAACTGAGATAAACACACACACACTAAGCTTGCCTACTGCCAGACTCTCCTCACCACATATAAGAAGGCAAGAGCTCACACCCCATACGGAAAATCAAGAGGTGGCAGCCATACTCCACTCCATGACTTCACACACACATGAGGCAAAGAGTCAAAACTCTTACAACACAAGGAAGAGAGGAAACCAGGATTCAACCCAAACCCTAACCTCCTCCTTCTACTATCAGATCTCCAACCCATTTTCTTCAACCGAACCCGCTTCCTCAGGCTTGAGTCAATTTTACGGAATTGCCCCTTACGCACCTTCCTGGAAGCTTCCTCTTTTTCTGCTGTCCATGCCTCGCAACCACTTCGAGTCCTCGCCGTCTTCGGCATCTCCCGGCCGCTTTGACCTCAGCACCGCCCGTGCCTAGTCCGGCCATCCATGCCTCGCCACGACCTAGCCTCAAAGTCCCGCAGTCATCACAGACAAGAAAACATCACATAGCACCGCTCGAAATAGTATACACAACATTAGCATCAAAAGAAGGTACTTCAGCATGAAATACCCAAAACAAACTCAAACTCTCTAACACAAGCGTCAATTATTCATCACAAACATGGGGATATCTTCACATGGTCTCTCAATCTCCCCCTTGATGAGTATATTGACAAACCTAGAAAAAGCATAAAGTTGAGTTTGTTTGAAAAAAAAAGAAGTCACACATGGCCTAAAAGAAAAGCAAAGAGACTCAAGACCATGTCGATAAAGGAGCGACAATATAAAGAGCAAGTTTTCCTCAAAAGCTCGAACAGAGTGAAAGCATCTAGACCCCTAAAAATGGTTTTGGTAATTAATGAATTTATGTGAATATGAGATTAATGTGTTTAATGAGTGTTTAAAAGGTTAAGCCCATAAGTGGATAACAAGAAGCATGCCAAGGATAAATGTGAAGATCAAAAATGGCTCAAGGCAAAGGTATACTTAGAATAGGATCCCTTTTTATTTTTACCGATCTTAGGAGAAAAGGTAGAAAACCGGATTATAGGATAAATGTTGTACCATAAAGAGGGATCATGGCAAGTAGCTTGATAGCATAATTATTGTGTCATTTGGATCAAATTAGGATCATGCATTCATTAAAAATCTGATTTAGAAGTCAAATCTATGCTCTGTCTGAAAAACCGAAAGTACCGAAGTTTTTAACGTTGGAACTACCGCAGAGCGGAAGTTCCGCAGCTAAGAACGGTACTTCCGGCGCTCGGAAGCTCCGAAAATCCAAGCAGAGCCTTTTTCCAAAGAGCAACCCCGGAGTGCTCAATGCTCTGTCCGGACAATCGAAAGTATCAACGTATAAAATGCGGTACTTCCGCTTGCCGAAAGGTCCGGCCTCTAAACAGAGCCTTTTTTCCAGAGAGCACCCTCCGGGTGAATTTTAAGGTTTGCGGAATTGGAAGTAACGGTGGTTTAACGCCGGAACTACCGTTGGAAGCGGTAGTTCCGCTGTATGAAGCAGTACTTCTGGAGCACGGAAGCTCTGGTGGTAAGGGCGGAACTTTTTTCCCAGAGAGCGCCAACTTCTGGTTCCGGCCCAAGCGGTAGTACCGCGCCGACTTCCCGGAACTACCTCAAAGCGGAAGTATCGAATTTATAACAGTGGTAGTACCGCGCCGACTTTCAAACGGCTAGTTCAGAACTTCTGACATAGCCGTTCTGCCGTGATAGAGCCGGAGTGGAAGTACCGGCCATTAGCCTGCGGTACTTCCGCTCGCCCTGAATTTTCTGGAATTTCTTTCAAATGGCTAGTTTTGGTTGGTGAGGGTATGAATACTTGTACCATTACTCAAGGACAGATGTTAAAGACCCCATTGAACATCTTTGAGCATTGAGTATTCACTTCATACCTCTTTTTCTCCTTGTGCATTCAATTGAGGTGGTTGGGGCAAATAGTGCATTGCATTGAATAGTTTGATCCTTTAGCACTTGTTTGCAATCAAGTGAAGCCCGTGGTTTATTACTTTTGGTACTTGCCGGCACCTAGATGATTGGATGAAGGTTGATCGGAGATCTTCTCAAAGATGCTTGTGAGAAGGCCCGGCGTGTTTGTGAAGGTTAGAGCTCACCTACCCGGTGCGGGGAAGAGCTACCACTAGTGGATTGGAGGTGCTTCGGCTTAATTCGTGGAGCCGGTCCAATTCGTTCGGGCTAACCTCAACGTGGATTAGGGAAACCAGCAAGTTTCCGAACACCACGGTAAAAACATCGAGTGTACTTGTCTCCTCTCTTATTTCTTCTAGCTCTTATTTGTTATTCTTATTGTGATCATTTATTTGAGATAGAGCTAGTGTTGCTACTACACTTGACTAGAATTGTATAGGTATTAAGTACTTTACACTCTTGTTAATATTAAAATTGTAGAGAATTAATTAAAAGATAAGAAAATTTAAAAGCCAGCCTCCTATTCACCCCCTCTAGTCGGTTATCCTTGATCCTATATAGGGCAGTGGTCGAACAAAGGTGCGGTTGAAAGCGGAGGTGGTCGAACAAGCTGCCATGGTCGAAGACGTAGAGTACTGTAGCATTTGTAGGTAGTTGTAGTGGTCGTGGTCGTGAGTAACCATGGTCGTAGAGTTGTTGTGGTCGAAGTGATGATTGGAATGATCGAGGGTTCAGGGAGGTCGAAGGAATCAGACGGTTCGAAGCGGTCTAAGTGATCGAATGGCTCAGAGTGGTCGAAGTGATCGTTCAGAGGGATTGGATGGCATGAAGTGGTCAAAGGAATCGGACGAAGTGGAGTGGTCGAAGGTATCTAAGGCTACCGTAGTCAGATAAGACTTTGGTAGTCAAGAGATATAGAGAGAAGAGTTGAGTACCTCTGCACGGATTGTGAGGTCAACGACGAAGAAGAAGCGGTGGAGGCGGCTTGGTCGTCGACGGTGAAGGGGTTTCGGTGGTGGACTGGACCGACAAAGGGCTCGGTGAAGGCTAAGGCAGTGGCGGCAAAGCGCGAAGAATCCCGAGCTCACCACAAAAGCTCATCGGAGCTCGACTTAAGGCTGGCGAAGGAAAAACTCAATGCAAATAGTCTTGGGCGCATGAAAGCAAGAATTGAGGGGCAGAAAAGTGTGAATAGGAGATGCTTGGAAAGACATTTATATACTCGAAAAAGAGGAATGGCCGAGAGACGGCTTGCCGGACTTATGGTCGGTGTAGTGGTGCACGATCGTGATTGATAACATGGTTTAAAGCGGGAAAAACTAACAGAGGATGTTGAAACTGATGAGGGCTTTCAAAGGCATCGATTGCTTCGGCTAATAAGAAGTAATGACCGGCTATTAAGAGCTTAGAGGGTCACCAATGGCGGTGGTTGGAGATGGAAGAAGGGGAGGAATGAGATGACAGGGGCCCCACCGGTCGGTGAGAGTAAAGATAGATGGAGAGATCTAGGGAAACTCACGAAAAATAAGGAAACTCAGGAAAAATAAAATCAACTATTTTATTGACTTTTAGAAATAGACAAATTAAGTTTTCTTGCTCTAAGTTTTGGAAATAAGATCCAGAGAATCCAAATAAATTCTAATAAGCCCAATAAGAAGCAAATAAAATTTTGGGATGTTACAAGCATAAGGCAATAAGGCTGCAAAAAGTGTGTGTCAATGAATTAAAGCAAAACAAAGTAAATCCTGAAGCGGTGTAACAGTGCAAGGCTTGCAGAATCTTAACCCATGCTCAGCATAACATAGATCTACAATAAAAGTTGTGGTCAGTAATCATAAAGATCACCATACCTTCTTGTAGTAAATAAAGGCATACCTGTGAGAAGAACCCTCCTACTGCAACCATGTGCACACCG
This sequence comes from Dendrocalamus latiflorus, assembly GCA_017311315.1. Lineage (NCBI taxonomy): Eukaryota > Viridiplantae > Streptophyta > Magnoliopsida > Poales > Poaceae > Dendrocalamus > Dendrocalamus latiflorus. The sequence goes on along the minus strand of CM029642.1, from coordinate 43,765,505 downwards.
CTATTAAAAAGAAACCAAGCATGAAACATCTGGAGGCCCTCAGGAAATGAGTGCAAAAACCTAAATATGGTTTGGTATACGATCCGGCCTCTAGCCCGTAAAATTTCCCTCTTCCAAGTGGTGAAAAAATTCCGCCAAGCAAAGGACCTAGATATAAAACAAGAACAATAGCTAGTGTTTGATGAAAAACAAAGGGAAAAATGTACATAAAGAAAAGGAAGAGATCGAAACCTAACACCTATACACTCTTCATGCCTTGTGAGATTTTGATCGATAGGCCAGGGTATGAATTTTTGTAAATATATAAAACTAAACATTGAATCACCACAGTGTTTGTATAAGTAAGGCAAGTAGTAATCATAAATTTGATCTTTCCCTAAATCAAAAGAAGCAAACCTCAAGGCTTGGCGATGGGAACGAATAATATAATTAGCTTCTCGGGGGGTGAATTACTGATGATCTACATTTGGACTTTTAGGGATTAAATGGATGAGATTACCCTTTCTCTGTTTGGAAGGGAGGAGGAGGTAGAGAAGTAAGGGCGCCGTAAGGCCAAGGTGTGACCATCTCCGGAGTGCCACTGGCACCAAAGTCACAGTACAATCCTGCCCAACATATGCAAACCAAAGGGGCAAACAAAGAGCAAAAGGCAAGCGACCTTTGGGAAAATGGAGGCGGCAAGGAGGCGCCGGACCTTGAGGCAGTGGTGGTGGATCTAGGCGTGCTGACCCAGGACCGGGAAGGAGAGGAAGGAGGTTGGAGAATCAGTGGGGGAGTCTTGATGAGGGAGCCACGGAGGTCGTTGGTGATGAAGGGGGTAGTTAGATCCGTTGGATCCAGCATCGGTGCCCCCACGTGTTGACGGCCATAAGGCAGAGGGGTTGGAGCAAATCGAATGACATAGACGTAGCCACAAATGGAGCGAAGGCTCGAACGTCCAGATCGTGGGCGCCATCGAAGCCCTAGGGACGTATGGGAGGAGGAGGAAGAAAGGGGGAGAGGACGGAGCTGGTGGATGGACCTACTAGCAAGATCGAAGGTAGGTTCATCTCCTGTAGCAGCAAGCCAGACGGGGCATGTGCAACCCAATCTGGTAGACCTCAGAATGCAGTTGGAGGATGGGAAAAAAATGAACCGAATGGCCTGGATGGATACACGTGGCATACGGAGGCGAAGCGTGAAAACGTACGGAGTCACTAAGTGCGCCCCAATTCCTTCTGCTTTAATAGATGTATGATTCTCAATATAACCGATTCTTGTTTGCTTGGATTTTAATCTTGTTTGAGCTCAAGCAAGATGGTGCTCAACAATTCCAGTTGTACAAAGTCACGGTATCCAACGTTGTCGAGTTGGGTTCAGAACCATATAATAAAACACTGTAAATCATAGTAGAATTAAAAAGCTGGAGAAATCTGACTCCGGATTCGTAGTTATGTGAAACCAAAAATGCAAGCTCTTTAAAACGTCTACATAAAATAAATAATCAAACCCTGCATTTATCTCGAATAGAGGATATAATTGCCCTGATTAATTCGGCTTGAGCTTCTGGCTTCTGGCTTATTTTGCACTATTCATAAATTTCGTCTTTTTCTGAACTTTTGGTTTTTTGTTGAGCTTTTTTGCCGGTTCTTTTTTCCCCGTATTCGTTTGTATTATACGTAATAGGCTAACATATTTTTTATATTTTTAAATTTTTTTAAATTTAATTATGGTAAATAAGCCTCTGTCAGCTACAGTGCATTTTTCAGCCAACTACAGTGTTTTCAGCCATAAGCCACGAGCTTTTCAGCCGAACCGATCACCACCATAATTAGAGTAACAACTCAAATGATGAGAGAATTCTGGAAGCACAATGCTGCATTCTTCGTTTCTTTTGGCAAGAGATTGTTAACCCGAAAGTTATCCAACTAGACAATTTGTAGCAGATCCGACAAACAACCTGCTCAATTGGACTGAAAAAAATAGTTTATGATTGAAATTGCATTATAACTAATGGTGGCTTATTTGATGTAATTAAATTTAAAAATAGAAAAAATATGTTAGCCCATCATAAACAATGCAAACGAATATGAGAAAAAGAACCGATAAAAAGCTAAAAAACCAAAAAAATAAAAAAGATGAAATTTAATAATAATAAAAAATCCCGGGATAGTTGATGTGAAAGGAAAATCAGATCGCTACGGGCTACAGAAATGACCGCTGCTCATGGTTGGGTCAAAATCATTATGATTATGATGGTCCTGTTTTTTGATTTTTTGTTTATTATTTTTTAGATTATCTGAAAATTAAAATAAATTAGGCGTATTTTTGAAATAAGTTCTCTAGACGTTTTTTTAACTAATAGTTTTCACCAAAAATCTAAATAATAAATTCATAATTTTTTCAATATAATAATCTACCCTACTCTATAATACACCAAAATTATCTTTACTAAATCCACCCCCTCAACCACCCCCACAGTCATGCCTAATCTAAGTCCACCCAAATTTGTGTACCAAAGAAGTCTAACTTCATACAAATGAATGGCTTGGATCTCTCCTCAAGCCTTATTCTCTTACTCATTGAAGATCCTAAGGTCAAAATTATTTGGATCATGCACATCATTGAACCAGTACCCACCCCCGCCCCCCGCGCGGCCTCCCCACCCGCCTCTCCCCGCATGCAGAGCTAGGGTTTGGCGCGGTCGCCTGGTCCTCGCCTCCTGCTCCGCCTCTCCCCGCCTCCTCCTCTCCGCCGCCCGCAACTGCCCTTCCGATTTCTCCGCCGCCTGCCTCCCCCAACTGCCCTCTGATTTCTCCGCCGCCTCCTCCCCTCCCTCCTCCTCCTCCGCCGCCTCCTGCCTCCCACCGCCTCCTCCCCAGCCCTGCGCTCCGCCGCCGCCTCCTCCTTCCCTCCCCACCTGCCGCCGCCGCCTCCTTCCCTCCCCACCCCGCATCTCCTTCTCCCCATCCCGCACCGCCTCCTCTTCCGCCCCCCACGCGCCGGCGCCTCCTCCTTCCTCCTTTTCCTTCCCTCCCCACGCGCCGTCTCCTCCGGACGACGAGATCCTCCGGACGGACGAGGAGGCCGGCGCCGCTGCGGCTTCGGCGTCGGCGGCGGAGGACACGGTGAGGAGAGATCACTCGCCAAGCTGCAAATCTCAGGTCATCTCCGTCTCTCACCTCGGCTTGATTCGGCGGCCGGGAGCTTTGGGCGGCTCCGTCCGCTAGGGTTCCGCCGATCCGAGTTGCTCCAGCGGCGGCGATTCGATCATCGCTGAGTTTTTTTGGGCGTTTTGCTCGAATTGGAGCCCCACACCACCCCGCGCCGCCGCCTCCTCCTCCCCCACCCCTCCGCTCCGCCGCCGCCTCCTCCTCCCCCCACCCCGCGCCGCCGCCTCCTCTTCCTCCTCCCCACCCCACCCCACGTCGCCGGCCTTCTCCTCCGCCCCGCTCGCCCAGATCTAATCCGCTCGCCCGACGCCCTACGCCCCGCTCGCCTCAGCCCTCAGCGCCTCCGCGGCTCCGCCTCGCCCAGATCCGCCGTTGCACCCGCCGCCGGCCGCCTCCTCCACCCCTACCCGGCCGCCGGCCGCCTCCTCCGCCCCTACGCTACTTACTATTAGGAATCCTTGCCCACAAATTGGAGCACCGAAAGTTTCCGGAAATCCGCGAGGCGCACCACCGCTGACCATCCCCACCAACATCTATAAACTTCGCGCGGCAGCTTTACCATGTCTCCATGTTTCATTTATTATTTTCCTCCCATTTCCCTTTCGAAGCCCCACTCCCCTCCCTCTCGCGAAGCTGCACATGGTTTGATCTCTAAGGCTAGAGAAGAGGTAACCACAGATATTGCATAGTATCTTATAGTATGACTGTGGATTTGTATAAGGAGTGACATTATCTTTTTTCAGGTCGATGCGGATCTTAGAGCTATTTCTTTTACTCTTGATCCAAAGGAGAGGAAGATGATACAAAAAGAAACATTATCTGCTATTTTTGAGACTTATTTTCGCATTTTGAAGCATAGCATGAGCGCTTCAAATTCAAGGTATGTGCATCAGAAAGTGTATAGTTTCATAAGAATAAATAATTTGTTGCTGGTATTATATGATCTGAGTTTATTTAATAATGAAATTTTACTTTTATTTTGGCATGAAGTTACACTCCTGACGGTAATGATATTTTCATGTCAACTATTGCAGGTACAAGGCCAATAATGTCTCCCCTGGTGGCTCACACCCTTTACTCTCTCCATGCTTGTCATTTAGACTCCCTTGATTTTATCTAATCTAATGGTGAAGTATGGGTCTTGCTTGTCATTTAGACTCCCTTGATTTTATCGAGTTTAAAGATTGTTGCCATAATCACAAACTTAGCTTGCCCACATTGAACAATGTTCTGATCCACAGCCTAAACATGTGTATCTAGTAGTGTGCCCGTGCTAACGCTACGATAAAATACAAAACAAGATAAAATTTGTAAAAAAAATAAAACGAACAATCAGATTCATTAAGATTCACGTCTCATATATTGTAACGTATATTTATCAGAGATCGTTTTATATTACAAAGTAATGTATGTTTCAAAATCAGAGATCGTTTTAAGTGACAAGCAGCACCATGCAACCACCAAGGTTTCTATACATCGCATGAGCAATTTTCTCCCTTTTTCTCTTGCTAGCATCCGCAAAAGGGGGAGGTATGTTAAGATAAATTATATTTGGTGCCTAATAGTACCGCCAATGGTAATTTTGTACTTATTATTTGTTAAATCAACAATGGAAATGTCTAGTGAAATGAATCGAGCATCTTCAAGTGCCCAACCTATAATATACAAGTTAAAAGGCATAGATCAGTGTAAACAAAAATGCAAAATATCAAGACAAAGTGTTTGACCAAAAATTTAGCATACCATGCTTCCTTTTGTAACAGCACCACCAAATAAGATCAGTATGGAATCTGATACTCCAGTGGAATCACGGATGAAGACAGCATTTACCTTCACCTTCTCACCAAAGACCAGCCATGGATAAGGGATAGTCTGATACTTAGCATTCACTGAATTCTGAATAAAGCATAATGTCAGAATACTCAGGAATCAGCATTGTCTTCAAAAGATGAGCTATTAAACAGGGTATTGCAGATGAGCACTTCCCGATATTCTGATATGCACTTACAGCATAAAGAAGAACTTGGCCATCATCCATTGTCGAGAATGCAACTATGTGAAAATCTGGAGGAACATAAAAAGAAGATAAAATCTGGAGGATAAAGGCTACTAAAGCACACTTACCTAACAATAAGAATCTCAGAATCACGATGATCAGTGAAGGCGTTCATGAATTGATGCACGGTATGCCCAAGAGGGTATACTTCCCAAACCTGAGGCATGGTTAAACATTTTTTCCTGCTCCAGTTACTACAATGCACAGCCATACAGAAAAATTCCCAGAAAAGATTAAAAAAATTAAGTTTCCATTTTGTACACAAGACAGAAGCTTCAGAGAACTGGATCTGATTGCTAACCAGCTAAAAACCAAAGGGGAGGAAAGGAGAAAATGGGAACTTCAGCCAGAGATCACATCTTTTGCCGAAAGGCCTTCCAGCCATGGCCCATACTAATAACTTCCAAATGAAATCCGATACTGAAAATAATGCACCACCATGAGCTTATATTCTGATGTTTCGACTCGAAAGAACTTCAAGAATCTCAGGTATCATCAACCTGAGAATGGAAGACAAAGCTTGGAAATGTAGTGGTAATGTCCCTGCTCAAAGAAGGCAAGATCAGCTTGTGAAGTGAAATATCTAAAGAACAACATAGATATAGGAAATATGTTACAAAGTATAAACTGACCATGTCTGAGATAGTGACCTTAGTGGCCCAAAAGAAAGACCAGAAAAATATGTTCTGATAAAAAAAAAAGACTTAAAAGCCTCACACTTCACTGAGAAGTCCCGATATGAAGTGCTTGCTTGAAGCTGAACCACTAAATCACTAACTCATTCAGCACATTTGCTTTGAGAAACAGAAAAAATTCAGTGTACTGCATCATCAAGGCATGAATTTAAATGAACAATTGACAGAGAATCCCAAGAGTTGAGCCAACACACTCTCCTCTATGGCTTTATGTGCCTGTGCATTTTAAATAGTGGAAGTTTGATTTACCACGTTTCAAGTTTGTGTCTCTCTCCACAACGTTCTTTTGCTTTACAAGATATTGCAATGGCAACTTAGCACTACTTGGGGAATTAAAATCCTATCACTCTCTATTCAAGAGCAGCATTAAACCTTTCAGTTATCTCAACCACCAGGTTAAAAATATCCGGTATGGAAATTAAGTGAAGAGCACTATGTCCACATGTGAAATATACACATAAAAGAACCAAACTGTAGAAAAAATATGTGAAGTACAATAAACATATCTTACTTAAGGTACTGGAGAGTCATGTTCTTCAGCAAAGAGGGATGCTGAAGAACCAGATTGCGCCACTCTTCTTTGTCAATTCTTCCATCATGCTTTGTGTCTGCCTCCTCAAACGTCTTAAAATAAGAAAACAAAATACTTTTAACATGGGAAGATATCTTAGGCAAACTACCCTGATTATTATTCACTTGAGTGGCGACTGGCGAGTGAACAAAAAATAGATAAGCCCCAATCCATATTGGAACAAAAAGAAAGCACCAAGAATGTTGTGTACCTGCATTTCCCGATGTGTTTGATTGACAAAGCTGGGAAGGAGCAACTGATTCTACCTAAGAAACAGTTAGGGAACCATGAGGAATATTACAGGGATCGTCACATTTATCAGCCTAATGGAAATTAGCAATATAAAAAGAACTGGATAAATTTTGTTTCCGTCAAACAAATGTCTGATCTCTATAATTAATAGCGGCTGGTCCAAATGATGGGCAGATCAAAACAACAAATCGGCAAATGAAGGCATTAATAAGCACCCAAAAAAAACTACATCTCTTCGAAGAATGACAATGAGAAAATTGTCAGTACTTCATAGCATGCCTCATTCACCAACATTATTATGACGTAGTTTGTGGAGTAATTTAGAGCAATAGGCTTTTAGTTTAGAATATAATATCAACTATACCTTCATCAACATTTATCCCATGTTTAGAGATATCTGTGTGTCAGAAAACATCAAATTATTTTCAAATTGACCACCATTTGAAAACATGGAGGTTTGAAAAGAACTTAAAATAAAGCATCAAGAACTCCAAGTTGTCTTTAACAACGCTTCCAAAGCATGGAATCTCAATTCTCCATGTAACACAGTAAACAAGAGAAACTAAAATGCTTACTAATGACTGAAAAAGGAAATGTCAACTACAGCCACCGAATTTTGTTTGAGATCACCAGACCCAGAGGTCCCAGCCCCTTCAACCATATAATCGCAAACTTCCAAATGGTCGTCATAGTTCACATGCTAGATAGTTCTCAAATTTAGATGGGATCAAATAACTTAAACATTTCAAATTTAATACTTCAATGAGGCTTTAGTGGAAGAAAATGGCAAGGATCGTGACAGTGTAACAGTAAATTCTCATACTCATGATACTCTCATGAGTTTCTGAACAAGAAACTCTTAATTCTCTGAACATACGGAGATACAGGTTCATTGCGGTATTGTGCAGCTGCAATGTGGCACTCATAGTTTAACGGATCAACTGGCAAAACAAACAATGAACAAATCCTATCACTGACCATCCTGGCACCAAAGCCATCAATTCTTCAGCCAGAAACCATCAAACATTCAAATGTTTTGAACAAGAGAAAAGAAGTTATGGCTTTTGCCTATCACACAGCAATGCAGGACATGTACAAAATTAAATAAAACAACAATGAAATGAACAAATCTAAAAAGGTTCCTACATCGAGATTTAGCTTCTTATCACCAAACCCAATAGTAATTGAACCACAAACCTCCCAACGTTCCAGGACACTAACCATACAGATTACAGAGTTTCAGACTTGTTAGAATTTATGTTGTTCACAAAACGATGAGCTTAAAAATCTATGTCCAACTCGGCAGTCTACAAACAGAAAAGCCAGTTTTCCAAAGAACTCAACTACAAAGAATGAGAAAGTTGACAAATTTACGGTATATATGCATTGAGCTAAACTCGTACCAGAATTTCGCACCACATTACCAGCCCCACTAATTCTTGGACAAGAAGCCCTCCATTTCTTGAAAAGAAATCACTATAAAGAGCTAGGTAAAGAAAGAAAGGAAACTGCCACAATCAATACTACATTCACGAAAACATCCATAATTCCAAATGCATTAACCATCAGAGTAATAAAGCTTTTCAATTTACCGTATTGCAAATACCAATCCCTAATTCGCAAACAAGACCCCCCCTAATTGATCAGGGTAGCTGGCCATGAACACACCGAAGATAATAACAGAGCATGCAAATCCCACAAGACGAATCAAACACCGTATCAGTTACCATTTCCAATCGGCCCTCAGCCCCCATTCCCATCATCCAAAGCAAGATTCAGTGCTCCCACCCCCCATGTTAGCATAGCATGCTATCTCAAATAACTTCCGCTTTCCCCATTCCAGCAGCACAGCACGACCAGCCATGGCCGCGGGCGCAGATACCACCAATCAGAACCAAGACTGCAGCAGGCTGCCGCACCTCCGATGCCTCCCGGGGCCTACGCTAAACATCACTCTCCCCTTGACCACCACTCCACCAGTCCTCACTGCTCCTGCCTCCCGATCAACCCAAGAAGGGAAAAGAAAACCCAGATCTGAACAGGGCAGCAGGACACGCCAAGAAGAGAGCACGAGCAGTAGTAGTACCTCGAGCGGCGGATAGAGCCGCCGGAGAGCACGACGGTGAAGGAGCCCCTCTCGGCGGCGGACTTCCCCGACAGCTGGGCTTGACTATCATGGAAGGATGTCAGAACTGGAAGGTGCATGGAGTGGTTTACCTTGACAAACTGTTTGTTTAATCTTTAGATAGAAGCATAAGTTATAGGTTGTTTTCATTCTTCTAATAGTCTTTTAAGTCCTAACAGTAGTTACAGTTCTTTTTTTTACTTTTGCCTCTCTTAATACAAATGGTACGCACATCTCCTGTGTATGTTGGAAACAAAATATTTTATCGGTCATGGCATCCACAGGACATCAACGCAAATAATTTTTAAGATAAAATATCCCAATGAAAATTTTTTGCAGCATGTCTCAATTACAGTTAACTATTTTTTCTAAAAATACACCCAAAAGGCAACACACAACTTTTGCAGCTTGCATCAATTGCGATTACCAAATACAGTGCAAAATATGACACTGTCAAAAACTGATATTGCGATGGATTTTCTTAATGCACAATGTAATTGTAGCATCAAAACATTGTACAATATTATAATCTGATATTCAGAAGACATCTGTCTACTACAGAAGATACCTTGGCACAGTCTCCAAGCCAGTTCATGATACTGCGGGCAGCTTGGAACATCTCTCCTTTAATCTCCTTTTTATTTGTTCTCGTGCTCCAACATAAGTGACACCATACACAGATGTCATCACAGTTTGTTTAACCAATTTCCTATCCACCTGCATTTTATAAATTAGCAGATAAAATTACAAGTAAACACTGATCACATAGTTTCCATATGAAGAGGCCAAGCTTGTCTGACCTATAAAACCTCTGTTCAATGAGAATATGACTCTAAATCACACCTTAAAGTTGGTGCAGGTGATATTTTTAATAGAATATATGAAAGTCAATTTTGGAAATGGACAATATACACATTCTTCAGGCATAAAGAAGTGCAGTGCAACATAAACACAAATAAGTACCTGTTTGTAAATCCGTGCATTCCATTCTTGCTCACTGGAGACATTACACTTAACCAGCTCTTGCCTTTTAGCTGCAACATCTGGATTCCCTTTCCAGTAGGCATAAGGTTCTCTATCCACCCATTTCACCCTCTTATTGCCAGCATCCAAATCCTTCTGCAGCGCATCCCACGGCTATATGTTGATCTCTGGCCTATCATCACAAACAGTCTAGTTAGGTGTTTGCGCTTTATCTGAAAATTAAAGCATAAAACAGCAAATTTAATTTGGTGAAGTTTTCACTACGAACTTAAATGTGTACACTTCTCTATATCCTAAACTTCAGAAAATTATTGGTCATTCCCCTTGTGGTTCCCATTGCATTCACTGTGTTAGCAACAAAATAGCGGATGCAGCGACTACTGGCATAAACATGTGAATTCCCATTTCATACACACAGATAATGTACTCTGCTCTGCAAACTGGTTATAAGCTTACCCTAACTGGACATGGTAATACACAAATAAGTATATATGACGAAATACCAAACAAATTCAAATAATGACAACTATAAATTCGAAATTTCAGTGGATTCTATCACATTACGTAGATTTATGTGAAGAACCATCTGCCCCAATTGGGGCATTTAGAAAGTACTTACTCTAAGAGCAGGGTTTGCATCTGGATGGAAGACAGAAAGTGTGCTCATTGCACTGGCAAGGACTCCCATGGGGTGAGCATCATGAGACATTGCTTGTATGATATCCTGTCAAGATTAAAAAGCACTAATATATTACTTTGTAATCCAAGTCAAGCCCGAAACATGTCTGAATACATTGCAATCATCAAGGCTACCAAAAAAAAGCAACAAAGCATACCAAGAGTCCTTGAGGAACAGCAGAGTGCTGAGAAATTGCAAACTCCCAGCCTGCTAGTTGACTCTGAGTAGGCAAATTCCCGTACACTAAATGCAATAAGTCATCAACCAACAATTACAAGATGGAAAAGATACCCTGATATTAAACAGGAACGCTGCTTGAGCACCACCTCCTTGCCGAACCCCACCATGCGGAGCTCGACCGTCACCTCCTCCCGCTCCCTCTTGGTCTTCTTCTGCTGCTACTGCTGCTCGGCGCCCTCGGTGGCATCCAGGCCCAGCGCCTCCCTTCTCTTCTTCTGGTACCGGATCCCACCTCCTTGCCGAACCCCACCATGCGGAGCTCGACCGTCACCTCCTCCCGCTCCCTCTTGGTCTTCTTCTGCTGCTACTGCTGCTTGGCGCCCTCGGCGGCATCCAGGCCCAGCGCCTCCCTTCTCTTCTTCTGGTACCGGATCCCGCACGCGTTGCACGGCGACTGGATCAAGGAACAGATAGGCGGCGGCAGCGCGGGGTGGGGGGAGGAGGCGGCGGCGGCGCGGGGTGGGGGAGGAGGAGGAGGCGGCGGCGGCGCGGGGTGGGGGGAGGAGGAGGCGGCGGCGCGGGGTGGGGAAGAGGAGGCGGCGGCGGCGGCGCGGGGTGGGGAGGAGGAGGCGGCGGCGGAGCGGACGGGTGGGGGGAGGAGGAGACGGCGGCGGAGCGGGGGAGGAGGAGCGAGGGCGGAGTGCAACGGAGGAGTGGGAGGTGGGAGGCGGCGGCGCGGTGTGGGGGGTTGGGGGCGGGGTGAGCAGCGTATCGCTGCGGGTCCGGAACGAGGCCTGCGGGGCCGCATTCTGGGGTCGCTGCGGCGGCGCCGGGGCCGAGCTGGGGCGGCGGTGGTAGGGCCGGCGCGGCGTGGGCTTGGAGGAGGCGGCGAGCGGGGCGGGGTGGCGGCGAGCGGCGCGGGGAGGAGGGGGAAGCGGGGCTAGGGTTAAGGCTGGGGCGGGGAGGAAGGGGGGCATCGCGATCACATTTCCCTGCTGCTGCTGCGCGAGAAGAAGAGGGGGGGCGAGGCAGCCGCACGGATTGCGGGGGGGCCGCACGGTTTGGGGGGGGAGGGAGGCGACGCGGAGACGGGGGAGAACGGGAGAGAAGTGGGGAGGCGCGGGATTCGCGCGGGGGGCGGGGGCGGGGGTGGGGGTGGGCAGCTTACCGTTTTGCATGATCTAAATAATATTGGCCTTAGGATCTTTAATGAGTAAGAGAATAAGGTTTGAGAAGAGATCTAGACCATTCATTTGTATGAAGTTGGATTACTTTGGTACACAAATCTGGGTGGACTTAGATTAGGCATGACTGTAGGGGTGGTTGAGGGGGTGGATTTAGTAAAGATAATTTTGGTGTATTATAGAGTATAAGGGTAGATTATAGATACACACTAATCTCCGTCGTTTCCCGGCCACTCGTTCCGCCGCCTGCCTCACCCCTCCTTTATTCCATCTTCCCCCACCGGCCCCCTCGTGCCGCCGCCAAACCACGCCGCACCCCATAAGCTAGGTTTTATCGCCCCCTCCTCGCCGCGGCGGCTGCACGCCCCGACCTCCCCCCGACGCCCGGATCCTCTCGACCCCTCCTCTCCGCGACAGATCGTTGTTTATGAGGTGCGGATCGACGCGATCGCCTTCCCTAGATCTCTGCTTTTCCTTGGTGCGACGCTTAGCGGATCTGTGTAGCTCGGCGGTAGGGTTGGTTGGTGGTGATGGTTCTTGATTTGGGTGCTCTGGGATGTGGCAAGTGATTTTGGGATTGGTGCGGTGGGTTTTGATGGTTCGCGTGGGGGGTAGAAAGAGTGGATTCGACGCTAGGTTTGGTCGGATCCAGTTTTTTTTATAGCCGATTAGGTTCCTTCTGACGTTTCTTGGTTTAATCCCTGCGAGGTAGGTCGAACGATTTGGTGCGTATAGATAGATTCGTCTTATTTTCTGTTTTTAAAATGGGCATGGAGATTGTTTTTAGGATGTGTAGATTTCCTTGGTTTGGAAAATTTGATGGTTTGATTGAAGTTTTGAGGCGTTGGATGGAGGTGCTGTTCTCCTGCCAGTTTCTTAGGTTCCTTGATCAGTTGATCCCTTCTGATCATTGGTTTGGGCGTCGGTAGATAGGTTTTTGGTGCGTATGATAGGTTCGCCGATTTTCTGAGATGTGCGTGAAGATTTTTGAGTTCTCCATGGATGGCCTCGTCGTTTCCATTGCATGTTTTAGTGAATCTACTGGTTGATTGTTACATTTTCAGGCGTTGGATCAATAGGTCTGGAGAAAACGAAGCGAGGGGTTTAGAATTTATTCGATTTTTGGTTTGTTTAATTTTTTTGACAAAACCTTTATTTGTTTCGTTTGACTATTGTTGATTTTAGCAACAAAGAAATACAGGATCGGTGAAACCTGCGATTTTATTTGATCTATATATGTCATATAGATCTTTTTGATAACTTATGTTAGATCTTAGCATCTCAGGAATGATTGACAAAGTAGGAATTAAACAAACACCCCATGTTTGCTTTCTGTAGGACATTTTGCATCTTCATCCATTCTGATCTAAGTGCTAAATGAATTGTGAGTAAATGAATCATAGCAGTACATGTTTGTGGCTGTATATCGTATTTGTGGAGAAGAAAGGTCTAGCTGTCACTATTTTGTTCCCATATGGTAGCTGGACATGGCATTTTCCGTTTTCCATGGTATGGTCTAATTTCTGTTCTCTCTTTTCTTTGCAGCTCGAAGGAGAAACCCACTCTTGGGTAACACTCTTGCGCTTACTCATACTCTTGTGTTTTACTATTTCTTGTATTACTTGATCATATTGTTATGGATATGTCACCCCCTACTCATACGTCACGCGGTCTATCTATATGTCCTAGATATCTCAATATCGTGTACTTTAGGCTAAAAAAGTAGCTTCCTTTAATTTCTTTTGATCATTATGGTTAAATTTATATATTCTTGTTGATAAATGGTAGTTTTCCAATAGAAGCAGTGGCAGCAAATTGGGCCAGAGTGCTGTTGCATTTCAAATTTCATTAGTTTTGTTCATTTTGACCTATCCCTAATTAAGTTTTTGTTGACATTGACCATCCCTTGGCTGTGTTGATCTTTTACACTTGTACTAATGTAACTTTTCGCAATTTTTTTATCCTAACATATGAAATATTCTCCCTCATGAATTATACTTGCTTTACATGGTTTTGTTATAAGAAGTTGTGATTTACCTCCCTTTTTGTGTACTGTCAGAAGTGTCAATGCATAGTGTTGTGGTAGATTGCAAATTTCTTTGAAAATCTCATGTAATAAGATTATCCATGTCAATATAATTTTTTGTTATTTAAATATTGCAGAGGCCAGCGGATTAAGACCCGCAAACGGAATATTGCAGCTCCTTTAGACCCTGCATCATTCTCTGATGCAATTGTCCAGATTTATCTGGATAATGATGGAGATCTGGTTAGTCCTTGTTAAACATTGACATTTCACCTGTACTTTCTAGTCTACACCTAAGAGATCTGCAGTTAGGCTTTGTAAAACATTCTTAACATCTGAACTGTATTTTCTAGCTTCTACTCATGAGAGATGCAGTTTTGCTTTGTAAAACATTCTTGACATCTCAACTTTACATTATACATAAGATGATAAGAGGTAGGTGAACAAACATCTAACCTGTATTTCGTATGAAACAGTCTGTTCAAGACTTTATCAGCTCCTCTGCCTCATGCACAACTTATTTTGTAAACCATGGTCATCACTTAGTGTGGCCACATACATACATACATACATGCATGCATGCATCCATCCATCCAAATAACCAAGGAATTGCTAACCAGATTGAAGATAAGTTAGACTGATAGAATGTTCATATACAAACTAACATCTAAATTTGCAACTAAAACTGATGAGAGACCTTTGGATATATTGCTTTGACTTTTTTCTGTTGTATTTTCTACCCTGTGCTTATAAAAGTGCTTCGCTGACAGGAACTTGTTGCCAAAAGTATCGAGTCCTCAGATCTCAACTTCTCACGTTACGGGGACACCTTTTTTGAGGTATGGTCCATGGAATTGTCTATATTCATAATTTTCATATGGCTATGCCCTTTTTCCAGATATCCATATTTGTGAATGACTGAATGGCTTAGTTGTACTGCATTGATTATTCTGGTTTTCTTCGAACTTATATATTGTAGGCTGTTTTGAGTATTGTTTTGCATTAGTGCCCTTTCGATGAAGGAATTTTGCACAAATTTCTATTTGGCTTTTGTATGATTTTGAACTGTACTTCAAGATTACGACTTCGATGCATTGATTCCCTAAATATGCGCTGGGAAATGATTATGCTCTATTGCCATGATGCCACACTGCCTTGGGTCAAGCTGTTTTTATGCACATCAAAGTTTCAACGTAAATTGTTTGAATTGTGCATAGTTATTTCTGAAATGCTTGTTTTAAAAAAATTCTTTCTGCGTAATGATTTTGAACATAATTTAAAAGTACAAAAGTATTGCATGTTAAAGTTAAAGGTGTTCAAAATGAGTATTCTGTCATCCTCTGAATGATAGATGTTCTGGGCAAGCTGTGCTAAGTCCTAGTTGGGTGGTACTTATTCTGTTTATGCCATTATTCTTGTTTGGCTTTCGAGATTGGCATGTTCAATGTCGAATCATGTTTCAAATTCAACTCTTGCATAATGCCATAACCAGAATAAGTAGTTGGGCTTCTTTTTTTTGCCTATTTTATTTATTTATTTATTTGCTTCTCATGCAATGAAAAATAATAATGTTTTGAGAAAATGCAGGTTGTTTTCATTGGAGGGCGCACTCAGCCTGGCACAATAAAACCTGAAGAAGAAGGAGAACGTCATCCCTATTCTGTCCTTGATTGTGCAGCACAGCATGAAGCAATTTTGCCTTACGTCCTCTATATTCAGAAAACATTACGCAGGAAACCCTTCTTGATAAAAAATCTTGAAAATGTTATGCGCAAGTTCCTCCAATCCCTGGAGTTCTTTGAGGAAAATGAGAGGAAGAAACTTGCCATTTTCACAGCACTTGCATTTTCCCAGAAGTTATCAGGGCTTCCACCTGAGACAGTCTTCCAGCCATTGTTGAAGGACAATCTTGTTGCCAAAGGGATAGTGCTTTCATTCATTACTGAGTTTTTCAAGGACTATCTGAAGGAAAACAGTTTGGATGATCTAATTTCACTTTTGAAGAGAGGCAAAATGGAGGACAATTTGCTGGAATTTTTCCCATCAGCAAAGAGAACCTCTGAGGCTTTATCTGAGCATTTTACGTAAGTTGTTATCAAGGGTTAGATGTTTTGTCTTTGGCATATAACTTAGTATAATATCTAATCTTTGGTTTCAGTTTCATTATGTTTTCATTTGTGTATTGAGTGATGTTAAAACTTAGTTTCATTATGGTTTCATTTGTATATGAGTTCTGTTGTCTATTTTGTTATGCGCTGATGCGTTTATTTATGCTTGCATCAGCAAAGAAGGTTTGACTAGCCTTGTTGAGTACAATGAAAAGAAAATGTTTGAGGTTAAACTTAAGGAGATAAAGTCAACACTGACTACCATGATCAATGAAGAGGCCGAAATATCTGAGGTCACTGAGGCTGTCAAGCAACAGGTGAAAGATGCTAAATTTCCTGACATCGAAGTTGTCCGCATGCTGTGGGATGTGCTGATGGAGGCAGTTCAGTGGTCTGGAAAGAACCAGCAGCAAAATTCTAATTCAGCACTTCGGCAGGTAATATCTTTCTTTATTATATGAATTTTCTTACAATTTCTTGCAAGTTTTTAATATGTTACATCTCAGATTATGTACTGATTTTATCTATTTAGTAGTCTAGTTTTGGCAAATTGGTTATTTTGTTTTTAACCCATCTTGGTGGGGCTAGTAAAACAGAGCACGCCATTGATCTACTGTGTATCATATATTTCATTCTTCAATCGTGCTATGTCTATATGGCGTGTTAATTCTTGGCGTCTTCAGCTGGCCATTTTGGTTTATTTTTCTTGGGGAAAATCATTCGTGCCTCCTCCCAAATTTTGTGTGTACCACAGTACTACATTTATCCCTTACTAACAAGAATTGTCATTGATACCCTTCCTAGGTAGCAGCACATCTCCAACTATTAAGTAACCTTTCTAACTGACATTGCTATCTCAGACCTTTGTAGAATTGCTCTTTACCTCTGTTCACGACCCTACTTACCAGTCAAATCATTGTGCCCAGTCCTTTAGTCTTGCAGAGCGTGTTAAAGATTTTTTTTAAAAAAAATACTTCGAGGAGCATTTGCCCCTCACATAATGATCTGCATTTAACTTGTTATATCTCAAAAAAAGTAACTGCAAGTTTGATTAAGGAAAGTATTGATCCAATTTACAGATTCCCTATAAGTTGATAATAGGAGACAACATTTTTCAAAAGGCATGCTAGGAACTTCTGCATTTCATTTGAGCGATAATTGTTGTGTTGCCCCACCAGGTTCCAACAGGAAAATCGAACATTTCTTACATTTGTTAAATCTACTGCCAGTGTGATGGAAAAACAAGTTTAGGGTATGATTAGAAACCATTGATAGTTTGGTGGGGCATTAGGAGACGTTTCTAGTTTATGTAGTGACGAACCTGATATGTGAGGTTTTACCAATGTACTGGTGATATTTCTCATATTTCAGTTTTGTGCAAGACTGTCTTTAACTGGCTTGGTTGTACCGAACGTGATGTGGTCATGATATTATTTTTATACATGTAAATAACTGCTATTTGTTGAGTTAGATGGTTAAGTGTAAAATGCGAATAAAGTTGCACTGAAAACTTAGTTGTGGTTTGATGGATCACAGATAATGAACTCCCCTTCAACACTGTTAAAATGAGCCCGGTTGAAAGATAATTTATGCTGATTCCTGAATATTATTGTTTTACATTTTTTCAAGAGTACTACTTTTAATGTTGAATGGTCACATTGGTTGAGTTTTTTTTTCCACTTATGGCTTGTGGCTTATGCTACAGTAACTAGCTTTTAAACGATATGTTTTTTCAATCCGAGGTCAACAGTAAGATGGTCACAGGAAGATGGTCACAGTGTACTGAGTTCAGTTGTACCGCCAAAATCGCATGCACTATTGTCCTATGCGTACTGTATCTCCCGAACAGTCAGAATTCAAAAATTTGAGCCATAAGTCATAAGGCATAGCCTAAAAGAACCCACACATTATTACTCTAAACTTCATACCATCCGTAGTACTTGGTAGGCAGTGTGATTAGTCAACAGAACTTACAATTCCTCCAAAGTTTTGATGATGTATTAAAAGGCATTCAAAGTAAATTCGTTTTGTTTTTCTATTTGCATTTACAGGTGAAAGCTTGGGCTGGTCTTCTGAATGCATTTTGCACCAGTGGCAGGCTAGAACTGGAACTTATATACAAGGTTCAGACACAGTGCTATGAGGATGCTAAGCTGATGAAACTGTTCCCCGAAATTGTAAGAACACTGTATGATCAAGATGTCCTAGCTGAAGATACCATCCTCCTCTGGTTCCGTAAGGGTTCTAACCCAAAGGGGAGGTAAACCTATCCACTATCGCTCTATTTGGTTAATTTCCTTTGGTGTTATCATTCTTGAAACTCCTAATAACTGTTAACGAAATGACAGGCAATCTTTCGTGAAAGCCCTGGAGCCTTTTGTCAAATGGCTTGAGGAGGCTGAGGAGGAAGAATAAACTGTGCAACCAGAGAAAGTGCGAATGTTGCTTTTGAGTATTTTCTTGTATCCAACAAGTTTTGTGGAGTAAGTGATGTATCTTTTGATGCATGTTACTGGGCAGACGATTTTATGATTACACGTTGAGCTGTTGGCTCTGTTCTGCTGAATGTTATAATGCGATGCAAGATAAGTTATGAACTTAATTGTACCAGGATTTGGTAAAATGTTGGTTATCATTACTGCAATGAATGTTCCAGACGTTATTTCATGTTCTGTGTTGTACTGCATACGTAGATTATGCCATATTCATATTGCTTTCTAAAAAGCTGATTTTCTACCGTACCTAACTTTTAAACAAGTTGTCTTTCTTAGATAAGATCTATTGGTTAATTGCAGTATACACTATAATAACCTTATTTATATTCACTAAAATCGTACGTTTCTCTCCATATAGCTTTTTATAAGCTAAAGCTAAAAGTTATTAACAAAAAAGCCAATATGAATGGGCTTTATACTTGCGGCCTTATCATAAGATTTCATGAACCAATTCCCATGAGCTGGTAATTACCCGTTTCCAAACTGTCTGAAATTGAAATTTAATTCCAAATGCTGCTTTTTATGAACAGAAAACGTCAGGGAAGGTCTGGCTAGTGCTTGCTACCCAAAATTACAGTTGTGAAAGACTGCGTATTGCACAAAATTACCGTGGTGAAACGAGTAACGGTGGTGGTCCTATCGGCCTATCTCACGCAGTCACGCGTTTCAAACGCAAATATATATGCTAAACCGACGTGTTCCCATTTTATCTGCAAGGAAATCGTGTTACAGCACGATTCCATCTCCTCATCGATTTATTGGCGCAGCAAACAATCCATCTTTAGCCTGCTCAAGGATTCAATCGGACTAGTTTTAGGGTTTCCTTTTGACCCGTGGTTTATAGTTTTTTAGTTATAGTTGATTAATCTAATAAACAGTGATACTATGAGAAGCTAAGAACCGGTGGAATGCTAAAAATGGTCTTATTAATCACGTGCTGCTACTGCCGTAATTCCGAATAAAAAATGATTTGGAGTTGGTTTCTTGTTTCCTTCCACGCACAATCCTTCCAATCAGAATGTGATGAAAGCCACATGCTTTAGAGCAAGTATTATAAAGTATTATAAGAGGCTGTAAGCTGGCTGTATGCTGAGGTGGAGGAGAGAGAGGAGGAGAGAGAAGAGAGGTGGGCTGTAACTCTGTAAGCTTACAGCCAGCTGAAGCACAAGAACCAAGAAACTTTGTGAGAGGAAGGGGTAGATCATACAGCCTTCAGCTGGCTGTAACTACTATATAAGTAGACTGATAAGTGAGCTGTAAGTATCCATACAGCCAGCTGAAACTGTATTATAAGACTTGCTCTTAGGTGATTCCGACTCCCCTGCATCGGTAACCTGGCTCGCATCTGGTGGGTACGCCAACACGTACTCAAAAGTGCAGGAGGCTTTAGAGAAATTTTCGTGCAATTGGCACTCGAAAAAACTTCTGGGCGAGTGATACTGTTTAACCTAGCTTGTAATTTCCTTAGTGTGGTTGGGTTATTCATCTATGTATGTTCTGTTCATTTCTCGTTGGGGTTTTGAATTTTGGTTTCTAGTTTCTTAATTTAGTTTTATCTAACTTTTTGATTTTTTAGCTTTTTTTTATCTTTTTTTCTCATATTTCTTTGTATTGTCTGTGACGAGCTAACATATTTTTTATTTTAAAATTTTTTAAATTTAATTACGTAAAAAATACCAGTAGTACAGTGCAAAATACGCTAGTTACAGTACCAAACAGTGAAAAATAAGTTATAAGTTATAAAAAAAGCACAAATGAACAGTCTGTTACTAGCGACGTGAGAACTGGATTGATTTGACAATTATAAATTCTTTAGAGTGATGGTGGTCACTGTCTAGGCACTTAAGGTTAGAGTGGTGCTCTTGATGTACTAATTAATCTGCTGTTGCATTTCCCTTTCATGGTTCGTGAGGTAGTATTGACAAAGGGGTCCAATGGTTTCTAGCTGAGAAGTTCCTTGATTTGGAACACAGGTGATTTGAACCTTATTCCCTGTGATGATTATGATGTTGATTAGCTAGTGGAGCACCCCGAATGCCGTCATATGGCCCAACCATAGAGAGGTGCTTCAACGGTGCGTTCTTCTGAATGCATCTCTTAACTATCTCCTCTTAGAGCCGGAGGTTACTGTGTCCCACTAATAGGTTCAATCTATGACTTATGATTTTCTCAAACAAATAAACAGAATATCTTTTTCGTCATCTTTTCAAAGCAGTTTATTGAGATATTTTTCAAAGTGACTTATTGGTTTATTGGTATTTAGTTCATTCGTATAAATATTCATATTAGAACTAAAACTTATAAATCATGATCATAAATTATAAGTTGCACTTGAAAAAAAACATATCTATAAGCTAAACAGAAGGGAGGCATCGGAATGCTAACCCAAATATCTACCGGTGCAGTCCGGCAACTAGCAAAAGACATATTGAGCCGGCAGGGCCTCGGAAAGAATCTTGACTGGCAGGTGACCAGCTAGCTGCCCATCTTGAAAATTGATTCACTCATTCAGGCGAACTGTTGCGTAAAATTGGAGCCAGACCATGAAGGTGCTACAAGATTACAGACTGACCATGTATCTCCGAGATACCGAATATGACGATCAAAGAAAGATAAATAGGAGCCGACAAAATTATAAGATTTATTTTAAAGCAGAAGTATGACTGTAAATTTTTCACTCTAATAATTATGAGAAATTACGAAGTTTAGAGACTGATTACCCCCGTGTAAAGGTCTATACGAAATTGCACAAAATCAGTAGCACAACTATAGTAAAATCGGTAGTAATGCTATAGTAAAATTGGTAATACTGCTATGGTAATTGATAGTACCACGCTACGGTAAAATCAGTATAAGAATGGTAAAATCAGCATGATTTCAAAATCAAAAATTAATGTGACTTTTGATCCGTTGGTCTAAATGACTTGAAACTTGGCATGCACTTTTATTAGGATATTAGGAACACATTCTAATCAACGATTGAGAGAACCATTTCTAAAATTCTGACATTTTTTTTCATTTGAGTGAAGAGTACACTAAAACTGGGCAAAAACGAGAAACATCAATCTGCTTTTGTTCGTGAGTCCAAAATGATCTAGGTGATTTTGGATGGGTTCTCATATGTCATAACAAAGTAAATCACAGTATGAATTCGACCCAAATCATCCACAAGAGTAAAACTCAAAAATTACATTTCTTGAGAAAAACCGAGCAAGCTCAAGAACTTTCTCTAGATTATGCCTAGATGATGAGGACATCTCTATTACGCATTCACCTGCCACTCCAAGGGTGTATGATAAAGCTAGTGATAAGGTTACAACAGGCCCTATGACAAGAGCAAGAACTAAGCTACTACAACAACATGTGCTTTTGTTTCTTAAAGAATTTCCTATTGCTTTAGATGAGAATGGTATACTACCTAATGCACATACATTGCGCGTTCTCAGATTTGAAGCAATGGAAGAACAAGGATGGAAGGACCAACGGGCCAGCCCCATGGAGAAAGAGAGCCATGCGACCACAAGGGAGGAGGCCCATGCGGTCACATGTTAAAAGGAGGGAAGCCCCGTGCAGCCAAGACTTGAGGAAGAGGCCCATGCGCCAATTGCGGAGTTTGTGGGTCTACGTGCCAATAGTGGGCTGAGGTTGCATAATTCAGCCATGTAATTAGTTAGTGTTTAATTCCAAATTGTTTTAGGATTCGTAAACCAGATTGAACTCGGCCTTAGGCCCAAGTGCGTGCGTGCGGAGGTTAGGGTTGGCTTTAAGTAGAAGCTGCCCCCATTGTTCTTTAGACCACTTTTGATAATAGAATACTCTTGTTCTTTCTGTTGGCCGAACCAACTTGAGGTAATTGGGAGTTCGCTGAAATCAAGATCGTTCAACCTTTCCGCTGGGAATTGGGAGCGCGATGGAACTTCATCGGTGGTCGTGAAGTTCAGCACGTGAGGTTGGGCGAATTATAGAGTGCTAACTCTTGCATTGGCAACAGGGGATCACTACGATTCATCAAATCCACGTGAGTATATTGATCCTACACCGAGAAGATCGGGCGACCCCGTATCATCTTGGTATCAGAGCGCGGTTCACTCGGTAGGATTATGATGCGGATACGCACATGCTTAGCACTTTTAAGTCAAATACATTATTTCACTGGAAAGAAGTATTGAGCCGCATTAAATATTGTCAGGTGAATTTGTTTCTTAATGAATTTCCTTCTATTCGTGGGAATGATATACTACCTTATGCCAAATTTTTGTTTATTATTAGGTTTGAATATTTTGGACACATATGGACCCCTAAATATCCGAAATTCCGTTTTTGGACCCCTCCCGACCGCGCGTCCTCCGTGTGCCGCCACGTGTCCCGATCACGCGGTCGGCAGGGGAATCGTGCGGTCAGGCGGGCAGACGTGCGGTCGGGCGGGCAGACGCGTAGTCGGGCGGGGAATCTCGCGGTCGGGCGGGCAGACGCGCGGTCGGTGCGGGCGGTCGCGTGCTCGAGAGGGCAGTTGCGCGGCCGGCGCTCGGGGCAGGCGGGTCATGTGGTGTGGTACCGCACGACCGGACACGTGGCGGCTCCAGGGCGAACGTGCGCTCGGGAGGGGTCCAGATTTGGAATTTTTTTGATTTGGGGGCCAAAAATGGAATTTCAGGTGTTTAGGGGTCCAAATGTGTCCAAAATTCACGATTCCGGGGCCTAAGCAATGGAGAAAGCCAAGCAGCCCATGCGGCTGATCAAGGAGGAAAGAAGCCCATGCAGTGGGAGAGCAAAAAGGGAGGAGCCCAAGGACTTAAACTATAAGTTCTGGATAAGATTTTCAAGCCAAATTCAGACTTCCCACGTGCTCAACCCAATTCAAACTCGGATTAACTCAGGATTCAATTCAGATTCGGTTCAGGACAGCCTGACAGGCAGTTACTAAAAAGGCCATAACTTTCACAAACATAGTCCGATTCAGGTGTTCTTGTACTCGTTGGAAAGATAATTTCAAGGGATACGCAATGGATCTAGTCACACCTTCAAATTCATCACGGATAAAAAGTTATGACTGAAATAATATGACAGGTGAAAAATATAGTTTCCTTTTTGTGAGAGTTCGTATCTAAAACCATATAGGTTTGAGTTGTACTTGGTTTGGGGACCATATGGACGTCCCAAGGGGCTATATAAGCCTTGTATTGGCAGCCTTTAGGGCTCAGACCATGTTTCAGAAAAATCAATCTACAAAAGTTTTCGAGTTTAGCATTGCTGCCGAAATTCCTTATGGAATTAGGAGTATCTTCTTCAATCAAGATCGTTCAGCCTTTCCGCTGGGAATTGGGTGCACGATAGATCTTCGCTTGCTGGTCGGCGAAATCAACACGAGTGTGTTTGGACAGATTAAAGAGTGTTCGTCCCTTGCACTGGCATTGGAGGATCATTACGATTCATCAAGACTCCCGTGAGTATCCATCCTACGTCGAGAAGATCGGGCGACCCCGTATCTTCCATAATGGTGAGATTGAGTGATTTCCATAAAGCATTATTCCACATAGCTATTTGTTTCTTGCATAGCTAACCATGTCAGGTGATAGCACTAGCGGTCCCGATCTTTCGATGAGAGTGGTAGATTCGATTGGGGAAGGGGATGACGTTGACGACCCGACTACAACCATCCAAGGACGTTGCGCCTTAGCGATCGATACACCAACTCCAGAGGTTGTTCGTGACCTTGTCGGCGCACAATCAACCAAACCACGAGGGTAATTGTTCCTACAAGAAATCGAAGAACAGGCAAGAACAAGATGAACAACAACTCAATTGAAAATAAACGATGTAGGATTCAATCTGAATCAGAAAGACAGTGGGGTTCCGAAGACAAGTATTCGGGCGGTCTAGCTGACACGCGCGAGTACAAGGCGAAGTAGCAAAAGCTAACTTAGTCTATCAAATCCCAAACCCTAGAAGAGGGTGCGGCTGCCTATTTAAGGGACACGGAAGGTGGAGGGTCGGCCCAAACACATGGAAGCCGAACAGGACTCAATTACAAGGCCCAAGGCCCACTTTGACTCGGACTGGAAAAGTGATGTGACTTGTTTTGCAGTTTCTGATCGGCTCGGATGGAATTTTGAGGTGAGACCGGATCCATCTGAAAGTAGACTTCAAGAGCTTTCCAACGAGTACTCACGGGCCCAAAGGAACCTTCTGGATCAAAATTTATGGCCGTTTGAAGTAGACGCTGTTGGGAAGGCCGAATCCGAGTCGAACTCGCGAACATGACTTGGTTTGCGCTTGACGGTTCCACTTCTATACTTGAGCTCACGTGGTTCTTCCCCATGGTCCCCATTGTTTCAGATCGATGTCAAGTTCATGAGCTACTTTTGGAAGACTTTGTGGGCCAAGCTTGGGACAAAGTTGTTGTTTTCACCCTTCTTTGGATAAAATTGTACAGAGTCGAGGTCGACTCCTTTGCAAGAGGGGGAGGATGATGAGGACATCTCTTCTACATATTCATCTTCTACTTCAAGTGTGCATGATAAAGCTAGAAATGAGGCTCCAACAGGTCCTATGACAAGAGCAAGAGCTAAGCTGCTACAACAACAGGTGCTTTTGTTTTTTTAAAGAATTTCTTATTGCTTTAGATGAGAATGGTATACTACCTAATGCACATACATTGCGCGTTCTCAGATTTGAAGCAATGGAAGAACAAGGATGGAAGGACCAACGGGCCAGCCCCATGGAGAAAGAGAGCCATGCGACCACAAGGGAGGAGGTCCATGTGGTCACATGTCGATCAAAAGGAGGGAAGCCCCATGCAGCCAAGACTTGAGGAAGAGGCCCATGCACCAATTGCGGAGTTTGTGGGCCTGCGTGCCAATAGTGGGCTGAGATTGCATAATTCAGCCATGTAATTAGTTAGTGTTTAATTCCGAATTGTTTTAGGATTCGTAAACCGGATTGAACTCGGCCTTAGGCCCAAGTGCGTGCATGCGGAGGTTAGGGTTGGCTTTAAGTAGCAGCCGCCCCTTATTGTTCTTTAGACCACTTTTGATAATAGAATACTCTTGTTCTTTCTGTTGGCCGAACCAACTTGAGGGAATTGGGAATTCGTTGAAATCAAAACCGTTCAACCTTTTCGCTGGGAATTGGGAGCGCGATTGAACTTCATCGGTGGTCGTGAAGTTCAGCACGTGAGGTTGGGCGAATTATAGAGTGCTAACTCTTGCATTGGCAACGGGGGATCACTACGATTCATCAAATCCACGTGAGTATCTTGATCCTACGTCGAGAAGATCGGGCGACCCCGTATCACTAGATGGATAGGATCTTAACCCCAAGAGACATCTCCATATCATACACCTCTTTGGCACCAGAAAGATCAAGAGAAGAGAAATCCAAACAACTCACTTGGACAAATTGGATGTTCATTTCAATTAGAGGGAAATATTTTATAGCCAATGTCTTAAGATAATAGAGCTCTAAGCTTAGAGTGCACACACAAGATTCCAACACAAGGAAACCCTAACTCTAATCTCTCAAGTCATAAGTGGCATACATCTCACAACACAACAAAAGGTTTATATAGTGGAAACTCCTCACCTCTCACTTAACCCTAACAACCAGCTACTTTTTAGTGGATCACACCACTTACATATGGAGAAACCCAGTAACATACACAAATGAGTTTTGCACTTATACACACTTGCATGTTTTTCCAAAACGTGACTTCCCAAAGGCTCCACAAGCATGATAAGACACTCCAACCACAAGGTGACATAAACCACTTAGGTCAATGTCATAGTTTTGTAAACCGTCAATCCATCCAGTGTTGGACCATTTCCCAAATTCCCACCCGTCGGTCTTCAGACGATGCTATGCCCATGACTTGTTGCTAAGATCGTATGGCTGCTCTGAGGCCGTTACCACTTGAATCACCTAAGTCTCATGGCACACCAACATTACACCATAGTCCGTAATACCCAATGCTTGCCACCAAGATCGTACGTCTGCTCCGAGGAATGCCATTACTTAAAACACACAAGTTCAATTGACACACCACATGCACATATTGCCTCTTCATGACCCTTGTTTTTCTTCTGTGCTTCTTAGCTTGAGATGTTTCTCTACTTAGACTTACGCGACACGCGACACGCCATTTACTGCTGGCTGCAACAATCATCAAAACACCTGCACACCAAAGAATAACATAATTGATCCGAGCATAAATGACATGGCATTGACTCTCGATTAGCAAAATATATACGTGGACATACCATGACTTACTCATGCATAGACTCCTCATGACTAACACTTGCACGAACTTCCACCGTGACTAACACTACCAAAATCAACTTGGCACAGGAGCTGGTCTGACCGTGGTACCCATGCTAGTCAGACTGCCAACTCCACACCGGTCAGACCACTTGCCAAGGCCAGTTAGACCGCTACACTCCAATCGTACCACAACTCCAAAGCTAGTACTACCACACCTGAAAGCATTTCACAACTCAAATGAGGACATCTCTGGAAGATAGCTACCGGCAACCACAGGTTGGAACTATCGCTTCGGTCGGTCATACTGCGACACCCTTGCCAATATGACAGCTAATTTCAGACAACATAGCTGAAAATTCAAAATTAAACTTAAACAATGAAAATAAGACATAAACAATATTAAATACTCATCAATTTTATAGAGTTGTCACTACATGATCTTATACAGATTATGGTTCAACTGCTGAAGGACTGACGAGATAGGAAAATTGGGATTCCTTGAGTGCCTATGAGCTTGTTACTTTAGTTACGAGATGCTTCAGTTGTCAGACTCAGCCCTCCTAATCCCTTGCTCAATTTCATAGGATGCTCAATCTTCACCATTGGACTTTTGCTCTGCTTTTTCACAAGTAGTGCATAGTGTATATCGTATGCTATATCTTCATCTTCTAGTGAGGTGCTTGAGTGTTGCAATGGATTGAACGGAAGTGGGATAAGATTCTTCTTCGGTCCCCCAATATGCACTAAGGTTGTATGAGATGTACCTCAAGGCTCTTGTGATCACTTATAGGGAGGAGCAACAAACGCTTAAGGGCCTGTTCTTTTCGACCGAAGCTAGCGGCTTTTGGCTTTTGTACAGTACCTAACTTTTAAACGGGGTATTTTCTCAAGACGGGGTCTACAAGTTAATTGTAGTACACGTTAAAAGCCTAACATCTGTATTAACCAAAATCGCAAGCGAGTATCTATCTCTCCGTAATCTCTGTTGTAAATATCTAAAATTCAAAAATTTCAGTCAAAAGCCATAAGCCGCAGCCGAACCAAACATGCCTAATACTAGCCTGAGTATGTCATTTTTCTTAGCACCCCCAAGAACCGGACCTTATTCCCGAGAACACGCTCGTAGCTGGGATATTGTTTAGACAGTTCCTGACCATCCACAATATATTCGGCAGTAATATTACTTGGACAATATTTGTTCAGACAGATTCTAAAAAAAAGCGTTCGGACAGAACAGACAGGATGTGTGATAAGATAGTACGGTTGAAACTCAACTTATGTATCTTTTTCAGTTGGGACTTGGTTTATATGTTGTTAAAGACTTAAAGCTGACAAAGTGAAAATGGAAGGCTCAAGCTCACACACCATTCGTTTTGTTTTATGAATATTTAAGTTATGTTGAAAGATTTGTTGTTCTGTATCAATTATCTCTTAGGCCAAGTACTAGATGTGTTAAGTTATTACTTACTGTATATTATATTATTAGATTAACCTTTATATGGATCCTGTGTCATGACATACGAGTATATATAGATTCAATACAATCAATTTTACTCCTCTCACTTTACATTTTGCAGGCATTTTCACTTCAGATGGATTTTAGGTTGAATCCATTGGTCTCATCCAGGGAAAACAATTTTGGTTTAGAAAAATTTTCAAACCCCTCCGAGAAAACCGAATATAAACAATTTTGGTTTTTTGGGCAAATTTTGGTCAAATATTCAAAAAACAAATCAAATTAAAAAAATTTAAATATATTTAGAAATTACCATCTTGCTAGTGCCATGGCGGCTTCCTTGCTGGTGCCATGGCCACCTCCCTTGCCGATGCCGCCTCCCCCTCCCTTGTGGCGCCATGGCCGTCTCCCTGACCGGTGCTGTCTCCCCCTCCACTCTTGTCAGTACCGCCCCTCCCTTGCTGGCGCCACTTCCCTCCTCCCTTGCTTGTGCTGCTTCCCCCTCTCCCTTGCCGATGCCACCTCCCTCTCCCTTGTCGGTGTCGCTTCCCCTCCTCTCTTGCCGGCACCGCTTCCCCGTCGCTTGCCAGTGCCATGGCTGCCTCCTTTACTGGTGTCACTTCCCCCTCCCTTGCCAGCACCATGGCTGCCTCCTTGTTGGCGCCATGGAATGAGAGAGAGGGCTCAGAGGGGAGATGGGGAATCATAATTGAGAGAGGATTGGGAACGAGCGGATGGGAACGAGTGAGAGATGATGGGCTGGCGTAGCCAACATTGGATGGGCTGGCCAACCGAGAAATTTTAAAACGGATCGAAATTCTGGAGCTTGGTATGGCAAGGTGGATGGGGCAGGGACAAAAGCTAGGAGGGCTTAGGTCTAGTGTGGACAAGGGATCAAGACTAAGCCAGGGGAGCTAAGGTCTAGAACGATCAAGGTGCCACCAGAAGATGACTGAGGCTAGCAGAGTGATTCCAAGCCAAGAAGGCAAAGAACTGTAGTAGGAGCTATCGGTGGTGGACATGACGGCAACGGTAAGATAGATCGAAACTAAGCTTAAGGAGGAGCTAAGGTCCAGCACGATCAGGGAAGCCAGGTGCCGTCAAGGTGTATGGAGAGGCATATGGCGCGCTAAGTGACTTAGACCCATTTGCAAGTGAGGATTGTTTGGTGGGATTTGGATGAGTAAGACGCTTGGTGGCAAGTCATTAGGGTCACATGGAGTGGAAGATGAAGTACAGGATTGCTTCAAGACAAAGAAGCAGGAAGCTTTGTGGAACAATGGTGAGAGGCATTTTGGTTAATTACCCAGTACCAAAAAAGTGGCGGTGTGTGAAACCGCGGTTGTGGCCTATGTGGATTATATCATGGAGTCTTCTCGGAGGCCACGGAAGAGCAAATTTGGGCTATTGGAGCCGAGTACAAGTCGTGCTTTGAGAAGCGTTTATGTGTGTAAAAATCTCGGTATGGTGTTGGGTTAATCGATTAGCCCATATAAATGGATAAAACTTAAACAGAGATAATGGTTAGGGTTTCTTATAAGCCTCCACTATATAAGAAGGGTGATTTTAGAGAGTTAGAAAGCCAAATGGAGGAGAGTTAGGGTTCTTTGAGAGAACTTTTGAGAAATGAGTTTTGATTCTTTGTCTTGAGCTTTTTGTCATCCTTAGGTTTTTTGAGTTCAAGAACATTGTGATTTTTTATTGGTTTAGGTTCCTAATGCCTTGAATAAGTCTAATGCAAAAGTTGGGCATGTTTGGATAAGATTTGAGCAAGTTCTTGATATTTGAGTTTTGACCAAAGAGGTTTTTAAGTCTGGGAACAAGGAACCAGTCAGACCAGCCATGAACCTGTGGTTAGAATGCTTAGGCCCAGTTAGATTGGTCTTAAGCCAATGGTCAGACTGGCCCAGTGATGACTTGGATTATTTTTGTACGTCAATTGTTTCCTTGGTTAATTCGACTTCTGTTTGAGGGTTGTTTCCATTGTTTGTCTGATTTCTTAGCTCTCTCTAGCTATTGAAGTGAAGAAGGTCTTGTATTCAAAGGGGCTTGATATTGTTGAAGTAGAAAAAGATGTAAAGATCATTTACCCACTCTGATCTTTGCCATCGGTCCTACAACTTGTTGGGTCATAAGGATCTTCTTATCCCCAAAAGTTAGCTTGTGAGGTGAGAGACTCTTTCTCACCTTTAAGTTAATTCCCTTGCCTTTCCATAACCAATGTGAGACTATTATAACAATCTCCTTCATCACATATTGGTGTCTCTCAGCCGTTCACCGTCCCCTTCATCGTACACTGACGGTCTCTCAGGGTTACAGTCCACTGAATGTTCATACACTAGTGTTCATTAGGTGATGTGACCACGCCACAAACACATACGACAATAGCGCCCAATATAAAGATTGAACTAAAGGTGAATTCGTTTCTTCAGCCTCAACATATTTTAAATGAGAATATGATGCTACCTAATGATGAAAAAATATATATTTACAGCACCACGTCACTTTTACACCAATTCAAGCAAGAGTTCAAGATGGACACGTTTTGGAATCCAATTCGGCCTCCAGATCAATTCGGATTCAACTTGATAGGCCCAACTTCAAATGTGCATAACTTTCACATATGAAATCCGTTTGAGGTCTACGAGTACTTGTTGGAAAACTTTTCTCATCCTCTTTCCAATGGATCTCGTATCACCTCTAAATTCCTACTGTACACACCGTAATCATCAAAAGAGTCCGTGTTGGGCACGTACTGTTGTCGGATTCGGACTGCTGCAATGGTGCAAGTTTAAACGGGCATAACTTCCTCATACGGACTCCGTTTGGGACGTTCATGTACTTCATGGAAAGCTTATCAAGTCTACTTTCCAACGGATCCAACGTCATCTTCAAATTCCATCCGAGCCGGCCGGAATCATCAAAACAATCCACATTGGTTTTTGAATCCGAGTCAAAAGGGTGCTGCGCCACCACCACTTGGACCCATGGGCCTTGTAACCCTAGGGGCGTGAACTTTGGACGGCACCCCTGGTCGTTCTCCCTATATAGGAGCCGCCGCCTCCTTTGCTAGGACTTAGGTTTTTTTAGATCAGTTTAGCCCCATGTGCAAACTCTACGTTGTCTCTTGTGTCGACTAGACCAACAGATTCGTGTTACAGAATCTCAACTATCCTTGTGCGACTTTTATACCTAGCAATTTTTAGGTTGCTCACTATCCTTGTTCTTGCGTGTTCTTCGGTTGCATGCAGGAATATACCTTCGTGGTCAGGTCAACCGCGTTCTTGGCACGGTTGATAACGACTTGGGTGTGGTTTAGCGATTGCTAAGGCACAAGCGTCGTCGTACGGTTGTAGTCGGATCGTGAGAGTCATCTCCGCCAAAATCGATAGTTATCATCCTATCGGAAGATCGGGACCCCATCGCCTCATCAGTTGGTATCAGAGCTTCAGTTGACTGGTAGGAATTTCTTGTATCCCTAGTTAGTAGATTGGTTTTTATTTCCTATAGTAAAAAAAATTGCCCCACAAAAAGAGTTAATTTCCGCTGTCCAAACCCCGTTGTGCCTTTCAATCTGTTAGTTTTAGTTTGCTAAATTGAATTTGTGTCCGTGTTAGCATTGTCTAGTTGCTGGTCATATCTTTGTTCCATTAAAAATCTAAACAAAAAAAATTCCCCACCCCAAACCCTAATTCCAATTCAGCTGATTTTTCCTTTCTCTGCAGCCGCCACCAAAAACGCTATAACTTTTGATTCCCTGATCATTTTTGAGTGAGACCACTGCCATTAGATTCATAACTTCATTATCTATCTTCCTGTAAAATTTCGCTTCAATCCTGTATGGCAGTACAAATATATCTGCGGTGCAAATTGACCTAAAATTCCAGATTGAATCTGCAACAGTCGGCACTTGTGAATCTTGTGCGAATTTTTCGGTCAGTTTCAAGAACTCGGCCCCAAAACAAAAGTTGTAGAAAATGTCGTCAGGAAATGGAGAAAAAAAAGAATCATTGAAAAATAGGCAACTAAAAAAAGTTACGGTCAATCCTTGTAGAAAATACCGACGTGTTGTCCAGTGGACAGAAATCTTCAGTTTTCAAGTTTGGGGTCAATTCTTGTGTTCTTCAATTCCAGATTGCATTCAATTGAATTATCTTGTATTTACCACTCCCATACATTGCCATACACTTATTTTAGCCTTCTTCCATCTTTGGTTGATCAGCAACATAGGCTAAGTGCTAGATACGAACTATAAATCAATTCTGTGCAATTTCTGAAATTAATTGATTGTTTTCCTTTGCTACAAAATACATAGCCTATCCAAGCTCCACTTTTCTACTAACCGAATAGGTCTTTCTGTACCTTGCAATCGCTTTACTCATCACTTGAGTTAGATTTATCACGAACCAGCCACCGGTTGCACCACCTGTTTGCTTTGGTAAGAACTTGTAAGAATTTGGTAAGAGCTTGAGAGATGCGTGACTTGATTTGAGCTTCCATATCCTAGTAGTTGACAGGAACATTTACTTGTGATTTGTTTCCTTGTTTTCTACTAACAATGACAGGCTTGAGAAAATTGGTAGATTATGATGTCATCACGGGCAGATTGGAACTCAAAGGGAAACAATTACTGGTATATATCTTGCCGCTGCGTGAACTTTGGATGCCACCCCTGGTCGTTCTTCCTATATAGGAGCCGCCGCCTCCTTTGCTAGGACTTACGTTTTGTTTAGATCAGTTTAGCCCCATGTGCAAACTCCACGTTGTCTCTTGTGTTGACTAGACCAACAGATTCGTGTTACAGAACCTCAACTATCCTTGTGCGACTTTTATATATAGCAATTTTCAGGTTGCTCACTATCCTTGTTCTTGCGTGTTCTTCGGTTGCGTGCAGGAATAGACCTTCGTGGTCAGGTCAACCGCGTTCTTGGCACGGTTGATAACGACTTGGGTGTGGTTCAGCGATTGCTAAGGCGCAAGCGTCGTCGTACGGTTGTAGTCGGATCGTGAGAGTCACCTCCACCAAAATCGATAGTTATCATCCTATCGGAAGATCAGGACCCCATCGCCTCATCATTAGGTCAGAAATGTTAGAATCAGACTCTGATACCACTTGTTGGATCATGAGTTCCGGTCATTTTAGTACCAAAGAAAGATGGATCATGGTGCATGTGTGTGGATTGTACCATTAGGTATCGTCATCCTATTCCTAGGTTAGATGATATGCTTGATGAATTGAGTGGCTCTGTTGTCTTTTCCAAGGTTGATTTGCGTAGTGGCTATCATCAAATCCGCATGAAATTAGGCGATGAATGGAAAACGGCATTTAAAACTAAGTTCGGGTTATATGAGTGGTTAGTAATGCCTTTTGGTTTAACTAATGCACCTAGTACCTTCATGAGACTAATGAACGAGGTTTTGCGTGCTTTCATTGGTAGATTTGTGGTGGTTTATTTTGATGATATACTGATATATAGTAAATCATTAGAGGAACATCTTGACCATTTACGTGCTGTTTTTAATGCTTTACGTGGTGCATGCCTATTTGGTAACCTTGAGAAGTGCACCTTTTGCACCGATCAGTGTCGTTTCTTGGCTATGTTGTTACTCCACAGGGAATTGAAGTTGATCAAGCCAAGGTTGAAGCAATACAGAGTTGGCCCACTCCTAACACGGTCACACGGGTGCGGAGCTTTTTAGGACTTGCTGGGTTCTACCGTCGCTTTGTGAAGGATTTCAGCACCATTGCCGCACCATTGAATGAGCTTACCAAGAAGGGCGTGCCATTTGTTTGGGCCGCTGATACGGGGTCGCCCGATCTTCTCGACATAGGATTGGATACTCACGTGCAGCCTCTCGAATCATAGCGATCCTCCGTTGCAAATGCAAGAACGAACGCTCTTTAATTCGCAAGATCACACGCGCCGGACTTCACGACCACCAAGCGAAAGCCCTATCGCGCTCCCAATTCCCAGCAGAAAGGTTGAACGATCTCAATTTGCAAGAACTCGCAAATCTTTTATTGAATTTTGATGGCTATCACAAAATCCAAAAAGGTGTACAAAGTTCATCCTCCATTATCTAGTCTCAAGTCCCTTCTCGTCACGTACTCTCCTCTCGGTGCCATCTTTATTTTCATTTCACTTTAGCCTCTTCTCGTCACGTACTCTCCTCTCGGTGCCATCTTTATTTTCATTTCACTTTAGCCTTGTACAGATCGAGTATAGGCCTGCATATAATTAAATAAAATAGTAGTAGCTCTGTATCTTCAAATATAATAATTAAAGACCTAATAAAATTAGAGTTCACCTGGCAATATTTAGTGTGACTCAATAATTCTTTCCAGTCAAATAATATATTTAACTGAAAAGCACTGCGCATGTCTGTATCCGCATCATCCTCCCCTTCTTCAAGAAAAGCCGTCCTCGGCTTTTGATAACCTGAAATTGTACTAAACAAAGAATACAATGTGTATGCATGGTATATATATATTTGTCATCAACACTTGTCCTGTTTAGCACATCATGAACATCTGAAGGCGTAGTAAACAAAAAGAATAACACATATGCATGATATATGTATGAATCAATTATTGTGTCATTCTCATTGTTTTGTATAAACCAATTAGTACAACAACAGCCATACGATGTATATATTGCAATATTGTCATTCACATCATTCTCCCTTCCATGACAAAAAGTCGTCCTCGACTTTGCTAAGTACATGGACAAGTTATTAACGGGCCAAACCAAATTAAGTTGTTTAAATATGGGGGGAGAAAATTTTTAGTACCTTCCATGCTTCAACTGCGCTACTCTGATTATTTGTACATGATTGTATATTAAAGGATGAACACGTAGACTTAAGAAATCTTTTAAAACATGAAGCACCATTGTTGAAACTCATCTCATTGTGATCATGATATGGCACAAAAGAGTGTTTATCCAAAATATGCAATTTCAATTCAGCAAACTTATCACATGTGATGCATATTCGACAAACATAAAATTTGTCATGTACACCATAATCTCCGATCAAATTGAACTTATAGGTGTAGGCATAGATACTAACTAGTGATTTTAAACATGAAATTTCAGCAACATTCTCAATCACACTAGATAGCTCTCTAGGATCATTGAACATGATATAGTACAAAGAATCATCAGGAGATATTCTCGTAAGAACTTCCTTATGAATAATCAATTCCACATTATATAAATTGAGCAAAGAAATTTCAGAACAAGGAATTTTCATTCGCATATACGAGTTCTCACAATTACTCACAGTTTCACAATTAATTTTAGCACAAATATGGTTACCTTTATCGTCCTCTTCAGTTGATGTAGGTGCTATGGGTATTAAATCATCATGATGTAACAACGGAGCAGAAAGTACTTCATCTTTAACTGTGGTTATCTCCTCATCGTTTATGTCCAATGGTGTTGGTTGTTGAACATTTAGCTCCTCTTCTTTAATATCGACCTGCATAATGGGGAAAACAACACTAGAAATAGATATTAATGTGTTAATTTCAAAATCAACCTCAACGCCTTCACCACATTGAAAGATAAGTTAACACATGCACCTTTACTCCAACTCCCTGATTTCAATAAGACTTTTAAACTAGAATGTGATACAAGCGGAATTGGTTTAGGTGGTGTGTTGTTACAAGAAGGCAAACCTATAACATACTTCAGTGAGAAATTGAGTGGGCCTAGTTTGAACTATTCTACTTATGATAAGGAGTTATATGCCCTCTTTCGAACCTTAGAAACTTGGCAACATTATTTATGGCCCAAAGAATTTGTTATACATTCTGATCATGAATCTTTAAAGCATATTCGAAGTCAAGGTAATCTGAACCGTAGACATGCAAAGTGGGTTGAATTTATTGAGTCTTTTCCCTATGTCATAAAACACAAGAAGGGAAAGGAGAATGTTATTGCTGATGCTTTGTCTAGGAGATATGCCATGCTATCACAACTTGACTTCAAAATTTTTGGATTAGAGACTATTAAAGAGCAATATGTGCACGATGCTGATTTTGCGGAAATACTGTTGAATTGTAAAGATGGGAAAATGTGGAATAAATTTGTCATTAATGATGGGTTTGTGTTTAGAGCCAACAAGTTGTGCATTCCTGCTAGTTCCGTTCGTTTGTTGTTGTTACAGGAAGCACATGGAGGCGGGTTGATGGGATATTTTGGTGTGAAGAAAACGGAGGACATACTTGCTGATCATTTCTTTTGGCCAAAGATGAGATGGGACGTCGAGCGCTACGTTGCTCGCTGCACTACATGTCAAAGAGCTAAGTCACGACTTAATCCTCATGGTTTATATATGCCTTTACCCGTTCCTAGCATTCCGTGGGAAGATATTTTGATGGACTTTGTTTTAGAATTGCCTAGGGCAAAGAAGGGGAGGGATAGTATATTTGTGGTTGTTGATAGATTTTCTAAGATGACCCATTTTATACCATGTCATAAGAGCGATGATGCTACCAATATTGCTGATTTATTCTTTCGTGAAGTTATTCGCTTGCATGTTGTGCCTAATACTATAGTTTCATATCGTGATGCTAAATTCCTTAGCCATTTTTGGAGAACTTTATGGGCTAAATTGGGGACTAAGCTGTTATTTTCTACTACTTGTCATCCCCAAACTGATGGACAAACTGAGGTTGTGAATAGAACTTTGTCTACTATGCTTAGGGCTGTGTTGAAAAAGAATTTAAAAATGTGGGAAGAATGCTTGCCTCATGTTGAGTTTGCTTACAATGTTCATTGCATTCTACTACAAAGATGTGCCCTTTTGAAGTTGTTTTTGGTTTTGTGCCTCGTGCTCCTATTGATTTAATGCTCATTCTATCTTCAGAGAAATTGAACCCTGATGCTAAACAACGTGCTGAATTGATTTTAAAAATGCATGAGACAACTAAAGAGATCATAGAGCGCATGAATGCTAAATATAAACTTGCTGGTAGTCAGGGGAGGAAACATTTAACTTTGGAACCTGGGGATCTTGTTTGGTTGCACTTAAGAAAAGATAGGTTCCCCGAATTGAGAAAATCAAAATTGATGCCAAGAGCTGATGGTCCTTTCAAGGTGTTAGAAAAGATTAATGATAATGCATACAAGCTTGACCTGCCTGCAGATTTTGGGGTTAGTCCAACTTTTAACATTGTAGATTTGAAGCCCTACTTGGGAGAAGAGGACGAGTTTGAGTTGTGGACGACTCAAATGCAAGAAGGAGAGGATGATGAGGACATCCCTTCCATGGACACAACTCATCCACAGCAAGTGTTGCAAGGACCACTTACTCGAGCTTATGCTCGTCAACTTAATTACCAGGTGAACTCATTCCTAAGTTCATGTGTTACTGAGAATAGACCGCTACCTAATGCAAGTGATTTAATTGGGCTTAGCAACTTGGGAAAAGACAAAGGAAAGGGACATGGAGTCATGGACATGCATGGAACGAATAATGGAGGTCACCACGTCACTTTGGGACCAAGCCAAGCACGAATTTGAGTTGGACACGTTCTGGAATCAGATTCGGGCTGCTGCGATGGTACCAAGTTCAAACGGGCATAACTTCCTCATACGGACTCCGTTTGGGACGTTATTGTACTTCATGGAAAGATTATGAAGTCTACTTTCCAACAGAGCCAACCTCATCTTCAAATTCCATCTGAGCCGGCCGCAATCATTAAAAGAGTCCATGTTGGTTTCTGAGTCCGAGTCAAAAAGGGTGCTGCGCCACCACCACTTGGGCCCATGGGCCTTGTAACCCTAGGGCGTGCACTTGGACGCCACCCCTGGTCGTTCTCCCTATAAAGGAGCCGCCGCCTCCCTTGCTAGGACTTGGATTTCGTTGAGTTTAGGTTTAGCCATTGTGCAAACTTTTGTTCTTCAGTTGTGTCAGTCGACCACCTGTCAAGACATCTTCGGAATCCCAACTTTGTTATTCACAATACAATTTATGCTTCATTCATATCCGCAATATCAGATTGCCTACGTCTTATTCTTGCTAGTTCTTCGATTGCTCGCAGGGATTGAACTTCGTGTTTAGGTTGATCGCGCTTCCAGCGAGGTCAATAACATCTCGGAGTTGGTTCAGCGATTGCTAAGGCGCAAGCGTCGTCATACGGTTGTAGTCGGATCGTGAGGGTCATCTCCACCGAAATCGATAGTTATCAATCTCATCGAAAGATCGGGCACCTCGTCTCCATCACTTGGTATGAAAGTGTATATCCTAGCAATCTGAAATTCTTGATGTTGTAAAGTTAAGTAATAATCAAGACTAGAATACTTTGCCTAAGTGCCGATCCAAAAGATTTAAGTGAAGTATATGAACACACATGCAAAGATTAATGTGACTCGATGCAAACAAATGAATGAGCTAACTAGAGGCAATGTGAAATTAAAGATTAGATAGCTCGTTTTGCACCAAGTACTACGCTAGCCAATTGCAATGATATGAATGTACGGGCACAAGATTGCTCAAAGAAATTAAATACACAAGCTAAAATTATATAGTAGAATTAGATAACCCCAATTTGGCCAACACTCACTTTTTTTGTTGAGGCTCTTCTTCTTCTTTCTTTTTTTTGTACTTGTGGTTGGCACTAATGTTTAGCGTTTCTTTGCACAATTATTGGAAATCTCAGCAAATATAGATTAATACCAAGAGCAGCCCTTAATGCAATTATCAAAGACTAGTCTCAAAGATGAACGACATTTTTTCGGTACTGTAGCAGTACTGTTCACAGTACAGTAGCAGTACTGTTCACGCATTGTAGCGATCGGATTTTTTTTTGGTTTAGGCGAAACAAAGGAAATAACACAATGATCAAACGACGCAAAGGAACACGACGATCAGCACCTAAACAAAATTCTAATGGATGAGAACTTAACAAAACTCACAAAATAACAGATTAATCTAAAGGTTTGGATTTTTTGTGGCAATTTTCGGTTTTAATGGACTATAGGAACAGAAGTAAATCAATCTAAAAGCAAGGGTAAATAATCCTACCGAGTAAACCGCACTCTGATACCAAGATGATACGGGGTCGCCCGATCTTCTCGTTGTAGGGTCAAGATACTCACGTGGATTTGATGAACCGTAGTGATCCCCCATTGCCAATGCAAGAGTTAGCACTCTATAATTCGCCCAACCATACGTGCTGAACTTCACGACCACCGATGAAGTTCCATCGCGCTCCCAATTCCCAACGGAAAGGTTGAACGATCTTGATTTCAGCAAACTCCCATTCCCTCAAGTTGGGTCGGCCATCCAAAAGAACAAGAGTATTTTATTATCAAACATGGCCTCTCTAGCAGTGGGAATACAAGGGGGTTTTATAGTGTTTTTCCCGACTCACGCAAGGAAAGTCTTGGCCGAATCAATCCCTTATTCGGTCAAGGTTTCCTAATCCAATTCCTAAAACTTAGCAATCTGTTTCCTTTATTTTCGGGCTATGCTCCTATCCTATTACAAGACCGAGATTGAGATGGACTCGGTCACCCTTTGGGCACGCAGGCCACATCTTGTGTACGCCGTGTCCTAGCTCCTTGCCGCATGGACTCTTCTTCTCATGACTCGTGGGTAGTTGGTCCTTCTCCACTTGATCTTCTGTTGCTTCAAATCTGAGAACACATAACATATTTGCATTAGGTAGTATGCTATTATCATCTAACGTATTAGAAGACTCTTTAAGAAACAAAAGCACCTGTTGTTGAAGTAGCTTAGCTCTTGCTCTTGTCATATGACCTTTTGGAGCCTCATCACTAGCTTTGTTATGTACACTTGGAGTGGAATTTTGCTGGTGGAGAATTTCAACTTTCCTAACTTTTGCTTTCATCTCTTTAGTATTTAGCATGCCACATTCTTCCTCTCTTATGGACCAGATCGATTGGGGGAATGGTGGGTTTCCTTTAACAACCAACACTGATCATAAAAACAATTTTATATATTTTCTCGAAGAATCCTTTTGGGCACACCAATGTATTTTTAAATTTTACATAAATTTTAGTTAGTGTGCTATGGAGACTAAAGAGGGATGTTTGTATAAGAGGTCTGTGAGAAATTAACTAAATCCCCAAAATTCTAGAAAGAAAACCTTCATCCAAACATGCCTCATGAAGGAACCATAGATACACCGCCAAGCTGGCGATGTTATATTGAAATATGGGCATTGCTATCTCTCGTATATCCGATAGGAGTATTTTTATCATACGTTCTTATGCAATATCTTTAGATAATACGTGTAACAATTTTAATTACTATATGCAACAAAATATTTGATAGAAATCTCGATGTTACACTGGTTGTTGCTAATTGTTGCACACATGAAATCAAAATGTTACAACAAAACAATAACTACCTCCCATGGTAGACGGTGACGAGTCCACGGGTGCGGCAGCAACGGGCAACGGGAAGGTGATATGCGCAGTGTGGATCTAATGCCAAGGGGAGAAGGCCATCCGCGTCCTTGCGGCGAACGGATGGGCCAGGGTGGCCGCATCCCCCGCCCGCCGTCGAGGTTCTCAGCTTCGACCCCAAAGATTGCTCTCTCTCCTCCAAACCCCTGGGACGGGAATCAAATCCACTTGGTACGCTGTGCGGGGCTTCTAGGTTGAATGGATCACTAAGTTGTCTTGGGGCTTTGCGGAGAGGCGAGTGGACGAAAAGCGAGTGGCTAGGAAACATCCTGATAAGGGGTTGCCCGATCTTCTCGACGTAGGATGGATACTCACGGGAGTCTTGATGAATCGTAATGATCCTCCAATGCCAATGCAAGGGACGAACACTCTTTAATCCGCCAAAACACACTCGTGTTGATTTCACCGACCACCAAGCGAAGATCTATCGTGCACCCAATTCCCAATGGAAAGGCTGAACGATCTTGATTGAAGAAGATACTTCTAATTCCCTTAGGAATTTTGGCAGCAATGCTAAACTCGAAAACTTTAGTAGATCGATTTTTCTCAAACGTGGTCTGAGCCCTAAAGGCTGCCAATACAAGGCTTATATAGCCCCTTGGGACGTCCATATGGTCTCCAAACCAAGTACAACTCAACCCTATATGGTTTTAGATACGAACTTTCACAAAAAGGAAACTATATTTTTCACCCGTCATATTGTTTCGGTCATAACTTTTTATCCATAATGAATTTGAAGGTGGGACAGATCCATTGCGTAGCCCTTGAAATTATCTTTCCAACGAGTACAAGAGCGTGAATCGGTGATGCGGATCCACCTAGCAAGATTGCTGAACCACATTACTTTGACCTTGTTGGATGCCCTCTCCAAGATAAGCCTTCTCCCACGCACACCGCAGCACGTGAACGACGGGTAGAGAAACCGAAGTTTCAGCGAGTAGAATCCAACACCACAATTGGATTCAACACACCAAGAGCAATTCCTCGATGGAAATCTCAAGAACACGCCAACAATGGCCACCAAACCATGGTGATTTTCTGGTTTCTATTTCTCAATTCATAGCCTAAGTTACAATGGGGCTAAGACCCTGGCCTTATATTGGTCCACAATGCACGGCCTTGGCTAAAACTCATGCACAACTTGGCCTAAGGCCGAAACAAACTCCAATACGAACTAAAAAGGAAATACCTAAACTGTTACCTCTGAATTCTCTCTTAATTTGTGATCTGACTATGAAGATTTCATGGCTGGCACCTTGTCCATTGTGTGGGGCTTCGAAATAGCTTTCCAACGAGTCCAAGAACGCCCAAATCGGACTCCGTTTGTGAAAGTTATGGACATTTTAGGATCGGTCTTGCCAGCTGTCCCAATCCGAGTCCGAATCGACTTCAAATCTTTATATGTTTTGTTTTCTTGTTCAAGGGGCTTCCAAATCCGTTTGGAACCTGAAAAGGAGTCCTTCTCAACCTTTAGAAAGCCATGGTGTGGTCGGATTTTATCCTTACTTGCATTGCAATACTCAAACTCTTTATGTTTGGCAAGTCTCGCGCGTCTCTCCGACAGCTCGTGCAGCATCCAATAAAATTGCCACAACTTTGTGTAGGAAGCTCCAAATCAAGTGCCGTTTGATTCGTTGGAAAATAGACTTCATTAGCTTTCCAAATATGTCTTTTGTGCACAGTAGAAACCTCCGAATTGGTATTCAAAGCTTCTTGAACATTGTGCACAGAACTGCAAGCACTAACCAAAGTTGTAGTGCTACTTGGTGTCACATCAATCGGACTCCGTTTGTGAAAGTTATAGCCTTTTTATTAACTGCCTGTCAGGCTGTCCCGAACCGTATCCAAATTGAATCCTAAGTTGAATCCGAGTTTGAATTGGGTTGAGCACGTGGGAAGTCCGAATTTGGCTTGAAAATCTTATCCAAAACTTGTAGTTTAAGTCCTTGGGCTCCTCCCTTTTTGCTCTCCCACTGCATGGACTTCTTTCCTCCTTGATCAGCTGCATGGGTTGCTTGGCGTTCTCCTTTCCATTCCCATGGGCTTTGAGCTTTTTGTTCTTGGTAGCAAATATGATTACCCTCCTTGTGCTTCTCCATTGCTTTGGCCCTGGAATCATCATAATATTCAAACCTAATAATAAACAAGAATTTGGCATAAGGTAGTATATTGTTCCCACGAATAGAAGGAAATTCATTAAGAAACAAATTCACCTGACAATATTTAATGCGGCTCAATACTTCTTTCCAGTGAAATAATGTATTTGACTGAAAAGTGCAAAGCATGTGCGTATCCACATCATCCTCCCCTTCTTCAAGAAAAGCCGTCCTCGGCTTTTGATAGCCTGAAATTGTACTAAACAAAGAATACAATGTGTATGCATGGTATATGTATTGGTCAGTTACACCCCTTCCGTCTTTCACATTATTATAACCTGGAGGTGTAGTAAGCAAAAAGAACAACACATATGCGTGGTATATGTATGAATCACGCAAGGAAAGTCTTGGCCGAATCAATCCCTTACTCGGTCAAGCTGTCCTATTCCAATTACTAAAACTTAGCAATATGTTTCCTTTATTTTCGGGCTAAGCCTCTATCCTATTACAAGACCGAGATTGAGTTGGACTCGGTCACCCTTTGGCACGCAGACCACATCTTGTGCATGCCATGAGATATGTGATCACGTGGCCTTCCGTTGATTAGCTCCTTGCCCGCATGGACTCTTCTTGTCATGACTCGTGGCCACTTGGTCCTTCTCCACTTGATCTTCTGTTGATTCAAAACTGAGGACACATAACATATTTGCATTAGGTAGTATGCTATTCTCATCTAACATTATAGAAGACTCTCTAAGAAACAAAAGCACCTGTTGTTGAAGTAGCTTAGCTCTTGCTCTTGTCATAGGACCTTTTGGAGCCTCATCACTAGCTTTGTCATGCACACTTGGAGTGGATGAAGAATGTGTAATAGAGATGTCCCCATCATGATCGCAATGCTACGCATGTGGGCCGGTCCCACACATACACTTTTGTACATGGGGGAAAGAAGCATGTGTTGAAACCAAAATTGGAGAGTGCTATTCATGTTGATTAAGAAATTACAGCGAAGAAGAGGCAAGCCCCCAAGATTACCCCAAAGCCGAGGACGGCTTTGCTTCAAGGAGGGGAGGATGATACGGGTCTAAAAACCAAAAACATTTCAAGTGGTGTTAATTCTTTCCTGGTCGAGAAGTCCTTGTTAGTGCCGAGAGGGAGGTGAGGGAGGATGGCATGGAAGACCAAGAAGGACAAATTGGAAGCCGAGCACAAGTATGGCCAATCTGCAGAGTGCAAGCATGGCGAGCCTACGGCCAAGGCGAAACAATGTGTGTTCGTAAGTCAGGATTCTTGGTAGGAGATATTTGGATTTCACATAAACTTAGAATTAAAAAAAATATTTACATGTGTGGCAAATGTCTACATGCATGTATGTATATACACATATACGCATGCATGTAGCCCATGTGATTTTCTAGTTGTCCAGTCCATGCAAACTTCTAGTGTCGGTTGATTTTTTTTTCTAGTCGTCCAGCATGCATGCAAAGCTAGCTGAGTCCGTGTATACGTATGCATATACATGCATACAGCCGCAGCATACGAGCTCGTATAGTGTTCTAGTCAGTTGGAGTTGGTTTAGGTTTGTGCGTGTGTACCATCTAAAGGGTTGGCTGATGGCCATGTAACAAAGGATGTTTTTTTATTGGAATAAACCCTAGAAAATCACCATGGTATTTGGCGGCTACGCGTGTGCATGATCTTATGGAGTCATCTCTGATTGCTGCGTGGGTTGGTCTTGTGTGAAGATCACGTTTACAGGCTGGTTCTCGGTGATCCAACTTCTTCGGTCGTGCGTTGTTGTGCTCATGGGTGGAGGTCCAGGGTTTGACACTTTAGATCAAGCTATCGAACAAGTTATCTTGTTGTCGCTCCGATCAGGTCATGGCAAATCAGGATGTCTCTGTTGTTTGCTACTGCTGGTGTTGT
This sequence comes from Dendrocalamus latiflorus, assembly GCA_017311315.1. Lineage (NCBI taxonomy): Eukaryota > Viridiplantae > Streptophyta > Magnoliopsida > Poales > Poaceae > Dendrocalamus > Dendrocalamus latiflorus. The sequence continues at coordinate 43,720,821 of CM029642.1, read as the reverse complement.
TGGCTACTCTTAAAGGCTGCTGCTGATTGCTAGGAAATCGAGAGGAGCTGCTAGTTGAAGCATGGAAGGCACTTAAAATTTTCTCTTCCATATTTGAACCGTTTGATCTGGTTTTGCCCATTAATGACTTGTCCACGTACTTCTCAAAGTCGAGGACGACTTTTTTTATGGGAGGGAGAATGGTGTGAATGAAAACATTGCAATGTATGCATTTGATAGCTGTTGTAGTATCAATTGGTTTGTGCAAAACAGTAAGAATGAGAATGACACAATAATTGATTCATACATATACCACGCATATGTGTTGTTCTTTTTGCTTACTACACCTCCAGGTTATAATAATGTGAAAGACGGAAGGGGTGTAACTGACCAATACATATACCATGCATACACATTGTATTCTTTGTTTAGTACAATTTCAGGCTATCAAAAGCTGAGGACGGCTTTTCTTGAAGAAGGGGAGGATGATGTGGATACAGACATGATTAATACTTTTCAATCAAATACATTATTTCACTGGAAAGAAGTATTGAGCCGCATTAAATATTGTCAGGTGAATTTGTTTCTTAATGACTTTCTTTCTATTCGTGGGAACGATATACTATCTTATGCCAAATTCTTGTTTATTATTAGGTTTGAATATTATGATGATTCCGGGGCCAAAGCAATGGAGAAGCTCAAGGAGGTTAATCATATTTACTACCAAGAACAAAAAGCTCAAAGCCCATGGGAATGGAAAGGAGAAAGCCATGCAGCCCATGTAGTTGATCAAGGAGGAAAGAAGCCCATGCAGTGGGAGAGCAAAAGGGAGGAGCCCAAGGACTTAAACCACAAGTTTTGGATAAGATTTTCAAGCCAAATTCAGACTTCCCACATGCTCAACCCAATTCAAACTCGGATTCAACTCAGGATTCAATTCGGACTCGGTTCGGGACAGCCTGACAGGCAGTTACTAAAAAGGCCATAACTTTCACAAACGGAGTCCGATTCAGGTGTTCTTGTACTCGTTGGAAAGATAATTTCAAGGGCTACGCAATGGATCTGGTCCCACCTTCAAATTCGTCATGGATAAAAAGTTATAACCAAAACAATATGACGGCTGAAAACTGTAGTTTCCTTTTTGTGAGAGTTCGTATCTAAAACCATATAGTGTTGAGTTGTAATTGGTTTGGGGACCATATAGACGTCCCAAGGGGCTATATAAGCCTTGTAATGGCAGCCTTTAGGCCTTAGACCACGTTTGAGAAAAATCAATCTACTAAAGTTTTCGAGTTTAGCATTGTTGCTGAAATTCCTTATGGAATTAGGAGTATCTTATTCAATCAAGATCGTTCAGCCTTTCCGCTGGGAATTGGGTGCACGATAGATCTTCGCTTGGTGGTCGGCGAAATCAACACGAGTGTGTTTTGGCGGATTAAAGAGTGTTCGTCCCTTGCATTGGCATTGGAGGATCATTACGATTCATCAAGACTCCCGTGAGTATCCATCCTACGCCGAGAAGATCGGGCGACCCCGTATCACGAGGGATATCCAATGTCATCAATGCAAGGGGTATGGCCATGTGAGGAGTGAGTGCCCAACCAAGCGTGTTCTGGTTGTGAGAGATGATGGTGAGTATTCTTCTGCTAGTGATTTGGATGAGGATACATATGCTATGCTTGCAGCTGACCATGCAGGTAGTGGGAAGGAGCAAGAAGAAGAGCACATTGGTGCTGAAGATGCAGAGCGCTATGAGAGTCTCATTGTGCAGCGTGTGTTGAGTGCACAAATGGAGAGGGCGGAGCAAAATCAGCGGCACATCCTTTTCCAAACAAAGTGGTCGTGAAGGAACGCTCATGCCGAGTGATAATTGATGGAGGGAGCTGCAACAACTTGGTGAGCTCCGATATGGTGGAGAAGCTTGCGTTGAACACCAAAACCTCACCCACAACCTTACTACATTCAATGGTTCAATAACAGCGGCAAGGTGAAGGTAACACGAATGGTGAGAGTAAATTTTGCTATTGGTTCTTATCATGATGTTGTAGAATGCGATGTTGTACCTATGCAAGCATGCTCTATGCTGTTAGGTAGACCGTGACAATATGATAAAGATTCACTGCATCATGGTAAGACAAACCAATATTCTTTTGTGCATCATGACAAGAAAATTGTGTTACATCCTATGTCTCCTGAAGCTATTTTCAAAGATGAGATTGCTAGAGCTAGTAGAGAGAAAAATCAGGAGCATAATAGGAGTGAAAATCAGATTGTTGCAAGCGAACTTGAGCAACATAAAAAGAAAAACTCTAAATCTGTTCATGAGATGAAAAATGAGATTAAATTGAAAGGTGCATGTTTTCTTGCTACTAAGTCTGATGTGAATGAGCTGGATGCTAGTACTTCTATTTGCTATGCCTTACTTTGCAAACAAGCTTTATTTTCATTCGAGGAGGTACCTTCTTCTGTGCCTCCTGCTGTCACTAATCTTTTGCAGGAGTACATGGATGTCTTTCCAAAGGACGTGCCACCAGGGCTACCACCAGTGCGAGGGATTGAGCACCAGATTGATTTGATTCCCGGGGCATCTTTGCCCAATCGTGCGCCATACCGGACCAATCCGGAAGAAACTAAGGAGATTCAGCGTCAAGTTCAAGAATTGCTTGATAAAGGTTATGTGCGTGAGTCTCTTAGTCCTTGTGCTGTTCCGGTAATTTTAGTGCCTAAGAAAGATGGATCATGGCGTATGTGTGTGGACTGTAGAGCGATCAATAACATTACCATTAGATATCGTCACCCTATTCCTAGGTTAGATGATATGCTTGATGAATTAAGTGGCTCTATTGTCTTCTCTAAAGTTGATTTGCGTAGTGGGTACCACCAAATTCGCATGAAATTGGGAGATGAATGGAAAACATCATTTAAAACTAAGTTCGGTTTGTATGAGTGGTTAGTGATGCCTTTTGGTTTAACTAATGCACCTAGCACATTCATGAGATTAATGAACGAGGTTTTGCGTGCTTTCATTGGTAAATTTGTAGTGGTCTATTTTCATGATATATTGATATATAGCAGATCACTAGAGGAACACCTTTGCCATTTACGTGCTGTTTTTGATGCTTTACGTAATGCACGTTTATTTGGTAACGTTGAGAAGTGCACATTTTGCACGGATCGAGTCTCTTTTCTTGGCTATGTTGTTACTCCACAGGGCATTGAAGTTGATCAAGCCAAGGTTGAGGCAATACAGAGTTGGCCGACTCCTAAAACGATCACACAGGTGCGAAGTTTTCTAGGACTTGCTGGATTCTATCGTCGTTTTGTGAAGGATTTCAGCACCATCGCTGCACCATTGAATGAGCTCACTAAAAAGGGGGTGCCGTTTACTTGGGGGAATGCACAGGAAGATGCCTTCAACACATTGAAAGATAAGTTAACACATGCACCATTACTCCAACTTCCAGATTTTAGTAAGACTTTTGAGCTAGAATGTGATGTTAGTGGAATTGGATTGGGTGGTGTGCTGTTGCAAGAAGGTAAACCTGTGGCATACTTTAGTGAAAAATTGAGTGGGCCTAGTTTGAACTATTCTACTTATGACAAGGAATTATATGCTCTAGTTCGAACTTTAGAGACATGGCAACATTATTTATGGCCCAAAGAATTTGTCATTCATTCTGATCATGAGTCATTAAAGCATATTAGATGTCAAGCAAAATTGAACCGTAGGCATGCAAAGTGGGTTGAATTCATAGAGTCTTTTCCTTATGTCATAAAACACAAAAAGGGAAAGGAGAATGTTATTGCTGATGCATTGTCTAGGAGACATACCATGCTCTCACAATTTGACTTCAAAATTTTTGGATTGGAAACAATTAAGGAGCATTATGTTCATGATGATGATTTTAAAGACGTGTTGCTGAATTGTAAAGAGGGAAAAACGTGGAATAAATTTGTTCTAAATGATGGATTTGTGTTTAGAGCTAACAAACTATGCATTCCAGCTAGCTCCGTTCGTTTGTTGTTGTTACAGGAAGCGCATGGAGGTGGGCTGATGGGGCATTTTGGAGCGAAGAAGACGGAAGACATACTTGCTAGTCATTTCTTTTGGCCAAAGATGAGACGTGATGTGGAACATTTTGTTGCTCGCTGCACTACGTGTCAAAAGGCTAAGTCACGACTTAATCCTCACAGTTTGTATAAGCCTCTACCTGTTCCTAGTGTGCCTTGGGAAGATATTTCTATGGACTTTGTTTTAGGACTACCTAGGACAAAGAAGGGGAGGGATAGCATATTTGTTGTTGTGGATAGATTTTCTAAGATGGCACACTTCATACCATGTCATAAAAGTGATGATGCTACCAATATTGCTGATTTGTTCTTTCGTGAAGTTGTTCGTTTGCATGGTGTGCCAAATACAATAGTTTCCGATCGTGACACTAAATTTCTTAGCCATTTTTGGAGAACTTTATGGGCTAAATTGGGGACTAAGCTGTTATTTTCGACTACATGTCATCCCCAAACTGATGGGCAAACTGAAGTTGTGAATAGAACTTTATCTACCATGCTTAGGGCTGTTTTGAAAAAGAACATTAAAATGTGGGAAGAATGATTGCCTCATATTGAATTTGCTTATAATCGTTCGCTGCATTCTACTACAAAGTTGTGCCCTTTTGAGATTGTCTATGGCTTTGTGCCTCGTGCTCCTATTGATTTGCTACCACTTCCATCTTCGGAGAAGTTAAATTTTGATGCTAAACAGCGTGCTGACTTGATGTTGAAAATGCATGAGACAACCGAAGAAAATATTGAACGCATGAATGCTAAATATAACTTGCTGGTAGTAAAGGAAGGAGGCATTTAACTTTTCAACTGGGTGATTTAGTTTGGTTGCATTTGAGAAAAGAAAGATTTCCTGAATTGAGGAGGTCTAAGTTGATGCCTAGAGCTGATGGTCCTTTCAAAGTGTTGAAAAAGATTAATGACAATGCATATAAACTTGAGTTGCCTGCAGATTTTGGGGTTAGTCCCACCTTTAACATTGCAGATTTGAAGCCATACTTGGGAGAAGAAGATGAGCTTGAGTCGCGGACGACTCCAATGCAAGAAGGGGAGGATGATGAGGACATCCTTTCCATGCATACAACCATGCCGACCCCACATCAAACTGAAACTATGACTAGAGCGCGAGCACGTCAACTTAACCATCAGGTGAATGCGTTCCTAAGTTTGCATACAAATGTTTCAAAGAATGGAATACTACTTAATTCTTGTGATGATTTAATTGTCCTTAGGAACCATGGGGAAGAACCACATGAGCTCAAGTATAGAAGTGGAACCGTCAAGCGCAAACTAAGTCCTGTTCGCGAGTTCGACTCGGATTCGGCCTTCCCAACAGCGTCTACTTCAAACAGCCATAACTTTTGATCCAGAAGGTTTCTCGGGGCCCATGAGTACTCGTTGGAAAGCTCTTGAAGTCTAATTTCAGACGAATCCAGTCTCACCTCGAAATTCCATTTGAGCCGGTCCAAAACTGCAAAACAAGTCATATCACTTTTCCAGTCCGAGTCAAAGTGGGCCTTGAGCCTTGTAATCGAGTCCTGTTCGGCTTCCATGTGTTTTTGCCGACCCTCCACCTTCCATGTCCCTTAAATCGGCAGCCACACCCTCTTCTAGGGTTTGGGTTTTGATGGACTAAGTTAGCTTTTGCTACTTTGCCTTGTACTCGCGCGTGTCGGCTAAACCACCCGGATACTTGTCTTCGGAACCCCACCGTTCTTTTGTTTTCGATTGAATCCTATATCGTTTTTTTGCAATTGAGTTGCTGTTCATCTTGTTCTTGCCTGTTCTTCGATTGCTTGCAGGAACAATTACCTCGTGGTTAGGTTGATCGTGCGCCGACAATGTCACGAACCATCTCTGGAGTTGGTGTATCGATCACTAAGGCGCAACGTCCTTAGATGGTTGTAGTCGGGTCGTCAACATCATCTCCTTCCACAATCGAATCTACCACTTTCATCGAAAGATCGGGACCGCTAGTGCTATCAAGTTCGTATCTAAAACCATATAGGGATGAGTTGTACTTGGTTTGGGGACCATATGGATATCCCAAGGGGCTATCTAAGCCTTGTATTGGCAGCCTTTAGGGTCAGACCACGTTTGATAATAGAATACTCTTGTTCTCTTTGATGGCCGACCCAACTTGAGGGAATTGGGAATTTGCTGAAATCAAGATCGTTCAACCTTTCTGATGAGGACATCCCTTCCATGGATACAACTCATCCACAGCAAGTGTTACAAGGACCACTTACTCGAGCTCGTGCTGGTCAACTTAATTATCAGGTGAATTCATTCCTAGGTTTATATATTACTGAGAATAGACTGCTACCTAATGCAAGTGATTTAATTGTGCTTAGGAACCTGGGAAAGGATGAAGGAGAGGGACGTGGAGTCATGGACATGCATGGAAGGAATAATGGAGTTCATCACGTCACTTTGGGGCCAAGCCAAACGAGAATTCAGTTGGACATGTTCTGGAATTAGATTCGGACTGCTGCGATGGAACCAAGTTCAAACGGGCATAACTTTCTCATACGGACTCCGTTTGGGACGTTCTTGTACTTCATGGAAAGCTTATGAAGTCTATTTTCCAACGGATCCAACCTCATCTTCAAATTACATCTGAGCCGGACGCAATAATCAAAAGACTCCACGTTGGTTTCTGAGTCCGAGTCAAAAAGGGTGTTGCGCCACCACTACCTGGGCCCATGGGCCTTGTAACCCTAGGGCGTGCCCTTGGACGCCCCCCTGGTCGTTCTCCCTATAAAGGAGCCGCCGCCTCCGTTGCTAAGACTTGGATTTCGTTAAGTTTAGGTTTAGCCGTTGTGCAAACTTTTGTTCTTCAGTTGTGTCGGACGACCACCTGTCAAGACAACTTCGGAATCCCAACTTTGCAATACAATTAGTGCTTCATTCATATCTGCAATATCAAATTGCCTACATCTTATTCTTGCTAGTTCTTCGATTGCTCGCAGGGATTGAACTTCGTGTTCAGGTTGATCGCGCTTCCAGCGAGATCAATAACATCTCGGAGTTGGTTCAGCGATTGTTAAGGCGCAAGCGTCGTCGTACGGTTGTAGTCGGATCGTGAGGGTCATCTCCACCGAAATCGATAGTTATCAATCTCATCGAAAGATCGGGCACCTCGTCTCCATCACTTTCCGTTGTTAAAAAAAGGAAGAAGAAAAAAAAGAAGGAACAGGCAGCCGCATTTAAAAGAGCCGCGGTAAAAAAAAAAAGAGGAGAGAGAAACAACTAACTTTTGCATACGACCTCCGATTGAGGCGATTTTTGATCCGTTGGAAAGAAAATCAGAAGATTTCAGATCCGCGTAAGCCTCCAGGCACATACGCGGCAACTTCGACCCCAAAAAACGTCGTTTAGGCCCTCAAAACGGGTCCGGAAACCGAGGAAAAATCAAGTTTCTCAGAATTTGTTCAAATTTGACAGGAACCTTGTACAAGTGATTCTAAGGTTCCCCGTGCAGACGGCATCCTTTTTCGAGCTCCTGAACTCTGTGTGCAACATCATCTAGTTTCTTTCTACGCGGTGTACTCGTTTGTGTTCTAGGCTCGCGTCTCTAGTACGGTCTAGCCTAGGGCCAGCACCAACTGACGTTGAACGATTTTTCAGCTTGCATTTTCTGAATTGATTATTGCTATTCCTTGCTACTAAACTTGAGCCTTCCCAGCTACACCTTTTCTACACCGTACAGGCTGAGCTTTACCTGGCAATCGCTCCATCCAATCTTCGAAGATATTTTGTCATCACTGGTTGCCGATCACCCCTGTGTGCTTGGTAAGAATTCGATAGAAGGTTTGAGACAAGCGACTTTTGAACCACCATACCCTAGTACTTGTTAGGGACATATTCTTGTGTTTTTGCTAACAATGGCAGGTTCTGGAGAGTTTTCAGATCAGGACTCATCTCATAGTCCTCGTACGAAGGGAATCATACAACATTTCACACGCGAAATGAATCATCGTGCGAAGGGCCTTGAGGATGTCAGAGTCACAAATGAGCGACTTGCTCAACTCGAGGGCGCCCAGATTGAGACAAACACAACGCTTGCTGCGATGAAGAAAGCACAAGGTATCACTAACAATTCTTTGGCAGATATTATGGCGCGCCTTGAGGTGATTGCCCAAGCTTCGGCTGTTGTTCCCCCTGCTGTGACGGTAGAGGGACAAGATGAAGTTGACAATGTGCGTTTTAACCGACAGGGTATGTGAAGAGATCCCCCACGACGTGAGGTACGTGACCACGATGATGCTTTTGCTAAACTTAAATTCACTATGCCCTCTTTTAATGGTAAATATGATCCTGATGGTTATCTAGATTGGGAACTCGCTGTTGATCAAAAATTTACTTGCCATGATTTTCCTGAGAATAGACGAGTTAGGGCTGCTACTAGTGAATTTACCGATTTTGCTTCTATTTGGTGGAAAGAACATTGCCGTCAACATCCCAATAACATACCAAACACTTGGGAGGCTTTAAAATTGCTTATGCGCCATCGATTTGTTCCCTCATATTATGCTCGTGATTTGTTAAATAAACTGCAACGTTTACAACAAGGTGCAAAGTCTGTGGAAGAATACTGTCAGGAATTACAAATTGGTATGTTGCGCTGTGGGTTAGTTGAGAATGAGGAGGCATCAATGGCTAGGTTTTTGGGAGGGTTGAATCGTGAAATTCAGGACATTCTTGATTACAAGGATTACAACTCCATGACAAGATTGTTTCATCTTGCTTGCAAAGCTGAACGAGAATTGCAGGGACGCTAGACGAGAACGCGATCTAACTTTTCTGTAGGTCGCACAAATTCATGGATGCCGCGTACACCTTCTTCCTCATCCACTTTGGCGCCCCCACCATTACCCTCCAACAGCAAGCAGCGCCCTACTACGTCAAATTCAGCGCCACGAGTTTCCGAAGCACCCAAGTCAGCACCACAACTTTCTACAAAAACTTCCTCTTCGGTTGTTTCGACAGGACGAACGAGGGACGTTCAATGCCATCGATGCAAAGGCTTTGGACACATGATGCGGGACTGTCCAAGCAAGCGTGTATTGATTATACGCGATGATGGTGGGTATTCTTCTGCTAGTGATCTTGATGATGAAACATATGCTATGCTTGCAAATGACCCTGCAGGACATGATGATGAGTCTGACCATGAGGAGGAACATGTTGGCGCCGAAGATGCCGACAAGTATTTGAGTATTATAGTGCAACGTGTACTAAGTGCTCAAGTGTCTCGTGCCGAGCAAAATCAGCGCCATAATTTGTTCCAAATCAAGGGTGTTGTCAAGGAACGCTCGATACGAATAATTATTGATGGTGGAAGTTGCAACAACTTGGCGAGTATGGATATGGTGGAGAAGCTTGCTTTGCCAACCAAACCTCATACCCACCCATACCATATTCAGTGGTTCAATAACAGTGGTAAGTTAAAGGTAACACGGATGGTGAGAGTACACTTTTCTATGGGTTCATACCATGATTATGTTGATTGCGACGTTGTTCCTATGCAAGCTTGTTCATTGTTATTAGGAAGACCTTGGCAATACGATACTGATGTGTGCATCATGGTAGGAATAATCAATATTCTCTCATGTTTAATGGAAAGAAAATTGTGCTGCATCCTATGACTTATGAACAAATTGTTAAAGATGATCTTGCTAGAGCTAGTAGAGAGAAAAGCCGAGAGAATGCTGAGAGCCAAAATCAGATTGTAGCAAAAGAGCTTGAGCAACATAAAAAGAAAGAACCTAATCTGTTCATGCGAAGAATAAAGAAATTAAATTGAAAAATGCTTGTTTCCTTGCTACCAAATCTGACATGACTGAGCTGAATGCTAGTGATTCTGTTTGCTATGCATTAGTTTGCAAAGAAGCTTTGTTTTCCTTTGAGGATATCCCTCCTTCTTTGCCACCTGCTGTCACTAACATTTTGCAGGAGTACCAAGATGTCTTTCCAAAGGACATACCACCGGGGCTGCCACCACTTCGTGGGATTGAGCATCAAATTGATTTAATTCCCGGTGCATCTTTGCCCAACCGCGCACCATACAGGACCAATCCAGAAGAAACTAAAGAAATTCAACGCCAAGTTCAAGAGTTGCTTGATAAAGGGTATGTGCGCGAATCCCTTAGCACTTGTGCTGTTCTGGTCATTTTGGTACCAAAGAAAGATGGGTCATGGCACATGTGTGTGGATTGTAGAGCAATCAATAATATCACCATTAGGTATCGTCAACCTATTCCTAGGTTAGATGATATGCTTGATGAATTGAGTGGCTCTGTTGTCTTTTCCAAGGTTGATTTGCGTAGTGGCTATCATCAAATCCGCATGACATGAAATTAGGCGATGAATGGAAAACGGCATTTAAAACTAAGTTTGGGTTATATGAGTGGTTAGTAATGCCTTTTGGTTTAACTAATGCACCTAGTACCTTCAGGAGATTAATGAACGAGGTTTTGCGTGCTTTCATTGGTAGATTTGTGGTGGTTTATTTTGATGATATATTGATATATAGCAAATCATTAGAAGAACATCTTGACCATTTACGTGCTGTTTTTAATGCTTTACGTGATGCACGCCTATTTGGTAACCTTGAAAAGTGCACCTTTTGCACCGATCGAGTCGCATTTCTTGGCTATGTTGTTACTCCATAGGGAATTGAAGTTGATCAAGCCAAGGTTGAAGCAATACAGAGTTGGCCGACTCCTAACACAGTCACACGGGTGCGGAGCTTTTAGGACTTGCCGGGTTCTACCGCCGCTTTGTGAAGGATTTCAGCACCATCGCCGCACCATTGAATGAGCTTACCAAGAAGGGCGTGTCATTTGTTTGGGGTGCCGCACAGGAGAACGCCTTCACCACATTGAAAGATAAGTTAACACATGCACCTTTACTCCAACTCCCTGATTTCAATAAGACTTTCGAACTAGAATGTGATGCAAGCGGAATTGGTTTAGGTGGTGTGTTGTTACAAGAAGGCAAACCTATAGCATACTTCAGTGAGAAATTGAGTGGGCCTAGTTTGAACTATTCTACTTATGATAAGGAGTTATATGCCCTCTTTTGAACCTTAGAAACTTGGCAACATTATTTATGGCCCAAAGAATTTGTTATACATTCTGATCATGAATCTTTAAAGCATATTCGAAGTCAAGGTAATCTAAACCGTAGACATGCAAAGTGGGTTGAATTTATTGAGTCTTTTCCCTATGTCATACAACACAAGAAGGGAAAGGAGAATGTTATTGCTGATGCTTTGTCTAGGAGATATTCCATGCTATCACAACTTGACTTCAAAATTTTTGGATTAGAGACTATTAAAGAGCAATATGTGCACGATGCTGATTTTGCAGAAATACTGTTGAATTGTAAAGAAGGGAAAATGTGGAATAAATTTATCATTAATGATGGGTTTGTGTTTAGAGCCAACAAGTTGTGCATTCCTGCTAGTTCCGTTCGTCTGTTGTTGTTACAGGAGGCACATGGAGGCGGGTTGATGGGACATTTTGGTGTGAAGAAAACGGAGGACATACTTGCCGATCATTTCTTTTGGCCAAAGATGAGACGGGACGTCGAGCGCTACGTTGCTCGCTGCACTACATGTCAAAGAGCTAAGTCACGACTTAATCCTCATGGTTTATATATGCCTTTACCCGTTCCTAGCGTACCGTGGGAAGATATTTCGATGGACTTTGTTTTAGGATTGCCTAGGACAAAGAAGGGGAGGGGTAGTATATTTGTGGTTGTTGATAGATTTTCTAAGATGGCCCATTTTATACCATGTCATAAAAGCGATGATGCTACCCATATTGCTGATTTATTCTTTCGTGAAGTTATTCGCTTGCATGGTGTGCCCAATACTATAGTTTCAGATCGTGATACTAAATTCCTTAGCCATTTTTGGAGAACTTTATGGGCTAAATTGGGGACTAAGCTGTTATTTTCTACTACTTGTCATCCCCAAACTGATGGACAAACTGAGGTTGTGAATAAAACTTTGTCTACCATGCTTAGGGCTGTGTTGAAAAAGAATTTAAAAATGTGGGAAGAATGCTTGCCTCATGTTGAGTTTGCTTACAATCGATCATTGCATTCTACTACACAGATGTGCCCTTTTGAAGTTGTTTATGGTTTTGTGCCTCGTGCTCCTATTGATTTAATGCTCATTCCATCTTCGGAGAAATTGAACCCTGATGCTAAACAACGTGCTGAATTGATTTTAAAAATGCATGAGACAACTAAAGAGAACATAGAGCGCATGAATACTAAATATAAACTTGCTGGTAGTCAGGGGAGAAAACATTTAAGTTTTGAACCTGGGGATCTTGTTTGGCTGCATTTAAGAAAAGATAGGTTCCCCGAATTGAGAAAATCGAAATTGATGCCAAGAGCTGATGGTCCTTTCAAGGTGTTAGAAAAGATTAATGATAATGCATACAAGCTTGAACTGCCTGCAGATTTTGCTGTGAGTCCCACTTTTAACATTGCAGATTTAAAGCCCTACTTGGGAGAAGAGGACGAGTTTGGGTCGAGGACGACTCAAATGCAAGAAGGGGAGGATGATGAGGACATCCCTTCCATGGATACAACTCATCCACAGCAAGTGTTACAAGGACCACTTACTCGAGCTCGTGCTGGTCAACTTAATTACCAGGTGAATTCATTCCTAGGTTCATATATTACTGAGAATAGACCGCTACCTAATGCAAGTGATTTAATTGTGCTTAGGAACCTGGGAAAGGATGAAGGAGAGGGACGTGGAGTCATGGACATGCATGGAAGGAATAATGGAGTTCATCACGTCACTTTGGGGCCAAGCCAAACGAGAATTCGAGTTGTACACGTTCTGGAATTAGATTCGGACTGCTGCGATGGAACCAAGTTCAAACGGGCATAACTTTCTCATACGGACTCCGTTTGGGACGTTCTTGTACTTCATGGAAAGCTTATGAAGTCTATTTTCCAACGGATCCAACGTCATCTTCAAATTACATCTGAGCCGGCCGCAATAATCAAAAGACTCCACGTTGGTTTCTGAGTCCGAGTCAAAAAGGGTGTTGCGCCACCACTACCTGGGCCCATGGGCCTTGTAACCCTAGGGCGTGCCCTTGGACGTCCCCCCTGGTCGTTCTCCCTATAAAGGAGCCGCCGCCTCCGTTGCTAAGACTTGGATTTCGTTAAGTTTAGGTTTAGCTGTTGTGCAAACTTTTGTTCTTCAGTTGTGTCGGACGACCACCTGTCAAGACAACTTCGGAATCCCAACTTCGCAATACAATTAGTGCTTCATTCATATCTGCAATATCAGATTGCCTACATCTTATTCTTGCTAGTTCTTCGATTGCTCGCAGGGATTGAACTTCGTGTTCAGGTTGATCGCGCTTCCAGCGAGATCAATAACATCTCGGAGTTGGTTCAGCGATTGCTAAGGCGCAAGCGTCGTCGTACGGTTGTAGTCAGATCGTGAGGGTCATCTCCACCGAAATCGATAGTTATCAATCTCATCGAAAGATCGGGCACCTCGTCTCCATCACTTTCCGTTGGGAATTGGGAGCGCGATGGAACTTCATCGGTGGTCGTGAAGTTCAACACGTGTGGTTGGGCGAATTATAGAGTGCTAACTCTTGCATTGGCAACGGGAGATCACTATGGTTCATCAAATCCACGTGAGTATCTTGATCATACGTCGAGAAGATCGGGCGACCCTGTATCACATCGTCACCTTGCGCTAAATCTCCTTTGTTTCTTCTGGATTTGTGCGGTACGGCGGCCGGTTGGGAAGAGGGGCTCCTGGGATTAAGTCAATTTGATGCTCAATACCTCGAATAGGTGGTAGACCAGCGGGCACCTCCTCCGGAAACACGTCGTCGTAAGCCTGCAAAACTTGAGAAACAACACTAGGAAGAGATGTTAAATAATTAGTAGAAAGCAATGCATCCTTGTACAACAATATAAGGTTCTTTAATCTCTCTCATATCAGATTTGGTGGCTATCATAATTAAGTTTTTCTCTCCCTCACTCTTGCTTTTACCTCTCGGTTTTGGTTTGTGGCTCTCACTCACCTTTTGTGGAATCACACTCTTTTGTTCTCTCCCTTTCTCACTCTCAACTTGCACTTCAATCTTTTGTACATTATCATTTACAATTTGAGAAGAAGTCAACGGTCGCAGCACCACTTGTTTGTTGTTCCATCAAAACTTGTATTGACTAGTTAATCCGTCACGAAGCACAGCACGATCATATTGCCATGGCCTTCCTAGCAGCAAGTGACATATATCCATAGGCACCACATCACACTGCACCGTATCACGATAAGTGCCAATTTCAAATTCAACATCCACGGTGTATTCCACATTCAATGAGCCTCTCATGCAATCACTGAATCTGATGCAATGATGCTAGTTTAAACGGACGTAACTTTCTCATACGGACTCCGTTTGGGACGTTCTTGTACTTCATGGAAAGCTTATAAAGTCTACTTTCCAAAGGATTCAATCTCATCTTCAAATTCCATTCGAGCCGGCCGAAATCATCAAAAGAGTCCACATTGGTTTCTGAGTACGAGTCAAAAAGGGTGCTGCGCCACCACCACTTGGGCCCATGGGTCTTCTAACCCTAGGGGCATGCTCCTTGGCCGCCACCCCTGGTCGTTCTCTCTATATAAGAGCCATCGTCTCCTCAGCTAGGACTTGGATTTCGTTGAGTTTAGGTTTAGCCATTATGCAAACTTCTGTTCTTCAGTTGTGTCGGACGACCACCTGTCAAGACAGCCTTCGGAATCCCACCTTTTGAACTCAATATCAATATTTGCAATTTCAGATTGCTTGTTATCTTGTTCTTGCTTGTTCTTCGGTTGCATGCAGGAATAGACCTTCGTGGTCAGGTCAACCGCGTTCTTGGCACGGTTGATAACAACTTGGAGTGTGGTTCAGCGATTGCTAAGGCGCAAGCGACGTCGTACGGTTGTAGTCGGATCGCAAGAGACACCTCCGCCAAAATCGATAGTTATCATCCTATCGGAAGATCGGGACCCCATTGCCTCATCATCTTGAAAAGGCGTCGTCCTCGACGCTGGATCGTCACCACCAAAGAAAGATGATAAATCAGCGACATTGAACATAGAGCTCACGCCATAGTCATCGCCGGAAAGCTCTATCTTGTTGGCATTGTTGTTGATCTTCGCAAGCACCTTGAAAGGCCCATCACCGCGCGGTACTAACTTAGACTTGCGACGTTCTAGAAAACGATCCTTGCGGTAGTGTACCCAAACCAAATCACCTGGATGAAAAACCATCTTCTTCCTTTTCTTGTTCGCCTTCTCAGCATAGTACTTGATCTTGCGCTCTACCGCTTCTTTTCTCTTGAGATGCAAAACGTGTAGAACTTGTCTAAGATGGTCTATGTGTTCAGATTCAGTGTGACTATAAATCAGAATATCATCAAAGTACACAACCATAAATTTACCAATAAAATGCCTTAAAACATGATTCATTAAGCGCATGAATGTACTAGGTGCATTAGTTAAACCAAAAGGCGTGACTAACCACTCGTACAACCCAAATTTCGTTTTAAAGGCTGCTTTCCACTATCCCCTTCATGCATTCTAATTTGATGGTAACCACTGCGCAAATCTATCTTAGAGAAAATAACAGCACCACTCAATTTGTCTAACATATCATCTAAGCGAGGTATAGGATGACGATATCGAATTGTGATATTATTAATCGCTCGACAATCTACGCACATACGCCATGAACCATCTCTCTTAGGAACTAAAATAACAGGAACAACACAAGGGCTTAAGCTTTCACGGACATACCCTTTGGAGAGAAGCTCTTGTACTTGTTTCTGAATTTCCTTTGTCTCCTCGGGATTGGTGCGGTACGGTGGTCGGTTCGGTAGCGACGCTCCTGGAATCAAGTCGATCTTATGTTCTATCGCGCGTATTGGTGGTAGCCCCGCTCGTACCTCATCTGGAAAGACGTCGCTGAAATCCTGCAAAACAGAAACTACACCACTAGGAAGAGAAGTTATGTCGTTAGTCGAAAGCAATGCGTCTTTGTACAGCAGCACGACGTGCAACCAAATTAGGATCCTCGCTGAATTCTCTCATCTCTGATTTGGTGGCTAACATCACTAAATTCTTCTCTCCCTCACGTTTCTTGTTACTACTCAGATGGTTCTCTCACTCTTGTGCACTCTCAACGTGCATATCAATTTTCTGCATGGAGGAATTGACAATCTGTTGCGGTGTAAGCGGCTTCAAGAGGACATCCATATTGTTCCATCAAAATGTGTAACGATTTGTACGCCCATCGTGAACAGCGGAACGGTCATATTGTCATGGCCGTCCCAAGAGCAAGTGACACACCGTCATAGGCACAACATCACAGTCCACAGTATCGGTGTACTTCCCAATAGAAAACGTCACACGCACCATATAGTTCACCTTCACTTCCTCTTTGTCACTCAACCATTGCACATGATAAGGACGCGGATGTGGTAAATACATCAAACCCAACTTATGACACATATCCTTGCTAGCCAGATTGTGACAACTCCTGCCATCACACCTTACCCTTATCAAGCTTTGCCCATGTCTGAAACAAATTGCACCGCTGTTCGAGAGATGGCGATGGCATCACACTAAGCATCTTGGGCGTGCAAACAATGGAATACTGCTCACATTGTTCTATGTCATCAGTGTGCAAGATTGCCTGTGTATTAGGCGACTCATCATCACTAGCTGAAACATAACCGCCATCCTCTGTGATAAGCATAGTTCTGACATTTGGGCAGTCCCTTTGAAAATGGCCAACGCCCTTGCAGTTGTGGCAAATAATGTCACGTGAACGGCCTGTTGACCCCATAGACGAGGTCGCACTATCAGCGGGCGCCATAGGTCGACAAACCGGTGATGGTGTACTCTCCAGCTTCTTACTTGCGGAACTGCACATCGCCGAATTGCTTGCAGCCGAAGTGCTCTTGTTTGGTTGGCTGTTGTTATATGGCTGTCCCGGACTGGCTGAAGAACGTGACCGGGCAGCGAACCATGCGTCTTCAATCACTTGTCTCTCGGCTTCACGTGCTTGGTGCAGCAACTCAATCATATCATTATAGGGATGGTGATTGACAATGTGTTTGAAAGCATGATTCATGCTAGCTAGAAATCTCGCCATGGTCTGTTCTTCATTCTCGCGGACATCTGCATGTATCATGATAGTCTCCATTTCTTTATGATATTCATCAATTGATTTCATACCTTGTCGCAACCCTGTCAACTTCTCAAATAGTGAGCGCTTGTAGTGGCGAGGTATAAAGCGTACCCGCAAATGCTGCTTCATCTGCTCCCAGGTGATAATCGGCAACTCATGGCGCTCCATGCGCTGACGGATGAACTGCTCCCACCAATGTGTGGCATAATCATCCAAGCCATTGGACACAAGCATCTTCTCATTGGAATAGTTCTTCATCCGAAATAACTTATCAACTTTCAACTCCCAAGTGAGGTATTGTTCCACATCTGTACCACCTGAAAATATAGGAAGATTAATTTGGGCTTAGCGACAAGATCCTCGGCGTTGTCGTGGCGAGGACGCTGCACGTTGTTGCGACGGGGAAATCGTCATCCCGGCGCTCGACTGCGTCAGCCCAGCTATGAGGTGCATGATGCACACCTCCTCCGTGGGCACCCTGTGGACCGTTGCCTCGGTCAGGCCCATGTGCCTGAGCGCGTGCCGCGGCTGCCATCCCGACGTTTGGTGGCACGGCCATGCAACGTGCCTGTCGCTGACGTCGCTCCTCATCCAGACAAATAGCACGCTCCTCCTCGGTCTCATTGTGCAGAACGACCGGAGGGACGTGCACACTTGTATCATCAGCTGGTGCACACACACGTAGATTGTGGTGTGCGAACATGGCACACAGCTCCAGAAAGTTATTGTTGATGGTCGTACGCAATTGTGTGACCTCCCCGAGAGTGTTCAGTCCAGTCTGAACTTCCCCGAGCTCATCGCGCACGCCATTGTCACCATCATGAAGTTGTTTTTGTAGCATCTCGCGCAACCGAGTGTACTCGGTCCACGTAACCGGCGCCTCCGGATTAGGTGGATCCTCCTCGTGACCTGATATGGGAATGACTCACAAACAAGAAATGAGGTTATATCCGGGTTAGTAAAACAAAAGCTCTCTCTATGCTTGCAACTCACTGTCCTGAAAACAAGACAAGCTTACCATTCCAAAGTGAATTAAGGACGTTAAATCAACAATTGTGACAGCGAACGACCTCAACCCGGTAATGTATGAGCGTAACCAAGAGCAAGGTGATGAGGACATCCCTTCCATGGATACGACTCATCCACAACAAGTGTTGCAAGGACCACTTACTCGAGCTCGTGCTCGTCAACTTAATTACCAGGTGAACTCATTCCTAGGTTCATATGTTACTGAGAATAGACCGCTACCTAATGCAAGTGATTTAATTGTGCTTAGGAACTTGGGAAAGGATGAAGGAAAGGGACATGGAGTCATAGACATGCATGGAAGGAATAATGGAGGTCACCACGTCACTTTGGGACCAAGTCATGCACGAAATCGAGTTGGACACATTTGGAATCAGACTCAGACTGCTGCGATGGTACCAAGTTCAAACGAGCATAACTTCTTCATACGGACTCCGTTTGGGACGTTCTTGTACTTCATGGAAAGCTTATGAAGTCTACTTTCCAAAGGATCCAACCTCATCTTCAAATTCCATCTAAGCTGGCCGAAATCATTAAAAGAGTCCACGTTGGTTTCTGAGTCCGAGTCAAAAAGGGTGCTACGCCACCACCACTTGGGCCCATGGGCCTTGTAACCCTAGGGCGTGCACTTGGATGCCACCCCTGGTCGTTCTCCCTATAAAGGAGCCACCGCCTCCCTTGCTAGGACTTGGATTTCGTTGAGTTTAGGTTTAGCCATTGTGCAAACTTTGTTCTTCAGTTGTGTCGGACGACCACCTGTCAAGACAGCTTCGAGATCCCATCTTTGTTATTCGCAATACATTTTATGCTTCATTCATATTTGCAATATCAGATTGCCTACGTCTTATTCTTGCTAGTTCTTCAATTGCTCGCAGGGATTGAACTTCGTGTTCAGGTTGATCGCGCCTCCACCGTGGTCAATAACACTTCGGAGTTGGTTCAGCGATTGCTAAGGCACAAGCGCTGTCGTACGGTTGTAGTCGGATCGTGAGAGTCACCTCCACCAAAATCGATAGTTATCAATCTCATCGAAAGATCGGGCACCTCGTCCTCATCACAAGGGAGTACACAAATGGGTGTAGGTGGAGCTTGGACAGTTATGTAGATATCCTATGCAATCTGATATTCAAGGTATTGTAAAGCTAAGTAATGATCCAAGCTAGAGTATTTTGCCTATGTGCTGATCAATTGGTTTAAGCGACGTGTACGAACGCACACGCAATGATAAATGGGACTTAATGCAAACAAAGGAATGAGCTAGGGAGAATCAATCGGGAACAGAGATGAAACTAGCTCGTTTTGCACCAAGTACTAAGAGAGACGCTAGCCAATTGCAACTGAATACACGAGGGCACAAAATTGCTCAAAAAAAGAGTTTGGAAGCTCTATCTTCTCGTTTCCTTTCCAACAGATCAAGAAACGCCTCAATCGGAGGTCGTATGCAAAAGTTACGTGTTTCTCTTTCTTCTTCTTTTTTTTATGCCGCGGCTCTTCCTAACTACGGCTGCAAGCCTCACAAATCAGCAAGGTGTAATCAATTTTAATGAGCAGCCCTAATTGCAATGTCAACAACTAGTCTCAAGATAAAAGGATATAAGTGAAGCACAAAGACACCAAATGTGGTTCGGCCTGCTATGATGTAGTGACCGAAACAGAAGTTGGAACAATTGGACTCAGATTGTGCTTGAGCTAGAGGTCGATTCAGACTCTAGTCCCACCAAGGAGTTCGGATAAAGAAACACAAACCGACTCGGATTGTGCTCTCAAGATGGCGCACGGTAAAAGATGGAAGCTTTTTTTTGGTTTGCTAATTGAGGGAATCAACTAGCAATTTTGTAGGGTTTATGTGAACACAACGATTAAGCAACGCAAAAGGAAACACACGGATCAGCACTAAAACAAAACTCTAATGGACAAAGACTTAACAAAACGCACAAGAAATAAACAGATTAAACTACGGTTTTGGTATTGCAATTTTCGGTTTGATGGACGAAAGGACAGAAAATGAATCTAACTACGGGTAAAGAAGTTCTCACCGAGTAAACCTAGAATCTGATACCACATGATACAGGGAGGGGTCCCGATCTTCTCAGTGAGGAACCGTGGATAGTTGATGCGAAGTAGACGATGTCGCTAGTTGAACACTGTAGAGACCCGAATATGCAAATCCGGACTCTCCTGTGTATTCTGCACTAGTCCAGGATCATGCTAGTGCACACAGTATTAACAAAGATGAAATATCGAACATATCACCATTTACTAAGAAAAGACTCAAATATTATTAATAATTATCAGAGTGCGACCTTATGGCCAAGCTTACAATAGACTAGCCCGAAGGGCTTAACAAAAACTAGCAGCGGAAATCCAAAAGGAAGCGCAGCAGCCAATCGACACGCCCACAGGCTATCGAGTGGAGAACGAAGCCTAATCCACGAAGACGTCGAAGTACTCTCCTTCTGGAACCTCTTGCTGGTGATACTCCTCCTCAACTGAGCAACAGGGGCATAAAGCCGTGAGTACATTGGTACTCAGCAAGTCGTTTGTAACAAATGAATGCAATATAGTGTGCAGGGCTTAACAATGGATAGCTGAAAGGTTAACTTTGCATAAAGCAACGATTTAAAGTAAATACAATAAATAGATTGAAAAGCGACTTTAACAAAAGACATTAAATAAATAATCAAAGGAATTGAATATAACCACAAGTGAACTAACCATTCACTCCCTAGCTCAAACCAACCAGATTTCATAAAGACTCTACCCCTCGTGTGAAATCACCGAGCATTGTCCATGACCGAGGACACGGCTATTCGAATAGTTTTACCCTCTGCAGAGGTTGCACAACTGTACCCACACGATGTGATTAGCCTCGCGCTAAGGAAATCACAACAAGGCCTTTACAATGATCCGTCTCCACCTGATCCCACTCGCTAAGGTTTCGCCGTCGAGTAGGGTAACCCCCTAGTCGATAATTGCCCCCTCTTGCGCCACAACAACATCGGTAGTAAAACCAAAGTGGAGACTTCACAAATTATTATGCCAGGTCTATCCCATACTAGACATGTGGTTTGCACGATTAAGCTCAGATCAATGGCGCACAAAGTTAAGTCCTTAAGAATTACCCAAGCGAAACATCCACATCCCAATGTGCAACTTGCACCCCCTTTACTGCACGATCAATCGCCCAAGTGAAAACCAATTTTTGTACAACCAACACCAATGACACTACCCATGCCATGGCAACAAGTTTTATAATCGTGGTTAACCACCACATTCAAGTATATCATTAAGTCAAGATTAATTAAC
Source organism: Dendrocalamus latiflorus (assembly GCA_017311315.1). Taxonomy (NCBI): domain Eukaryota; kingdom Viridiplantae; phylum Streptophyta; class Magnoliopsida; order Poales; family Poaceae; genus Dendrocalamus; species Dendrocalamus latiflorus. Next base: position 43,699,213 of record CM029642.1, on the reverse strand, counting down.
CACATGTGATGATGAACCCTTTCGCAAAATAAGCAAGGCTAAGCATTCTAATCGTACCAACCCAATGTGACAAATAACATAGCATCACTAATTAAATTCCCGACCTAAGTTGACAATGGCATCAAGGTATTCCAACATATCAAGGAGGGAAATAACCAATTGGGACGATAACTGCCAATACAAGGGTTTGACTAAAAATAGCGATGCAAGATAATTTAAAACAAAATAATTAAATAATAGATTGCAAACTGGGTTCAACATGATCAAAGGACACGACTTGCCTTGGCCTTGCTCAGTTGACAGCTCTTGATCTTTAAATCCAACTTCCGCTCCTTCGAACGCATGATCTAACGAGAGAGAACGCAAATCGAAACACAAAATAAAATCAAATAAAATTCAAATGAACTCCAAAAATTCTCAAACTTGAACCAAAAGATAGAGCTCAATTTTAGATGAATTTAGGAAAAAGAATCGGGTCAATCGGAGCTAGGACGAGGGAGAACCGGCTCTGGGAAGTTTTAAATCGGAGAAAAAGATTGTCTTCGGAAACCAACGTGGTCGGAGAGGGAGTTACGACCACGGCTATCGCGGTCGGAGGGTTACGACCACGGCAAACACGATCAATAGGGGTTACGACCACGTAGTCGGGCCTGCGACCACAGCTGACGAGTACCCGATTATTTACGACAACTCGGATGGAGCTTACGACCACGTAGTCGCTCACGACCACGGTCGAAATTACGACCATGAAGTCTTTTACGATCACGTTACCGTTTACGACCACAGAGAATGGCTTACGACTACTACGTAGAAGACTTTCGACTACGCAGAAGACTTACGACTACGCAGAAGACTTACGACTACATGGAAGACTTTCGACTACGCAGAAGACTTACGATTACGCAGAAGACTTACGACTACGTTGAATTGAGCGACTGAAACCGAGAGCTGCTACAGGTCTTACGACCACGTAGTCGAGCACATGACTACGATCACTCACTCGAGATTACGACTACGTAGTCGAACCTACTACTTCGACCACACAGAGCAATCTACGACTACGACCACACGGGCGGCTACGACTGCCTAGCAGCTCCGACTACTCAGGCAGACTTACGACCATGAAGTCGTTTACGACCACATGATCGAACTTACCGGTGGCTTTACGACTTACGACTAAGGCTCTACAACGTAGTCGTAGAACCTTACGACCACACGGATCTACGACATACGGATCTACGACCACGGATGGCGGCGGGATCTGGTCGGCGGTGACTAGGGACGGTGGCGGGACTCACCGGCGATGGCGGATCAGCGAAGGTGAAACGACGGCGAGGACGACACGACCTCGGGCTCCGGCACGACCACGGCAGCGGCTACGCGTACGACCACGGCTTTGGCGAGGCGCACGACCACAGCGGCGGCCGGCACGACTTCGGTTTGCGGCTCAACTCGGAGGCGAGGCTTGACTTGGGATGAGGGAGACACCAGGGGTTCGGGCCCTTTTATACCCGGTCGTAGAGGTGTCCTGGTCGGCCACGAGTACGAGTCCGGGTGGGATACGACCTGAGAGTCCCACTCGTATACGAGTACGACTTGCTAAAAGCGGGCGGCTGCGATGCGGGGGCGGGGTTCTGGATGGCTGACACGCGGCGGGGGCGGAAGCGGTTGCGGCTCGACCGACTGGTTTTTCTTTTTCTTTTTCCAGAAATTCAAACAAATCATTTTGAGCTCTAGAAAATAGCAAATAAATCCAGAAAAATCCAAGAAAAATCCAGAAAATCCCTTGAGACTCAAGGAACTCAAATAAAATACTTTTGGCACATTTTAATGTTTAACTTAATCATATTAAATCCTTTTAATTCATAAAGATTTCATTTAAGCTTTAATTAATTCCAGAAAAATTCAAATGGTGAATTTTATTTCGAAAGTTTCAAAAGGCTCTGAAAGTCAGGATGTTACAAACACTCGCGCCAATGCACGAACCCTCAACTCTTCGGAATACGCCCAAATCACACCGGATAATTGTTCGTCGCAAGACCACAAACGATGAACGCCAAGTCCCCAATTCCCAATGGAACGACAGCTTGACCTTGAATTGCAGAACGAACAATGGATCGCCTAGTTCTCTCTCAAAGTCCTCGCATGAACTCTGGTGTTGAAAGAACAAGCAATAGCTATGTTTCAATCTTATGCATAAAATTGGTCTCCTCCCTTTTGCTCTCCCAAGTCTTCACATGAGTCATACCTAAGAATACATAAAATACTAGCATGAGGTAGTATTCCAAGTTCATCTTTAATTAAAGGAAACTCCTTAAGAAACAAAAGCACCTGTTTGTTTAAACGCTTGGCTCTTGCCCTCGTCATTGGGCCCTCTGGTTCTTGGTTATTCTCATGCATGCTTGGAGTGGAAGATGTATATGTAATGGGGATGTCCTCATCGGTATGTGCATGACCACCAATAGGAGAAGATGTATAAGTGTTAGGGATGCCCTTATCACCATAGGTTTAAAGTGAAGTATATGAATGCACACGCAAAGATAAATGTGACTCAATGCAAACAAAGGAATGAGATAGCTGGAAGCAATCTGAAACTAATGATAAAATAGCTCATTTTGCACCAAGTACTAGGAGAGACGCTAGCCAATTGCAATAACAAGAATAGAGGGCACAAGATTGCTCAAGAATTTTAGTGACTCAAACTAAAATCATGAACTAGAACCACTCACCCAAACCAGCCTTCTCTCACTTTTGTTTCTCTGTTTTTTTTGCTCGCCTCTTTTTTTGGGTACCTTGCCACTCACCCAAATATATTCAAATCACTTTCTGAGTCTATTTAGATATATGTCTCATAAACTTTTGTGGAAGGTTGGGGTATAAAGGTAATTAAAAGATACTCTCTCTCTCTAAACTTTGAACATTTTTGTTTTCATCGGCTGAGCGGGTGATGCACAAGCCCAATGTTCAGCTTTAAGAATTTAGGAGCAGCCCTCAATGCAATATCAATGACTAGTCTCAAGTATTCAAAGGATATAAGTGAAGCTTATTCTGTATGGTGTTCGGTTATTGCACACGGCAAGGCAACCAACGAAGCACTTTCCTAGAGTTGATTTCGGATGGCTGAATTCCAAACGGATTCGGAAGTGGACAGCTAGCCAAAACCGACTTGGATTCTAGGGTGGTACTCGGATTGCTCTTGGAGATGTTGTAGACTCGGATTCAACTCTAAGAGTAAATTGAATCTACTTTTTGTGGACACTAATTAAGGAATTCAACCAGCGGATAGCTTTGGAGAGGTTGTAGACTCGGATTCGACTCTAAGAGTAAATTGAATCTACTTTTTTTGGACACTAATTGAGGATTTCAACCGTAGGATCAAGATACTCACGAGGATTCGATGAACTGTAGTGATCTCCCGTTGCCAATGCAATAGTGAGCACTCTATAATTTGCCCAACCACACGTGCTGAACTTCACGACCACAAGATGAAGTTCTATCACACTCCCAATTCCCAGCGAAAAGATTGAACGATCTTGATTTCGATGAACTCCAAATTCTTCCCTCAAGTTGGTTCGGCCAACAGAAAGAACAAGAGTATTCTATTATCAAAAGTGGTCTGAGAACAGTAGAGGGGGTGGCAACTACTTAAAGCCAACCCCAACCTCCGCACGCACGCACTTGGGCCTAAGGCCGAGTTCAATCTGGTTTACGAATCCTAAAGTAATTCGGAATTGAACACTAACTAATTACATGGCTGAATTACGCAATCTCAGCCAACTATTGGCACGCAGGCCCACAAACTCCTCAATTGGTGCATGGGCCTCTTCTTCAAGTCTTGGCTGCGTGGCGCTTCCCTCCTTTTGATATGTGACCGCATGGGCATCCTCCCTTGTGGTCGCATGGCTCTCTTTCTCCTTGGGCTAGCCCGTGGGTCCTTCCGTCCTTGTTCTTCAATTGCTTCAAATATAAGAACACACAATGTATGTGCATTAGATAGTATACCATTCTCATATAAAGTAATAGGAAATTCTTTAAGAAACAAAAATACATGTTATTGTAGCAGCTTAGCTTTTGCTCTTGTCATAAGACCCGTTGGAGCCTTATTTCTAGCTTTATCATGCACACTTGAAGTAGAAGATGAATATGTAGTAGAGATGTCTCCTCACTTATCAGATGAACCCACGATGCAGTTGTTCATCATAGACAAGTTAGTCGGAGATAGGTTGGTCACAGGAAAGTCTATGACCATAAAGTGGTCACAAGTCAACTTACAACTACGTGGTCTAGAAGGACTTACGATCATATGGAGTAGTCGCAGTAAGACTTATGACTATTTGATCATAGAAGAACTTACAACCAAGGGGTAATCACAGTAAGACTTACGACTATTTGGTCGTAGAAGGACTTAGACCAAGGGGTAGTCGCAATAAGACTTACGACTATTTGATCGTAGAAGGACTTATGACCAAGGGGATAGTTGCTGTAAGACTTATGACTACATGGTCGTAGAAGGACTTACGACCAAGGAATAGTTGCAATAAGTCTTACGACTATATGGTCGTAAAAGAGTTTATGACTATATGGTCATAGAAGAGTTTATAACCATCCTGTCATATTTACCACTTATCAATAAGGGGTATATTCAAGGAATATAATGATGTAATAATTTGAGGATTATTCTATCCTCGTCAGACCTACACTAACAATATTAATGTTGTTTACAATACTATTTTTACTTACTGTATTAAATTCAACAATTTTCAATCTATTTATTGTATTTATTTAAATACTGTTTTATGCTCAAATTACCCAATATGCCTTTCTTTGATACATTTATCATTATATTGCATTCTCCCGTATGAATTGTAGAGTACAAGTTTGTACTCACCTTTGCTATCTCATCTTAGAAGATGATTTGACTACGGTGAAGACTTGGATGAATAGGTCACGTCTTACTGTCGTCTGCCTATGGACAGCCTCAGTGGGCTTCTTTCACTTCGGGGTTTCTTCCGCTACTATTATTTAATTTTGGCCTATGTGCCATGGATGTAAACTTTGGTCATCAAGCCCATATTCAGTTAATAAATATCTTTATGGTTGATACTTATCTTTGTTGTCCACTGTGTGCACTAGCTAATTCTGCACTAATGCGATTTACACAAAGTATCCAAAAGTTGCTGCTTTGGGGTCCGACACATCAACACTTTAGAATTATTCCCTATATTAATTTGCATAGTACAAAATCCAGAAAAACCCAAATAAGATTTCAACAAAAATTCAAATGCCAACAAGGTGCGATAAAAAAGTTTCAAAAATTTTACATTTGTGAATATTAGAATTTTAGGATGTTACATAATTAGTCTAATTAGCAGTTATTCACTTAACTAAGAGAGCCTACATGCATAAGTTTGCATAGCATACAACATACAAAGTATTCCTCAATTTAGTTGGCCAGTAATTAAATGATTGCCTTTAGTTCTAAAAGGGGTGGCCCCACCTGTCATTTGTTTAGATAGAGAGGGAGCTCGTTGTAACAGAGGAACCAATTGGCAGAGCAGGGGAGCTAGGTGGCCAGAACAGGGGAAGGGTGGCGCGGGCCAGGTGGCGGCGTTGCCGGCATGGGGAGGTCGGAGGGGCGAAGGTGACTAACAAAATGGGTCATGGGGAGTATCATGAGGTCATGGGCGGTGTCGCCTTGGCTTAGGTGGCACACAATGGTCGGCCATGGAGGAGAATGGGGAGCAGTAACGTCGAAGGGCAAAGGGCAAGGAAGTGGGCGAATAGGCTGGAGGAGAGTGGGAGGATGCTTACCATGCGAACCGTGTAGTCGGAGAAGCATTGGAGGAGGCTGGCAATGGAGGCCTACGTCGGGTGGGCGAGCTCATGGCACCGGCAAGCTGGAGAGAGGGAGAGGGTTGGGCGACGGTTGGGGAGGATAGGTGATGTTGTGGTGATGCTCCAGGAGGCTGAATTGAAGGGGGAGCTCTAGAGGAGAAACGATGGTGATTATGGCGGTGCTCAGCCGAAATGTGGAAGGAATGAGGAGCGGCAAGCTCTTGCGGGGTTGCTCCAATTCAACCAAGGGTAAATAAAATTGGCAACCTAGAATGCGGTGTGACATGCTTAGTTTGGCAAGAGGCCCGCTGGGGTGGCCAGAACGACGAGGTGGTGATGGGCGATGCCCGAGCACGGTGGTGAGCCTGGCTTGGGGAGAAAGAACGGAAGGGAGCTACAAGGGGAAAATGGGGGTGCTTGGAGGACTATTGTATAGCTGTGGTGGAGCACTGTTTAGCACTATCGCCGATGTATGGGCATGGTCAGCGTGACTGGCTCTAGCACCAAGATGGCCATGGCAGGGCAAGGCATCGCAAGGCATGAGTGAAGCTGCGAGGTGATGGCTGACATGATGGTGAAGTGATGGCCTAGGTGATGAGGTCAAAAATCATGACGCTCCACGGTCAACTTTATCAGAAATTTTAAAATTTTTATCGAAAATTTTGAATTGAAATTTGAAAATTTAATATTTTTAGATGAATTTTGTTAAATCCAAAATTTTTCATCTAATATAAAATTTTACCGGCCCTATCGATAAGATCGATTACCGGCGGTTATCGACAAAATTTCACTGCATACTGGTTGGTGCAGGTGACGCACATTCAGTGTGTGGACGTGTGAAAGATCAAGCTCCGATTAAGTTGGTTTTGGTGTTAATAACAAATACCATGATGTTAATGACAAATACCATAATGAGATTTTGGTGATATTAACAAATACCATTTAATGTTTTGTTGATAATGACAAATGAATATATGAGACTAATATGATTGTTCAAATATATTATAGCTTAGTCTCATTTGGATGGAAAGGTGAAATCAAAGAGTTATGCATTCGAAATCATTCTCTAACATACTAATGCATTTCTTAGATCTAAAATATAGATTGAATTCCTCGATTAGTCCAAAATGAATATGTGCAATGTTTTCATTATATACACTTGTATGCACGTATTGAGGGGGAGCTCTCTCTTTGTTTTGAAATCTCATGAGTATTGATCAATGCTTCTTTTAATATACATATTTAGGATCTTTACTTTGAAATATATTCTTGAGTATATATAGCTTATGTGTCATCTAACTTCTCCATTATGTGTTAATAGTTGAATGATTAATGGCAACCGGATAAGTAAGCTTTGTCTAAAGCTTATCTTAGAGTATACAATTGTTTTGTACAAGTTGTATACTCGCAAATCAATTTTTATATCTCATTATTTGTTGAGATTGTCATGAATTACCAAAAAGGGAAGTTTGATAATTGATGATAATTGTTTTGTGGACTAACGTTTTTCATGAGTTGGATGAATAAGTTAGGTTCCACAAATGAGGATGATTGGGATGACTTCATGTGTTGAAGATCATCAAGTCAAGATTGAGAAGAAGATACTTCATGAGTTGAAGGCTATCAAGAAGATAGCTTCATGTGTTAAAGGCTATCAAGAAGAAGACGCGTCATGAGTTGATGCATGAGGAGTTGATCATGTGTTGATGAAGCCAAGTAAAGACCATCATGTGTTGATGGAGTTAAAGAAAAGGATGCATCATGAGTTGGTGCATATCAAGAGGATGACTCAACGCAAATGTATGACTAGCTAGGGCTAAGGTTGTGTTCCTAGTCTTTTATCGGTCTTGGTGTTTGGTTGGAAGACCAGATTGCTAGTATATGTTATCGTACTATTAAGAGGGGTCATGTCTAATAGTTTGAGTCTCATCATGTGTTGATAGCTCAAACCTCACTTACTCTAGCTCATCTTTACATGAGGGTTGCATTTGCGAATGTGTTTTGCAAATAGTTGAAGCTCATGTGTTGAATCCTAGTAACAAGGGACTATGCATGCAAATGTGTTTTGTAAGTGCTTGAAGTCCATGTTTTCATTCTTTGTGATATGAGGCTTATATTTACAAATATGTTTTGTAAATGGTTGAAGCTCATATATAATCTTTGTGACATGTGACTTAGGTTTACGAATGTGTTTTGCAAATGTAAGAAGTCCATGTACCAATTCCTTGTGTCATGATTTCAAAAGTATGCGAATGTGTTTTGCAACTTGTCGGAAATCATGTGTAATCCTTGTGTGCATGATATCGTAGTTTGCAAATGTGTTTTGCAAAGTTTGTTGAGATATCTGCACTTCTCGGGGAAATCGGAACTACCGGCTCTGTGTGAGCGGTATTACCATGTGGCGGTCAGACCGGCTTTGAAGAAGCAATCAGACCAGCCTGACCAAATCTGCCCGAGCCAAAAGAGCAGTTTGACTGAGGAGCGGTCAGACTAGCATGTGACCGGCGGTCTGACCGGCGTGAGACGAGCAGTCTGACCGGCATGGCGATAGTGGTCTGACTGGCCCGCGGAAGTTCCGCTCCTTCGTGCGGTACGTTTTTTTCCAGAGAGTGACTCCACCGATTTTTCTGAGAAGCGGTTTGACCAGCATGAATTGCGATCTAACCGGACCTGGCGGTCTGACCGGACCTGTGTGGGCGGTCTGACCAGTCCAGGCGGTCTGTTACGGGGTCGTTCGATCTTCTCGACGTAAGATCAAGATACTCACGTGGATTTGATGAACCGTAGTGATCTCCCGTTGCCAATGCAAGAGTTAGCACTCTATAATTCACCCAACCACACGTGTTGAACTTCACGACCACCGATGAAGTTCCATCGCGCTCCCAATTCCCAACGGAAAGGTTGAACGATCTTGATTTCAGCAAACTCTCAATTCCCTTAAGTTGGGTCGGCCATCAAAAAGAACAAGAGTATTTTATTATCAAACGTGGTCTGAGCCCTAAAGGCTGCCAATACAAGGCTTATATAGCCCCTTGGGACGTCCATATGGTCCCCAAACCAAGTACAACTCAACCCTATATGGTTTTAGGTACGAACTCTCACAAAAAGGAAACTATATTTTCCACCCGCTATATTGTTTCGGTCATAAATTTTATCTGTGATGAATTTGAAGGTGGGACCAGATCCATTGCGTAGCCTTTGAAATTATCTTTCCAACGAGTACAAGAACACCTGAATCGGACTCCGTTTGTGAAAGTTATGGCCTTTTTAGTAACTGTCTGTCAGGCTGTCCCGAACCGAATCCGAATTGAATTCTGAGTTGAATCCGAGTTTGAATTGGATTGAACACGTGGGAAGTCCGAATTTGGCTTGAAAATCTTATCCAAAACTTGTAGTTTAAGTCCTTGGGCTCCTCCCTTTTTGCTCTCCCACTGCATGGGCTTCTTTCCTCCTTGATCAACTGCATGGGCTTCTCCATTGCTTTGGCCCCGGAATCATCACAATATTCAAACCTAATAATAAACAAGAATTTGGCATAAGGTAGTATATCGTTCCCACGAATAGAAGGAAATTTATTAAGAAACAAATTCACTTGACAATATTTAATGCGGCTCAATACTTCTTTCCAGTGAAATAATGTATTTGACTTAAAAGTGCTAAGCATGTACGTATCCGCATCATCCTCCCCTTCTTCAAGAAAAGCCGTCCTCGGCTTTTGATAGCCTGAAATTTTACTAAACAAGGAATACAATGTGTATGCATGGCATATGTATTGGTCAGTTACACCCCTTCCGTCTTTCACATTATTACCTGGAGGCGTAATAAGCAAAAAGAACAACACATATGTGTGGTATATGTATGAATCAATTATTGTGTCATTGTCATTCTCACTATTTTGCACAAACCAATTGATACTACAACAGCTATCAAATGCATACATTGTAATGTTTTCATTCACACCATTCTCCCTCCCATAAGAAAAAGTCGTCCTCGACTTTGTGAAGTACGTGGACAAGTCATTAATGGGCAAAATCAGATCAAACGGTTCAAATATTGAAGAGGAACAAGTAGGCACAAGAAATCTTTGTAAACAGCAAACACTATTGTTAAACCTCATCTCATTGTGATCATGACGTGGTATAAAAGATTGTTTGTCCAAAATATGCAATTTCAACTCAGCAAGCTTATCACATATAATGCATATTCGATAAACATAAAAGTTGTCATCTACATCATAATCTCCGATCAAATTGAACTTATATGTGTAGGCATAGGAACTAACTAGTGATTTTAAACATGAAATTTCAGCAACATCCTCAATGACACTAGATAGCTCTTTAGGATCATCGAATATGATATAATATAAAAAATCATCAGGAGATATTCTAGCAAGAACTTCCTTATGAGTAATTAATTCCACATTATGTAAATTGACCAAAGAAATTTCAGAACATGGAATTTTCGACTAAACACATGAGTTCTCACAATTACTCATCTTTTCACAAATAAATTCAGCACCAATATGGTTACCTTTATCGTTCTCTTCAGTTGATGCAGGTGCTGTAGGTATCAAATCGTCAAGATGTAACAACGGAGCAGCAAGTACTTCATCTTTAACTGTGGTTATCTTCTCATCTTTGACTTCCAATGGTACCGGTTGTGGAACATTCGACTCCTCATCTTTAATGTCAACCTGCATAATATGAGAAGCAACACTAGAAGTAGAGAGTAAGTCGTTAGTATAAAAAGTAATCTCATTTTTCTATCATCTCTTTCTCTCTTTTCTTTTTGTGTATTTCTCTCACTCTCAATTTGGATGCTCTCAACCTCACGTTTGGTGGAATCACACAACTCACTGTTTTTATCACTCTCACTCAATTTGGCTATGTGGCACTCATTCTTACATGGGTTTTGATACATCTCAAGTGGTGTTTGTACCAATGGGGCAACACTACATGTCTTCTTGACCGAAGGGAAAGTCCCATGCTCGGTCATGTTCCCATGTATCACACTTGTTGAGGCATAAGAATTGAAGTATGGACTTGGATGAAACTGTGGTGTACGCATATCCATAAGTCTCTTTCCCTTCACCAAATGTGTTCCCTGCTTCATATTCTGCAATTTATCAAATAGATCACGCTTGTAATGACGAGGAACAAAACGGGCTCTCATTTCTCGCTTCATCTCTTTCCATGATGCCACAGGATCTTCTCCATTCTCAGCTCTTTGAGTAATGACTTGTTCCCACCAATCCAAAGCATAACCTTCAAACTCAAGTGATGCCAACTGTATCTTTCTCTCATCCGTATAGTGATGCACACGGAATATTTTGTCAACCTTCAATTCCCAAGTGAGATACTCCTCGGGATCAGTTCCACCTACAAACTTGGGCATGGAAAACTAGAGCTTGCCCAATCCATCATCTTCATTGTGTGGACGATGTAATGGCCCTTGTAATGCAACCCATTCCATCGCATGTGCAGCACCACCACGGCCTCCACCTAGGCCTTGGCCACGCCCTCCATGGCCTCCTCCTCGTCCTCCGAGCTGTGGTGGATGCACCATGTTGGCCGCCACTCGGTGTTGCGGTGCAGGAGGTACATGTGCAGCGGCTTCTCCTCCTTGAACACTTGCTTCATCGCCACCATTACAAGCTTGTATGAGCCTAGTGAGGGCTCTAATGTCCTCCCGTAATTGGCGCACATTTTCATCAGCTTGTCTCTCCATATTTTGCATCTCCCTTGCAATTTGATCAGCAAAAGCATCATGCTTCTCATGGAGTTGATCGAGCCCTTGGCGTAGCTCACGTCGAAAGTGTTCATGGAGTGCCCCAAATTGATATTGCTTGACGAATGCTTGAGTTTCATTTGTCTCACCACTCTCATCATGGCGTTCTCCTCCACCTGACATGGTTAGTTATGCAAGAAACAAATAGCTATGTAGAATAAAGCTTTATGGAAATCACTCAATCTCACTGTTTTCTCTTCCAAGTAAAGTTCTTACCCTTCCGAAGTGAATTAAGGCCAATAAACACTTACACCGGGTAGAAGTGACAACAGAACAGTTGTAACCAAGCGAATTTAAGAGTGTTCACTACTTGCACAACAACGGTTATATGGTGGAGTTTGGTATGAAAATGTTTATCCTACACAATCTGAATTTCACGATGTTGTAATTAAGTAATAATCCAGGCTAGAATACTTTGCCTAAGTGCTGATCCAAAAGATTTAAGTGAAGTATATGAACGCACACGCAAAAATCAGTGTGACTCGATGCAAACAAAGGAATGAGCTAACTAGAGACAATCTGAAATTAAAGATTAGATAGCTCGTTTTGCACCAAGTACTAGGAGAGACGCTTGCCAATTGCAATGATATGAATGTAAGGGCACGAGATTGCTCAAGAAATTAAATTACACCATCTGAATTTATGGACTAAGAACTCACGCAAATTCAGCCATTGTTTTTTTCTTCTTCTTCTCTCTCTTGTTTTTTTGTCAATCGGCGACTTTTTTTGTTTTTTTCAAAGGCCGAACTAGATTTAATAGTCTCTTTGAATTTGCACAGGTCACAAATATTTAGCAAGGTGTAAAATACTCAAGAGCAGCCCAAGATGCAATATTCAACAGCTAGTCTCAATTGATGAAAAAAATATCAGCAAGATTTTTTTTGAATTTTGGATTGGACACAAAGATTAAGCTACGCAAATAAACACGAATGATCAGCACCTAAACAAAATTTCTAATGGATCAAGACTTAATAAAACTCATGAAAATAACAGATGCGAAACTAGGGTTTGGATTTTTTTGTGCCAATTTTCGGTTTTAATGGACTATAGGAACAGAAGTAAAACAATCTAAAAGTAAGGGTAAATAATCCTACCGAGTAAACCGCGCTCTGATACCAAGATGATACGAGGTCGCCCGATCTTCTCGACGTAGGATCAAGATACTCACGTGGATTTGATGAACCGTAGTGATCTCCCGTTGCCAATGCAAGAGTTAGCACTCTATAATTCGTCCAACCACACGTGTTGAACTTCACGACCACCGATGAAGTTCCATCGCGCTCCCAATTCCCAACAGAAAGGTTGAACGATCTTGATTTCAGCAAACTCTCAATTCCCTCAAGTTGGGTTGGCCATCAAAAAGAACAAGAGTATTTTATTATCAAACGTGGTCTGAGCCCTAAAGGCTGCCAATACAAGGATTATATAGCCCATTGGGATGTCCATATAGTCCCCAAACCAAGTATAACTCAACCCTATATGGTTTTAGGTACGAACTCTCACAAAAAGGAAACTATATTTTCCACCCGCTATATTGTTTCGGTCATAAATTTTTATCCATGATGAATTTGAAGGTGGGACCAGATCCATTGCGTAGCCCTTGAAATTAGCTTTCCAACGAGTACAAGAACACCTGAATCGGACTCCGTTTGTGAAAGTTATGACCTTTTTAGTAACTGTCTGTCAGGCTGTCCCGAACCAATTCCGAATTGAATTCTGAGTTGAATCCGAGTTTGAATTGGATTGAACACGTGGGAAGTCCGAATTTGGCTTGAAAATCTTATCCAAAACTTGTAGTTTAAGTCCTTGGGCTCCTCCCTTTTTGCTCTCCCACTGCATGGGCTTCTTTCCTCCTTGATCAGCTGCATGGGCTTCTCCATTGCTTTGGCCCCGGAATCATCACAATATTCAAACCTAATAATAAACAAGAATTTGGCATAAGGTAGTATATCGTTCCCACGAATAGAAGAAAATTAATTAAGAAACAAATTCACCTGATAATATTTAATGCGGTTCAATACTTCTTTCCAGTGAAATAATGTATTTGACTTAAAAGTGCTAAGCATGTACGTATTCGCATCACGGTCTGACCGGTCCTGTGTGGGCGATCTGATCGGATTTTCTACGCAACGGCTATTTTTCTGACTATTGGCGAGGCGAGCGGAAGTAGCCAGAGGCCGATGGTACTTCCGATTTCCTTGTTTTTTCAGGAGTTTGGCTATAATGGCTAGTTTTTAGGTGTGGGGTATAAATGCCCCCTTGTGGCCGGTTGGAGAAGTTGTTGATGAGCTCATTCATGTGTTCTTAAACTAGAGTGAGGCTCTCCACTCAATTGTGCATGTATTGCACTTTGTGAGAGAGGATCCAGAGTGCATGTGTTGCATCTAGAGGTGGACTTTTGTGTCCAAGTGAGCTTGTGCATTCGTTGCATGTGGTGAGAGTCAAGTGAGGGACTTGACTTGTTACTTTGGAGTTTGTCGACTCCTAGACGGCGTTGGAGGCATCGTGCATGGTGATCTTCTCAAAGAAGCTTGTGAGAAGTCCCCGCAAAGTTGTGAAGGTTGGAGCTCACCTACCTGGAGAGGGAAAGAGCAACCACTAGTGGAATTGAGGTGGAAGGCTTAATTTGTGGAGCCGGTCCGATTAGTTCGAGCTTGTAACATCCCAAATTTTGGATATTCAAAAATGTGGAGTTTTTAAATTTTTCTTGCATCTTGCTAGCACTCAAAATTTCTTCTGAATGTTTATTTGAAATCTTTTTGAGTTTTGTGACATACCAATTAATAATCAAGAATACTCCCCAATACAAATAATAGTCTTGTAAATTATAAAAATGGAAAATGTCATTACAGATCATGAATTCAAAATACCAACATCTTGAATTCAAACTCAGGTCAATAAAATGAATCCATAAATAATATTAGAATATGTCCATAAATACCTAAATCAAAAATTTCTTCTTTTAAATCAATCAGTAAACCAAAATCCACGGCTGAATGTTCAACATTTTTATACGTACAACCCATAACAAAATAGTGTCAAAATCCAAAATCCAAGGGCAAATTAGATAAAGTCGAAAATAGATGACTATTAAATTTTATATCTAGATACTTGAATAAAGACTCGAGTTAAAAGTCAAAAATTGAAATCAATAATTTTAGATATGAAAAAGAAATATAAAATCAAAAGCATTCAAATTGCAACAATTATTCCTAAGCCTTTTTCCTCCCTTCCTTTTCACTCCTCTCTTACATATGGGCCCTCCTCCCACCCTTCCCTTCCTCTCTGCCGACTGGGCCGCATTCCCTGCTGTCTTTCTTTTTCCCCTGCTCTCTTCTTCCTGCCCTCTCTGTGTGGTTGCCGTGCGTCCGCGTCGCCTTCCTCCTCTCCACTTCCTTCTGTCCGCCCGCGCCAGCTCTTTCTCCCCTCCTCTTTTTCTTCATCGCGCGTGCCTGCAGCACTGCTCCCGTGCTGTCCCTTCACCGCGCCCTCGTGTCACCCGTGACTGCCATGAGCAGCGCCGCTCGTCTCGTCCCCTCCGCCGCCTGCCACTGCCCTGCTCTGCGCCGCGCCGAACCGTCGCTTCCGCCGCGCCGAGCCCCGCGCCTCGTACGCCCGGTCCTCCGCGCCCTCCCCGCCCCCTCTGCGGTTACAAGTAACCCTGGTCCTCCCCCATAGCCCCCGCGCCATCTCCTCTTCTTCCCTCATCTTCAGTCTCGCTTCCGCCCGTGCGCAGGTCGCCGCGCCTCCACGCCGCCCCGGCCACTCCAGCCAAGCTGTGCCACTCCGACCTCGTCCCGACGTTCCTCCACCCCCCGTGTACGTTCCCTCCAAGTTAATCGGACTCCGGTGGCTCGAGCTCGCCGCAGCGGCCGTCTTCCCCGCACCCGGCCGAAAGTCGCCTCCACCGGCGCCATTACTCCCTCGAGGCTTCTCCGGTCGATTCCGCGCCCTGGGAGCATCTCCACGAAGTCGTGAACCTTCCCCAACCGCCGGCCAAGCCCCCCACCACCTGGGCTCCTCCCGCCACGGCAACCTCCCTGCGCCATCACCGGTCTCCGCCGCCAGCTGCCCTCGGCACTTCTCCGGCTCGGGTAGCTCGTCGGTAAGACTTCCCTACCCTCCCTCATACTCATGCGCACGCCGCCCTCTCC
This sequence comes from Dendrocalamus latiflorus, assembly GCA_017311315.1. Classification (NCBI taxonomy): domain Eukaryota; kingdom Viridiplantae; phylum Streptophyta; class Magnoliopsida; order Poales; family Poaceae; genus Dendrocalamus; species Dendrocalamus latiflorus. Next base: position 43,683,437 of record CM029642.1, on the reverse strand, counting down.
CCTCTCTTTCCCGGCCGCCGGCGCCTCCATCCCACTCCACCGCCGGCTGCCCCGCGCAGTCGCCCGGCCGCCTCACCGCCACTCCGACCCGGGCGCCACTTCCCAGAGCCCCCTTGCCTCCCCAGTGACCCCTTTTGATGGTCCCCCAAACCCCTTCAGCAGCCGCTCGCCGCCGGCGAGGCTCCTCCCCGTCGGCGCCGCTCTGCTCTGTTTTAGCCCCCAACCCCTCTTGCGTCTTCATCAATAACCCCGTTAGTCAGTCGCAAATGATCAATGGCCAGTTGGTTACCCAAGTGCACATTGCTTCTCAGACACCAGGACCTGAGTTAGATCCCTGTCCTCCCCCATTTCCATTCTTTTTATTTGTTTTGTTTTAGCCTTCCTTACTCTATTGTAATTAAGAGAAAGTTTAGGTAAAAATAGGAAATTAGTCCATGGAAGCCAACAAATCATATTAGGATGTGAATAAAATTGTTTAAGATTTAGTATTGGTCAACTATCATATATGCATAATTAATATGTTTTTGTTGTTTTCTCAATATTAAGTGAAGGCAATAATAAAAAGGGGTTCTAAAATTTATAAACGTTCAGCCAAAAAGACATCCAACGTAAAGATAGGGAAAATAAGTTTGGTACCATATTTGACTATAAAAATAAAGATTTAAATTAAAAATTACCCAATGAAAATATATATCCTAACCTTTAGCATACCATCGGTAAATTGAATCTTAGCTGTAGGATTAAATTGAGAACAATAGCGAAATAAATTGAATAATGTGCTACCTACAAAAGCGAGTCTCTAAATTAAAAAGATCAACCTTATTTATAATTAGAAAGTCATGGTTTATAAACCCCACCAGTAGTATATCGCCGATAAATAAGTTTCGAGCGCTAAATTTAGTTAATAATGACAATTGATGCTTAGGTTAGTGTTTCGCTTAAAATGACCCTAGAATGTATCGTATAAACTACTTGCACAACAGAAGCATCAAATAATTAAGTGATACACAATTTAACCATCTAAAGTATGGCTGTCGTTACTATATCTTTAAGAAGGTCATGAAAATACTTTCACGACAAACATTAAATAAAATTGAAATGCTAGGTTGTTGCTGTCTAAGTTATAGGTACGGGACTCGTGTAAAAGACTGTAATAATTATAACAATTGGGCACACAATGCTGAAAACTATTAACAAAATGACTAAACCTTAGCTCAAAATGCAAGTTATATTATAGGTGATATATGAACCCCTAGGTCGGGGTTAATGCCCTTACGGGGTACAAGCTAAGTGCCATGCAAGAAATAACAAGCTAATATTATAAAGCAGCACATAGGCCTACCCTAGCTCATAGAACTTCCTTGATCAACACAAAAATAATGAAAGAAACTATTAATGCAAAAATTGAGTCGTCGTACTCTTCCATTAGGTATACCTAGTTACCTCTGAGCATTAAACAAAATAATCTCATGAATATACCTTCCTCATGACCTATCCTTGACCTCCGTTTTGGCAAGTTTCCCTGCCATCCCCCCCACTTTACTCTAATCACTGTGACATCGACAATACTCCGCATCCGATCCACCATGTCTCAAATCACCTGTTTAATCATAATAAAAACTAATTGAGTTCAATTAGGTATATTCGGAGTTATTTGGATCTTTTGAGTTATTTGTCTTTATTTGGATTCAATTGTTTAGTGCGTAATTAGAGGATTGGGGTCCTGAAGAATCTAAGGATCAGGCGGAGCCGAGATCAAGGTGAGGATGAGGATCGGAGGTTCAAGACCATCACCTAAGAAAGCTTTTGAGTGAGCTCAAGACCGCGGTAAACCGCGCCAGGCGAGTCAATACTTTGATCATGTTGATCCTATGTTTTCTGCAAATTACTTTGTTTTAAATTATCAAATTGCATGCTGTTAATTTATATGCAAATACATGCTTAATTTAATATTCTAGTTATGTGCCCATTGTTTACCTTGATTAATATTACACCTCCTTTGGAATATTTGAATGTGTGAACCTTGTCACCGTAGCAAAATTATAATAGTAACCTTTCGAAAATAAGTCCCTAAATATATGTCATGCTTAGTATTGCTTAGATAATCATGGGCGTGAGAGCGCCCAAGCATCACTTTTTAATACTGAGAAAAATTGATTGGGCAGTCATGGTGGGAATGACTGGTATATTTTGGTATGATTATTTTAGGCTCCCAAAAATCCCAACTTGCTTAAATATCTGGGCGGATTGATTCGAGGGTGTGAGTGTGGTGCAGTGGATGCACAAAGTGGGTTAGTGGTAGACCGCCCAGATACCACTAAGGACTGAATCTTGTCATGACCTCCTGTGTAAAACAGTACAACCACAAGTCTGTAAAATACAACTTGGCTAAGTAAACTTATCGAAATCCCCGGACTCATCTCACCGGTAGTGGTTGGGAAGTGGCTACGCAAGGGCAAGAGAAGGCCTAAAGGGACACCGAGTGGAGGGTGAAGTTTCCCAGTCATACTAGCGCAGAGGGGAGGGGAGCCCGTACGCTAGTAGCCGTGGGGAACATCCCGTGCAACGTATGGGACCCACCGCAAGTGGGAGAAGCCCATAAAGTGAGATGAGAAAAGGGACTAGATACTTTGAAAAGTCACTGTGATGGTCTGCTCAACCACACGTCTAAGGAATCGTGTGGGGCAACGAGTTGATTGTCTCTTGTGGTGAAAGTGTACAAACTCTGCAGAGTCAAAACTATTCGAATAGCCGTGCCCACGGTTAAGGGCAGACATGGGAACTTAACCAGATATAGTTCTATTTCAAAATGTTTTGTGGGTGGGAATGGAAAAGTGAAGGGCGAAGGACTGCCCTGGTTTGGAATTGTCCTGGGTGTCGTCCCAGTGGTAAGTTAAGCGGCTATAACGCTGAAGAAATTGCTATATGGTGCAGATGCCATGTAACGGTGGATGGAATCTGAATCGATATTAATAATGCATTTCCTGGTACATTATGATTTGTTCCAAAATTGCGAAGGCATAGGGCTTTTTAATTAATTGTATTCAAAAGCACTCTACGCAAAACAAAATAGCCCGAGCCTCTCGTTTGTTAAGCCATGCATACTATTTATTTGCATTCTGTGTATTGGCTCGCGGAGCACGGGGTCGGAGTGCTCACGCTCGCTTTTGCGGCAAAATTCAGAATCAGGAATCAAGTCACTGCACCGCAGCAACAAGATTGGACAAGCTGGCAGAGAAGATGAAGATGTCAAGAGCTAGGTCGTGAACCTCCAGTTGGCTGCCTGTGGGCATGTCCTGAAGGTCCCATCTGTGTGCTTCGTTCTTCCGCTGCTGCAATTTAATGATTTCGGCCTAATCGGCCCATGAGTAAGTCTACTATTAAATTTTACGCTTCCGCATGATATGTATTTGATATTCATTACTGTAACTGTGAGCACTATCTACTGATCCAGGGAATAGTGCAGTAATCACAGAGGAATCCGGATGTTAATATCTGGGTCCCTACAGCGATGGTATCAGAGCATATCGACTGCAGGTCATGACCTAGTTAGCTTGGCCGTTAGTTTTATGACTAGGAATATTTCTTTAAAAATACTATTTTCAAAGATATAAGTTACATTGCTCATTCTCATCTCTCTTAGATGATTTCCTCTCATCTATATGCTACCATAGCCATTTTACTTCTGAAGCTCTCTTACCCCAAAGTTCAAAATGAAGAAAATCTAGTACTCCTCTTGTAATTTTCTATGAAAACCCACCTTAGGCCAAGAGTCATGGTGCTTAACCTTGAAGCTTAATATCAAAGATTGTTTTATTTTTGGAGTAAACAAATGGGTGAAAATTGGAAAAAAAAATTTGGTGGAGCCTAACGGAAAGGATTAGATTGGCTAGATGGAGGAATTAAGTTATTCTTGGAGAAATAGGAAATATGACAATAATTGCGGGAGTATAATATTGATAAATAGCATAATTCTTGGGGAGATATTTACAATAGTGGAATAATGGAATATGATCGATGGCTAGATAAATTGATAGAGTTTTGAGAAATTGGAGAGATGACAACAATTATCAAAGTATAGGCTTGATTAATAACATTAATCCTGAAAGATGTTCATAATAATGAATTAATTCGGAGGTTGTCACCAAAAATTTAGGTGGATACTGAGGAATAATTATGATTTTGAATACAATCTTGGATTATTAGGAAATCCTAGTACACATGACACTGGTGGATTTAAAAGTAGTAATGATGGATAATCATTAGAATTCAGAATTGAGGAGTAGATAGACAATAAAGATTCAGGTTGATCATTGGGGAAGCAAACTATGGATTTGGATCAATGACACCAGACTGGATTATTAGGAGGTCACGATACGAAAGACATCAGTGGACCTAAATAAGGAAAGTTAGATCTTCATAGGATTGGAAAGCTGATAAAACTGGCGATTGACGAACCTGAGATTGGATTTATAAAGATGTGGTGGAAACTCAGGCACATATCATAAATTGGTAACCTCTATTCAATTAATAAAATTTTAAAATGGAAGAACTATATCGGTGGATTTATAGTAAAGGTATTGCATTTTCATTGGATGGTAGAGTTAATAAGTTGACCAATAGTGGATCTGAGATTTTGATTACACAGTCATAGTGAAAATATGATATTTAATCCACAAATATATGATTGAAAGTCAAAGATTTATGCGAGACTTAGATGACAGTAATACCATGAACAATTAATGGAGAAAGATAGCCTAAGTGCAGGTTGCAAAAGTGGAAGTTAAATCATAAGGGCTGTTGGATTCTAAGCCTTATGTACAAAAAAAATATCATATGGGAGTGAATTGATTCATTGATGGATACTGGAGAGATTAGTATACCTATACAAAAAAAATATTGTAAGGTTTTGTACTTTCAAAACAATTACAAGAATGAGTACAATTACCTCCCAATACTTTCCTCTTCCTTCTATGGATTTTAAGAGAAAATTTTTATTCACCTTCTCGTACCCTCGCTCTAAAAATCTAAGGTGGAATGTCGAAGATGGTCATGAAGACAAGGTGGTCTCGTTCTAAACGAACTAGGCAAATGAACCTTGTGCATCTTATGTGTTCTCCCCGAGTAGACGATGTAATGTGCAAGATTCTATTTGGCCTGTGCACTGCCTCTTGCCCTCGAGCGTCCTATTTTGCAGTCACAGGAAAAGAGTGTTTAAAAAAAAAACTTATGTGATTCATGTGCCACCCCAGTTTCCCAGGGTGTACTCTATTACAGTTAAAATGGGATTTGATTACCGTATCCTGCGATTCTATCCTTACCTCATGATATTCCCTCTCGCCCCGTTTGCTACAAACCCAGTCAAATCTACTAAAGCAAAGTGATGGATCGCCAAAGACCAAGACTCGAGACTCTGCCCTGCTAATACTTTATCCTTACCCACCCAGAGGACCCATAGATCAAATCGCCACCAACTAAACACAATGTCAAGGAGCGCGTTAACGACATGAAGAGAAAAGACATTGCGCATACCAATGCTCCGTGAACTACTCCAACTGCGAGGAAGACCACCAGCATGGTGAGTGCCCTGTGAGCAATGTCACATGTATTCTTTGCGAAGGACAAAACCACTGCTCCAAATATTGGCCCCTTAACCTGTAGCAACCAAGGCAGCCGAAGTACAACGGAAAAGCCTCCGAATCACCATAGTACCCATCATGCCTGGAACTATAAGAGACAAATAATGACTAGTGATATCCATTTTAAGGGGGGTAGTACGAAGAGACAGAACTGCCAAAGAACTATTACGAAGTATATCCTTGAAACTGCAACAACCTGGACCTAGAGCTAATCAAACCAGTACAACGAGATTCGCAAGGCCAAAAATCTTCTGGTGATGAGGACTACGAGATGTACTTTTAGCTAAAATTTTTGTGTGCGTGGCAAAACTAAAAGGCTAAGAATGGGATCTGTAGAAGTAAAAGACTCCCCACCTAGAAGTATTTCTGCATTCCTAGGGCCGCTACCCTTAGGGCATAGACCAGTGTTACCCACCTATCAGTGTGAATTCCATGATCACCATATGTCCAATAGACGATGCAACTAATTCATTTTCCAAGGATGTGAAGACGACGATGTCAAAAAGCAAGGGTTTGGGAGTCAACGACATATCCAGAAAAACAAGGTTTCTCTTTTCTCTTTTGACTTCTCCAAGTGCTAACCCCTGTTGTGCAGATTTTCATCTCTGTGAAGCTAAAGGACTATACGTCGAGCGACACCCAGAAACCCATTGCTAGCCAATATAACCCCACTTATTTCTTTCTACTCTATCGGAATCTCGGGGTCGAGATTCATTTAAGGGGGGTAGGTTTGTAACATCCCAAATTTTGGATATTCAAAAATGTGGAGTTTTTAAATTTTTCTTGCATCTTGCTAGCACTCAAAATTTCTTCTGAATGTTTATTTGAAATCTTTTTGAGTTTTGTGACATACCAATTAATAATCAAGAATACTCCCCAATACAAATAATAGTCTTGTAAATTATAAAAATGGAAAATGTCATTGCAGATCATGAATTCAAAATACCAACATCTTGAATTCAAACTCAGGTCAATAAAATGAATCCATAAATAATATTAGAATATGTCCATAAATACCTAAATCAAAAATTTCTTCTTTTAAATCAATCAGTAAACCAAAATCCACGGCTGAATGTTCAACATTTTTATACGTACAACCCATAACAAAATAGTGTCAAAATCCAAAATCCAAGGGCAAATTAGATAAAGTTGAAAATAGATGACTATTAAATTTTATATCTAGATACTTGAATAAAGACTCGAGTTAAAAGTCAAAAATTGAAATCAATAATTTTAGATATGAAAAAGAAATATAAAATCAAAAGCATTCAAATTGCAACAATTATTCCTAAGCCTTTTTCCTCCCTTCCTTTTCACTCCTCTCTTACATATGGGCCCTCCTCCCACCCTTCCCTTCCTCTCTGCCGACTGGGCCGCATTCCCTGCTGTCTTTCTTTTTCCCCTGCTCTCTTCTTCCTGCCCTCTCTGTGTGGTTGCCGTGCGTCCGCGTCGCCTTCCTCCTCTCCACTTCCTTCTGTCCGCCCGCGCCAGCTCTTTCTCCCCTCCTCTTTTTCTTCATCGCGCGTGCCTGCAGCACTGCTCCCGTGCTGTCCCTTCACCGCGCCCTCGTGTCACCCGTGACTGCCATGAGCAGCGCCGCTCGTCTCGTCCCCTCCGCCGCCTGCCACTGCCCTGCTCTGCGCCGCGCCGAACCGTCGCTTCCGCCGCGCCGAGCCCCGCGCCTCGTACGCCCGGTCCTCCGCGCCCTCCCCGCCCCCTCTGCGGTTACAAGTAACCCTGGTCCTCCCCCATAGCCCCCGCGCCATCTCCTCTTCTTCCCTCATCTTCAGTCTCGCTTCCGCCCGTGCGCAGGTCGCCGCGCCTCCACGCCGCCCCGGCCACTCCAGCCAAGCTGTGCCACTCCGACCTCGTCCCGACGTTCCTCCACCCCCCGTGTACGTTCCCTCCAAGTTAATCGGACTCCGGTGGCTCGAGCTCGCCGCAGCGGCCGTCTTCCCCGCACCCGGCCGAAAGTCGCCTCCACCGGCGCCATTACTCCCTCGAGGCTTCTCCGGTCGATTCCGCGCCCTGGGAGCATCTCCACGAAGTCGTGAACCTTCCCCAACCGCCGGCCAAGCCCCCCACCACCTGGGCTCCTCCCGCCACGGCAACCTCCCTGCGCCATCACCGGTCTCCGCCGCCAGCTGCCCTCGGCACTTCTCCGGCTCGGGTAGCTCGTCGGTAAGACTTCCCTACCCTCCCTCATACTCATGCGCACGCCGCCCTCTCCCCTCTCTTTCCCGGCCGCCGGCGCCTCCATCCCACTCCACCGCCGGCTGCCCCGCGCAGTCGCCCGGCCGCCTCACCGCCACTCCGACCCGGGCGCCACTTCCCAGAGCCCCCTTGCCTCCCCAGTGACCCCTTTTGATGGTCCCCCAAACCCCTTCAGCAGCCGCTCGCCGCCGGCGAGGCTCCTCCCCGTCGGCGCCGCTCTGCTCTGTTTTAGCCCCCAACCCCTCTTGCGTCTTCATCAATAACCCCGTTAGTCAGTCGCAAATGATCAATGGCCAGTTGGTTACCCAAGTGCACATTGCTTCTCAGACACCAGGACCTGAGTTAGATCCCTGTCCTCCCCCATTTCCATTCTTTTTATTTGTTTTGTTTTAGCCTTCCTTACTCTATTGTAATTAAGAGAAAGTTTAGGTAAAAATAGGAAATTAGTCCATGGAAGCCAACAAATCATATTAGGATGTGAATAAAATTGTTTAAGATTTAGTATTGGTCAACTATCATATATGCATAATTAATATGTTTTTGTTGTTTTCTCAATATTAAGTGAAGGCAATAATAAAAAGGGGTTCTAAAATTTATAAACGTTCAGCCAAAAAGACATCCAACGTAAAGATAGGGAAAATAAGTTTGGTACCATATTTGACTATAAAAATAAAGATTTAAATTAAAAATTACCCAATGAAAATATATATCCTAACCTTTAGCATACCATCGGTAAATTGAATCTTAGCTGTAGGATTAAATTGAGAACAATAGCGAAATAAATTGAATAATGTGCTACCTACAAAAGCGAGTCTCTAAATTAAAAAGATCAACCTTATTTATAATTAGAAAGTCATGGTTTATAAACCCCACCAGTAGTATATCGCCGATAAATAAGTTTCGAGCGCTAAATTTAGTTAATAATGACAATTGATGCTTAGGTTAGTGTTTCGCTTAAAATGACCCTAGAATGTATCGTATAAACTACTTGCACAACAGAAGCATCAAATAATTAAGTGATACACAATTTAACCATCTAAAGTATGGCTGTCGTTACTATATCTTTAAGAAGGTCATGAAAATACTTTCACGACAAACATTAAATAAAATTGAAATGCTAGGTTGTTGCTGTCTAAGTTATAGGTACGAGACTCGTGTAAAAGACTGTAATAATTATAACAATTGGGCACACAATGCTGAAAACTATTAACAAAATGACTAAACCTTAGCTCAAAATGCAAGTTATATTATAGGTGATATATGAACCCCTAGGTCGGGGTTAATGCCCTTACGGGGTACAAGCTAAGTGCCATGCAAGAAATAACAAGCTAATATTATAAAGCAGCACATAGGCCTACCCTAGCTCATAGAACTTCCTTGATCAACACAAAAATAATGAAAGAAACTATTAATGCAAAAATTGAGTCGTCGTACTCTTCCATTAGGTATACCTAGTTACCTCTGAGCATTAAACAAAATAATCTCATGAATATACCTTCCTCATGACCTATCCTTGACCTCCGTTTTGGCAAGTTTCCCTGCCATCCCCCCCACTTTACTCTAATCACTGTGACATCGACAATACTCCGCATCCGATCCACCATGTCTCAAATCACCTGTTTAATCATAATAAAAACTAATTGAGTTCAATTAGGTATATTCGGAGTTATTTGGATCTTTTGAGTTATTTGTCTTTATTTGGATTCAATTGTTTAGTGCGTAATTAGAGGATTGGGGTCCTGAAGAATCTAAGGATCAGGCGGAGCCGAGATCAAGGTGAGGATGAGGATCAGAGGTTCAAGACCATCACCTAAGAAAGCTTTTGAGTGAGCTCAAGACCGCGGTAAACCGCGCCAGGCGAGTCAATACTTTGATCATGTTGATCCTATGTTTTCTGCAAATTACTTTGTTTTAAATTATCAAATTGCATGCTGTTAATTTATATGCAAATACATGCTTAATTTAATATTCTAGTTATGTGCCCATTGTTTACCTTGATTAATATTACACCTCCTTTGGAATATTTGAATGTGTGAACCTTGTCACCGTAGCAAAATTATAATAGTAACCTTTCAAAAATAAGTCCCTAAATATATGTCATGCTTAGTATTGCTTAGATAATCATGGGCGCGAGAGCGCCCAAGCATCACTTTTTAATACTGAGAAAAATTGATTGGGCAGTCATGGTGGGAATGACTGGTATATTTTGGTATGATTATTTTAGGCTCCCAAAAATCCCAACTTGCTTAAATATCTGGGCGGATTGATTCGAGGGTGTGAGTGTGGTGCAGTGGATGCACAAAGTGGGTTAGTGGTAGACCGCCCAGATACCACTAAGGACTGAATCTTGTCATGACCTCCTGTGTAAAACAGTACAACCACAAGTCTGTAAAATACAACTTGGCTAAGTAAACTTATCGAAATCCCCGGACTCATCTCACCGGTAGTGGTTGGGAAGTGGCTACGCAAGGGCAAGAGAAGGCCTAAAGGGACACCGAGTGGAGGGTGAAGTTTCCCAGTCGTACTAGCGCAGAGGGGAGGGGAGCCCGTACGCTAGTAGCCGTGGGGAACATCCCGTGCAACGTATGGGACCCACCGCAAGTGGGAGAAGCCCATAAAGTGAGATGAGAAAAGGGACTAGATACTTTGAAAAGTCACTGTGATGGTCTGCTCAACCACACGTCTAAGGAATCGTGTGGGGCAACGAGTTGATTGTCTCTTGTGGTGAAAGTGTACAAACTCTGCAGAGTCAAAACTATTCGAATAGCCGTGCCCACGGTTAAGGGCAGACATGGGAACTTAACCAGATATAGTTCTATTTCAAAATGTTTTGTGGGTGGGAATGGAAAAGTGAAGGGCGAAGGACTGCTCTGGTTTGGAATTGTCCTGGGTGTCGTCCCAGTGGTAAGTTAAGCGGCTATAACGCTGAAGAAATTGCTATATGGTGCAGATGCCATGTAACGGTGGATGGAATCTGAATCGATATTAATAATGCATTTCCTGGTACATTATGATTTGTTCCAAAATTGCGAAGTCATAGGGCTTTTTAATTAATTGTATTCAAAAGCACTCTACGCAAAACAAAATAGCCCGAGCCTCTCCTTTGTTAAGCCATGCATACTATTTATTTGCATTCTGTGTATTGGCTCGCGGAGCACGGGGTCGGAGTGCTCACGCTCGCTTTTGCGGCAAAATTCAGAATCAGGAATCAAGTCACTGCACCGCAGCAACAAGATTGGACAAGCTGGCAGAGAAGATGAAGATGTCAAGAGCTAGGTCGTGAACCTCCAGTTGGCTGCCTGTGGGCATGTCCTGAAGGTCCCATCTGTGTGCTTCGTTCTTCCGCTGCTGCAATTTAATGATTTCGGCCTAATCGGCCCATGAGTAAGTCTACTATTAAATTTTACGCTTCCGCATGATATGTATTTGATATTCATTACTGTAACTGTGAGCACTATCTACTGATCCAGGGAATAGTGCAGTAATCACAGAGGAATCCGGATGTTAATATCTGGGTCCCTACAGAGCTTACCTCAACGTGGATTAGGGGAGACCGGCAAGTCTCCGAACACCACGATAAAAAGAGACCGTGTCATTTGTGGTTTGCTTTCTTGTGCTCAATTTACTTTCAAGCAATTTACTTAATTAGAACTAATTTGATTGCTTGTATAGCTAGAATTGCAACCTTGACCTAGACTAGAATTGTTGGTGCACTTAGGCGAATTTATTTGTTCTAGGTGCTATTTATACTAAACCAACTTGAATTTAGCTTCCGCATTGTTTACTTGGTTTAGGCAAATAGAAAAGGTCTTAAATCAATATTAATAATTGTAGAGAATTTTTAAACCGCCTATTCACTCCTCTCTAGTCGGCCTCCTCGATCTTACAGTGTGTCGGGCCGGGGCGAGGCTAGGTGCTGGCACAGAGTGGCCGCCGAGCCTGGCAAGTGCGCGGGTGCACGACATGGCAATCACGCACAACATTAAATCAGGTTCAAATATTTCCTTCTCTCAGATCTTTAAATCTGGTTTGATCTGATGAATTAAATTTTCAGATTTTGAACTCACATTTCATTGTTTTAAATTATTTTGTATCTTTTATTATTACGATTATTATTTGCACTTGGGGATTACTCCCTATTGTTAATTTGCATATCACAAAACTCAGAAAATCGTAAATAAATATTTAAGAGAAATTCGAATGCTAACAAAATGCAACTAAAAGTTTTAAAATTTTTACAATTTCAAACATCCAAATTTAAGAAGTTACATCCTCCAACCTACTGTTGGAGAAGGGGATCGATGGGAGGTGGCAGAGCGAGCGTGCGTTCGATTTGGGGTGCCAGCACCTGGGGTTTTTTCGTAATATTTGGGGTGCAAGCAGGTTTTTTTCCCCCAAAAAGCGCATAAGTAGTTGGGATGATGGGAGCTCCCACCTCTCATCTATGCCGCTGAGATGGAGTCGGATGGTTGAGATGAAATATGTCTATTTCTACAAATTGCCTCTTGTTCATTAGATATGCCCTAAAAATAAATGGTATAGAAGGAACTTGTAGTTACAGACTATGAAAATTGCATCTTGTATGGAATGAAAGAGTGAAGGCATTCGATGTGCATGCTTAGTTTGGAACATTGAATGCGGGCATGAGATAGCCTTTCGGAGAATCAGTACCGGAAGCGGCAATTCATGCAACCGAAGACCTTGTTCTACTTATGATGTTGTGGCACATATGGAACAATGGGACAGACTCAACCATGGCCATCGACCTACTCCGTGCCTTTAATTAGCACTACCTTTCTTATCTTTTACGGGAAAATAAATCAGGAGGCAACTTCGGATGATAGGAGATAAGAAAGATTATACTGGAAGCAGTCGTGGTGAAGAAGCTGATGGAGGGAGATGTTAACGCTCACAAGTTTGTGATGAGTTAGATGTTAGCTCATTATCGGCCTCTGCTTTGGAGGATGAGCCGGTCCAGGCTTAATATAAATTCCTTGTTTTACCATGACAACAAAGAATACCATGGTTTTTTAGTACAACACCTGCTAAGCAGGCCCGGTTTCATTTATGGCTGCATTCTTTTTTTTGCTAGCTGTAATTGATGATTTTTTTATTTTATTATGAGTGTTTGTGCGAATAAACCGAATATTGATAAGCTGTTTCGAAAAGGCTATCCCAATAAAATGTTTCGAAACAACTATGAAGAAATCGTCTAGTTTATTTGTTCAGAGAAAATCATAAAGTATAAGCTATAAATCATAAGCTGAAAAGAACTGAAATATATATGATTGTATCAGTATTCTCTTGTATATGGTGTTATAGATCTGAATGATCTACCCCATATCTACACAGTCTAGTAAGCATATCAGGCACCACAGGCAGAAGAATTACCTCGCAAGGCCGAATGGAAAGTCAGTCACATACTATTAGAAGCCTTTAGGGAGCAATATCGATGTAGGTGGGATGCAGATTATCCAACAAAACTAATTACCGGACATGGTAAAAAAGCAGCTCCAGCCAACATTTTCCCATCTGAATAGTAGTTTTTCCTCTTCTAAAAAATATGCATGCAGAATTAGTATGATCGCTATCTGAATGACTGAATCCGTTATAGTAAAACACTGATTCATGTATTTTCAATAATTAATCTGATTTATAGAGTATCAGTCTACAGACGAAGCACATTTTGATTAGTTGTTTGTTTGTTCAATTTAGTAGAAGCCCACATTCCATCGAATTGTATTTAACATATTATGGCGATTCATCCAGTTGCATGAGGATAAAAATATTATCAGCTGCTTATGCATAAAGTATACATGTAGGATTGCATACGCACAAATGGCCAAATCCATCTAAGTAGAACAAAAATCTGATTTGAACCTATATCCAATGTTCTTCCCATGCGTATCCGAATTTATGCTTATCCGGAATTCATCTTCGGATCAATATGCTAAAAAAAATATATGTGTGTGAATATAGTTTTGAGGAGCACATTGTCTGTATTTAATCTATTTTCACCACTCCACCCCTAACTGTACATTAAACAGCAACTCAATACAGAACATGTAAGCCACAACAAATTATTTTGCAAGTCGCTTCATCTCACAAATTCCATATAGCTGTTGCATAATATATCACATTGCTGATTTCATATAAATTGGAACATGTAGTTTCCTGTAATATTCCCAATGTTATTTCTTGTAACATATACAACAGCACAATTCTTGGTGCTCAATGTACATGTCAGGCACCAAGAGAGGCTTTGTGATGACTAATTTACAATCAATAGGACATACATACACATTGACTATTGTAGTTGTATACACAGGTAGTAAGCATATTAACACTTAATTCCAAAATTCAAGTAAAGATTCCATAAATTCAAGCGTCCATGAGTTGCATTCTGAAGAAGTCTTACATCAGAATGATCCTTCACAAGGCAATGAGCCAACTTTCATGCCTTTCCTCTGCGCAATTGCCTTCAATTCCTCCGATACCAACCTCTCCTCGATGATCATGTGTTTCAATCGAGTGGCTCGCTGCGCAAAGAATTCAACATTGGCTCCTGCAATGCTAAGGCAGCGGGAGATGTCCACGACCTCCACCAACCGCCCACAGTGTCTGAGCAATGAGACCAGGGTTGCTCCAGTGAGGCACTCACAACCCCTGAGCCTGATGTCAATTAGATTACAGCAGGACGACAGCATGGCACCGACCTCCCTGTCGTTCAGCATCTCATTGTAAGACAAGTCAAGCCGGCGGAGGCGACACATGCTCTGGCTAAGGAACGTGAGCAACCCAGGCTCCCGTTCCACCACATCGCAGCTCACCAGGGCGAGCTCTTCAATACCCGCCCCAGTGGCCGTCCGTGCAAGAGACCGGAGACCATCCCCGGTGACAAGGACGCAGCTCTGAAGGCGGAGCGCGGCAAGGCTCTGCGTGGTGCCCCGGCTGTGGTGACCGTGCTCCGCACCAATCGCAAGGAGGTGGTCATTGTGCAGGTCGAGAGGTAGGCGGAGGTCCAAGATGTGCAGCGCTGCGCCGCGCTGGTGGATGAACCTGTGGAGGGCCTCCCGGCTGCCGCCGTCGTACACCAGGAGGGACGTTAGCGCACGGCACCGGTCAGCAGCAAGGAGGAGGACGCGGTCGGCGACGGAGCGGCAGGCGCGGAGCTCAAGCGCGGGCAGGCCGGCGAGGCAGCCCGCGAAGGCTGGCGACCCGGGCCCATCCCCGGTGCCGTCGCAGGCGCGCAGCTGCAGCCACCGGAGGCTCGCGCAGCGCCGCCACAGCCACCCGAGCCCGCGGTCGCCCGAGCGGATGCCGCGCAGCGACAGCCTCTCCAGCGGCAACGCCCTTGCGGCGTCGCCCTCGCCGTCGGCGTCGTCGGAGTTGGAACCAGCCAAGTCAACGGCAGCAGCGGAGTTCACGAGGGCGAGGGACTTTAGGCGGGGCAAGTACGCGAGCCAGCGGAAAGACAGGGGCCGAAGGGTGGTAAGGTGGAGCGAGGTGAGGCCGGAGAGGGCAGGGGAGGCAGCGAGCAGCGCAGCTGGGGAGACGGCCGAATCATGCGAGAACCGCAGCACGGAGAGCCGGGCAGAAGACGGCGCGGCCGCGACCGCGAGCAGTACCGCGTCGGCGTCGCGGGCGGGTGCGGCGGTGGAGACCACGGCCAGGGCGGATAGATACGGGTAGGTCGAGAGCAGGGCAGCGAGGGGCGCCGCGACCGAGGCTTCGGAGGAGCCCGGCAGGCGGAGAGTAAGGGAGGAGGTGGATGCCCGGAGGAGCGCCAACCAGCGGCGGGAGACAAGGGACACGGCCGGCGCGGCAGCGGGCGGGAGGAGGCGGAACACCTCCAGCAGCAGGTCGTCGCAGAGCGCTGCGTCCATGCCGCCGCAACCGGAGCGACGGCCCCCTCCGCCACCGCCGCCGCCGGGGCGGGAGCTTGTTGGCGCCGTGGGTGCGCGACCACTCAGCTCGTCGGATTGGGCTGCGCAGGTGGGGGAAGGTGAGGGGTAGCTTGGCCGCAACCCGCAAGATTGGGTGGGGAATGCTAATGCTGATGCTGGGAGGGGTAGGTAGGGCCTTCAACGAGGCGAGTCCACCGCGCTCGGGTTGTCTCGTGGTTACGTGCGCGTGGCAGTCAGCGTGAGTGCTCTGCCGGCCCGCCCGCCCGCCTGCAAGATGGTTCTGGAGGCGGCGTGAGGGGCAATTGTTTGGATTAGCGAGATCTAGAGGTGCTAGTCGGCCGTGCCTTTCCGGGTCCGTCCGGCCCGGTCCGGCTCAAGTATGGCATGGGTCTGATTTGCGGCGGATTGGACTGGCACAACACAAATGTAGGGATGCAAACGGATCGAATACGGATGGATAATATCTTTATCATATTTGTTTTCATATTTTTTTTCTCGGATGCGGATACGAATATGGATACCTCGGATACGAATACAAATATGAATAATATTGAATACAAATACGGAGCGAATACGAATCGAAACGAATACGGTCACGAATATTTATCGGAACATGAAAACCCCTTAAACTATACATCCAAAATCAATGAAAACACATAAATAGTTTATCTTGTCAAAACATTCATGAAATCTAAACAAGTATAAATATTTTTATCCACAATAGTCATACCGTTGTACAGATTTTAAATCTTCAAGTGGCAGTTAAGTTTTTCTAAAGTCCTAAATAATTCTTAATGGATTTCTACCATTTACATGTGACTAATAAATTTATTAAGTATTTAAATTTGCATCAAAGTGATTTAAACGGGAGTACATCAATTTAATCGATACAAATTTTAATCCAGCGACAATATTAAATTTATTTTTTTAATAAACATAAATATTTACTAATGGTGTTTATAATTCAATATGACTAAGGAACCTAATGCCTAATGGTAATGGAGGCTTCTGGCTTGGTTGGGCTAGTGGGCTAGTGGCAGGGGAGATAGAGAGGCTGACTTGGGCTGGGCAATGTTGGGCTGAAATCTCGGATATCCATTTTCGTATTATCTGGATAATCCGTATTCGTATCCGTATTTGTCAGATATTAGGCCTACTGTATTTGTATCCGTATCCGACAAAAAAAATCCGTATTCGTATCTGATCCGAGAATTATCCGAAGAAAATCCGATCCGACACAATCCGTATCCATTTTCATCCGGATCAGTCGGAAACTATCCAATCCGTTTTCACCCCTACACAAACGGATGGGGCGAGCACTTTCCATTGTGTCCATGAGCGAGAGCAACGAAAGCTTCTTTATATACGGGAGCATTCCGATGAGATGAACATTTTCGTTGATCAACCGTATCCATCCTTTGGAGCATTAAGAGCTTAGGGCCCGTTGGTACGGGTGGTCTGATCATCTTAGCACAATCGACGAACCAAGATAACTAAGAAATAACAATCTAATATAAAATTAGTAACCATGCGTCTAGGACAAAATCTCAGCAATAACAATTAAATCACAACCTTCACAAAGAAAATCAATCCACAGTTCCACAAACATCGACACGTAGTTAGAGCATGAATTGATTTATTGCAACCGATCAATTCTACCAATTATCTCAAGAATCAGTAAGAACAATGTTTAGCAAAACTAGAAACTACGCAAGCTCTCCATAATTGAAATATCGATTTTTTATATAAAAACTTAAAGAATTTCGTCTCTCTCATACACGGCGCGCACCTCTTGGTTTTATAGCTTTGCTAAGGCAACTAACAAGATTTAGACTCTAACAAAAACACATAGATTTTTGGTCATCACTTTGTTTCAAAGATAGCGGTCAATTTGCGAGGTTTCTAAGGCTAGGTCTTATTCATTGTGTGGGCATCGGAACAAGCTTTTCAACTAGCACAAAAACACCTAAATCAGATTCCGTTTATAGAAGTTACTGACTTTTTAATATAGACCCTACTAGCTGTTCCGAATTGAATTCTGACATGGAATTAAATTCGGAATAGCTTAGAGTAGCTCCAAATTGGACCTTGGAAAGTGCTTGGACCTAGAGTTCTTAGACTTTCTTGGGTCCCCAAACTCCTTTTCACTTTCATCCTTCATTTCTTCCTCTTTTGGCATGCATGCGGGCCATCTTCTCCTCACACACTCTATTAGTGTTCGCCGCAAACACAACCACATGGGACGGCTTCCTTGGAATGTGTGGCTCATTTCTCTTTTTGGTTCTTGTTCTACCATGGCCTTGCTCCCTTGC
Organism: Dendrocalamus latiflorus; assembly: GCA_017311315.1. NCBI lineage: Eukaryota > Viridiplantae > Streptophyta > Magnoliopsida > Poales > Poaceae > Dendrocalamus > Dendrocalamus latiflorus. The sequence continues at coordinate 43,665,365 of CM029642.1, read as the reverse complement.
CTTGCGCTGGTTACACACATTATTAAGTGTTAGTGTTGTCATTTGGATGTCCTCATTATTCCCCCCCCCCCTTCAAGAAAAGTCATCCTCAGTTTTTGCGCATTGCTAAGTGAACCAATGTTCTTCTCTTGAACTTGATCAACATCGCATGGTGTGAATAGTGAAATGTTCCATGTTGTCTTATTATTAGAAAGCTGCAAAACATCGTAAATAGCACTAGAAATAGATGGTGAAGGGTTAGTTAAAACACTCCTATCATCATCTACCTCTCTTGTATGTCCTAAAGTCCACAGATTCAGCAAAGGTGAATCCATGATTTTAGCACATTTAGAGCTTTTTTATTCTTAAAATTACAATCAAATGCATCTTCAGCAGGCATATGAATCAAAGTATGAGATTTTCCCTAAAGTAAACAACTATATTGATTAGTTTTACCATTATGAACAGAATCACGATCATATTGCCATGGATGTCGACTTAATAAAACATCACATGCTTTTCATTCGTACCACATCACAAATCACTTCATCTTTATAATTACCAGCCGTAAATGGTACACAAACCACATGTGTAACTTTAAGATTTCACATTCATTCAACCATCCAATTTGATAAGCTTTAGCCATTTTGAACATAGATAATCCCAATATCTTAATCATATCAAGGCTAGCAAGGTTTTGACTACTACCATCATCAACGATTAAAGTACATACCTTGTCTTTAATCTTACCTGGCACATGGAATACTACAGGATCGGGTATGGCAAGTCAGAGGGAGTGAATGTGATGCGGACCAACTAAGGATTAGTTGATGTGTAGGGATGGCCTGATCTTTCCCGATACAATCAGTGAGGTTCCTTCTCCTTGGATAGAGTATTCTCCTTGTCTTGATGCAGTAAACAATATTGATAAGGGCAATTTGCACTAGTATGCAAGGCGCACACTAGAAGCAATCCACCGAACTCCCAAAACCGTGAATTCAGCAAGAAGACACGAATTAGAAGAGATGAACCTTGTAGATTCAATGGGCAATCTCAAGAATCTCCTATTCTTGCTTGCACCAACTCAGCAAACTCCAACAAGAAAACCTTGCAATCACGCGATTTGCCCGCCACCAACCATCATGGCGATTTTCTCCTTTATTTCACAATTATCATATCATAGCCTTGTAACTTCAGATTGCTTGGATGAAGCACAAATCAATGTAGCATTCACACTCTTGGCCACATCATCCCCTCCTCTTTCAAGTGAAACCGTCCTCAGTTTCATGGTAATCTTCACAAGTTCCTTGCCCTTGATGGCAATGTCAGAAATAATCTCCTCATCTCTCTTGGGCAGCAAAGATTAAAATACACCTTTATACATAAAATTGAAGCGATTTGCTCTCCCTTGGTGTGTAACATTGCGATCAAATTGCCACGGACGCCCCAACATGATGTGACACATGTGCATAGTCACGACGTCACACTACACCTTGTCTTCATATCTATCAATTGAAAATGGCACGCGAACTTTTTGAGTAACTTTCAGCTTACCAACATTGTGAAGCCATTGCATATAGTATGGCTTAGGATGACATCATGTGGTTAATGAGAGTGCATCAACCACATCCTTGCTGATCACATTGTTGTAGCTTCCACCATCGATTATAAGCTTGCACCTTATGAGTCATCAAAGTTGGACCAACCTCAGGATCACAATACACAACTTCTTGCGGAGAATCATTGAATTTCTCATCGTCATGTTCAAATTCCTTACTTTCGCCCTCCGTGGCATATCCCTCATGTGTGAGTAACACCTTCCTTGCATTTGGGCAATCCCTCATCATGTGACCCCTGCCCTTACACTTGAAGCACTCAATTTGGCTTGTTCTAGCGGTGGAGAACGTGCTAGAATCAGATTTGGTTGTTTCTTTACCTCTGTTGCTTGCCTCCTTTGAAAGAGCTCATTTGAACGGCTTGATGTCACTACCTTGGAGTGTGAACCAACATCGTTGCCTTGCTGTGATGGACGCCTCCATGGGTTTGTTTGAGTGTTGGCATGTCCACTCTTGGCTTGTTTGCGCTTCAATTGTTGTTCAGCACATTCAGCTTGATGCACCAAGTCTTGGATATTGTAATAATGGACCATCTCCACCCTATCTTGCACATCCTCATTCAACCCATTAAAGAAAAGTGCCAAGAATTACCTTGGCGTAGTTGTTGTAGCCGGTTGTAGAAGGCCCTAGTGTAGTGTTCTGGGACAAAACGCCGTCTCAAAATATTCTTCAATTGTACTCAAGAATCTGGACGATCTCCTATGCGACACAATTGATTCCATCAAACAAGAGCATATCTGGTGAACTCAATTGTCGCTAAACGAATCTTCTTATCCTCAGTATAGTGATGGCTGTCAAAAATTTGTTCGACACGCATCTCCCACTCCAAGTACTCCTCCGATTCAGCTTTACCATTAATTGATGGGATAGAAATTTTTATCCGCCCAATTCCATCATCCATGGCAACACACTGAGCAAACCCAACACCATCACGCATACCTCCACCACGGGCAGCACCTCTGCCACGTATGTCCCCACCACGGTCAACACCACAGTAGTCCTGAGCATGGCGTGGTTGTGGAGCAAAGCCTGCTGCACCATCAAAAACCTCCTCGTGTTCGTCGTCTTCGTACGGTGCACGCCGTTCGCGATATTGAGGTTCCCGTTCAGCATGTTGAAATTGTGGTAGCTGGTTGCGTATCGCCTCTGTCAAAGCGTCAATTCGCGCCCCCAAATCATCAACCTTGCCTTCAAGCTTCCGGTGACAACTCAAGAAGTAGTCACGTGTCGCTTCAAGTCCAATTCGTACCTTGGGCAGAAAGACGCCACATATTGGGGTGCCTCCCCAATTAGCTCGGTATGATTATGTCGTGCCTCGCCATCTTCAGTCTTCATAGAACCCGCCATTAAGAAAAATTCAGCAACCTCGTACCGTGATCAACCACGCTCTGATACCACGATGATGTGGACCAACTAAGGATTAGTTGATGTGTAGGGATGGCCCGATCTTTCCCGGTACGATCAGCGAGGTTCCTTCTCCTTGGATAGAGTCTGATGTGATCACGCCACCAACACAAACGACCATAGCGGCTAAAATCAAGATTGAACTAAAGGTGAATTCGTTTCTTCAACTTCAATATATTTTAAATGAGAATATGATGCTACCTAATGATGAAAATATATATTTTTGTAGCACCACATCACTTTGGAACCAATTGAAGCAAGGGTTCAAGTTAGACAGGTTTTGGAATCCAATTCGGCCTCCATATCAATTCGGATTCAGCGTGACCGGCCCAACTTCAAATGTGTATAACTTTCACATACAGAGTCGTTTGAGTTCCACGAGTACTTGTTAGAAAGCTTTTCTCGGCCTCTTTTCAATGGATCTGGTCTCAGCTTCAAATTCTTTCTGTGCAAACCGTAATAATCAAAACAAGGTGCTGCGTCACCTGTTTGGGCCAAATTGGGCCTTGTAATGTTTGGGCCCAAGGGGGAGGCGCCTCCCTCGCCAAGCCCGTACTATTCACAGATTACTGTTCATGTGAACAGTACCATGAATAGTACCACCCCGCTTTCCTTAGTTTTGTGCGGCTTTCCCACCCCTATTTAAAGAGGCTGCACCCTTCTAGTTTGCTTGGATTTCGTTTGCTTAGTTTTTCCATGGTGAAAACACTTATCCTTCGCTTGTGTCGACTAGACCAACCGTAAAGAACCTCTGCGGAATCCCACCTTTTGAGCTCAATATAAATATTTGCAATTTTAGATTGCTTGTTATCTTGTTCTTGCGTGTTCTTCGGTTGCATGCAGGAATAGACCTTCGTGGTCAGGTCATCCGCGCTTTTGGCACGGTTGATAACGACTTGGAGTGTGGTTTAGCGATTGCTTGGTGTTCTGGTCGTGGCCGGTTAGAAGCCTGCATCGTCAAAGTCGTTCTCCTCCAAATCGAAGTTATCATCCTATCGGAAGATCGGGACCCCATCGCCTCATCAGAGTCTTCTCCTTATCTTGATGCAGCAAACAATATTGATAAGGGCAATTTGCACTAGTATGCAAGGTGCACACTAGAAGCAATCCGCCGAACTCCCCAAACCGTGAATTCAGCAAGAAGACACGAATTAGAAGAGATGAACCTTGTAGATTTAATGGGCAATCTCAAGAATCTCCTATTCTTGCTTTGCACCAACTCAGCAAACTCCAAACGAGAAAACCTTGCAATTACGCAATCTGGCCGCCACCAACCATCATGGCGATTTTCTCCGTTATTTTACAAGTATAAAAACTTATCGTATCATAGCCTTGTAACTTTAGATTGCATGGATGAAGCACAAATTACTGTAGCATTCATACTCTTGGCCACATCAGAATGACTTCTCAAAAATTTTCCTCTGGTATTAGCAACTCAATGCAACGGAAAACTCAAGTCAACAAGCTATCCTAAAGTCAAGAGCCAATGATCATAAAAATCACTTGAGATAATAGTCTCTCACTGTTATGACTGTTAGCCAGATGTGGCTGGACTACTTTGCTAGTCTGACCATAGGTGTGACACCTGTCATACTGGTCATGGCGGTCAGATCGCTCAGGTCATGGTGGTACTGCGGCTCGCCAAACAGAGGTTACAAATCCGCACGACATAAGACAAAGAAAAATGCTAACTTTAAACCACTGATCCAAACATGATAAAACTTGGCAAAGTCCTCCTTAGGAAGTCAGGAAACTATTCTAATCATGGATCATGAAGATCAAAGCCAAAGTTTCGACCTTTCTAGAAAACAAGGAAGGTTGTAATAAAACTGGACAAAAGAGAAAAATATTGATGTACTCTTACTCATAAGTCCTTGATGATCTAGATGACCTTGGATGGATTCTCATATATCATACCAAGGTAGATCACAACACGAACTCAAGCCAAAGCACCCTTGAGATCAAAACCCCAAAATTACCCCTAACTTAATCAAAATAGGAAAATCAGAAGAACTTTCCATAGAAAGTGTCTAGATGGATATGATCTGATCTCCAAGAGATATCTCCACCTCTTACACATCCTTAGCACCAAGAGAGATCAAGAGATGAAATCCAACTAAGAAAACCAAGCAAATCAAAAGCACAAGAGGAATATATAACACAACTCACTTTGATGAAGTTGGATGTTCATTTCACTTGGAGATGAATATTTAATAGCCTCTCCTTTTTGGAGGAGAAAGCTCTAATCCTAGGGCAAACACAAAAAAACTTCCTAACACAAGGAAACCCTAACACCTGTCTCTCCTCCTTGACACGAGCTTTTCTTTCACAGACATAATGACTTAAATAGTAGAGGTTCCTCACCAACCGCCAAATTCCAGCAACCAGAATACACTTAATGGATACAAATCACATACAAATGGGGAAACCCAGTAACCTACATACAAATAGATTTTACACTTACATACTTGCATGCTTTTCAAAGCGAGACTTTCACGTGCTCCAAAGCCCGATAGGACACTCCATTATCTAAGACATGACCTAAACCACTTAGGCCATCACCACAGTTTCATAAACCATCTCTTCAATTATAAGGACCTTCCTTGGTCAGGTGTGGATAGTATAGGATCTTGTTCGTTAGTGATAGGAGCATCTGAAGCATCAAGTCTATAAACGCGTAATTATCCACATTCAGCACAATATTCAAATAAAATTTAAATGAACCTAAAAATTATGATTTTTTTGTGCTATTTGAAACATTTTGAATTCAGATGAATTTAGAAATAAAAATCACTAAATTTGGAATTAAAATGAGAATGTTATGGCCTTTCAAATTTTAACTCAAGGGAAAATCAATAAAAGATGAAAAATCTCATGGGTGGGCTCGGCCGAATTTTTGAATTTATTTTCTCATTTATTTTTACACATGAAATCCTATGAGAGGTTGACACATGGTGATGAGGGCATCCCTAACACTTATACATCTTCTCCTATTGGTGGTCATGCACATACTGATGAGGACATCCCCATTACATATACATCTTCCACTCTAAGCATGCATGAGAATAACCAAGAACCAGAGGGCCCAATGACGAGGGCAAGAGCCAAGCATTTAAACAAACAGGTGCTTTTGTTTCTTAAGGAGTTTCCTTTAATTGATGATGAACTTGGAATACTACCTCATGCTAGTATTTTATGTATTCTTAGGTATGACTCATATGAAGACTTGGGAGAGCAAAAGGGAGGAGACCAAGGACTTAAACTATAAGTTTTGGATAAGATTTTCAAGCCAAATTCGGACTTCCCACGTGCTCAACCCACATAACTGTCCTGAAAACAAGACAAGCTTACCGTTCCAAAGTGAATCAAGGACGGCAAATCGACAATTGTGACAACGAACGACCTCAACCCGGTAATGTATGAGTGTAACCAAGAGCAAGGGAGTACACAAACGGGTGTAGTGGAGCTTGGACAGTTATGTGGATATCCTATGCAATCTGATATTCAAGGTACTGTAAAGCTAAGTGATCCAAACTGAAAAGATGACCACCAATATGTAATCTGATTTCCATCTCAGGTATGTGCATGACCACCAATAGGAGAAGATGTATAAGTGTTAGGGATGCCCTCATTACCTGGTCGCAACCCAAGTCCTCCAAAATGACCCTCTTTAGAAAATTGCTACCATTAACTGAAAGCCGATCATACCACATCATGGTAGTACCATAGTTCAACATCAGTGCTACTGCTAATGCCAGGCCAGTACCACCGCTAATGCCAGGCCAGTACCACCGCTAATGCCAGGCCACCGCCATGCTTGAGAGTTAACAATGTTTTATCTACTATTCCCATTTTAAGGTCATTCTTAAGTAGAAAACTCTTAAACCTATCATACCAAGCTCTAGGGGTTCACTTCAACTATAAAGGGTTTTGGAGAGTTTACAAACATGGTTTGGGAACTTGGGATTTTTAAAACCAGGTGGCTGCTTGACATAGACATCTTCTTCTATGAAACCATTTAGGAATGGACTCTTGACATCAATCTAAAATAAATTAAAGCCCTTATATGTTGTAGCAAATGCTAGCAGAATGCGAATGACCAAACTTTGTTTCTTTCAAAGTTCTCAAGCTTTTCATGCGTAGCATTAACCCAAGAAGCATCAGATAAAGCATGGGTGACATCTTGAAGCTTAGAGGAGGCAACAAAAGCAGAATGAGCTTAGCAATTTGGAGAGATAAACCTAGAGCGAGTAGCTCACTCATGGAGATCCCTAATCATTTGCTCTGAAGGGTGTCGTCACTGAATATGAAGCGATGGTTGATGCAGCCCAAAACACTACTACCGCATCAATTGAATCAACTTAAGAGGTTTGTGTTATTTCTTGCGAGCAATCTGTTTTATACAAAGAAGGAGGTTATGCTATACATGTGCATACAAGGACTACAGATCATGTTGGTCTGAAGACCATATATGTGCACACAAATGCAATAGATCCAACTAAATATAAAGAAGGAATCCATTTCAAGGATGGAAAGGAAAGTTGTTGTTTGGATTTCTTAGAGATAAAGCCACAAACGCTGCATCCAAAAGAAGAAATCAAGCATGTAGAAGAATTAGTATCGATCCTATCCCTGCGTGCATGAGGGTGGGGTCCACTTGACAGCACACACCAAGGTGTTGATCTGAGCACTTCTAACCCATGGGTCCCTCCATGAAGGATGCATCAATAAGAGAATAAGAAGTGTACTATTTTAGTCAGTCTAGGTAGTTCTGCGCAAAACTAGTGGTGATACGGACCAACTAAGAATTAGTTGATGCGTAGGGATGGCTCGATCTTTCCTGGTACGTCCAGCGATGTTCCTTCTCCTTGTCTTGACGCAGCCACAATCTTGATTGATGTGGCCAAGAGGAAGACACAAGATCAATCAAGTTCTCGTGATTGCAGTTCTGTCCACAAAGTTCATGAAGTTCTCAACGTCAATTCTGAGGTTTCTAAGACACACACAATACATATTTGGAAAGCTAATGAAGTCTACTTTCCAACAAATCAAACGGCGCTTGATTTGGAGCTTCCTACACAAAGTTATGGCAATTTCATTGGAAGTTGCACGAGCTGTCCGGAGAGACTCGCGAGACTTACCAAACATAAGGAGTCCGAGTATTGCAATGCAAGTAAGGATAAAATCCGACCACACCATGGCTTTCTAAAGGTTGAGAAGGATTCCTTTTCAGGTTCCAAACGGATTTGGAAGCCCCTTGAACAAGAAAACAAAACATATAAAGATTTGAAACCGATTCGGACTCGGATTGGGACAGCTGGCAAGACCGATACTAAAATGTCCATAACTTTCACAAACGGAGTCCGATTTGGGCATTCTTGGACTCGTTGGAAAGCTATTTTGAAGCCCCACACAATGGATGAGGTGCCAGCCACAGAATCCTCATGGTTAAGTCGCAAATTGAGAGAGAAACCAGAGGTAGCAGTTTAGGTATTTCCTTTTTAGTTCATATTGGAGTTTGTTTCGGCCTTAGGCCAAGTAGTGCCTTAGCCCCATTGTAACTCAGGCTATGATATGATAAGTTTTTAGACTCGTGAAATAAAGAAGAAAATCGCCATGATGGTTGGTGGCGGCCAAATTGCGTGATTGCAAGGTTTTCTCGTTTGGAGTTTGTGAAGTTGGTGCAAGGCAAGAATAGGAGATTCTTGAGATTGCCCATCGAATCTACAAGGTTCATCTCTTCTAATTTGTGTCTTCTTACTGAATTCACGGTTTGGGGAGTTCGGCGGATTGCTTCTAGTGTGCGCCTTGCATACTAGTGCAAATTGCCCTTATCAATATTGTTTGCTGCATCAAGATAAGGAGAAGACTCTATCCAAGGAGAAGGAACCTCGCTGATCGTACCGAGAAAGATCGGGCCATCCCTACGCATCAACTAATCCTTAGTTGGTCCGCATCATCGTGGTATCAGAATATATATTTTCATCATTAGGTAGCATCATATTCTCATTTAAAATATGTTGAAGCTGAAGAAACGAACTCACCTTTAGTTCAATCTTGATATTGGGCACTATTGTCATATGTGTTTGTGGCGTGGTCACATCAGAATCCTCATGATCACGTCGTAAATTGAGAGAGAATCCAGAGGTAGCAGTTTAGGTATTTCCTTTTTAGTTCGTATTGGAGTTTGTTTCGGCCTTAAGCCAGGTTGTGCGTTAGTTTCGTCAAGGCTGTGCATTGTGCCCAATATAAGGCCAGGGCCTTAGCCCCATTGTAAGGTAGGCTATGATATGATAAGTTTTTATGCTTGTGAAATAAAGGAGAAAATCGCCATGATGGTTGTTGGCGGCCAGATTGCGTGATTGCAAGGTTTTCTTGTTTGGAGTTTGCTGAGTTGGTGCAAGGCAAGAATAGGAGATTCTTGAGATTGCCCATCGAATCTTCAAGGTTCATCTCTTCTAATTCGTGTCTTCTTGCTGAATTCACGGTTTGGGGAGTTTGGTGGATTGCTTCTAGTGTGCACCTTGCATACTAGTGCAAATTGCCTTATCAAGATTGTTGGCTGCGTCAAGACAAGGAGAAGGAACCTCGCTGAACGTACCGGGAAAGATCGGGACATACCTACGCATCAACTAATCCTTAGTTGGTCCGTATCACTAGGTCCTTGCAAATTTAAGATGGGCAAAACACTAATAAGATCTATGCTATTGACTCAGGTCAAGTGATTGAATCCTATATGATGTTGCCAAGAGTGTGAATACTACATTGATTTGTGCTTCACCCATGCAATCTGAAGTTACAAGGCTTAGTAGCTCTGAATTGCGCAAGGAGAAAGAAGCAATCGGTTATGGGAGAAAGAAGAATATCCTAGTTCGTGCGGATGCTTATATGATTCCTCCTTTGCGTATGCAAACAAGCCAACAATGCATGGAATTAGAGGTGTGGATGGTAAAGAAAGAAAGCTAGTTTGGGTAAAGAGGAAGACACAAGATCAATCAAGTTCTCATGATTGCAGTTCTGTCCACAATGTTCATGAAGATTGGAATGCCAATTCTGAGGTTTCTAATGCACACAAAATACATATTTGGAAACATAATGAAGTCTGCTTTCCAACGAATCAAACGACGCATGATTGGAGCTTCGTACACAAAGTTATGGCAACTTCATAGATTGCTGCACGGGCTGTCTAGAGATATGCGCGAGACTTGCCAAACATAGAGAGTCCAAGTATTGCTATACAAGTAGGGGTAAAATCCGACCGTACCATGGCTTTCCAAAGGATGAGAAGGACTCCTTTTCAGGTTCCAAACGGATTTGGAAACCCCTTGAACAAGAAAAGGAAACATATAAATATTTGAATTCAATTCGGATTCGGTTCGGGTCAGACAGAAAGTCCAACATTAAAACGCCCATAACTTTCACAAACGAAGTCAAATTTGGGCGTTCTTGGACTTGTCGGAAAGCTATTTCGAAGCCCCATACAATGGATGAGGTGCCAGCCACGGAATCCTCATGGTCACATTGTAAATTGAGAGAAAATCCAGAGGTAACAGTTTAGGTATTTCCTTTTTAGTTCGTATTGGAGTTTGTTTCGGCCTTAGACCAGGTTGTGCATGAGTTTTAGTCAAGGCCGTGCATTGTGCACCAATATAAGGCCAGGGCCTTAGCCCCATTGTAACTTAGGCTATGATATGATAAGTTTTTATGCTTGTGAAATAAAGGAGAAAATCGCCATGATGGTTGTTGGTGGCCAGATTGCGTGATTGAAAGGTTTTCTTGTTTGGAGTTTGCTGAGTTGGTGCAAGGCAAGAATAGGAGATTCTTGAGATTGCCCATCAAATCTACAAGGTTCATCTCTTCTAATTCGTGTCTTCTACTCTTCTTGCTGAATTCACAGTTTGGGGAGTTCGGTGGATTGCTTCTCATGTGCACCTTGCATACTAGTGCAAATTGTCCTTATCAAGATTGTTGGCTGCGTCAAGACAAGGAGAAAGAACCTCGCTGAACGTACCGGGAAAGATCGGGCCATCCCAACGCATCAACTAATCCTTAGTTGGTCCGTATCACTATATGATGAAATCAACGATGTCACATTACGAGATCATGAGAATCAGAATTCACAAGATACCTAGGGCTAGAGCAGGGGGAGACACTAAAATCAGCACTAAAAGCCTTCTCCAAGCTAGAAATCCCAAACACAAACTCACTAGAGGAATCTAGAACCCTACACTTACTTCTCTTGAACCTCACCTCTAGACCCTTATCTAAAAGCTAGGACACAGAAAGCAAGCTATACCTTAGCTTACTTACAAAAGCGATGTTCTTGAGCATGAACTTGTTGTTAATGCACATAGTGCCCATAGCCATCACAATGCTAATAGAAGCATTCCCAAACATGATCAACTTGTCACCGGGTGCCCAAGTGAGGAAGGAGAACCAATGAGAATCTCTAGCCATGTGTTGAGAATACTCAGAGTCAACAAACCACACATCCTCCTTCACTCAACAGGCATATATAGGGCAGAAGCTGGAAATATCTGGGACTTAGAATTCGGGTTAAAAAATAAAAGGCTTAGGAATCCAGTACTGAGCCACATGACAAGTAGGATGTAACATCCCAAAAAGGGAACTTTTGTAATTGCGAAAATTATAAAATCTTTTTACTTATTTTTCAGTATATCTCAAAATTTTCGACGTTACTAGCTGAATGCCTGTGTGTTGCTACAGATTTTTAAAATTTATCATACTATATGTTTTAAAACTCACGGGTGGTAAAATTTTTTAAAATATGCATACAAAAAGGTTTTAAAAGTTTTTAAATCCGTCAAGTAAGTCAAAAGCCATCGATCACACCTCGTGGTCATAAGTTGGAAGATATCGACCACACCTTGTGATCGCAGGTTGTGATACGGGGTCGCCCGATCTTCTCGACGTAGGATGGATACTCACGGGAGTCTTGATGAATCGTAATGATCCTCCAATGCCAATGCAAGGGACGAACACTCTTTAATCCGCCAAAACACACTCGTGTTGATTTCACTAACCACAAAGCGAAGATCTATCGTGCACCCAATTCCCTACAAAAAGGCTGAACGATCTTGATTGAAGAAGACACTCCTAATTCCCTAAGGTATTTCGGCAGCAATGCTAAACTCGAAAACTTTAGTAGATTGATTTTTCTCAAATGTGGTCTGAGCCCTAAAGACTGCCAATACAAGGCTTATATAGCCCCTTGGGATGTCCATATGGTCCCCAAACCAAGTACAACTCAACCCTTTATGGTTTTGGATATGAACTCTCACAAAAAAGAAACTATATTTTCACCCATCATATTGTTTCAGTCATAACTTTTTATCTGTGATGAATGTGAAGGTGGGACCAGATCCATTGCGTAGCCCTTGAAATTATCTTTCCAACGAGTACAAGAACACCTGAATCGGACTCCGTTTGTGAAAGTTATGGCCTTTTTAGTAACTGCCTGTCAGGCTGTCCCGAACCGAATCCGAATTGAGTCCTGAGTTGAATCCGAGTTTGAATTGGGTTGAGCACGTGGGAAGTTGATGCGCACTAGCCCGGGAGAGACAATGCACCGACTTGCCCGATCTCACGGCGTAGGATCAAGAACGATACTTTGGGGAAATTTGTAACCCAACGACGAGGAAGCCAACCATAGCCTGCTATCCGAGACAATCGTTAGTCCACAAACCTGAATACTAACTCACACAGCTACGCTCGATGGCGTAGGAGCACAAGCTAGATGCAATTCACGGGGAATCACAAGAACTGGGTAAACAAGAACACTCTCATTGTTCTTAATAAATCAATCTCCAAAAGAAAGTTTTTGTTGTGTCCCAGCTTCCTAGACGCAGCCCCATATATATAGCATGTCTCCATCTTCCAGAATATGGCAACCCAAAATAAAAGAAAAGAAAAGAAAGGCATGCAGCCAAACCGCACACATTAATGACTATTAATACTAAAAAACCAAAACCAATTCTTTGCTGCACACATGCAGCCGTTCCTAACGTTTTGCATGCATGCAAACTCCCCCTTTATTCTCTCTAAACCAATGCCTGCATGCAAACTCCCCCTTTATTCTCTCTAAACCAACCGTCCACTCCTTTAATTGTGCAGATTTTTTGCATGCATGCATTAGAGAGAACAAGTGGTGGCATGTTGGTTAGCTCTTTTCCAAGTGATAGGCCCTTCTCGGTCCATGGCAACACCTTGGCCCAAATCCATCTTGGGCTGCAAGCAAATAAGTGTATCGCAGCTCTTCTTTTCTTCGCTAAAGTTCTCATGCATTGGCTCCTCGCCCATGTACTTAACACCAAAGAAGAACACATGGGTAGCACTGCTAAATCATTTAAATCCAAAATTATACTCAAGTTAGATTTAACCTGTGATTGGATTTGTTTAGCGCAGCTGCGAGTAATTGGACCATCGTATACTTTCTCCTTTGGTTCAGCCGAACTAAAATCACCATGTGTATGCGTAGATGTTATTTGTGTAGGTGTATATATGCATGGGATGTCCTCATCAGAAGTTCGAATTTGGCTTGAAAAGCTTATCCAAAACTTGTAGTTTAAGTCCTTGGTCTCCTCCCTTTTGCTCTCCCAAGTCTTCACATGAGTCATACCTAAGAATACATAAAATACGAGAATGAGGTAGTATTCCAAGTTCATCATCAATTAAAGGAAACTACTTAAGAAACAAAAGCACCTGCTTGTTTAAACGCTTGGCTCTTGCCCTCGTCATTGGGCCCTCTGGTTCTTGGTTATTCTCATGCATGCTTGGAGTGGAAGATGTATAAGTAATGGGGATGTCCTCATCAGTATGTGCATGACCACCAATAGGAGAAGATGTATAAGTGTTAGGGATGCCCTCATCACTACTCGATCCTTTGTGGCAATGTTGACATATGCGCTTACATCGCTTTATGATGAGGACATCTCTATTACACATTCTTCATCCACTCCAATGTGCATGACAAAGCTAGTGATGAGGCTCCAAAAGGTCCTATGACAAGAGCAAGAGCTAAGCTACTTCAACAACATGTGCTTTTGTTTCTTCAAGTGTTGAACCCATTGGACCAATCACAAGAATTAGAGCAAAACAAATGCAATAAGAGGTGAATCTTTTCCTTAGTGATTACTCTTGTACTCATGAGAATTTGTTGCTACCTAGTGCTTCTATTTTATGTGTTCTTAGATTTGAGGAAAAGTTAACGGATGGAAAGGAATCTTTAGAGACACAGGCAGCATAGCCATAGAACATCGTGTGACCACAGAAGATCAACATGAGTGTGATGTAACCGCATATGCCAACATTGCCACAAAGGATCGTGTAGCCACAGAAGATCAACGCAGAGGATGAGGACATCCATGAGGAGAAAATATTTAAATGACTTATGGCTTAAGCAAACCAAACCCAATTTAGATTTTGGTTTTTGCTTCCTTGTTTGACTAGCAAACCAAGTAGTATTTTTTATTTGTGTACTGTAGCAAACACTGTAGCACCGACTTGCAAAGTCTATATAAGGAGGGGTGCACTCTTGTAACACATGCATGCTTGGAAAATAGTTGTAGAACACTTATTCCTATTTGTGTGTGAGTCATTTCCACCACCAATTGGGATTGGGTGTTATTTCTGAGTTGCCACTCCGTTGTTCTTGTGATTCCTTGGGATTGCTTGAACGTGTCTGCTCCACGATAGCGAGTAGATGAAGGCCGTAGCATGTGGTTTAGTAATTTGAGTGCTGCAGGTTGCTGTATACAGACAATGGTTGGCCGCATCAATTGCTAGGTTGCACGTGCTAGTTATCCATAATCCTACATCGTGAAGATCGGGCCACCCCATCTCCCCGCATCAACTGGTATAAGAGCTCAAGGTTGATATGGTAGGATTTTACCCTTAACTACTAATTTGTTGTTTTCTTTTCTATCCAGAAAAAAGCCACGCAAAAATATTGTTCTTTACGGTAGTTTCAATTGAAAATTTTGGTGAGTTTTGCTAGGTTTTGATCCATTAGAACCTTGCTCACTTGCTGATCCAAAATCTTTGTTTGCGTTGGTTTCCCTTGAGCCAATCTGTTCGATAAAAAATCATTGTTAGTCAAATAGAAAATTGTTGTTGAGTTGCGCATAGAACTTCACACAAATCTGAAATTGTGCAACTTAGTCATTAGAGTTTCACTTATATTCCTTTGATAACCCCATCTATCCTTTGTGAATGTTTTGGCCCTATTTAAACTGATAGCACTAGGGGTCCCGATCTTTCGATGAGAGTGGCAGATTCGATTGGGGAAGGAGATGATGTTGACGACCCGACTACAACCATCCAAGGACGCTGCGCCTTAGCGATCGATACACCAACTTCAAAGATTGTTCGTGACCTTGTCGGCGCACGATCAACCTAACCACGAGGGTTCTTGTTCCTGCAAGCAATTGAAGAACAAGCAAGAACAAGATGAACAGCAACTCAATTGCAAATAACGATGTAAGATTCAATCGAAAACAGAAAACGGTGGGGTTCCAAAGACAAGTATTCGGGCGGTCTAGACGACACGCGCGAGTACAAGGCAAAGCAGCAAAAGCTAACTTAGTCTAAACAAAACCCAAACCCTAGAAGAGGGTGCGGCTGCCTATTTAAGGGTCACGGAAGGTGGAGGGTCGGCCAAAACACAAGGAAGCCGAATAGGACTCGAATTACAAGGCCCAAGGCCCACTTTGACTCGGACTGGAAAAGCAATGTGAATTGTTTTGCAGTTTCTGGTCGACTCGGATGGAATTTCGAGGTGAGGCTGGATCCATCTGACAGTAGACTTCAAGAGCTTTCCAACAAGTACTCACGGGCCCCGAGAAACCTTCTGGATCAAAAGTTACTTCCGTTTGAAGTAGGCGCTGTCAACAAGGCCGAATCCGAGTCAAATCGTGAACATGACTTGGCTTGCGCTTGACGGTTCCACTTCTATACTTGAGCTCACGTGGTTCTTCCCCATGGTTCCTAAGGACAATTAAATCATCACAAGAATTAAGTAGTATTCCATTCTTTGAAACATTTGTATGCAAACTTAGGAACGCATTCACCTGATGGTTAAGTTGACGTGCTCGGGCTCTAGTCATTGGTCCTTGTATCATAGTTTCAGTTTGATATGGAGTCGGCATGGTTGTATGCATGGAAAGGATGTCCTCATCATAAACACTAGCTTTTGAGTATTGCTAGGGCTTTGAACACTTGTATCAGTCTTAAATCTTGAAACTGAATTATTGGATATCTTGATATATCTGCTGACTTTGGTGCAAAAGAAAAGCAAAGAGAAAATAGTACAGACAAAAGAAGAAAGAAAAAAATAGAAGTAAGAAAGAAAAGAAAGAAGTGTCGTGGTCAGTATTTTATCAAACATAAAATTCCATTTAAAGTTCAGTATAGTTTGTGTGCAATCTGTAGCCTGTTTACATCAATGGCAATCAAGCTAGCGTCTTCCCATAACTTGTGCAACACGAGCTGTTTTCTTCTTCACTTATACCTGGTGCTACAGCTCATTCCTTGGTTGCATTAAGTTCCATTATCATTGTGCGTGAGTTGCTATAATCTTCTCTTATATCTTGAGGTTGGCAGCTAGGTATTGGATTTCTAGTTTGGATTATTAGTTATCATTACAATATCTAGAATTTCAATTGCATAGGATTATTCTAACTCTCCAAGCTCCACATATAGCCATTGTCAAATTATAGCACTTGGGCCTTGAATTACTCAACTCATCACCTACACCCGTCTACTACTACTAGATTGCAGGCACTTCACCAATCCTTCAAGCATTCATAAGAACTTCGGTAAGCAAGGAGTGAGGGAGTGAATTTCCCATAAATTATTTCTGCTGTATTTGCTTTCACTAACCATGTCAGGAACGGGAGGACAACCAGCGAGCAATCGAAGAACTAGCAAGAATAAGAGTAAGAAATCTGATATTGCAAATATGAATGAAGTGTAGATGGTATTGCGAATAACAAAGTTGGGATTCCAAATCTGTCTTGACAGGTGGTCGTCCGACACAACTGAAGAACTGAAGTTTGCATAATGGCTAAACCTAAACTCAACGAAATCCCAGTCCTAGCAAGGGAGGCGGCGGCTCCTATATAGGGAGAATGACCAGGGTGGTGTCCAAAGTGCACACCCTAGGGGTTACAAGGCCCATGGGCCCAAGTGGTGGTTGTGCAACACCCTTTTTGACTCGGACTCAGAAACCAACGTGGACTCTTTTGATGATTGCGGCCAGCTCGGATGGAATTTGAAGATGAGGTTGCATCCGTTGGAAATTAGACTTTATAAGCTTTCCATGAAGTACAAGAACGTCCCAAACGGAGTCCATATGAGGAAGTTATGCCCGTTTGAACTTGGTACCATCACAGCAGTCCAAATCTGATTCCAGAACGAGTCCAACTTGAATTCATGCTTGACTTGGTCCCAATGACGTGGTGACCTCCATTATTCCTTCCATGCATGTGCATGACTCCATGTCCCTTTCCTTCATCCTTTCCCAGGTTCCTAAGCACAATTAAATCACTTGCATTAGGTAGCAGTCTATTCTCAGTAATATATGAACCTAGGAATGAATTCACCTGGTAATTTAGTTCACAAGCACGAGCTCGAGTAAGTGGTCCTTGCAACACTTGCTGTGGATGAGTTGTATCCATGGAAGGGATGTCCTCATCATCCTCCCCTTCTTGCATTTGGTTCGTCTGCAACTCAAACTCGTCCTCTTCTCCCAAGTAGGGCTTCAAATCTGCAATGTTAAAAGCAGGACTAACCCCAAAATCTGCAGGCAGGTCAAGCTTGTATGCATTATCATTAATCTTTTCTAACACCTTGAAAGGGCCATCAGCTCTTGGCATGAATTTTGATTTTCTTAATTCAGGGAACCTATCTTTTCTTAAGTGCAACCAAACAAGATCCCCAGGTTCAAAAGTTAAATGTTTCCTTCCCTGACTACCAGCAAGTTTATATTTAGCATTCATGCGCTCTATATTCTCCTTAGTTGTCTCATGCATTTTTAAAATCAATTCAGCACACTGTTTAGCATCAGGGTTCAATTTCTCCGAAGATGGAATAAGCATTATGATGAGGGCATCCCTAACACTTATACATCTTCTCCTATTGGTGGTCATGCACATACTGATGAGGACATCCCCATTACATATACATCTTCCACTCCAAGCATGCATGAGAATAACCAAGAACCAGAGGGCCCAATGACGAGGGCAAGAGCCAAGCGTTTAAACAAACAGGTGCTTTTGTTTCTTAAGGAGTTTCCTTTAATTGATGATGAACTTGGGTACTACCTCATGCTAGTATTTTATGTATTCTTAGGTATGACTCATGTGAAGACTTGGGAGAGCAAAAAGGAGGAGACCAATTTTATGCATAAGATTGAAACATAGCTATTGCTTGTTCTTGCAACACCAGAGTTCATGCGAGGACTTTGAGAGAGAACTAGGCGATCCATTGTTCGTTCTGCAATTCAAGGTCAAGCCGTCGTTCCATTGGGAATTGGGGACTTGGCGTTCGTCGTTTGTGGTCTCGCGACGAACAATTATCTGGTGTGTTTTGGGCGTATTCCGAAGAGTTGAGGGTTCATGCGTTGGCGCGAGTGTTCAACTAGCGACATCGTCTACTTCGCATCAACTATCCACGGTTCTTCACTGAGAAGATCGGGACCCCTCCCCGTATCATGTGGTATCAACTTCTTTACCCGTAGTTAGATTCGTTTTCTGTCCTTTCGTCCATCAAACCGAAAATTGCAATACCAAAACCGTAGTTTAATCTGTTTATTTCTTGTGCGTTTTGTTAAGTCTTCGTCTGATGAGGACATCCCTTCCATGGATACAACTCAGCCACAGCAAGTATTACAAGGACCACTCACTCGAGCTCGTGCTCATCAACTTAATTACCAGGTGAATTCATTCCTAGGTTCATATATTACTGAGAATAGACCGTTACCTAATGCAAGTGATTTAAGTGCTTAGGAACCTGGGAAAGGGTGAAGGAAAGGGACGTGGAGTCATGGACATGCCTGGATGGAATAATGGAGTTCACCACGTCACTTTGGGGCCAAGCCAAACAAGAATTCGAGTTGGACACGTTCTGGAATCAGATTCGGACTGCTGCGATGGTACCAAGTTCAAACGGACATAACTTCCTCATACAGACTCCGATTGGGACATTCTTGTACTTCATGGAAATCTTAGGAAGTCTATTTTCCAACGGATCTGACCTCATTTTCAAATTCCATCTGAGCCGGCCGCAATCATCAAAAGACTCCACATTGGTTTCTGAGTCCGAGTCAAAAAGGGTGCTGCGCCACCTCCACTTGGGCCCATGGGCCTTGTAACCCTAGGGCGTGCCCTTGGACGCCCCCCTGGTCGTTCTCCCTATAAAGGAGCCGCCACTTCCGTTGCTAAGACTTGGATTTTGTTGAGTTTAGGTTTAGCCATTGTGCAAACTTTGTTCTTCAGTTGTGTCGGACGACCACCTGTCAAGACAGCTTCGAGATCCCATCTTTGTTATTCGCAATACAATTTATGCTTCATTCATATTTGCAATATCAGATTGCCTTCGTCTTATTCTTGCTAGTTCTTCGATTGCTCGCAGGGATTGAACTTCGTGTTCAGGTTGATCGTGCCTCCAGCGTGGTCAATAACACTTCGGAGTTGGTTCAGCGATTGCTAAGGCGCAAGCGTCGTCGTACGGTTGTAGTCGGATCGTGAGAGTCGCCTCCACCAAAATCGATAGTTATCAATCTCATCGAAAGATCGGGCACCTCGTCTCCATCATCGTCCATTAGAGTTTTGTTTTAGGGCTGATCCGTGTGTTTCCTTTTGCGTTGCTTAATCGTTGTGTTCACATAAACCCTACAAAATTGCTGGTTGATTCCCTCAATTAGCAAACAAAAAAAGCTTCCATCTTTTACCGTGCACCATCTTGAGAGCACAATCCGAGTCGGTTTGTGTTTCTTTATCCGAACTCCTTGGTGGGACTAGAGTCCGAATTGACCTCTAGCTCAAACACAATCTGAGTCCAATTGTTCCAACTTCTGTTTCGGTCACTACATCATAGCAGGCCGAACCACATTTGGTGTCTTTGTGCTTCACTTATATCCTTTTATCTTGAGACTAGCTGTTGACATTGCAATTAGGGCGCTCATTAAAATTGATTACACCTTGCTGATTTGTGAGGCTTGCAGCCGCAGTTAGGAGAGCCGCGGCATAAAAAAAGAAGAGAGAGAAACACGTAACTTTTGCATACGACCTCCGATTGAGACATTTCTTGATCCATTGGAAAGGAAACGAGAAGATAGAGCTTCTAAACTCTTTTTTTGAGTAATTTTGTGCCCTCGTATATTCAGTTGCAATTGGCTAGCGTCTCTCTTAGTACTTGGTGCCAAACGAGCTAGTTTCATCTCTGTTTCCTATTGATTCTCCCAAGCTCATTCCTTTGTTTGCATTAAGTCCCATTTATTGTTGTGTGTGCATTCATACACTTCGCTTAAACCAATTGATCAGCACATAGGCAAAATACTCTAGTTTGGATCATTACTTAGCTTTACAATACCTTGAATATCAGATTGCATAGGATATCCACATAACTGTCCAAGCTCCACCTACAACCGTTTGTGTACTCCGGGTTGAGGTCGTTCGTTGTCACGATTATCGATTTGCCGTCCTTGATTCACTTTGGAACGGTAAGCTTGTCTTGTTTTCAAGATAGTGAGTTGCAAGTATAGAGAGAGCTTTTGTTTTACTAACCTGGGCATAACCTCGTTTCTTGTTTGTGAGTCGTTCCCATGTCAGGTCACGAGGAGGATCCACCTAATTCGGAGGCGCCGATTACGTGGACCGAGTACACTCGGTTGCGCAATGAGCTCAGGGAAGTTCAGACTGGATTGAACGCCCTCAGGCACATGGGCCTAGCCGAGGCAACGGTGGCCAGGGTGGAGGTGCACCACAGGGTGCCCACGGAAGAGGTGTGCATCATGCACCTTGTAGCTGGGCTGACGCGGTCGAACGCCGGGATGACGATTTCCCCGTCGACGATTACGATGACCGACAGCGCCACCACCGCAACAACGTGCAGCGTTGATGCGGATGCGCACATGATTAGTACTTTTCAATCCAATACATTATTTCACTGGAAATAAGTATTGAGCCACATTAAATATTGTCAGGTGAATTTGTTTCTTAATGAATTTCCTTCTATTCGTGGGAACGATATACTACCTTATGCCAAATTCTTGTTTATTATTAGGTTTGAATATTATGATGATTCCGGGGCCAAAGCAATGGAGAAGCACAAGGAGATTAATCATATTTGCTACCAAGAACAAAAAGCTCAAAGGCCATGGGAATGGAAAGGAGAAAGCCTGCCCATGCAGCTGATCAAGGAGGAAAGAAGCCCATGCTGTGGGAGAGCAAAACGGGAGAAGCCCAAGGACTTAAACTAAAAGTTTTGGATAAGATTTTCAAGCCAAATTCGGACTTCCCATGTGCTCAACCCAATTTAAACTCGGATTCAACTCAAAATTCAATTCGGATTCGGTTCGGGACAGCCTGACAGGCAGTTATTAAAAAGGCCATAACTTTCACAAACGGCGTCCGATTCAGGTGTTCTTGTACTCGTTGGAAAGATAATTTCAAGGGCTACGCAATGGATCTGGTCCCACCTTAAATTCATCATGGATAAAAAAAGTTATGACCGAAACAATATGACGGGTGAAAAATATAGTTTCCTTTTTGTGAGAGTTCGTATCTAAAACCATATAGGGTTGAGTTGTACTTGGTTTGGGGACCATATGGACGTCCCAAGGGGCTATATAAGCCTTGTATTGGCAGCCTTTAGGGCGCATACCATGTTTGAGAAAAATCAATCTACTAAAGTTTTCGAGTTTAGCATTGTTGCCGAAATTCCTTATGGAATTAGGTGTATCTTCTTCGATCAAGATCGTTCAGCCTTTCCGCTGGGAATTGGGTGCACGATAGATCTTCGCTTGGTGGTCGGCGAAATCAACACGAGTGTGTTTTGGCGGATTAAAGAGTGTTCGTCCCTGCACTGGCTTTGGAGGATCATTACAATTCATCAAGACTCCCGTGAGTATCCATCCTACATCGAGAAGATCGGGCGACCCCGTATCATCTTGGTATCAGAGCGCGGTTAACTCAGTAGGATCTTATCCCTTTAAATTTCAGTTATTACTTGCTGTCCTATAGTCCATAAACCGAAAACACAAAAAAAAAATCCAAACCCTAGTTTCGCATCTGCTATTTTCGTGAGTTTTATTAAGTCTTGATCCATTAGAAATTTTGTTTACGTGCTGATCTTTGTGTTCCTTTGCGTAACTTGATCTTGTGTCCCCATAAAAAAAAGTATATTCAATTTACTCTTGAAGTTGAGTCCGTATCCATAACTCCTCCCAGATCAATCCGAATACAATCCTAGAATCCAAATATGTTTTGGCTAGCTGTCCACTTCCGAATCCGTTTGGAAGTTGCCATCCGAAACCAACTTTGGGGAGGTGTTAGTGTTCGTGTTGGCTTCCTTGAACATACATACGAGCTTCACTAAAATCCTTTGAATACTTGAGACTAGTCATTGATTTTGCATTGGGGGCTGCTCTTGAATACTTCTAGCTGAACATTGGGCTTGTGCACTACTCACCCCAACCGATCAAAAAATATTCAAAGTTTAGAGAGAGAGAGTTTGTGACCCATATACCAGATACGGGGTCGCCCGATCTTCTCGACGTAGGATTTGATGTGACCACGCCACAAACACATACGACAATAGCGCCTAATATCAAGATTGAACTAAAGGTGAATTCGTTTGTTCAGCTTCAACACAATTTAAATGAGAATATGATGCTACCTAATAATGAAAAAATATAGTTTGGCAGCACCACGTCATTTTTACACCAATTCAAGCAAGCGTTCAAGTCGTACACGTTTTGGAATTCAATTCGGCCTCCAGATCAATTCGGATTCAGCCTGACAGGCCCAACTTCAAATGTGCATAACTTTCACATACGAAGTCCGTTTCAGGTCCATGAGTACTTGTTGGAAAGCTTATCAAGTCTACTTTCTAAAGGATTAAACCCCATTTTAAAATTCTATAAGAGCCGGCCGCAATCGTCAAAAGAGTCCGTGTTGGACATGTACTAGAATCGGATTCGGACTGCTGCAATGGTGCAAGTTTAGACGGACATAACTTCCTCATACGGACTCCGTTTGGGACGTTCTTGTACTTCATGGAAAGCTTATGAAGTCTTCTTTCCAATTGATTCAACCTTATCTTCAAATTCCATCTGAGCCGGCTGCAATCATCAAAAGAGTCCACATTAGTTTCTGAGTCCGAGTCAAAAAAGGTGCTGCGCCACCACCACTTGGGCCCATGTACCTTGGAACCCTAGGGGGTCGTTCTCTCTATACAAGAGCCGCCGTCTCCTCAGCTAGGACTAGGATTTGGTTGAGTTTAGGTTTAGCTATTATGCAAACTTCTGTTCTTCAGTTGTGTCGGACGACCGCCTGTCAAGACAGCCTTCAGAATCCCACCTTTTGAATTCAATAGAAATATTTGCAATTTCAGATTGCTTATTATCTTGTTCTTGCGTGTTCTTCGGTTGCATGCAGGAATAGACCTTCGTGGTCAGATTAACGGCGTTCTTGGCACGGTTGATAACAACTTGGAGTGTGGTTCAGCGATTGCTAAGGCGCAAGCGACGTCGTTCGGTTGTAGTCGGGTCGCAAGGGTCAACTCCGCCAAAATCGATAGTTATCATCCTATCGGAAGATCGGGACCCCCATCGCCTCATCAGTTGGTATCAGAGCTTCAGTTGACCGGTAGGAATTCTTTGTATCCCTAGTTAGTAGATTGATTTTTATTTCCCATAGTCCAGAAAAATTGCCCAACAAAAAGAGTTAATTTCCGCTGTCCAAACCCCGTTGTGCCATTCAATCTGTTAGTTTTGGTTTGCTAAATTGAATTTGTGTCCGTCTTAGCATTGTCTAGTTGCTGGTCATATCTTTGTTCCATTAAAAATCCAAACAAAAAAAATTTCCCCACCCCAAACCCTAATTCCAATTCGGCTGATTTTTTTCCTTCCTCTGCAGTCGCCACCAAAAACGCCATAACTTTTTATTCCGAGATTATTTTTGAGTGAGACCACCGCCATTAGATTCAAAACTGCATTTTCCATCTATCTGTAAACTTTCACGTCATTCCAGCAAGGCAGTTAAGAGATATCTGCGGTGCAAGTTGACCTAAAATTCCAGATTGAATCTGCAACAGTCGGCACTTGTGAATTTTGTGTGAATTTTCGGTCGGTTTCCAGAACTTGGCCCCAAAACAAAAGTTGTAGAAAAAGCCGTCAGGAAACTGAGAAAAAAATCATTGAAAAATAGGCAACTGACAAAAAGTTACGACCGAAATACCGACGTGCTGTCCAGTGGACAGAAAACTTCAGTTTCCAAGTTTTGGGTCAATCCTTGTGTTCTTCAATTCCAGATTGCATTCGATTGAATTATCTTGTATTTACCACTCCCATACAATGCCATACACTTATTTTAGCCTTATTCTATCTTTGGTTGATCAGCAACATAGGCTAAGTGCTAGATACGAACTATAATTCAATTCTATGCAATTTCTGAAATTAATTGTTTGTTTTCATTTGCTACAAAATACATAGCCTATCCAAGCTCCACTTTTCTACTAACCGAACAGGTCTCGTTGTACCTTGCAATCGCTTTACTCATCACTTGAGTTAGATTTACCACGACCAGCTACCGGTTGCACCACCTGTTTGCTTTGGTAAGAACTCGTAAGAATTTGGTAAGAGCTTGAGAGATGCGTGACTTGATCTGAGCCTCCATATCCTAGTAGTTGATAGGAACATTTACTTGTGATTTGTTTACTTGTTTTCTACTAACAATGACAGGCTTAGGAAAATGGGTAGATTATGATGTAATCGCGGGTAGATTTGAACTCGAAGGGAAACAATTACCAGTATACATCTTGCCACTCACCGCTGAGAGTACGTCGTCGGACTACTTCTTGTGGGTTACTATGCTGGAAAGCTACTTTGAAAGACAGGATCTTGATCCTGTTGAGAAGATGAGCATGGCAAGGACGGCGCTGATTGGAGATGTTCAACATTGGTGGTCAAATCTCGAGTACCATTATATATACACATGAGAGCAGATGAAAAAGAAATTGCGACATCGTTTTGTACCTCCAGCACCCACGGTCACAAGCGAGGTGCAACCTGAGGTAACTAAAAATGTTGATATTATTTTGGTTCCTACTCCATCTACAGATACCATCGAGAAACTTGAAGAGGTGAAGGATGATCTGGTGCAACTTATGCCATTAGTGGAGAAGTTTGAGGTACCTACAGTATCTGATGAGGACGATAATGACAAAGGTACTGATTTGGTGCTACAACAAGACATAGAGCAACCTTGTGAGTATATACCTACTGTAGTGCAATCTTTTGATATTCCTTGTGTTGACTTGAACGAACCATGTGTTGATCTAAATTCTCATAATTTTGCACATGTCGAATTAATTACACATAAGGAAGTATTTGATAGAATATTCGCTGCTGATGCATTGTGCTATATCATGCTTAATGAGGCCGTTAGTTTGGATTGTGCTATGGAGAAAGTTTCTGAACTTGCATGTTCGAAATTCTTGTTTAATGCCTACACCCCTGGGTATAAGTTTAATTTGATTGGAGATTATGGTGTAGAAAATCAATTTTTTGTATATCGAATATGCATAACTTGTGATCACATGGATGAATTGAAGCTTACTGTTTTGGACAACAATTCTTGTGTGTTGAATCTTGTTCAATATGAGAGGGAAGTAAAATTTAGTACTCATCCAATGTCTATGTGTTCATCTCTTTTTGCTCCATCTAATATGGACAATCTGAATAAAGATGTTGAATTATGGAAGAACTTACAAATCTTTTCACCCTTGCTAGATAAATTTGCTATTGCTCAATTGAGATATGATTATATAGATGAACTTTGCTTGATTCCAAAAGTTGTAGCCCTGCCCATATGTGCCACCACTGCAAGTATACAACTTCAAAGATTTAAATTGCATAAATGCTTCACTTACATTTGCAAAACATGTTGCAAGAATTACTGTGTGAGAAATTTTGATTTGTTCATTAATATATATGATTACTTTTGGGTTAATAATACAATGAGCTTTTATGATTGCTACAGTGTTATAACATTAATTGTGCAACAACGAAGAACTGTTAAAACGGATGACATATACATATACCATGCATACACCTTGGCTTCTTTGTTACCATACTTTCAGTTTATCAAAAGCCGATGATGGCTTTGTTTTCAGGAAGGCGAGGATGATGAGGACATGACCACTATGGATACAACCATATTTGCTGTGCTTGTTGTCCCAATTACAAGAGCTCCTATGCATCGCTTAAATTATCAGGTGAGCTCGTTTCAAAGAGGTTTTACTTTGTTTCATAAAGACCTTATGATATTACATAATGAGAGTTTATTGCGTTTGTTATCATGTACCATGATTTATGATCAAAATCATGCAATACGTGAGGCTACACATATGTTAAAACCGAGGACGGTTTTCTGTCAAGAAGGGGAGGATGATGTGACCACGCCACAAACACATACGACAATAGCGCCTAATATCAAGATTGAACTAAAGGTGAATTCATTTGTTCAACTTCAACATATTTTAAATGCGAATATGATGCTACCTAATAATGAAAATATATATTTTGGCAGCACCACGTCATTTTTACACCAATTCAAGTAAGAGTTCAAGTCGTACACGTTTTGGAATTCAATTCGGCCTCCAGATCAATTCGGATTCAGCCTGACAGGCCCAACTTCAAATGTGCATAACTTTCACATACGAAGTCCTTTTGAGGTCCATGAGTACTTGTTGGAACGCTTATCAAGTCTACTTTCTAAAGGATTCAACCCCATCTTCAAATTCTATCCGACCCGGCCGCAATCGTCAAAAGCATCCGTATTGGACACGTTCTGGAATGGGATTCGAACTGCTGCAATGGTGCAAGTTTAGACGGACATAACTTCTTCATACAGACTCCGTTTGGGACGTTCTTGTACTTCATGGAAAGCTTATGAAGTCTACTTTCCAATGGATCCAACCTCATCTTCAAATTCCATCTGAGCCGGCCGCAATCATCAAAAGATTCCACATTAGTTTCTGAGTCCGAGTCAAAAAAGGTGCTGCGCCACCACCACTTGGGCCCATGTGCCTTGTAACCCTAGGGGGTCGTTCTCTCTATATAAGAGCCGCCGTCTCCTCAGCTTGGACTAGGATTTGGTTGAGTTTATGTTTAGCTATTATGCAAACTTTTGTTCTTCAGTTGTGTCGGACGACCACCTGTCAAGACAGCCTTCAGAATCCCACCTTTTGAATTCAATAGAAATATTTGCAATTTCAGATTGCTTATTATCTTGTTCTTGCGTGTTCTTCGGTTGCATGCAGGAATAGACCTTCGTGGTCAGGTCAACCGCGTTCTTGGCACGGTTGATAACAACTTGGAGTGTGGTTCAGCGATTGCTAAGGCGCAAGCGACGTCGTTCGGTTGTAGTTGGGTCGCAAGGGTCAACTCCGCCAAAATCGATAGTTATCGTCCTATCGGAAGATCGGGACCTGTAACACCCCAGCCAAACAATGACCTGGAATGCTACTAAACTAACAACATATTAAGGAAGAACCTATATTCACCTTACAAAATTTCGGCAGAACCTCCTTTGTTTAATGAGTAAATCAAAGGTTTCAACCTGCATAGACAAATGATCTGAATAATAGTAAACAATAAATATCCAATTCTAAACAACTAAATTATGTTTGCCATCACAATCGTAACCACAATACTTAAATAAAGAACGTAAGCAATGCAAAAGTTCTAAACCTTTATTACATTCTAAACATGGTGATCTTTAATCAGTTACCACTTAAGCTATTCAACAAATAATGTTTAAGGTTCTTTATTTCTTCCAAGGTGAATGGACCGTGCAAGTACAACAAAGCTAATCCATCTTTATCCCCATGCATGCCGGTCTCATGAAGGGACCTAAAAAAACATCCAACAACAAGGGTGAGTCTAAAGACTCAGCAAGTATACTAAATGGTAACAACATCATATAAGTATGAAACCCATCAATTGCACTTCACAAATCCATTCACCAAATACATTACATACACATGATATGCAACATGCTCAATATGCTCAAGGTGCTCTTTGTCTTTATCTTTGTCTTTTTGCATTTTACCGGTAATGCAAAGTGCGCATCCGTCGATGCACACCCATGCCTATGCCATCTGGCACAGGGACCATTGCTCATACTCTGCAAGTATGGGGACCTAAGCCCATGCTCTTCAAGCATGGGGACCTTTAGCCCGTCATAAACATGACGGGGATCTCAAGAATTGCATGGTCGTCACAGGACCAAGACATCAATAAGCCAACATGATGCATATGTATGAAATCTCAAATTAATACAACATGCATCCGCATCAACATTGCATATGAATAACATATTCATACTACAAAAGCTCATATTCATAGACTTCATAACTTTCAAACATCCGTGATTAACACATAACTCATAGCATTAGCAACCATGAACATTACCAATCATATCACCATAACAATCATGAACAACTCAAATTCTCATAGAATTTATCAAACTATACCATTCGATAATATCTATTATATCCATAAATATACTTGCCTTAACCACGAGAAAACGGGGAATGAGCAGAAGGTGCGGCTCCTGGAATCCGTCCTCCTCCTGAACAATAATTATAATAATTGCTAAGGCAACAGTAACGAGTCTTTATATTAAACAAAAACACCCCCAAACTAATCCAACATGTTTAACTTGACTCAAAACCCCAAATCTTTTCGGACACCCTGTCCCCCTCTACAGACAGTCAACTTCAAAAATCCTTATCTAATGGTACAGAAGTCCGAATAGGGCGTTCTCAGATTTTCCGGAAAGATAATTAAATTTCCTAAACAAACTTAGTTGGGGAGCCCTTCTGATTCTTCCATATACTGCCCCTACCAAGCCAATCTACAGAACATCAATTATCACGTCGGGTTCTCTGGACAGTACACTAAAATTATCATAACTTTTGGTACGAAAGTGCAATTCATGCGTTCTTTAGCTTTCTGGAAAGGTGAGGAAATTACCCATCTTTTTCATTATAACGAGACCCTCTGATTTCGTCTTTACCTAATAGATTAACTCAGATTTCTACAGACTGTCAGGATGATGACAGATTAACAGGACAGCGGCACTAAACAATTCATAACTTTCTAACCGTTGATCGGATCTGGGCGTTCTTGGCGGCCACGGAAAGCTAACGACACAACCCAACTTTATCTAAGAGAAGTGATCCCCAGATTCTGCTTCTAAAGTCATGAAAACCGCCGTTCAATAATCTGGACAGAAACACGATCTAGCAGCTAATGACAATCGATCTACTAAACGAATTCATAAACGCATCTAATACAAAACATACGGCGATAGAGACTCTTCGTTACCCTTGAAGAACGCCGGAAGCCGATGAATTTCCCCCCACGAAGATGGTCTCCTCCCCTCCTCTTCTTCTTCCTCCTATGGCCGGCCACCACGCGAGCGGTCCTTCTCTTGGACAGCAGCCACAGGGGCTTCTTCACCGGCAGCGGGAGGGCTTCAACAGGGGAGGAGGAGCTGCGCACAGGGGAGGCGCAAGAGGGCAGAGGGGCGGCGCAAGGGGGCAGAGGGGCGGCGCAAGGGAGCAGCAGGGGCGGCGCAAGGGGGGAGAGGGGGAGGGGCGGCTAGGGTTGGAGGGGGGAATGTGGCGCCCCCCTTTGCTGGCCGAAATCCCCACCTGGGCCAAGGCCCAAGCCCAGGTTGCCAGGGAAAATCAGAAAACCCCCCTCTAAACTTGATACTTTATTCTTCCCTTTAAGGTCCTTTACTCCGATTAAACGATTAACGGTCGAAACTCTTCCGGGATATTACAGGACCCCATCGCCTCATCAGTATCCATAGGGGTCATGTCCTCATCAGGATTGGATACTCACGTGCAGCCTCTCGAATCGTAGTGATCCTCCGTTGCCAATGCAAGAACGAACGCTCTTTAATTCGCAAGATCACATGCGCCGGACTTCACGACCACCAAGCGAAAGCCCTATCGTGCTCCCAATTCCCAGCGGAAAGGTTGAACGATCTCAATTTGCAAGAACTCGCAAAATTTCCATTGGAATTGTCTTGCCATCAAACAGAATTCGACCCCGAATTCTACCCACGCTTACGCCAAGAAATATAATCACAGTTAAATCTTACTAACATTGCCACGTACCTGCTGTGAATAACTCCGGATATTGCTCGCGCATGCGAGACTCCAATTCCCAAGTGGCCTCTCTCTCGGTCTGCTGCGACAAAAACACCTTGACGTACTGACGCGTTACGCCTTACTACATGGTCCCATCCTTTCAAGAGTCACTCGACGGACACGTCTCGAAGGCACGGTATTACCCGTGGGTCAACGGCTCAAACGAAACTTCATGCTCCAGATTCCTCCAGTACTCCCTCGACACTAGGTCATACAAAACGATCTGAGCGCTACGCTAGGACTCAAGACGGTTCTAGCAATACGCTCTCTACCAAGTCTCTCCAACTTTCAGAAACCACCATTATACCTTGGGCCAACATTCCCTTGGGTACTAAACCACACAACCTGCCCAAAACACACAAAACTCTTGATCCTTGTATCAATCGATCTCTTCACTTTAACAATGAGCACCTCTTTTAACCAGGGACGCACAACAGTTCTCGACTGAAAACAAAAGAGTCTTAATGCAACCAACTCAAAACCATCTTCCCTTCAGAAGAGCCCAATCCAAAGACAAAGACTCAACATGAAAACTTTTCCACCTTTCAAGTAGACAGTTTAGAAATAAATGCCACATAAGCCAAAAACGAAACCCCTCGAATAACCAGATTAACTTTTTTTTCTTAACTGGAAAGAACCAGACAAACCGACAAGAACCCACTCAATATGTAATAGACATCCATCATAAACACAAAGCTCAAATAAAAACTAAGAGAATATCTCACTGAGCAAGATCACGCTCTTTTCCACCATCTTTCTTTTAAGAATTTAACTTTCTCTTAAACTATAGGATCCCAAATCGTCGCATAACATTCTAACTCTTTTCTCTTAAATTAGCAACCTCATGGCCATGCTCAAGCTGAACACAAATTCCACACCTATGAAAAGAGACTCTTTCAATCCACAATAACATACCCTGATCAACTTCTCTAGCAGAGGAATTACTTTGATAAATAATTCCCAACACACCACCATATAGCTTACAGCCACATTCACATCACCTAAATCTGTTAAGGATGATCAACTTTAAATTCACCACCTTCATGCTCATTTACTGCTTCCCAAGGATTCTACCAAACATCCTCATAACTCTTGGAATCTAATCATGGAAAACCAAGATGCTAGCATAAAAAAAATGCAAAGCCCACATTTCAACCTTTAAGACTCTTACAATGAATTTCTGGTATACTTGATAGGTAACCCTCAGATTTAATGACTAAAATTTTCACACAACTCAACCATAACCTCGGTCACTCAGGTCAACACTTCTCACCAATCAAGTAACCGCCCAAGGCGATTCATTTCACCAATCTTAGACCTTCTCTAACCCACACCAATCAAATTTAGCTATGCGACCACAAAGTAGCCATTTCTAACTGATTGACCAAGTTATCCTTAGAGATAATCTATCTCACAAAGGGTTATTCACTGAGGCCGAGTCATCCTTAACAATAACTCAACCATCCTTGCTATCCCATTAATTAACACGACTATTAGATTCCTCTATACTACTACTCTCATCAAACTACACCATCAAAAATCTTCTACACAATCTTACCGAGTACCCAAAATGCGATACTCTAAGAAACTAATCAAGATTTCCATACTTGCTAATTCTAATATTCTATCATGATGAACACAAGATCTTGGACCACATCTCGCTATAGGTCCTACTAGTTGCGACAACGAAACCTATTAACTCCAAAGACAAACATTCTATTTAAATCAAACCCTTTCCAAGGATTATTCTAATAAATCGATTTATTGCGCCATGCATCTCAAACATCTTGACACCTGAAGCCTCACAGAATCATCTACTCGACCACCACTATCCAGTTGCCAACATTCATCTTTAAAGGCTTTGCAACATGAATCAGTTAATCCTTTCTCAGAAGAAGAGGCCAATAATAATAATAATAACAATAATAATAATTTCAGCACTCAGATAAACGTTTACCAATCACGGTAAACACCAGACCAAGAGGAACAGTCAATTGGCAATGAACTCGGAAAACATAAGGGGAGTCCACAATTGAAGGCACAATCCCCCAAGAAGAGGATATCAAATTGCAAGATACGAAACTTGGCTTCAGACCTCAACTACTCCTAATGCACTCTTAAATTCCAATCATTAACCTATTAGCAATTCTCAACATCAATTTAGTGCACACCAATTCCAATCTAATGGTTATCATAAACAGTTGACGATTATACCGTCATGGAAAGGATTTATGGTCATTTCTCTATTTGCGTTCCAACTAGCAAACATAAGACCATCAAGAAACCAAAAACATCCTTATCTCTTCCTTCCTACACAGTTAAATTAATCCATTGAGATCAAGTAATCCAACCAGTTTAGTAAACTAACAATTTTAAGGATCAACCTTCTCATTAAAGACATACTATTATCCTACAACTCCACCATCAGGTAACATAAATCACCAATTACATTCCATCAGTTCATCTCTTAGTGATGCTCAAAACCATACTTCGATACGTAATAAATGCACCTAGCAATTACATATGATCAGTACTTATCCATAAAAGGTAACTCCAAGATTAATATCCACTATGACAATATTCTAACATCTTCTGGACTTATCCACCCCAAAGGATTAGATTAATCCGTTGAGACCCGCAGGTCCACTCTATCCGAGAAGCTTATCAAAATATATCACCTATAGTGATAAAACCAGTTTCGTCAACGTTCCCTACTTATTATTAACTCTGTTGATTCCACCTAAATATAGTCATACTCCCAGTCACAGCTCATCAAGAACTACTAGAGAACATCCTCAACTTATTCAACTTTCCTTTCAAGGATCTTAGCTAAGATCAATCATGCACACACTGCAACCCAATCTTGATAATCCATATCATATTCATTAAGTGCTTTGATTATAACCTCTCATCTTATCATGACAACCCATCGCCAAAGGGTTTAACATCTTCTTTCATAAAAGAGATCCATTAAGCTTCAACACTCAAAATACCCAAGAATGATACAATGAGTAAAAGCCTCCACGAACTAAAGGATTTGCAGAAGGAAACTTTCATTAACCCAAAAACATCAAGCGAATAAATGGATCAAGATTTCCCATGAGGAAGACAAAACTCCAATATAAAGGTCAAACTTGACCACCAACCAAGTTCACCAATCGTAAGAATAACTCATCGGCTGGGAAAATAATGATTGCTTTACAGGACAAATTCAGCCCAATCAAAACACACTATCCTTTCTCAAAGCAACCGATCAACCGTAATGAACTAATAACCCAAGAGAAACTCATCGAGCCCAACTGGACTAGAGTTGACCAAATTCAAAGTCAAAGAAGAGGACAACTCTTCTAGAGATACTCACTATCAACGCCTATTCTAAGATATCCGAGGTAACCGCCTTCATACTCTCATACCGCTAACGGTGGTGTAACCTGGTACAGCCCAGGGCCACAACCACGACCTCAACCTCTCAACATGGGTTATCCCCACACATAATATCTATAGTTTTATAATATAGATATAATATATCATTTCAAACCACAATCATCAATACAACATAACGGAAACGTAAATGCAATGCTTCACCCATTCCCATACTACTGTGCACTGTGTGTCAATTTAATTATTCAATTACCACGGACCTAAAGCCTGCTCTGATACCAACTGTAACACCCCAGCCAAACAATGACCTGGAATGCTACTAAACTAACAACATATTAAGGAAGAACCTATATTCACCTTACAAAATTTCGGCAGAACCTCCTTTGTTTAATGAGTAAATCAAAGGTTTCAACATGCATAGACAAATGATCTGAATAATAGTAAACAATAAATATTCAATTCTAAACAACTGAATTATGTTTGCCATCACAATCGTAACCACAATACTTAAATAAAGAACGTAAGCAATGCAAAAATAACAGTTTAGCCGTATACTGAGCTTGTATGTTGAACTTAGGGTTTAGTTTGCTAGCAGTGGAACCCTAAACTTGTTTATGTTATGAATTGTGAAATACGAAGTTAGTTGTCTTTGCAATTATATTACAGTTATTTGTAGTTTGATCCCTGTGGGTAATGTTATAAAAAGATCAGGGAGTGTGCTGCTAAGAGTTGAATTAGCAACACTTTTGAATTGGTAAGGGTGTGTGGTAGCATCTTGGAC
Organism: Dendrocalamus latiflorus; assembly: GCA_017311315.1. Classification (NCBI taxonomy): domain Eukaryota; kingdom Viridiplantae; phylum Streptophyta; class Magnoliopsida; order Poales; family Poaceae; genus Dendrocalamus; species Dendrocalamus latiflorus. The sequence goes on along the minus strand of CM029642.1, from coordinate 43,630,733 downwards.
CCTGTGGAGGGTCAGGGTGTTACAGATTAGTTCTTCCATCATGAATCACAGAACGATCATATTGCCATGGTCTACCTAATAGCAAGTGACATACTTCCATGGACACAACATCACATTCTACAGTATCACGATAAGAACAAATCTGAAAACTAACATCAACAGTGTACCCAACATTCATGGAACCATTATTATTCAACCACTGAATTTGATATGGATGTGGTTATGACAACTACCTCCATCAATAATAACTTTGCAACACTTACCATCTTTACTTACTTGAGCTCTTGTTTGGAAAAGCTTGCAGCGCTGTTCATGCAGGGGCGGAGCTACAGGGTGGTCCCTGTGGGCCGCGGACCACCTTGCGCTCGGTCCAACCAAACCCCATTGATAGAGTCCGCACTAGAGAATTCAGCATGTATGTCGCTTGACGCTTGGCCTTCTGCGTTCTGCCTTCAGCCATAGCCCATCGCGAGAGACCAAGAGTTTGCGTGGCCGCGTATTCGCGTCAGATTGCGCCCGTTCGTATTCTTCTCCGTGCGGCCGTGCGGTGCAGCCGTGGGGGCTGGCGACGCTGCGACGGCGAGCACGGGCGCGGCCATCGAGTACCGACATGTTAAATTTATAGCGGTTAAATAAATTTTAGACAATGGATCACCATAGCTACAAATCCTGGCTACGCCACTGTGTTCATGGTTGGATTTTGTTTGAACGCTCAACACCGAAGGGGTGCACACAAGGATAGGACAGGTCTCGGGGTCACAATACCCATCCCTATGTGTTTCTTCTTCTCTTTCTTCCTCATGGCCATCCTCAAACGTGATACGGGGTCGCCCGATCTTCTCGACGTAGGATCTGGATACTCACATGGAATTGATGAATCGTAGTGATCCCCCGTTGCCAATGCAAGAGTTAGCACTCTATAATTCGCCCAATCACACGTGTTGAACTTCACGACCACCAGATGAAGTTCTATCGCGCTCCCAATTCCCAGCGGAAAGGTTGAACGATCTTGATTTTTGACTAACTCCCAATTCCTTCAATGTTGTTTGGACAACAGAAAGAACAAGAGTATTTTTAATATCAAAAGTGGTTCCCTTTACAATGGGGGTCTACCCCTCAATATATAGTCTCAGCCCAAGGCTATTCAACACTAAACATCCCATGTGGTACTATTCACGCGCACTGTAGCACGGTTACAGTTCATGGGCCGTACGGTTACTGTTCATGGGCCTTGTACTGTTCACGGTACTGTTCACGGCCTGTTCACGGTACTGTTCATGGCCTGTTCATGGGCTGAATTCTGTAGCTCATATCCTTGATCTCCATCCATCGCTGACTCTTCAAACCTGAGCACAAGTAAAATATTGTTTTTAGGTAGTATGAAATTCTCATTAAAATTAATGACATATTCATTAAGGAGCAGGTTCACCTGAGATTGTAGTTTCTTGGCTCGTGCTCTTGTTATTGGTCCTGTTATTGAAGTCTCATTACTAGCTTTGGTATTACTAGTGATGTCCTCATCAAAACGCCTCAAAATCAGCAAGGTGCTCTCCATCTTCCTCACTAGCAGAGTCATATCCTCCATTGTCAGTTATCAACATTACCTTGCTATTTGGGCAATCCTTTTGCATATGTCTGCGACCAAGACACTTGAAGCATTGGATGGAGCTACTCTTGGCCGTAGAACCAACAGAAGATGATGAAGAAGGGACTGGTCCTTTCCTTGGAAAGGAAGGAGTGGTGTTCTTGGCACTCGGGGCAGCACGTGCACTAGGAGTAAAACTTCCACTAGATGGGTTAGTTTTAAACGAATTGAAACGAGATAGGGTTTTACCTCCTGTAGGTGCTGTACGGGGAGTATAGGAAGATGATTTTGAAACCCTCATGTCCTGTTGTACTTGCCTCTTAGCTTTAGTGCCTTGATGCACCAACTCCACCATGTTGTTGTAGGGTCTCATTACTAGCTTTGGCGTTACTATCGATGTCCTCATCATATCCGCATCATCCTCCCCTTCTTCAAGAAAAGCCGTCCTCGGCTTTTGATAGCCTGAAATTGTACTAAACAAAGAATACAGTGTGTATGCATGGTATATGTATTGGTCAGTTACAACCCTTCCATCTTTCACATTAGTATTACCTGGGGGTGTAGTAAGCAAAAAGAACAACACATATGCGTGGTATATGTATGAATCAATTATTGTGTCATTCTCATTCTCATTGTTTTGCACAAACCAATTGATACTACAATAGCTATCAAATGCATACATTGCAATGTTTTCATTCACACCATTCTCCCTCCCATAAGAAAAAGTCGTCCTCGACTTTGCGAAGTACGTGGACAAGTCATTAATGGGCAAAACCAGATCAAACGGTTCAAATATGGAAGAGAAAATCTTTAATGCCTTCCATGCTTCAACTGCGCTACTCTGATTAATTGTACATGATCGATAATGAAAGGATGAACAGGTAGGATTATAAAATCTTCCTAAACATGAAGCATTGTTGTTGAAGCTTATCTCATTGTGATCATGACATGGTATAAAAGGTTGTTTATCCAAAATATGCAATTTCAATTCAGCAGGCTTATCACATGTAATGCATATTCGAAACACATAAAACTTGTCATCTACACCATAATCTCCGATCAAATTAAACTTATAGGTGTAGGCATAAACACTAACTAGTGATTTTAAACATGAAATTTCAGCAAGATTCTCAAGCACACTAGATAGCTCTCTAGGATCATCAAACATGATATAGTACAAAGAATCACTAGAAGATATTCGAGTAAGGACTTCCTTATGAGTAATCAATTCCACATTATGTAAATTGAGCAAAGAAATTTCAGAACATGGAATTTTCATTCGCACATATGAGTTCTCATAAGTACTCACCGTTTCACAATTAATTTCAGCACCAATATTGTTACCTTTGTTGTTCTCCTCAGTTGATGTAGGTGTTGTAGGTATTAAATCATCATGATGTATCAACGGGACAGCAAGTACTTCATCTTCAACCGTGGTTATCTCCTCATCTTTAACTTCCAATGATGTCGGTTGTTGAATGTTTAATTCCTCATCTTCAATTTCAACCTGCACAATGTGAGAAACAACACTAGAAGTAGATATTAATGTGTTAGTTTCAAAATCAACCTTACTTTGTCTATATTCTACTTCTCTCTTTTCTTTTGGTGTATCTCTCACACTCTCAATTTGGATGCTCTCAAATTCACATATGGTGGAATCACACAGCTCGCTCTTTTTAACACTCTCACTCAATTTGGCTATGTGGCTCTCATTCTCACATGGGTTTTGATGCATCTCAATTGTTGCATGTGTCGTTAGAGCAGCACAAGATGTCTCCTTTACCGAAGCGAAAGTCCCATGCTCGGTCATCTTCTCATGTGTCACAGTAGTAGAGGCATAAGAACTGAAGTATGGATATGGATAGAACTGTGGTATATGCCTCTCCAAAAGTCTCTTCTCCTGCTCAGTAGCGCAATTGAAAAGGTCATGCATGCTAATAAAATATTTACCTTGAAGTGTAGTGGCGATCTCAGAATTCAAGCCTTCTTTGAAATATGCCTTCTCCCTTAATGCACTTGTGACACCGGCACGACGCAATGCATGCTTCAACTCATAATAGTAATCTTGAATAGCGTTACTCCCTTGTGTGATGCTCTCCACATGGTGAAGCAATTCCCGCTCATAATAGGTTGGCACAAATTCAATTCTCATGATCACCTTCAAATTTAACCAAGATCTAATGAATCGTTTTCCATAAAATTGTTGCCACCAACTATAAGCATAGTCTTTAAACTGCATAGTGGCTTGCATCACTTCTTGGTCTTTGGGAAGCTTCTGAAATCTAAACTCTTTCTCCAATCGCCATTCCCACTCAAGATACTCCTCTGGATCTTCACTTCCACAGAACGGAAGAGACAAATTGTTGGTATTGGAATCGCACCATGAGGAACGAAATACTGAAGATTCATTCCTATTTTGTTCACACCAAGAGGAACGAATTGTTGAATATCCTGTCATGGTTAGTTATGGAACATATATATATGTGGAAATCACTCAATCTCACTATTTTCTTTCCCAAGTAAAGTTCTTACCCTTTCCGAAGTGAATTAAGGCCAATAAAAACTTACACCTGGTAGAAGTGACAATAGCAACGTGATGATTAAGCGAATTCAAGAGTGTTCACTACTTGCACAACAACGGTTATATGGTGGAGCTTGGCATGGGAGTGTATATCCTAGCAATCTGAAATTCTTGATGTTGTAAAGTTAAGTAATAATCCAAGCTAGCATACTTTGCCTAAGTGCTGATCCAAAAGATTTAAGTGAAGTATATGAACGTACACGCGAAGATCAATGTGACTTGATGCGAACAAAGGAATGAGCTAACTAGAGACAATATGAAATTAAAGATTAGTAGCTCGTTTTGCACCAAGTACTAGGAGAGACGCTAGCCAATTGCAAGGATATGAATGTAAGGGCACAAGATTGCTCAAGAAATTAAATTACACAATCTGAATTTATGGATTAAGAATTCACCCAAATTCGGCCAATATTTTTTTCTTTTCTTTCTTTCTTTCTTTCTTTTTTTTTTTTGCTCAAGCCGTGGCCCCTTTTTTTTGTCAACTCTATCTTTTTTTCTTTTCGAAGGCCGAACAAGGTTTAATTGTCCTTTTGATTTTTGCACAGGTTACAAATATTCAGTAAGGTGTAAAATATTCAAGAGCAACCCTCGATGCAATATTCAACAGCTAGTCTCAATTGATGAAAAAAAATATAAGTGAAACTAGATAGCAGCAATGCTCTTGGCTGGTCCCAGTTAGCACAGGACAAAAGAAAACAAACTCCAGCCGCAAGCTTCTGGACTAACAGCAAATAGCGACCCCAAATTGGATTGGTAGAAGAAGCTTTTAATTTTCAGACTTTCCAAGTATTCGGATGGCTACAATTGGCCAAATCCTTCAACGAGTGGTCTCAGACAGATTTAATCAGAAAGTGAATTGGATGCAATCTGTACACGTATGTGGAACTTGGACACAATTTCTAGTGAGTTCATTCGGCTAGCAGGATGATACACGTATTCTGGATGGCAATCCGAAAAGAACTCGTAGAACATGCAAGGAAATACGGCCCGGACAGCAAAGCGGTTTTTTTGGCTTTTATGTGGAAACAACGAATAAGCGACGCAAAAAAAAATTCACGACAATCAGCACCTAAACAAATTTCTAATGGATTAAAACTTAACAAAACTCACAAAATTAACAGATGCAAAAACTAAGGTTTGGAATTTTTTTTGGTTTTGGTTATTGGACAATAGGACAAAATAAATCAATCTAAAACAAGGGTAAAGAATCCTACCGAGGAAACCACGCTCTGATATCAAGATGATACGGGGTCGCCCGATCTTCTCGACGTAGGATCTGGATACTCACATGGAATTGATGAATCGTAGTGATCCCCCGTTGCCAATGCAAGAGTTAGCACTCTATAATTCGCCCAATCACACGTGTTGAACTTCACGACCACCAGATGAAGTTCTATCGCGCTCCCAATTCCCAGCGGAAGGGTTGAACGATCTTGATTTTTGACTAACTCCCAATTCCTTCAATGTTGTTTGGACAACAGAAAGAACAAGAGTATTTTTAATATCAAAAGTGGTTCCTCTTACAATGGGGGGTCTACCCCTCAATATATAGTCTCAGCCTAAGGCTATTCAACACTAAATTTTCCATGTGGTACTACTCACGCGTAAGCTACTGTAGCGCGGTACTGTTCACGGGCCTGGTACTGTAGCACGGTACTGTTCACGGCCCAGTACTGTATCACGGTACTGTTCATGGCCTGGTACTGTAGCGCGGAACTATTCTTGGGCTGGATACTGTAGCGCGTACTGTTCATGCGTGGCACTATTCATGGACCGATCATTGTTCATGCCGTGGACTTGTGCTTCCTTGGATGATGGCCACATATCCTTGATCTACATCCATCGCTGACTCTTCAAAACTGAGATAGTTTCTTGGCTCGTGCTCTTGTTATTGGTCCTGTTATTGAAGTCTCATTACTAGCTTTGGCATTACTATCGATGTCCTCATCATATCCGCATCAGGTCACGTTTGTAATGTTTAGGAACAAACCTTGCCCTCATATGGTACTTCATCTCTTCCCATGTTGAGATGGGTGGCTCACTGTTCTCTATCCTCTGGTTTTGCACTTGTTCCCACCAAACCAAGGCATAATCATTGAATTCTAGTCCCGCCATATGGATTTTCTTTTCTTCAGAATAGTTGTGCAAGCGGAACACCTTGTCCACCTTGAGCTCCCAAGTGAGGTATTCTTCGGGCTCACGTGTACCTGAAAATGAAGGCATTATAAATTTGAGCATACCAAATTTCTCCTCGTGTGGTCATTCTTCGCCGTAACGATTACGGCGGTGGTAGCCATCGTCGAAGTGCGGAAAGACATCGTCGTCAATGTGAAGTGCTCCCCCACCACGGCCTCCATGTCCATGGCCCCTCCCCGGACCATGGAAGCTGTCCCTGCACCTCTCCTAGGCGGGGGTGGACGGATGGCGTTTGCCACCACGCGGTCTCGCTGTTGTTGTGCATCTTGGCCACCTCGAGCAACGCCTACTTCCTTATCTCGCGGAGGTATGCCACCCCCACGATGAACACTGCCTTCCTCTTGTTGTGGTCGAAGTGCGTGCACCACATCGTTTACAATGTTGGTACGTAGCACATTGATTTGTTGGTTCATCTCAATGCGCATGTCTTGTGTGGAATTGTTGATCTCTGCCTTGAGTTGCTCCACCAGGGCAGAAGTAGTGGCAGCGAACTCATTGCGTAAAGTTCCCCTCAAAGCTTGGAATTGAAAACGAGTCACCGGGGAATTCAGACCATGCTCCTCTCCCATGTTGTCGTCTCCACCTGACATGGTTAGTAGCACAAAGAAGACACAAAAGCCACAAATATATGGGTAATATGTGAAGTCACTCAATCTCACTTTTCGTCTCCCAAGTAAAGTTCTTACCTTTCCGAAGTGAATTGGGGCCATGATGAGGACATCCTTTCCATGCATATAACCATGCCGACTCCATATCAAACTGAAACTATGATACAAGGACCAATGACTAGAGCGCGAGCACGTCAACTTAACCATCAGGTGAATGCGTTCCTAAGTTTGCATACAAATGTTTCAAAGAATGGAATACTACTTAATTCCTGTGATGATTTAATTGTCCTTAGGAACCATGGGGAAGAACCACATGAGCTCAAGTATAGAAGTGGAACCGTCAAGCGCAAACCAAGTCCTGTTCACGAGTTTGACTCGGATTCGGCCTTGTTGACAGCGCCTACTTCAAACGGCCGTAACTTTTGATCCAGAAGGTTTCTCGGGGCCCGTGAGTACTCGTTGGAAAGCTCTTCAAGTCTACTTTCAGATGGATCTGGCCTCACCTCCAAACTCCATCCGAGTCGACCAGAAACTGCAAAACAATTCACATCGCTTTTCCAGTCCGAGTCAAAGTGGGCCTTGGGCCTTGTAATTCGAGTCCTATTCGGCTTCCTTGTGTTTTGGCCAACCATCCACCTTCCGTGACCCTTAAATAGGCAGCTGCACCCTCTTCTAGGGTTTGAGTTTTGTTTAGACTAAGTTAGCTTTTGCTGCTTTGCCTTGTACTCGCGCGTGTCGGCTAGATCGCCCGAATACTTGTCTTCGGAACCCCACCGTTTTCCTGTTTCAGATTGAATCTTACATCGTTATTTGCAATTGAGTTGCTGTTCATCTTGTTCTTGCTTGTTCTTCGATTGCTTGCAGGAACGAGAACCCTCGTGGTTAGGTTGATCGTGCGCCGACAAGGTCACGAACAATCTCTGGAGTTGGTGTATCGATCGCTAAGGCGCAACGTCCTTGGATGGTTGTAGTCGGGTCGTCAACGTCACCTCCTTCCCCAATCGAATCTACCACTCTCATCGAAAGATCGGGACCCCTAGTCCTATCAGTTGGTATCAGAGCTCAAGGTTGATCGGTGAGAGATCTTATCTAGTCTTTGCAAATTTTTTTTTACCTACAGTCCAGAAAACCCAAAAAAAATAGTAGATCTATTCCCCAAAATCCGAAACAATTTGTGCCTTTATCTATTGCTGCATAGTCTTTGTTCGTTGAGTCTTCGGTTGCATCGTCGTGTCCTTTGCTGGTCTTAATGTCTAGTTCCTTTAGAGTTTCGAGTTCTATTCACGTTTTGGACTCACCGTTGCAGTTAGATCCGAACTGTCATAGGAGGGTAGAAAAGGAGGAGGACTCGGTTGCTGCGTAGGCTTTGCCCTAATTGGTCTTGGAGTAGGGCACGAATTCGGATTTCAATTGCATCGTGTGTGAAAAAAAAAGAGCAAAAAAAAAACAAGAAGGAACAGGCAGCCGCATCTAGAAGAGCCGCGGCATAAAAAAAATAAAAAAAGAGAGAGAAAAAAAAACAGAGAAGAGAGAAACAGCTAACTTTTGCATACGACCTCCGATTGAGGCGATTCTTGATCCGTTGGAAAGGAAATCGGAAGATAGAGTGAAAAAAAGAAGTCTGGAAAAACTGGAGATTTCAGATCCGCGTAAGCCACCAGGCACATACGCGGCAGCTTCGACCCCAAAAAACGTCGTTTAGGGCCTCAAATCGGGCCCGCAAACCGAGGAAAATCAAGTTTCTCAGAATTTGCTCAAAATTGACAGAGCCCTTCCGCACGTGATTCTAAGGTCCCCTGTGAAGACAGCACCCTTTTTCGAGCTCCAGAACTCCGTGTGCAACGCCATCTAGTTTTTTCTGCACGGTGTGTCTTCGTTTGTGTTCTAGGCTCGCGTCTCTAGTACGGTCTAGCCTAGGACCAGCACGGTGCCGTCGTTGAGCGATTATTCAACTTGCTTTGACTAATGTGGTTCTAGTTATCCTTTGTTCACTCTCAGCCCACCTATAGCTCCACAGATTTTGCTACCAGCTCACAGGGACTAGCGACCAAGGCAGCGATACACCCAATTTCCAGGAGATATTGTCTTGACTTGTCGGCTACCATCACCTCCTGCTCGCTGTGGTAAGAACTTGTAAGAGCTTGACAGAACAGGTTGAGAGTGTGCGACTTGATTTAACCACATCCCAGTAGTTGTGAGGGCATAACCTGCAGTTTTATTATTTTTATCTTCTTGGTTTGTTTCTTGTGTTCTTCTAACAATGTCAGGGGAACCGGAGGACCTGCGGGCAGCGCAACATTCCCCTCGAACTAGGGGCATCATACAACACTTTGAGCGCCAAATGAAGCTGCACACTGAAGGACTTGATGAGGATGTGCGGGTCACCAACGAACGCCTTGGCCAATTGGAGGCCGCGCAGATCGACACCAACACTACGCTTGCAACATTGGAGGCTTCCGTTGGCACCGTCAACACCTCACTTGCTGAGGTTTTGAGACGTCTTGATGAGAGGGGCCGTGCATCTCCCGCTGCACCGACTCAGCGTACTCGTGCCAACATTGGTGTCTTGGGCAGCAGGGTGGACGAAAATGGTGGAGACGAATCTGCGGCTGACACTGATATTGATGATGAGGACGCTCACCGTCAACGTCAACCACGCCGGGCTGAGGTACGTGAGAATGATGAATCGCTTGGTAAGATTAAGTTCACTATGCCACTTTTTGATGGAAAATATAACCCTGATGCTTATATCACTTGGGAATTGGCTGTTGATCAGAAATTTGCTTGTCATGCATTCCCTGAAAACAAAAGGGTTAGGGCTGCTACTAGTGAGTTTACTGATTTTGCGTCTGTTTGGTGGAGTGAATATTGTAAGAAAAATCCTTTCACCATACCACAAACTTGGGATGCATTAAAAAGAATCATGCGAGCTAGATTTGTTCCCTCATATTATGCACGTGATTTGTTACATAAGTTGCAACAATTGAGGCAAGGTAGTAAAAGCGTAGAGGAATATTTTCAAGAATTGCAAACAGGCATGCTGCGTTGTGACTTAGAGGAAACTGAGGAAGCCGCTATGGCTAGGTTTATGGGTGGTTTGAATCGGGAAATTCAGGATATCTTAGCTTACAAGGAATATAATTCTATCACTCGTTTATTTCATCTTGCTTGTAAAGCTGAAAGAGAAGTACAGGGACGACGCGCGAGCACTAGGACTAACGTTTCTGCAGGTCATGGAAACATTTGGTCTCAACGTGCATCTGCCGCACCATCAAGCCAACCCCCTGCACCTTCTTCCTCCAACAGCAAGCCACGGTTTTCATCATCAAATTCGGCATCTTGGGCATCCGAAGCAACAAAGGGGGCAGCCCAAGCACATGCAAAGAGCTCTTCGTCCGTTGCATCTACGGGACGAACGAGGGATATCCAATGTCATCAATGCAAGGGATATGGCCATGTGAGGAGTGAGTGCCCAACCAAGCGTGTTCTGATTGTGAGAGATGATGGTGGGTATTCTTCTGCTAGTGATTTGGATGAGGATACATATGCTATGCTTGCAGCTGACCATGCAGGTAGTGGGAAGGAGCAAGAAGAAGAGCACATTGGTGCTGAAGATGCAGAGCGCTATGAGAGCCTCATTGTGCAGCGTGTGTTGAGTGCACAAATGGAGAGGGCGGAGCAAAATCAGCGGCACATCCTTTTCCAAACAAAGTGCGTCGTGAAGGAACGTTCATGCCGAGTGATAATTGATGGAGGGTGCTGCAACAACTTGGTGAGCTCCGATATGGTGGAGAAGCTTGCGTTGAACACCAAACCTCACCCACACCCTTACTACATTCAATGGTTCAATAACAGCGGCAAGGTGAAGGTAACACGAATGGTGAGAGTAAATTTTGCTATTGGTTCTTATCACGATGTTGTAGAATGCGATGTTGTCCCTATGCAAGCATGCTCTATGCTGTTAGGTAGACCGTGGCAATATGATAAAGATTCACTGCATCATGGTAAGACAAACCAATATTCTTTTGTGCATCATGACAAGAAAATTGTGTTACATCCTATGTCTCCTGAAGCTATTTTCAAAGATGAGATTGCTAGAGCTAGTAGAGAGAAAAATCAGGAGCATAATAGGAGTGAAAATCAGATTGTTGCAAGTGAACTTGAGCAACATAAAAAGAAAAACTCTAAATCTGTTCATGAGATGAAAAATGAGATTAAATTGAAAGGTGCATGTTTTCTTGCTACTAAGTCTGATGTGAATGAGCTGGATGCTAGTACTTCTATTTGCTATGCCTTACTTTGCAAACAAGCTTTATTTTCATTCGAGGAGGTACCTTCTTCTGTGCCTCCTGCTGTCACTAATCTTTTGCAGGAGTACATGGATGTCTTTCCAAAGGACGTGCCACCAGGGCTACCACCAGTGCGAGGGATTGAGCACTAGATTGATTTGATTCCCGGGGCATCTTTGCCCAATCGTGCGCCATACAGGACCAATCCGGAAGAAACTAAGGAGATTCAGCGTCAAGTTCAAGAATTGCTTGATAAAGGTTATGTGCGTGAGTCTCTTAGCCCTTGTGCTGTTCCGGTAATTTTAGTGCCTAAGAAAGATGGATCATGGCGTATGTGTGTGGACTGTAGAGCGATCAATAACATTACCATTAGATATCGTCACCCTATTCCTAGGTTAGACGATATGCTTGATGAATTAAGTGGCTCTATTGTCTTCTCTAAAGTTGATTTGCGTAGTGGGTACCACCAAATTCGCATGAAATTGGGAGATGAATGGAAAACAGCATTTAAAACTAAGTTCGGTTTGTATGAGTGGTTAGTGATGCCATTTGGTTTAACTAATGCACCTAGCACATTCATGAGATTAATGAACGAGGTTTTGCGTGCTTTCATTGGTAAATTTGTAGTGGTCTATTTTGATGATATATTGATATATAGCAGATCACTAGAGGAACACCTTTGCCATTTACGTGCTGTTTTTGATGCTTTACGTAATGCACGTTTATTTGGTAACGTTGAGAAGTGCACATTTTGCACGGATCGAGTCTCTTTTCTTGGCTATGTTGTTACTCCACAGGGCATAGAAGTTGATCAAGCCAAGGTTGAGGCAATACAGAGTTGGCCGACTCCTAAAACGGTCACGCAGGTGCGAAGTTTTCTAGGACTTGCTGGATTCTATCGTCGTTTTGTGAAGGATTTCAGCACCATCGCTGCACCATTGAATGAGCTCACTAAAAAGGGGGTGCCGTTTACTTGGGGGAATGCACAGGAAGACGCCTTCAACACATTGAAAGATAAGTTAACACATGCACCATTACTCCAACTTCCAGATTTTAGTAAGACTTTTGAGCTAGAATGTGATGCTAGTGGAATTGGATTGGGTGGTGTGCTGTTGCAAGAAGGTAAACCTGTGGCATACTTTAGTGAAAAATTGAGTGGGCCTAGTTTGAACTATTCTACTTATGATAAGGAATTATATGCTCTAGTTCGAACTTTAGAGACATGGCAACATTATTTATGGCCCAAAGAATTTGTCATTCATTCTGATCATGAGTCATTAAAGCATATTAGAAGTCAAGCAAAATTGAACCGTAGGCATGCAAAGTGGGTTGAATTCATAGAGTCTTTTCCTTATGTCATAAAACACAAAAAGGGAAAGGAGAATGTTATTGCTGATGCATTGTCTAGGAGATATACCATGCTCTCACAACTTGACTTCAAAATTTTTGGATTGGAAACAATTAAGGAGCATTATGTTCATGATGATGATTTTAAAGACGTGTTGCTGAATTGCCAAGAGGGAAAAACGTGGAATAAATTTGTTCTAAATGATGGATTTGTGTTTAGAGCTAACAAACTATGCATTCCAGCTAGCTCCGTTCGTTTGTTGTTGTTACAGGAAGCGCATGGAGGTGGGCTGATGGGGCATTTTGGAGCGAAGAAGACGGAAGACATACTTGCTAGTCATTTCTTTTGGCCAAAGATGAGACGTGATGTGGAACGTTTTGTTGCTCGCTGCACTACGTGTCAAAAGGCTAAATCACGACTTAATCCTCACGGTTTGTATATGCCTCTACCTGTTCCTAGTGTGCCTTGGGAAGATATTTCTATGGACTTTGTTTTAGGACTGCCTAGGACAAAGAAGGGGAGGGATAGCATATTTGTTGTTGTGGATAGATTTTCTAAGATGGCACACTTCATACCATGTCATAAAAGTGATGATGCTACCAATATTGCTGATTTGTTCTTTCGTGAAGTTGTTCGTTTGCATGGTGTGCCAAATACAATAGTTTCCGATCGTGACACTAAATTCCTTAGCCATTTTTGGAAAACTTTATGGGCTAAATTGGGGACTAAGCTGTTATTTTCGACTACGTGTCATCCCCAAACTGATGGGCAAACTGAAGTTGTGAATAGAACTTTATCTACCATGCTTAGGGCTGTTTTGAAAAAGAACATTAAAATGTGGGAAGAATGCTTGCCTCATATTGAATTTGCTTATAATCGTTCGCTGCATTCTACTACAAAGTTGTGCCCTTTTGAGATTGTCTATGGCTTTGTGCCTCGTGCTCCTATTGATTTGCTACCACTTCCATCTTCGGAGAAGTTAAATTTTGATGCTAAACAGCGTGCTGACTTGATGTTGAAATTGCATGAGACAACCAAAGAAAATATTGAACGCATGAATGCTAAATATAAACTTGCTGGTAGTAAAGGAAGGAGGCATTTAACTTTTCAACCGGGTGATTTAGTTTGGTTGCATTTGAGAAAAGAAAGATTTCCTGAATTGAGGAGGTCTAAGTTGATGCCTAGAGCTGATGGTCCTTTCAAAGTGTTGGAAAAGATTAATGACAATGCATATAAACTTGAGTTGCCTGCAGATTTTGGGGTTAGTCCCACCTTTAACATTGCAGATTTGAAGCCATACTTGGGAGAAGAAGATGAGCTTGAGTCGCGGACGACTCAAATGCAAGAAGGGGAGGATGATGAGGACATCCTTTCCATGCATATAACCATGCCAACTCCATATCAAACTGAAACTATGATACAAGGACCAATGACTAGAGCGCGAGCACGTCAACTTAACCATCAGGTGAATGCGTTCCTAAGTTTGCATACAAATGTTTCAAAGAATGGAATACTACTTAATTCCTGTGATGATTTAATTGTCCTTAGGAACCATGGGGAAGAACCACATGAGCTCAAGTATAGAAGTGGAACCGTCAAGCGCAAACCAAGTCCTGTTCACGAGTTTGACTCGGATTCGGCCTTGTTGACAGCGCCTACTTCAAACGGCCATAACTTTTGATCCAGAAGGTTTCTCGGGGCCCGTGAGTACTCGTTGGAAAGCTCTTGAAGTCTACTTTCAGATGGATCCAGCCTCACCTCCAAACTCCATCCGAGTCGACCAGAAACTGCAAAACAATTCACGTCGCTTTTCCAGTCCGAGTCAAAGTGGGCCTTGGGCCTTGTAATTCGAGTCCTATTCGGCTTCCTTGTGTTTTGGCCGACCATCCACCTTCCGTGACCCTTAAATAGGCAGCCGCACCCTCTTCTAGGGTTTGGGTTTTGTTTAGACTAAGTTAGCTTTTGCTGCTTTGCCTTGTACTCGCGCGTGTCGGCTAGACCGCCCGAATACTTGTCTTCGGAACCCCACCGTTTTCCTGTTTCAGATTGAATCTTACATCGTTATTTGCAATTGAGTTGCTGTTCATCTTGTTCTTGCTTGTTCTTCGATTGCTTGCAGGAACGAGAACCCTCGTGGTTAGGTTGATCGTGCGCCGACAAGGTCACGAACAATCTCTGGAGTTGGTGTATCGATCGCTAAGGCGCAACGTCCTTGGATGGTTGTAGTCGGGTCGTCAACGTCACCTCCTTCCCCAATCGAATCTACCACTCTCATCGAAAGATCGGGACCCCTAGTCCTATCAGGCCAAAAGAAACTTACACTTGGTGGTGGCTACAATAATAAGTGATGATCATGCGGATTTAAAAGTGACTCACAATTGCACGGCAAATGATATTTTGTGGAGCTTGGTTAGGAAGTATTTATCCTACACGATCTGAAATTCACGATGTTGTAAAATTAAGTAATAATCCAAGCTAGAAAATATTGCCTATGTGCTGATCCAATAGATATAAGTGAAGGGTATGAATGCACACGCAAAGATCAATGTGACTCAATACAACAAAGGAATGAGCTATATGGAAACAATCAGGAAAATTAGCTCGTTTGCATCAAGTACTAAGAGAGACGCTAGCCAATTGCAATAATACGGAAATAAGGGTTACCGAGCCACTGACCCAAATATGTTCAAATCACTGTTCTGAGTCTATTGAGGTATATGGGTTACAAACTTTTTGTGGAAGGTAGGGGTATAAAGGAAATTAAAAGACTTTGAATTTTTTTTATCGGCCGGGGTGAGTAATGCACAAGCCCAATGTTCAGCTTTAAGTATTCACGAGCAGCCCCCAATGCAATATCAATGACTAGTCTCAAGTATTCAAAGGATATAAGTGAAACTCGTATGTATGATGTTCAGCCGTATGGTGTTCAAGGAATCCAACGCGAACACTAACACCTCCCTAGAGTTGGCTTCGGAAGACAACTTCCAAGCGGATTCGGAAGTGGACAGCTAGCCAAAACCGACTTGGATTCTAGGGTTCTACTCGGATTGATCTGGGAGGAGTTATGGACACGGACTCAACTTCAAGAGTAAATTGAATCTACTACTTTTTTTTCATGGGAACACAAGATCAAGTTACACGACGGAACACAAAGATGAACACGTAAACAATTTCTAATGGATCAAGACTTAATAAAACTCACGAAAATAGCAGACGCGAAACTAGGGTTTGGATTTATTTTTTTTGTGTGTTTTCGGTTTATGGACTATAGGACAGCAAGTAATAAACTGAAATTTAAAGGGATAAGATCCTACCGAGTAAACCGCGCTCTGATACCAAGATGATACGGGGTCGCACGATCTTCACGACGTAGGATGGATACTCACGGGAGTCTTGTTGAATCGTAATGATCCTCCAATGCCAGTGCAAGGGACGAACACTCTTTAATCCACCAAAACACACTCGTGTTGATTTCGCCGACCACCAAGTGAAGATCTATCGTGCACCCAATTCCCAGCGGAAAGGCTGAACGATCTTGATTGAAGAAGACACTCCTAATTCCCTTAGGAATTTCGGCAGCAATGCTAAACTCGAAAAGGGGAGTCCGAGTTTGAATTGGGTTGAGTACGTGGGAAGTCGAAATTTGGCTTGAAAATCTTTTCCAAAACTTGTAGTTTAAGTCCTTGGGCTTCTCCCCTTTCAAATTCCTAAGGGATTTAGGAGTATCTTCTTCAATCAAGATCGTTCAGCCTTTCCGCTAGGAATTGGGTGCACGATAGATCTTCACTTGGTGGTCGGCGAAGTCAACACGAGTGTGTTTTGGCGGATTAAAGAGTGTTCGTCCCTTGCACTGGCATTGCAGGATTATTACGATTCATCAAGACTCCCGTGAGTATCCATCCTACGTCGAGAAGATCGGGCCACCCCGTATCATCTCGGTATCAGAGCGCGGTTTACTCGGTAGGATCTTATCTCTTTAAATTTTAGTTTATTACTTTCTGTCCTATAGTCCATAAACTGAAAACACAAAAAAAAAATCCAAACCCTAGTTTCGCATTTGTTATTTTCGTGAGTTTTATTAAGTCTTGATCCATTAGAAATTTTGTTTACGTGCTGATCTTTGTGTTCCTTCACGTAACTTGATCTTGTGTCCCCATAAAACAAAAAAAAAGTAGATTCAATTTACACTTGAAGTTGAGTCCGTGTCCATAACTCCTTCCAGATCAATCCGAGTACAACCCAAGAATCCAAGTCAATTTTGGCTAGCTGTCCACTTCCGAATCCGTGTGGATGTTGCCATCCGAAACCAACTCTAGGGAGGTGGTAGTGTTTGCGTTGTCTTCCTTGAACACCATACGGCCGAACACCATACATACGAGCTTCACTTATATCCTTTGAATACTTGAGACTAGTCATTGATATTGCATTGAGGGCTGCTCCTGAATACTCGTAACTGAACATTGGGCATGTGCATCACTCACCCCGGCCGATCAAAAAAAGTTTATGACTCGGAAAAAGTTTGTGACCCATTGATGAGGCGATGGGTCGGGTCCCGATCTTCCGATAAGATGATAACTATCGATTTGGCGGAGGTGACTCTTGCGATCCGACTACAACCGTACGACGTCGCTTGCGCCTTAGCAATCGCTGAACCACACTCCAAGTCGTTATCAACCGTGCCAAGAACGCGGTTGACCTGACCACGAAGGTCTATTCCTGCATGCAACCGAAGAACACGCAAGAACAAGGATAGTGAGCAACCTGAAATTTGCTAGATATAAAAGTCGCACAAGGAAAGTTGAGGTTCTGTAACACGAATCTGTTGGTCTAGCCGACACAAGAGACAACGTGGAGTTTGCACATGGGGCTAAACTGATCTAAACAAAACCTAAGTCCTAACAAGGGAGGCGGCGGCTCCTTTATAGGTAGAACAACCAGGAGGGGCGTCCAAAGTGCATGCTCTAGGGTTACAAGGCCCATGGGCCCAATTGGTGGTGGCGCAGCACCCTTTTGACTCGGACTCAAAAACCAACATGGACTCTTTTGATGATTGCGGCTGTCTCGGATAGAATTTGAAGATGGGGTTGAATCCTTTAGAAAGTAGACTTGATAAGCTTTCCATCAAGTCCAAGAACGTCCCAAACGGAGTCCGTATGAGAAAATTACGTCCGTTTAAACTTGCACCATTGCAGCAGTCCGAATCTGATTCCAGTACGCGTCCAACAAGGACTCTTTTGAATTGGTGTAAAAGTGACGTGGTGCTGTAAAAATATATTTTTTCATTATTAGGTAGCATCATATTCTCATTTAAAATATGTTGAGGCTCAAGAAACGAATTCACCTTTAGTTCAATCTTGATATTGGACGCTATTGTCGTATGTGTTTGTGGCGTGGTCACATCATCCTCCCCTTCTTGACAGAAAATCGTCCTCGGTTTTAACGTATGTGTAGCCTCACGTATTGCATGATCTTGATCGTAAATCTCGTTATATGATAACAAACGCAACACACCCTCATTATGTAATATCATAAGTTCTTTATCAAGCAAAGTAAAACCTGTTTGAAACGAGCTCACCTTATAATTTAAGCGATGCGTAGGAGCTCTTGTAATTAGGACAACAAGCATAGCAAATATGGTTGTATCCATAGGGGTCATGTCCTCATCACTCATATACCTCAATAGACTTAGAACAGTGATTTGAACATACTTGGGTCAGTGGCTCGGTAGCAAAAAAAAAGAGGCAAGCAAAAAAAAGAGAGCGAAAAAAAGGTGAGGAGGCTGATTTGGGTGAGTAGATCTAGTTCATAATTTCAGTTTGAAGTTCTTGAGCAATCTTGTGCCCATATTTCCATCCTATTGCAATTCGCTAGCGTCTCTCCTAGTACTTGATGCAAACGAGCTAATTGTTCCTGATTGTTTCTGATAGGACTGGAGTGCCCGATCTTTCGGTGAGAGGATAAATATCGATTGGTTGGTGGTGACTCTCGCGATCCGACTACGAACGAACAGGTCGTGGGCGCCTTAGCAATCGCAGAACCAACTCCAAATGGTTATTGACCGTGCTGGAACAGCGAGATCAACCTGAACACGAGGTTCAATTCCTGCAAGCAATCGAAGAACAAGCAAGAACAAGATGTAGGCAAACTGAAATCACTCGAATGTGGGGTTTCACAATTGCTGTCTGGCAGTTGGTTGTTGGACACAACTGAAGATCAGTGTTTGCACAATGGCTAAACTTAAACAAAAGAAAACTCGAGTCACAAGGAGAGCTCGGCCTGAACTAAATAGGAGAGGGGGAGGGGAATTCGGCCAGCAAGTAAGGTAGGGCGAAATCTCCTCCTAACCTTTCCTGAACTGCCTAAATATGACTTTATTACATGGGCCCAGCCCCAAAGGTAGGTGGCGCAGCACCTTTTATTTGTCTCTCATTCCTTGCCATCTTGTTGATCTTCATTCCTTATAAGGATCACATAATTGAATTCACGTGCACGGGCTCGAGTGACGGGTCCTTGAATTGCTTCTGGAGTTGTAGCAGTAGGAGGAGATGTGGTTGGAATCGAAGGTGTGATGTCCGCATCATCCTCCCCTTCTTGAATTGGAGTCGTCCTCGACGGAATCTGCTCGTGTTCACCAACATATGGCTTCAAATCTACGACATTGAAACTAGAAGAAACACCATAGTCTGCTGGAAGATCCAGTTTATATGCATTATCATTTATTTTTTCAAGAATCCTGAATGGCCCATCAGCACGCGGCATCAATTTGGACTTGCGCAATGCTGGGAATCGATCCTTTCTCAAGTGTAACCAAACCAAATCACCAGGTTGAAAGGTCACGTGTTGTCTTCCTTTACTACCTGCAAGTTTATTCTTTACATTCATACGCTCAATATTCTTCCTTGTTTGTTCATGTATTTTCAAGATCAGATCTGCACGTTGGTTAGCATCAAAATTCAAGTCCTCGGTGTCTGAAACAGAGATTAAATCAATTGGAGCACGAGGTATGAACCCATATACAATCTGAAAAGGGCACATCTTGGTGGTTGAATGTATGGCACGATTATAAGCAAATTCAATATGAGGTAAACATTCTTCCCAAAGTTTCAGATTTTTATTTAGAACATCCCTAAGCATGGTAGATAAAGTTCTATTAACAACCTCAGTTTGACCATCAGTTTGGGGATGACACGTAGTGCTGAACATCAACTTAGTCCCTAATTTGTTCCACAAAGTTCTCCAAAAATGACTAAGGAACTTTGTATCACGATCTGAGACTATTGTTTTGGGCACACCATGCAAGCGAACAATCTCACGAAAGAATAAATCAGCAACATTAGTAGCATCATCGCTCTTGTGACAAGGTAAGAAGTGAGCCATTTTGGAAAATCTGTCTACAACTACGAAGATGCTGTCCCTTCCCCTCTTGGTTCTAGGCAATCCTAGGACAAAGTCCATTGAAATATCCTCCCAAGGAACATTAGGAACAGGGAGAGGCATATATAAACCATGAGGACTGAGTCGTGACTTAGCTTTTTGACATGTAGTGCAGCGAGCGACAAATCTCTCCACATCGCGTCGCATCTTGGGCCAGAAGAAGTGATCTGCAAGAATGTCATTTGTCTTCTTAACGCCAAAATGTCCCATGAGGCCACCGCCATGTGCTTCCTGTAACAACAAAAGGCGAATAGAACTAGCTGGTATGCACAGCTTGTTAGCACGGAACAGGAAGCCGTCATCCATGAAAAAGCTTCCCCCACGTTCGTCCTTGAAATCAGGATCAAGAACATACTGCTCTTTCACGGTTTGTAGCCCAAAAATTTTGAAATCAAGTGTGAGAGCATAGTGTATCGACGAGACAAGGCATCGGTAATGACATTTTCTTTCCCTTTCTTGTGTTTGATGACATAAGGGAAAGACTCGATGAATTCCACCCAACGAGCATGCCTAAGATTCAGATTTGATTGGTTTCGAATATGCTTCAAAGATTCATGGTCAGAATGAATAACAAATTCTCTAGGCCATAAGTAATGTTGCCATGTTTGCAAGGTTCGAACCAAAGCAAATAACTCTTTATCATAAGTGGAATAGTTCAGACTAGGGCCACTTAATTTCTCACTGAAATAAGCAACTTGTTTGCCCTCTTGTTGCAACACACCACCCAACCCAATTCCACTAGCATCACATTCTAGCTCAAACATCTTAGTAAAATCAGGAAGCTGAAGCAAAGGTACATGTGTTAACTTATCTTTCAAGGTCATGAAGGCGTCATCCTGTGCTGGACCCCAAGAGAAGGGAACACCTTTCTTCGTGAGTTCATTTAGTGGGGTGGCGATGGTGCCGAAATCACGAACAAAGCGGCGATAGAAACCAGCAAGCCCGAGGAAACTCCGAATCTGCGTCACCATGGTAGGAGTTGGCTAGCTTTGCATTGCTTCGATCTTGGCGCTATCCACTTCAATACCCTGTGTTGTAACAACATAGCCAAGAAAAGACACACGGTCCGTGCAAAAACTACATTTATCTAAGTTCCCAAAAAGTCGTGCAGTTCGCAAAGCATCAAAAACAGCATGTAAATGATCCAAATGTTCCTCCAAAGATTTGCTGTAAATCAGTATATCATCAAAATAGACAACCACAAATTTGCCTATGAAAGCCCGCAAAACTTCGTTCATTAATCTCATGAAAGTGCTGGGAGCATTAGTCAATCCAAAAGGCATGACTAACCATTCATATAAACCAAACTTTGTGTTTGAAAGCTGTTTTCCATTCATCCCCCAATTTCATGCGAATTTGATGGTACCCACTACACAAATCAACCTTAGAGAACACAACAGCGCCACTTAGCTCATCAAGCATATCATCCAACCTAGGTATAGGATGACGATAGCAGATTGTTATATTATTAATGGCGCGACAATAAACACACATGCGCCATGAGCCATCCTTTTTGGGTACTAGCAAAACAGGAACAACACATGGGCTAAGAGACTCACGAATGTAGCCCTTATGAAGCAATTCTTGTACTTGTCACTGAATTTCTTTTGTCTCGTCTGGGTTGGTGCGATATGGTGCACGGTTGGGCAATGACGCTCCCGGAATGAGATCAATCTGGTGTTCAAATTCCACGGAGGGGAGGAAGGCCTGCAGGAACATCCTTTGGGAAAACATCGGAGTAGTCCTGCAAAAGCTTAGTGACAGCAGGAGGCATAACAAAAGATGGTGCATCATCAAGTGAGAACAGCACATGAGTGCACATGAAAGCATAGCAAGGAAAACTAGTAGCATCCCACTCATCAAGGTCAGCTTGTGTAGCTAGTAAAACAGGAGCTTTTAGTTTGATCTCTTTTTGTAAAATCTGATTCTCACTTTGTTTTTGCTCTGTATTTGCCCTAGCAAGTTCATCTTTCACTATCTGTTCAGGGGACATTGGATGCAAAATAATTTTCTTGCCCTTAAAGATGAGTGAGTATTGGTTTGTTCGACCATTGTGCACACAATCTGTATCATATTGCCAAGGTCTACCTAGCAGCAAAGAGCATGCTTGCATCGGAACAACATCACAATCAACATAATCATGATACGAACCCATAGCAAAGTGTACACGTACTGAGCGTGTTACCTTCATCTTACCACCTTGGTTGAGCCATTGGATGTGGTATGGATGGGGATGTGGCCGAGTTTGGAGAGCAAGCTTCTCCACCAGATCGGTGCTTGCCAAGTTGTTGCAGCTCCCCCCATCGATGATGATGCGAATGGACCTGCAAAAGAGTTAGCTCGTGTCCCCGTGTGGCGTCCCTGCACTTCACGTTCAGCTTTACAAGCAAGATGGAACAAACGAGTAATATTATTGTACTCCTTATAATCAAGCACATCCTGAATTTCTCGGTTCAGGCCACCCAAAAATTGTGCCATAGCTGCATCGTCATTCTCAACTAAACCACAACGAAGCATACCAATTTGCAGCTCCTGAAAGTACTCTTCAACGGAATTTGTACCTTGACGCAATCGCTGCAATTTATTAAGCATATCACGAGCATAGTTTGAGGGGACAAATCTATGTCGCATGAGCACTTTTAATGCTTCCCAAGTGGGGGAAATGTTATTAGGATGTTTGCTGCAATGTTCGCGCCACCAAATAGAAGCACAATCTGTAAACTCACTAGTAGCAGCCCTAACTTGATTATGTGCAGAAAAAGCATGGCATGCGAATTTTTGATCAACAGCAAGTTCCCAATCAAGATAAGCATTAGGATCATATTTGCCATTAAATGCGGGTATAGTGAATTTAACCTTAGCAAAGGGATCATCCTGATTACGTACTGCACGTCAGTGGTGGTGTTGGGGCATACCTCGCTGATTTGCACGCCGGCGACGATGTTCCCGATCGTTGTTGTTGTTGGAAAGATCTGCATGCTCGGTGTCACCACCATAATCAGTTTCGCCCTGTTCGTCAACCTCACTGTGGGCAGCTTGGCGTTGGACAACATTTGCAAGCTGCTGGGACAACTCCTCAAGTCGTGTCATGATGGTGGCTAGATTGGTGTTGGTGGTGGCTTGGGCTGTCTTCATTTCATTGAGCGTTGCACCTGTACCAAGTTGAGTGGTTTCAAGCTGGCCAAGGCGCTCGTTTGTGACCTGAACATCCTCTGCAAGTGCATCTACTTGCAGCCCCACTTGCCGCTCAAAATGCTGAATAATGCCCTTTGTTCGAGGAGAATGTTGTATGGTGTCTCCCGGTTCCTCCGAAGGTCCTGTCATTGTTAGCGCAAGAATGCAATAGAGAAAGGAAAACAAGTGTGCCCTACAACTAATAGGAAGTAGTGCTGTTCAGATCACTCGGCTAAAACCGTTATCAAGTTCTTACCAATTCTTACCAAGCCAACAGGGGTGACCTGCAACCAGCGGCGTCAACTAGCGGAGATTGGACGGAGCGATTGCCAGGGACACGAAATCTGTGGAGCTATAGGAATGTTTCACTTTGTAGCAAGGATTAGCATGATCAATTCAGCAAATGCAAGTTGAACAAGTGCTCAAAATACCAGTATAAGTTGCTGATCCAAACAAAGGGAGAAACGTGTCAACAGGGTTGTGCACAAAGAATAACGTGACTTGATGCAAGCAAGGGATGAATCTCGCACCAAGTACTAGGAGAGACGCTAGCTGACTACTCAAAGCCACTGGTTAGGGTACTGAAAAGTTCGCATGACGTGGAGTATCTGCCCAAAGAAAGGTAGTGCAATGCAAACAACCCCTAGCTTAAGTAGTATGCAACAGCTAGTCTCAAAAGATGAACGGTAATTTATTTATTTTTGTATGAAAGATGAACTGAAAAATGTGGAAGTAACCCTTGGCATCTCTCGAGAGTGTACTGGTCACAAGAATTTTTATTTGTGTTTTGGCGACCAGGGGTAAAAAGGTAATTAAAAGATACTCTCTCTCTCTCTCTCTTGAAACAAAGAAACCTCTGCGCAGGGGGCAAGGGATGACTTTCCTTCCTAATTTTGTGGATTGGGAAACTTGCAATTGGGTTCCTACCGTGTGACTGTGGCATAGAAACGGAAATCATAGCAGCGATTTCTTTCCTTTTGTATGACCTTCTTTCCTTCTCTTTTGTTTTTTTTTTGTTTTTTGTTTTTTGGCAGTGCGTCTTTTCCTTTCCTTTCTTTCTTTTTGTTTTTTTTGCACCGTGCCTTTTTTTTGGTGTCACGCTGGTTTCCTTCCTAATCAAACCGAGAGAGCAGAGGCAGGTTCCTTCCTTTTTCAAGGGGTGGTTTGCCTTGCGGAGAAGGGAGAACCAGATCGCCGAGAACAGACTAAGGAAGGTGAATGAACGTAAACATGGTAGGTGCGGGTGATGTGCGCGCCAAGGTGATCTGTGGTTGATGCGAGGCGAACCAGCAACTCGAATTGATAAATGCAACACGAACTCAACAATGCAAACTACTGAAAAGAAAGATGCAAGGGCTAAAAGGGTATCGAAGTTGCCGCGTATGTGCCTGGAGGCTTACGCGGATCTAAAATCTCCAGATTTCCCAGATGAGGCGATGGGGTCCCGATTTTCCGATAGGATGACAACTATTGATTTTGGTGGAGGTGACCCTTGCGATCCGACTACAATCGCATAACGTCGCTTGCGCCTTAGCAATCGCTGAACCATAGTCCAAGTTGTTATCAACCGTGCCATGAACGCGGTTGACCTACTACGAAGGTCTATTCCTGCATGCAACCGAAGAACACGCAAGAACAAGATAACATGCAATCTGAAATTGCAAATATATAAATTGAGTTCAAAAGGTGGGATTCCGAAGGCTATCTTGACAGGTGGTCGTCCGACACAACTGAAGAATAGAAGTTTGCATAATGGTTAAACCTAAACTCAACGAAATCCAAGTCCTAGCAAAGGAGGTGGCGGCTCCTATATAGGGAGAACGACCAGGGGTGTCGTCAAAGTGCACGCCTTAGGGTTACAAGGCCCATGGGCCCAAGTGGTGGTGGCGCAACACCCTTTTTGATTCGGACTCAGAAACCAATGTGGACTCTTTTGATGATT
The DNA here is from genome assembly GCA_017311315.1 of Dendrocalamus latiflorus. Taxonomy (NCBI): domain Eukaryota; kingdom Viridiplantae; phylum Streptophyta; class Magnoliopsida; order Poales; family Poaceae; genus Dendrocalamus; species Dendrocalamus latiflorus. The sequence continues at coordinate 43,605,576 of CM029642.1, read as the reverse complement.
TCGGCCGGCTCAGATGGAATTTGAATATGACGCTGGATCCGTTGGAAAGTAGACTTCATAAGCTTTCCATGAATTACAAGAACGTCCCAAACAGAGTCCGTATGAGGAAGTTATGCCCATTTGAACTTGGTACCATCGCAGCAGTCCGAATCTGATTCCAGAACGTGTCCAACTCGAATTCGTGCTTGACTTGGTCCCAAGTGACGTGGTGACCTCCATTATTCCTTCCATGCATGTCCATGACTCCATGTCCCTTTCCTTCATAATTTCCCAAGTTCCTAAGCACAATTAAATCATTTGCATTAGGTAGCGGTCTATTCTCAGTAACATATGAACCTACGAATGAGTTCACCTGATAATTAAGTTGACGAGCACGAGCTCGAGTAAGTGGTCCTTGCAACACTTGTTGTGGATGAGTTGTATCCATCGAAGGGATGTCCTCATCACTCATCACTAGATTTGTCATGAACACTTGGAGTGGACGATGAATGTGTAATAGAGATGTCCTCATCATCCTCCCCCTCTTGAAAAGGAGTCGTCCTCGACTCTGTGCCATCTTCTCCAAAAAATGGTGATAAATCAGCAACATTAAAAGTAGTACTCACCCCATAATCATCTCCCAGAAGCTCTATCTTGTATGCATTATCATTGATCTTGGCAAGTACTTTAAAAGGACCGTCACCACGGGGCATCGATTTTGATTTGCGCTTCTCCGGAAAGCGTTCTTTGCGAAGATGTACCCATACTAAGTCACCTGGTTCAAATAGCATTTTCTTTCTAACCATGTTAGCTTTAGAAGCATAAGCACGTACCTTCTTTTCAATTACCTCTTTAGTCTTTTCATGGAGCTTTTTCACAAAATCAGCACGCTTAGATGATGTGACCACGCCAAAAACACATACGACAATAGCGCCCGATATCAAGATTGAACTAAAGATGAATTCGTTTCTTCAGCCTCAACATATTTTAAATCAGAATATGATGCTACCTAATGATGAAAATATATATTTTTACAGCACCATGTCACTTTTACACCAATTCAAGCAAGAGTTCAAGATGGACACGTTTTGGAATCCAATTTGGCCCCCAGATCAGTTCGGATTCAGCCTGACAGGCCCAACTTCAAATGTGCATAACTTTCACATATGAAGTCCGTTTGAGGTCCACGGGTACTTGTAGGAAAGCTTTTCTCATCCTCGTTCCAATGGATCTGGTATTTCCACTAAATTCCTTCTGTGCGCACCACAATCATCAAAAGAGTCCGTGTTGGGCACGTACTGGAATCAGATTCGGACTGCTGCAATGGTGCAAGTTTAAACGGGCGTAACTTTCTCGTATGGACTAGGTTTGGGACGTTCTTGCACCTAATGGAAAGCTTATGAAGTCTACTTTCCAACAGATCCAACTTCATCTTAAATTCTATCCGAGCCGGCCGCAATCATCAAAAGAGTCTACGTTGGTTTCTGAGTCCAAGTAAAAAAGGGTGCTGCGCCACCACCACTTGGGCCCATGGGCCTTGTAACCCTAGGGCATGCACTTGGACGCCACCCCTGGTCGTTCTCCCTATATAGGAGCCGTCGCCTCCATTGCTAAGACATGGATTTCTTCAGTTGTGTCGGACGACCACCTGTCAAGACAGCCTTCGGAATCCCACCTTTTGAACTCAATATCAATATTTGCAATTTCAGATTGCTTTTTATCTTGTTCTTGCTTGTTCTTCGGTTGCATGCAGGAATAGACCTTCGTGGTCAGGTCAACCCCGTTCATGGCACGGTTGATAACAACTTGGAGTGTGGTTCAGCGATTGCTAAGGCGCAAGCGACGTCGTACGGTTGTAATCGGATCGCAAGAGTCATGATAACTGATGAGGCGATGGGGTCCCGATCTTCTGATAGGATGATAACTTCGATTTTGGCGGAGGTACCTCTTGCGACCCGACTACAACCATACGACGTCGCTTGCGCCTTAGCAATCGCTGAACCACACTCCAAGTCGTTATCAACCGTGCCAAGAACGCGGTTGACCTAACCACGAAGGTCTATTCCTGCATGCAACCGAAGAACATGCAAGAACAAGATAACAAGCAATCTGAAATTGCAAATATTTATATTAAGCTCAAAAGGTGGGATTCCGCAGAAGGTTCTTTACGGTTGGTCTAGCCGACACAAGCGAAGAACAAAAGTTTTCACAATGGAAAAACTAATCAAACGAAATCCAAGAAAACTAGAAGGGTGCAGCCTCCTTAAATAGGGGTGGGGAAGCCACACAAAACTAAGGAAAAGGGGGTCGTACTATTCATGGTACTGTTCACGTGAATAGTCACCCGTGAACAGTATGGGCCTAGGTGGGGGAGCACCTCCCCTTTGGGGGCCCAAACATAACAAGGCCCAATTTGACCCAAATAGGTGATGCAGTACATTCTTCGAGTGATTGCGGCAAGCACAGCAGGAATTTGGAGATGATGCTAGATCCATTGGAAAGAGGACGAGAAAAGCTTTCCATCGAGTACTCGTGGACCTCAAACGGACTCCGTATGTGAAAGTTATGCACATTTGAAGTTGGGCCGTCGTGCTGAATCCGAACTGATCTGGAGGCCGAATTGGATTCCAAAACGTATCCAAGTTGAACTCTTGCTTGAATTGGTGCAAACATGATGTAGTGACCTTTAGTTCAATCTTGATATTGGGCGCTAGGGTCATATGTGTTGGTGGCATGGTCACATCATCCTCCCCTTCTTGATAGAAAACCGTCCTCGGTTTTAGCATATGTGTAGCCTCACATATTGCATGATCTTCATCATAAATATCGGTACATAATAATAAATGCAACAAACTCTCATTATGTAGTATCATAAGTTCTTTATCAAACAAAGTAAAACTTCTTTGAAACGAGCTCACCTTATAATTTAAGTGATGCGTAGGAGCTCTTGTAATTGGAACAACAATCATAGCAAATATGGTTGTATCCATAGGGGTCGTGTCCTCATCATCTTGATTTGCTGCCCTTAGCACATCAAGAACGTGCTAATATGGAAGCATCCAAGCGTGCTGAACTTGTCAAGAAAATCCATGCCAAAACCAAGGAAGAAATAGAGAAGAAAGCACAATACTACACAGCAAAGGCCAATAAACTCAAGAAAAAAATGTTGTTTGAACCTGGTGACTTAGTTTGGTTACATCTTCGCAAGGAGCGGTTTCCAGAAAAACGTAAATCCAAACTGTTCCCAAGAGGAGATGGCCCATTTAAGGTGCTTGAAAAGATCAATGACAATGCCTACAAAATTGAACTCCTAGGAGATGACTACGGGGTAAGCAATACTTTTAATGTTTCAGACTTATGTCCTTTCTTTAGTTCTCAAGAAGCAGAGTCAAGGATGACTCCTTCTCAAGAGGGGGAGGATGATGAGGACATCATTAGCAAACACACTACATCATCTACTTCAAGTGTTGAGCGCATTGGACCAATGACAAGAGCTAGAGCAAAACAAATGCAACAAGAGATTTGAGGAAAAGTTAACGAATGGAAAAGAAGCTTTAGAGACACAGGAAGCACAGCCACAGAAGATCGCGTGGCCACAGAAGATCATTATGAATATAATGTAAGCGTATATGTCATCAAAGCTACAAGAGATCGCATGATCACAGAAGATCAACATGAAGCGATGTAAGCGCATATGTCAACATTGCCACAAAGAATCGTTGTAACATCCCAAAAAAGGGAACTAGTGTAATTGCGAAAACTTTAAAATCTTTTAATTGTTTCTCCTGTGTTTATCAAAAAAAAGGTATTTGGCATTATTTAAATTTCTCGATACGGTTTCTTGTCGAAAGCCCGATTAATAAAATTTGAATTCTTGTCTAAACTTTAGAGATCCAAATCTTCTTGGAAACATTAATTTAAAATTTGAATTTCAAATATAAGATCTCTCCCATCCAATTTCCGCATCTGAAAATTTAAATTGGAAGAATAAGAATTATTTCTCAAAACCATCTTAAAATTTAAAAACGTTGAACCCAAAATTTGACTTAAGTATCCAAATTTAAAAGTCTGGTTGCAGAACCAAATATGAAATCCCAAAATTCAGAAATTCATAAAATCCCCAAAATTTCCTCTTGGGCCGGCCCATCTCCTTTTTATTTTCCAGGCATGTTTCCTTCTTTTCCTTGGGCCGCTTCCTTTTCTATTTCCCCGGCCCGTTCGGCCGCTCCCCTTTTTCTCCTGGCTTCGGCCCAACCGCAGCCTACGTCTCCGCCTCTCTTCTTCCCTGGAGCTTCTTCCTACTCCCGCTATTCACAGCGCCACCGCCCAGGCCGCGTCGCTCCCGCTGAACCAAGCCGGCCTCCGCTCTGCCCCCGGTTTCGCCAGCCTCCGCCCCTGGTTTTCTGCCATCTCCGCGTCGCCCCATGCCACCGATCGGGCCTCCCATACCGCCGTACTCGCCACCATACCGGCAATACCCGCGCGCCCATACCTTCCACCCATCGCGCGCCCTCAAGCTGGCCTATAAGAAGGCGTTAGCCCTCCGGTACCTTCCCTTGCCTTCCCCTCCATTGAATTGCAGCTTCGTCGCCGGAGGTTGCTGCGGCGGCCGTTCTCCCCCATCACCGGCCGACACCGCCGACCGCCCTCCAGGGCTTCTTTCCCCAATCCCTCGCGGAAGGAGCTGCTCCTCGGTGCCCCGCAGCTACCCCAGCCGTCGGCCAATGCTCTCCCCCACCGGCACGACCCCTCCACAGTGGCCTTCCCACGCCGCCGCTTATGCCCGTCGTCGGCTCGCCTTGGCCTCCCTCCGACCACCTCGACTGCTCAGGTAATCTCCTAGTACTTCACTCCTACTCATGCGCGGCTTACCTCCTCCCATCTCTCCTCCGGCCGCCGGCGCCCTATATTCTCCTCACCGCCGGCCGCCCAGGCTCACCGCCCGCTTGCCTTGGCGCCACCCCGGCCAAAGCTACCGCCTCCCGAAATCTCCTTGCCGTTTGGGGGTCTCATTTTGGCCGGTCGCCGGCGCCTCCCCGGCTGCCCTTCGCAGGCGTCGCTGCTGCCATACCCAGCGCCTTCCCCCTCCCCTGTTTACCTCAAGGGTTGCCTTGCTCTGTTCTGAGCTAGCCGAGGGCAGCTGTCTCGGTGGCTGTCATGTGGGCCCAACTGGGGAAAGGTTATAAAGTTTTTACCCTTTGGCTAAATGGTGGATCCATGTGCACTGATCAAGCATGCATTGAAATAATTTGTGGATGGTAAGAAGGATAAGAAATCACCTATAAATTGATGATAAAAAGATTTATGTAATCCAATTAAAGACTTAACATTTGATTGTAATCCAACTAAAGACTTAACATTTGATTAGCTATATGCCAACTAAGATTAAAAATTAATTCTCATGTACAAGTAAAATAAGCTATGACCTGAACTATTCTTCTTTCACCAAGAAATTAACCTTAAGTTAATAAAAGGATAATAATAATAATAATAATAATCGCAATATCATGACTAAAACGTTAGTTTTGGAGCTCGGTAAATGATTCGTACCATTTTATCTTGTCTAAGTCCGTAACAACTAATACAATGGTAGTAAAAATAATTAGTAAAATAATCCGAATGAATGTATCATCAAGTATAACATTTCAAATAGTGAGAATATAAACCTACCCTGTTTAATAAGTTTATCTCTCAAAAGTTATTTGCATGCCACATAAAATGATGACCATAAAATTGCTCATGTCTAAAATCATATCATCTCTCTTACTAGTGTTTAAAATAATTATCGGTAAAGTCCTCTATAATAAATCAACCTTAAAAATAAGTAAGAAACCATTAGTCCTTGCCCCACATCCAAATCCCCAATCAGTATCATGGGATTTCAAATGCAATGGTCAAAAATAATTAATAATAAAAGAACTAGCTTTATCAAGAATATCATTGTAAAAATCATAACTCTCCTTTCTGACAAATCATAGCCACTGGTCATATCAAGTAAAGCGGTTAATCAAACAGAATAATTGACTTTAGAAATTGGCAGTTGCAATCTCAGAGAAATATTGCCACATGAAATACCAGAGTTGCATCGAGTATTTAAAATTATACTCAACTTATGCAAAGCTTCCGCATCCTAAACTCATAAAATTATATTCCTCGTTACTACTAGCGATACCCTCTTTTATCTATCCGTAAGTCCTGTCCGACTCATGGAACTTCCCTGATAAATATAAATCAATAGAAGGAAAGTTATCAAGTAACAGATCGAACCTCACCTTTCCCTAATCGGCCATGTATGGCCACAACCCTTTTTCTAGAATGGATACATGCCTGAAGACACTTATTCATTTTTATCCTCGTTATCCTAAAATTTTCCCTCACGGTAAAGCTATTCAGACAACTCATTCTCTTACTCAAATCCAGCTACCGTTGTGTCTATAGTCCACAAATCCGAATCATCCTTATATTCTCAAATCATAATAAAAGTGTAATTTAAAGTAAATTGGGCATTTAAAATGTTTGGATTTATTTGGTCTTTCTTTTCTTTGCTGCGTATTAGAATCTGAAGACTCGACAAGATGGCAGATTCGAACAGGATCAAGACTTGGGTAAAATCGAGGACTAGTAAATTAAGATCGATGACTGAAGAGGCTTTGATTTAGAGCAATCGAGGCCGTGGTAAAACAAGCAAGGCAAGTTGTCACTTTGATCATATTGATCCTACATTTTATGCAAAATTATGTTCCTTTAAATTATCAACTTGCATGTCTAATTTATTATGCAAATATATGTCAAAGCTTAAGGTTGCTACATGCCCACTTGCTGTTGAATTAAATCTAATATGCTATTTCTTGACACTTGAATCACTTGATCCTTGTCACCATAGAAATTAATGATAATCTTTACTAGCTATAAGTTATATTAAATGCCATGCTAGTCTTGTCAAATCCAGGGCGCTGGTTGCCCTGATCATCAATCTTTAAAACATAAGAACTTGTTTTGGGGACAGTCATGGGATGTACGTGGCTGAGTATTTTGTTACAACTGTTTTATGCTTCTTAAAACGCAAAAAACCTGCTACACCTGTCTGGGCGGTTGGTGAGAGTGGCTGGTGCAGATGTCGCACGAGAACCCGTGGTTTGTGGAATGAACCGCCTGGACAAACTAAGGACTGAATCTTGTGCTGACCTCCTTGTGTAAAACAGTACAACCACAAGTCTATATGGGTACGACCTAGCTAATTAACTTGCAAAGGTTTAGTTTAGATATCACCACGGAAAGTGGGTGGCAGGACATACTGGTTTACTCACAGTGGGGATACAGGGACCGACTGTACCCATACGGCGCAAGAGGGGGCCTCTGACTGTGGTGGATAGAGCCCTTCAGCGGTGAAACCTCAGCGGGGTGTGTCTAGCTAGATCGGAGTAAGGTAAAGGCTTTCTGATAAATCATCTGGGTCTCATGCCTAAGGAAGCATGTTGATACGGGGAGGGGTCCCAATCTTCTCAGTGAGGAATTGTGGATAGCTGATGCGAAGTAGACGATGTCGCTAGTTGAACACTCGCGCCAATGCACGAACCCTCAACTCTTCGGAATACGCCCAAAACACACCGGATAATTGTTCGTCGCGAGACCACAAACGACAAACGCCAAGTCCCCAATTCCCAATGGAACGACGGCTTGACCTTGAATTGCAGAACGAAAAATGGATCGCCTAATTCTCTCTCAAAGTCCTCGCATGAACTCTGGTGTTGAAAGAACAAGCAATAGCTATGTTTCAATCTTATGCATAAAGTTGGTCCCCTTCTAAAGGCTGCCAATACAAGGCTTATATAGCCCATTGGGACGTCCATATGGTCCCCAAACCAATTACAACTCAACCCTATATGGTTATTTTTCACCTGTCATATTGTTTTGGTCATAACTTTTTATCCGTGACGAATTTGAAGGTGGGACCAGATCCATTGCGTAGCCCTTGAAATTATCTTTCCAACGAGTACAAGAACACCTGAATCGGACTCCGTTTGTGAAAGTTATTGCCTTTTTAGTAACTGCCTGTCAGGCTGTCCCGAACCGAATCCGAATTGAATTCTGAGTTGAATCCGAGTTTGAATTGGGTTGAGAACGTGGGAAGTCCGAATTTTGCTTGAAAATCTTATCCAAAACTTGTAGTTTAAGTCCTTGGCCTTCTCCCCTTTTGCTCTCCCACTGCATGAGCTTCTTTCCTCCTTGATCAGCTGCATGGGTTGCTTGGCTTTTCCCGAGGTCCGACAATCGCGTAGCCACAGAAGATCAACGCAAGATGATGTCATCGCATATGTCACAAGTACTGTAGCCGAACTGTAGCAACCGACCTAATACCCCTATAAATAGGGGGGTACCCACCCTCCATGTAACATATAACTTGTTGGCTGAATTTTTGTTTTGTAGAACACTTGTTCCTCTTTGTGTGTGAGTCATTTCCACCACTAATAGGGATTGGGTTTATTTCCGAGTTGCTACTCCGTTGTTCTTGCGATTCCTTAGGATTGCCTGAACGTGTCTGCTCCACGATAGCGAGTAGACGAAGGCTGTAGCGTGGCTGTATAGAGACAGTGGTTGGCCGCATCAATTACTAGGTTGCACGGGCTAGTTATCCATAATCCTACGACGTGAAGAACGGGCCACCCCATCTCCCCGCATCACTTGGGAGGCGATGAAGCGAGTCATGAGGGACCGTTTTGTACCAGCATACTACACACACTGCATACAAAGCTACGACGGTTGAATCAAGGCTCCAAGTCCGTGGATGAATACTATCAGGAGATGTAAGTGCTCATGATCCGTACCGGAGTTCGTGAGTCCGAGGAGGCTACTTGATAGGACTGGAGTGCCCGATCTTTCGGTGAGAGGATAAATATCGATTGGTTGGTGGTGACTCTCGTGATCCGACTATGAACGAATAGGTTGTGGGCGCCTTAGCAATCGCAGAACCAACTCCAAATGGTTATTGACCGTGATGGAACAGCGAGATCAACCTGAACACAAGGTTCAATTCCTGCAAGCAATCGAAGAACAAGCAAGAACAAGATGTAGGCAAACTGAAATCACTCGAATGTGGGGTTTCACAATTGCTGTCTGGCAGGTGGTCGTTGGACACAACTGAAGATCAGTGTTTGCACAATGGCTAAACTTAAACAAAAGAAAACCCGAGTCACAAGGAGAGCTCGGCCTGAACTAAATAGGAGAGGGGGAGGGGAATTTGGCCAGCAAGTAAGGTAGGGCGAAATCTCCTCCTAACCTTTCCTAAACTGCCCAGATATGACTTTGTTACATGGGCCCAGCCCCAAAGGTAGGTGGCGCAGCACCTTTTATTTGTCTCTCATTCCTTGCCATCTTCTTGACCATTCCTTAGAAGGATCACATAATTGAGTTCACGTGCACGGGCTCGAGTGACGGGTCCTTGAATTGCTTCTGGAGTTGTAGCAGTAGGAGGAGATGTGGATGGAATCGAAGGTGTGATGTCCGCATCATTACTATGACAAGATTCTTTGAAGGGCTGAACGACGATGTGCGGAATCGTGTTGATTTGATGCAATACGACACCATACAAGAGCGTGATGCGCCCATCCCATGGTTGCCCGAACTCATACATCAACGTGGAGACACCCAAATCAGAAAGAGGGCGAAGGAGGTATAAGTTCTAAGCTGGTTATATCCACTAAATCAGTTGGAACACCGTTTAAAGAAGCATCAAAGGCGACAAATTCTGCGAGCAAGGAGGCATCCAAATCTGATTCAAGTATCTTCTCCACCAGTAGAACAAGTCAAATTGAGTGTTTCAAGTGTAAGGGCAGGGGTCACATGATGAGGGATTGCCCAAATGCAAGGAAGGTGTTACTCACACATGAGGGATATGTCACGGAGGGCGAAAGCGAGGAATCTGAACATGACGATGAGAAATTCAATGATTCACCTCAAGAAGTTGTGTATTGTCATCCTGGGGTTGGTCCAACTTTGTTGACTTATAAGGTGGATGGTGACAATAAGCTGATTGTTGACAAGGGGCAACGACGTGGTGTTTTTCAAACCCAATGCATGATCAAAGGTAAACGGTGCAAGCTTATGATTGATGGTGGAAGCTACAACAATGTGATCAGCAAGGACGTGGTTGATGCACTCTCATTAACCACATGGCGTCATCCTAAGCCATACTATATGCAATGGCTTCACAATGTTGGCAAGCTGAAAGTTACTCATAAAGCTCGTGTGCCGTTTTCAATTGATGTTATGAAGACAAGGTGGAGTGTGATGTCGTGACTATGCACATGTGTCACATCATGTTGGGGCGTCCGTGGCAGTTTGATCGCAATGTTACACACCAAGGGAGAGCCAATCGATTCACTTTTATGTATAAAGGTGTATTTCAATCTTTGCTGCCCAAGAGAGATGAGGAGATTATTTCTGACATTGCCATCAAGAGTAAGGAGCTTGTGAAGATTACCACGAAACAGAGGATGGTTTTGCTTGAAGGGGGTGGGGATAATGTGGCCAAGAGTGTGACTACTACAATGAATTGTGCTTCACCCATGCAATCTGAAGTTACAAGGCTTAGTAGCTCTGAATTGCGCAAGGAGAAAGAAGCAATCGTGATGGAGACGAGGTGCCCGATCTTTCGATGAGATTGATAACTATCGATTTCGGTGGAGATGACCCTCACGATCCGACTACAACCGTACAACGACGCTTGCGCCTTAGCAATCGCTGAACCAACTCCGAGATGTTATTGACCTCGCTGGAAGCGCGATCAACCTGAACACGAAGTTCAATCCCTGCGAGCAATCGAAGAACTAGCAAGAATAAGACATAGGCAATCTGATACTGCGGATATGAATGAAGCATAAATTGTATTGCGAATAACAAAGTTGGGATTCCGAAGATGTCTTGACAGGTGGTCGACCGACACAACTGAAGAACAAAAGTTTGCACAATGGCTAAACCTAAACTTAACGAAATCCAAGTCCTAGCAAGGGAGGCAGCGGCTCCTTTATAGGGAGAACGACCAGGGGTGGCGTCCAAGTGCATGCCCTAGGGTTACAAGGCCCATGGGCCCAAGTGGTGGTGGCGCAGCACCCTTTTTGACTCGGACTCAGAAACCAACGTGGACTCTTTTAATGATTGCGGCCGGCTCAGATGGAATTTTAAGATGAGGTTGGATCCCTTGGAAAGTAGACTTCATACGCTTTCCATGAAGTACAAGAACGTCCCAAACGGAGTCCGTATGAGGAAGTTATGCCCGTTTGAACTTGGTACCATCGCAGCAGTCCGAGTCTGATTCCAAAACGTGTCCAACTCGAATTCGTGCTTGACTTGGTCCCAAAGTGACGTGGTGACCTCCATTATTCCTTCCATGCATGTCCATGACTCCAAGTCCCTTTCCTTCAGCCTTTCCCATGTTACTAGGCACAATTAAATCACTGCATTAGGTAGCGGTCTATTCTCAGTAACATATGAACCTAGGAATGAGTTCACCTGGTAATTAAGTTGACGAGCACGAGCTCGAGTAAGTGGTCCTTGCAACACTTGCTGTGGATGAGTTGTGTCCATGGAAGGGATGTCCTCATCAAATTGGTTATGAGAGAAAGAAGAATATCCTAGATCGGGCGGATGCTTATGTGATTCCTCCTTTGCGTACTGCAAACCAGCCAACAATGCATGGAATTAGAGGTGTGGATGGTAAAGAAAGAAAGCTAGTTTGGGTAAAGAGAAAGACACAAACGGAGTCCGATTTGGGCTTTCTTGGACTCGTTGGAAAGCCATTTCGAAGCCCCATACAATGGATGAGGTGCCACCCACGGAATCCTCATGGTCACATCGCAAATTGAGAGAGAATCCAGAGGTAGCAGTTTAGGTATTTTCTTTTTAGTTCGTATTGGAGTTTGTTTCGGCCTTAGGCCAGGTTGTGCGTGAGTTTTAGTTAAGGTCGTGCATTGTGCACCAATATAAGGCCAGGGCCTTAGCCCCATTGTAACTTAGGCTATGATATGATAAGTTTTTAGGCTAGTGAAATAAAGGAGAAAATCGCCATGATGGTTGTTGGCGGCCAGATTGCGTGATTGCAAGGTTTTCTCATCTGGAGTTTGCTGAGTTGGTGCAAGGCAAGAAAAGGAGATTCTTGAGATTGCCCATCGAATCTACAAGGTTCATCTCTTCTAATTCGTGTCTTCTTGCTGAATTCACGTTTTGGGGAGTTCGGTGGATTGCTTCTAGTGTGCACCTTGCATATTAGTGCAAATTGCCCATATCAACATTGTGGCTGCATCAAAACAATTAGAAGGAACCCCGCTGAACGTACCGGGAAAGATCGGGCCATCTCTACGCATCAACTAATCCTTAGTTGGTCCGTATCAAATGTGAGTGCGATCCTGAGTTTCCTAGCACTGAGCAGTATTCCATTGTTTGCACGCCCAAGGTGCTCAGTGTGATGCCATCGCCATCACTCGAACAGCGGTGCAATTTGTTTCAGACATGGGCAAAGCTTGATAAGGGTAAGGTGTGCAAGGTGATCATTCATGGCGGGAGTTGTCACAATCTGGCTAGCAAGGATATGTGTCATAAGTTGGGTTTGAAGTATTTGCCACATCCGCGTCCTTATCACGTGCAATGGTTGAGCGACAAAGAGGAAGTGAAGGGGAACTATATGGTCCGCGTGACGTTTTGATGCGGGGTCGCCCGATCTTCTCGACGTAGGATCAAGATACTCACATGGATTTGATGAACGTAGTGATCTCCCGTTGCCAATGCACGAGTTAGCACTCTATAATTCGCCCAACCACACGTGTTGAACTTCAGACCACCGATGAAGTTTCATCGCGCTCCCAATTCCCAACGGAAAGGTTGAACGATCTTGATTTCAGCAAACTCCCAATTCCCTCAAGTTGGGTCGGCCATCAAAAAGAATAAGAGTATTTTATTATCAAACGTGGTCTGCCCTAAAGGCTGCCAATACAAGGCTTATATAGCCCCTTGGGACGTCCATATGGTCCCCAAACCAAGTACAACTCAACCCTATATGGTTTCGGTCATATTGTTTCGGTCATAACTTTGTATCCGTGATGAATTTGAAGGTGGGACTAGATCCATTGCGTAGCCCTTGAAATTATCTTTCCAACGAGTACAAGAACACCTGAATTGGACTCCGTTTGTGAAAGTTATGACCTTTTTAGTAACTGCCTGTATGAGAATGTTACGTCCGTTTAAACTTGAAGATTACGGCCGGCCCGGATAGAATTTGAAGATGGAGTTGAATCCTTTAGAAAGTACACTTGATAAGCTTTCTATCAAGCCCGAATAGAATTTGAAGATGGAGTCTGTATGAGAATGTTACGTCCGTTTAAACTTGCTCCATTGCAGCAGTCCGAATCCGATTCCAGTACATGCCCAACACGGACTCTTTTGATAATTACGGTGCGCACAGAGGGAATTTAGAGGTGGTATCAGATCCATTGGAAAGAGGATGAGAAAAGCTTTCCAGCAAGTGCTCGTGGACCTCAAAGGACTTCATATGTGAAAGTTATGCACATTTGAAATTGGGCCTATCAGGCTGAATCCGAATTGATCTGGAGGCCGAATTGGATTCCAAAACGTGTCCATCTTGAACTCTTGCTTGAATTGGTGTAAAAGTGACATGGTGCTGTAAAAATATATATTGTCATCATTAGGTAGCATCATATTCTCATTTAAAATATGTTGAGGCTGAAGAAACGAATTCAACTTTAGTTCAATCTTGATATTGGGCGCTATTGTCGTATGTGTTTGTGGCGTGGTCACATTGATATGGGGAGGGGTCCCGATCTTCTCGGTGAGGAAACGTGGATAGTTGATGCGAAGTAGACAATGTCGCTAGTTGAACACTCGCGCCAATGCACGAACCCTCAACTCTTCGGAATACGCCCAAAACACACCGGATAATTGTTCGTCGCGAGACCACAATCGATGAACGCCAAGTCCCCAATTCCCAATGGAACGACGGCTTGACCTTGAATTGCAGAACGAACAATGGATCGCCTAATTCTCTCTCAAAGTCCTCGCATGAACTTTGGTGTCGAAAGAACAAGCAATAGCTATGTTTCAATCTTATGCATAAAGTTGGTCCCCTTCTAAAGGCTGCCAATACAAGGCTTATATAGCCAATTGGGACGTCCATATGGTCCCCAAACCAATTACAACTCAACCCTACATGGTTTTGGATACGAACTCTCACAAAAAGAAAACTATATTTTTATCCGTGATGAATTTGAAGGTGGTACCAGATCCATTGCGTAGCCCTTGAAATTATCTTTCCAACGAGTACAAGAACACCTGAATCGGACTCCGTTTGTGAAAGTTATAGCCTTTTTACTAACTGCCTGTCAGGCTGTCCCGAACCGAATCCGAATTGAATTCTGAGTTGAATCTGAGTTTGAATTGGGTTGAGCATGTGGGAAGTCCGAATTTAGCTTGAAAATCTTATCCAAAACTTGTAGTTTAAGTCCTTGGCCTTCTCCCCTTTTGCTCTCCCACTGCATGGGCTTCTTTCCTCCTTGATCAGCTGCATGGGTTGCTTGGCTTTCTTCTTTCCATTCCCATGGGCTTTGAGCCTTTTGTTCTTGGTAGAAAATATGATTAACCTCCTTGTGCTTCTCCATTGCTTTGGCCCCGGACTCATCATAATATTCAAATTAATCATGTGCATATCCGCATCATCCTCCCCTTCATCAAGAAAAGCCGTCATCGGCTTTTGGTAGCCTGAAATTGTACTAAGCAAAGAATGCAACGTATATGCATGGTATATATATTTGTCATCAACACTTCTTTTGCTTAGCATATCAAGAACATGTAAAGGCGTAGTAGATAAAAAGAAAAACACATACGCATGGTATATGTATGAATCAATTATTGTGTCATTCTCGTTGTTCCACACAAACCAGTTAATATAACGACAACCATAAGATGTATACATTGCAATATTGTCTTTCATATCATTCTCCCTCCCATGAGAAAAAGTCGTCCTCGACTTTGCTAAGCACATGGACAAGTCATTAATGAGCCAAACCAAATTAAGTTGTTCAAATATGGGGGAGAAAATTTTTAGTTCCTTCCATGCTTCAACTGCGCTACTCTGATTATTTGTACATGATTGTACATTAAAGGATGAATAAGTAGGCTAAAGAAATCTTTTAAAACATGAATCACTATTGTTGAAACTCATCTCATTATGATCATGATGTGGCGCAAAAGTTTGTTTTTCCAAAATATGCAATTTCCATTCAGCAAGCTTATCACATGTAATGCATATTCGGTAAACATAAAATTTATCATCTGTACCATAATTTCCAATCAAATTGAACTTATATGTATATGCATAGGTACTAACTAGTGATTTTAAACACGAAATTTCAGCAACATTCTCAATCACACTAGATAGCTCTCTAGGATCATCAAACATGATATAGCACAAAGAATCACTAGGAGATATTCGAGTAAAAACTTCCTTATGAGTAATCAATTCCACATTATGTAAATTGAGCAAAGAAATTTCAGAACAAGAAATTTTCATTCGCACATATGAGTTCTCTCACAAGTACTCACCGTTCCACAATTAATTCCAGCGCCGATATTGTTACCTTTATTGTTCTCCTCAGTTGATATAGGTGTTGTAGGTATTAAATCATCATGATCTAACAACGGGGCAGCAAGTACTTCATCTTCAACCGTGGTTATCTCCTCATCGTTGACTTCCAATGATGCCGGTTGTTGAATGTTTAACTTCTCATCTTCAATTTCAACCTGCACAATGTGAGAAACAACACTAGAAGTAGACATTAATGTGTTAGTGTCAAAATCATCCTCACTTTGTCCATCATCTACCTCTTTCTTCTCTTTTGGTGTTTCTCTCACACTCTCAATTGTGATGCTTTCAAATTCACATTGGTGGAATCACAACCTCACTCTTTTTAATACTCTCTTTCCCTTTGGCTATGTGGCTCTCACTCTCACATGGGTTTTGAGGCATCGCAAGTATTGTTTGTAGCCATGGGGCAGCACGTGCACTAGGAGTAAAACTTCCACTGGATGGATTAGTTTTAAACGAATTGAAACGAGATGTGGTTTTACCTCCTGTAGGTGCTGTACGGGAAGTGTAGGAAGATGATTTTGAAACCTTCATGTCCTCCTCGGTCTCATTGTGCAGAACGACCGAAGGGCCGTGCACACTTGTGTCATCAGCTGGTGCACCCCCACGTAGATTGTGGTGTGCGAACATGGCACGCAGCTCCCGAAAGTTATTGTTGATGGTCGTACGCAACTGTTTGACCTCCACCCCGAGGGTGTTCAGTCCAGTCTGAACTTCCATGAGCTCATCGCGCACGCCATTGTCACCATTATGACGTTGTTTTTGTCGCATCTCGCGCAACCGAGTGTATTCAGTCCACGTAACGGCGCCTCCAGATTAGGTGGATCCTCCTCGTGACCTGACATGGGAACAACTCACAAACAAGAAACGAGGTTATATCCGGGTTAGTAAAACAAAAGCTCTCTTTATGCTTGCAACTCACTGTCCTGAAAACAAGGCAAGCTTACCGTTCGAAAGTGAATCAAGGACGGCAAATCGACAATTGTGACAGCGAACGATATCAACCCGGTAAATGTATGAGCGTAACCAAGAGCAAGGGTGTACACAAACGGGTGTCGGTGGAGCTTGGACAGTTATGTATTTTGTAGCAAGGAGAAAAAATCAATTAATTTCAGAAATTGCACAGAATTGAATTATAGTTCGTATCTAGCACTTAGCCTATGTTGCTGATCAACCAAGGATGGAAGAAGGCTAAAATAAGTGTATGGCAATGTATGGGTGTGGTAAATACAAGATAATTCAATCGAATGCAATCTGGAATTGAAGAACACAATGGTTGACCCAAAACATGAAAACTGAGGATTGCTGTCTACTGGACAGCACGTCGGTATTTCGGCCGTAACTTTTTGTCAGCTGCCTTTTTTTTCAATGATACGTTTTTTCTCAGTTTCCTGACGGCTTTTTCTACAACTTTTGTTTTGGGGCCAAGTTTTGGAAACCGACCGAACAATTCGCACAAAATTCACAAGTGCCGACTGTTGCAGATTCAATTCAGAAATTTGGGTCAACTTTCACCGCATATATCTCTCTTAACTGCCTTTCTGGAAAGACGTGAAATATTGACGGACTAATTCATTCCCACAATATTTCCATTCGTAGGCTTAGAATCCATAGCCTTGTTAAACTTGCCTATACTTGATTGAATCTAGAACTGACTTCCTTTATTATTTAGTCTCAACACGATTGTTTGTCTAATACTCCAACCAGTGAGTGTTGCCGTTTATCCGATCCACAGATCATATCATCTCCATGGCCTTTCCAATCCTGCTCATTCCTGATTAATTCTAGGGTATCCTCCTTCATTGCTTAAGCACGCACAACTGGTGTCTATTACTCCAAGTATTGAGTGTTATCATTTATCTGATGCACAAATTATATAACTTCCAAGGTATCATCTATAGTTTCATTTGCCAAATCAGGGTTACCTAATTTTCACATAAATCTCAAACCCCTTCGTAATTTCTTAAATCCAATCTTGGGTGCATTACTCAGCAATCCCATTCAATTACGTACCTGAACATTACTCCAATTCTTTACCTTTAAATCCACCCGTACTTGTTTGTATCAGGGTTTCAATATTTCTGTATTTTAAAATCCACCAGTACCACTTCACACATTTTTTTTCAGTTTAAATCCACCGGTATTGCTTGCAGTATGGTTCTAATATCTCAATTCACCAGTAACTTTGTATATTCACCCAATCCCTTCAACTATTGAGATATATTCATAATCGGTTCACCAAGTGATTAGTCTTACTATATGCAATGTCCTTCCGAGCGACTTCATTGTCATAAATGTCCACCGGAAATAAGATTATTATTCAAATATATAAATCAAGGGTTATTATTACTTCTCCTAGTCTCCTCAGAATTTTTAATAATCCAACCAGTAGTCAGCTATGTCTCATTGTCCCACCAATGCAAACATCCACCTTGGGTCATATTGTTTATTAAAGATGCAATCCAACAATGGTAATTATACTCCCCACTATTCTAAAATTCCATCGATCCCATTATTTTAGCCAATCCAATCTTTTTGAGTTGGTCCACTCATTTAGTCAATTCAATCATTGATATTGCTCCCTTTATTTAACCCATCCGATCATTTTAGCCAATCCAGTCCTTTTACATTGGGTCGACATATTTAGCCAATCTAATCATTTAAATTGGTCAACCCATTTTAACCACTCCAATCATCTAAACTGGTCTGTACATTCAATCAATCCGATCATTAAATTGGTTCACCCATTTTAACCAATCCAAACATGTTAACTGATCTACCCATTTAGTCAGGTTAATAATCCAGATTGGTTCACCTGTGTAACCAAGCCGATCACCCAATTTGATTCGCTTGCTTTTCATCCTGAAACTCACACTATTGATCTTCTCTTATGATTGACATGAATCCACCAAGATTTACACATATATCTGAGATATCAAAGCAACTTCATAGACTAAATTGGCAAAGGGTTAAATTTTGGAAAAAACTTTTCCTTGGAAGCTTAGGTTTGTCGAAATGAGCTTGGAAGTAAGCGTTGCAAACAAATCTTTGATAATTTAATCTTCCAATGATGAACATCTTTTGCAAGTAAAACTCAATATAGGTTTTATGATTTTGGCCCAAGGTAGTTTTTCAGAAAAATTTTCAGAGGGAAACTCGGGCTCGCGTTAGTGTGAATTTGGGATAAGAGAGCCTTGGAGCTGAAAATGGTCAGGGCAGCAAGTACATAAGAGGGAATCATCTAAGAGGGCTGAGAGTAGCAATACTACTTATATTTTGCAATTAGGCTTTAAAGAAATAGAACTAACGGCCATGCTAACTAAGGTTACGACCTACAGTCTATATGCTCTGATACCAGCTCTGTCGGACCCTGGGTTAGCGAACCCAGATCCTCTGTGATTCCACCGCACTATTCCCTGGATCAGTAGATGGTGCTCACAGATACATTACTGTATATCAAAAACATATAATGCGGAAGCGTAAATAATACAGTAATACTTACCCATGGGCCGATTAGGCCGAAAACAATAAAATGCAGCAGCGGAAACTCCACACAGGTAGGACCCTCAGTACTTGCCCACAGGCAGCCAACTGGGGTTTGCGACCTAGTCCATGGCCTCTTCGTTTTCCAGCTCTGTCGACCCCTTCAGAGCTTCGTAGGACTTGACATTCCTGTTCTTTCTGACTGAATGTTGGTAATTAAGCAAGAGTGAGTACCACCGTACTCAGCAAGCCACCACACAGGATGCAAATAATAATAGATGCAAAGCTGTCAAAGGAGGCTTGAGGTTGTTTTAGTTGCTAAAAAGCATTATTTTAGAATTATCATAAGTAAAACTCCTGAGACTTAGCAATTTTAACTGAAAACAGATTTATGAAATTGATTGTGAGAATGCGATAATAATTGTAGTGTAGGTTACATCCACCTTTTACAGTGCATGATTACCTTCTCGAATGCTAGTTTTTGCCACTGGAGTACTTCCCTCCAGGAAAAATTCAAAACTCAAAGTACGTCCCTCTGACTGATTTTATCCCACCCACAAATGTTTTTGGAAATAGAACTAACTCGAGTATGTTCCTGTGTTTGCCCTTGACCGTGGGCACGGCTATTCGAATAGTTTTCAACTCTGCAGAGGTCATACACTTTACCCACAAGAGATAAATCATCTTAATAGTCAACATGCTTCCTTAGGCATGAGACCCAGATAATGTTATCACAAAGCCTTTACCTTACTCCGGTCTAGCCAGACACCACCCGCTGAGGTTTCACCGCTGAAGGGCTACATCCACCACAGTCAGAAGCCCCCTCTTGCGCCGCATGAGTTAACCAGTGCCCTGGCACCCACCTGCCAATGGTGATATCCAACTAAACCTTCGTAAGTTAGTCAGCTAGGTCATACCCATATAGACTTGTGGTTGCACTGTTTTACACAAGGAGGTCGTCACAAGATTCAGTCCTTAATTTGTCCAGACGGTTCTTTCCACAAACCACAGGTTCTCATGCGACATCAGCACCATCCACTCCCACCAACCGCCCAGACAAGTACAGCAGGTTTTGAGAGTTTTGAGAAGCATAAAATAGTTGTATCAACATATTCAGCCACGTACATCCCATGACTGTCCCAAACCAAGTTTTTATGTTTCCGAAGATTGATGATCAGGGCAACAAGTGCCCTGGACTTGACCGGACTAGCATAGCTTTTTAATGTAATCTATAGCTAGTAAAGATTATCATTAATATCTATGGTGACAAGGTAAGTGATCCAAGTGTCAAGGAATGGCGTATTAAATTTAATACAACAGCAAGTGGGCATGTAGCTACCTTAAGCATTGACAATACATTTGCATATTAAAGTAGGCATGCAAGTTGATAATTTAAAGGAACATAAATTTGCATAAAATGTGGGATCAATATGATCAAAGTGATGACTTGCCTTGCTTGGTTTACCATGGCCTTGATTCAACTCAAAGCCTTCTCAACCAATGACTTTGAATTACTGGTCCTCGTTTTTACCCAGTCTTACTGTTCGAATCCGTTGCCTCGTCAAGTCTTCAAATTCTAATAAGCAGCAAAGAAAAGAAAGACCAATAAAACCAAATACTATAAATGCCCAATTAAATTTAGATTATAAAATTATGATTTTGAGAATAAGGAGACGATTTGGATTAATGCACCTCAAACACGGCCGTAGCTGGATTTGAGTGAGAGATTGAGCTTTCTGAATAGCTTTATCGTGAGGGAAAATTTTAGAATAGCGATGGGTCAAAAGTGAGGAAGTATCTACAGGAATTATCTGCTCGGGAAAAGGAGGTGGCCAAGCGCAGCCGGTTGCGGAAAGGCGAGGTTCGACCTTTTATTTGGTGACTTTCTTTTTATCTGACTTATATTTATCAAGGAAGTTTCATGAGTCAAGCAGGACTTAGGGACAGATAAAAGAGAGTATCGAGGGTAGTTCAGAGAAACAGGTTATTATGATTTTAGGATACCGATACGAAAGATGAGTATAATTGTATATGTGGTGTAACCTTGATATTTCATGCGGCAAAACTTAACTGGGATAGCAGCGGCCAGCTTAGTGAATCATTGTTTTTAACAACTTAATTAGGATATGAAATCTAATTGCCTAACCAATTAATATTATGCACAAGATTGATTATTTTACTAGCTAACCAATCTTATTATTAGTGGTTGGCATTTTATTGAATGAGTGCTCTATGGTTGATATTTTATGTGGCAAAAATCTTGCCAAATTGCTTAAGTTAGTCCGCTTAAATATGTTTAGATGGACGTAGGAAAAGATAGCTTTCATGATCAGAGATAAGTAACCCACACTTGATATTTTATGTGGCATGCAATTGACTTTTGAGGGTTAAACTAATTAAGCAGGGTAGCTTCAAATTCGTACCATTGAAATGTTATAGTTGATGATACATTCATTCAAAATTTTATATTGATTACTTTTGTTGCCAAGGTCTTATTTATCCTGGATTTAGACAAAATGAGATAGGGAATTTCTTATGCTTCATAATCAAGATCTTTTAGCTGTGACATTCTTTTTATTAGCACTATTACTATTTTATTATCTTCATGTTAACTTCTTGATAATAAGAGAAAGAGTTCCTAGCATAAGTTTATTTGGATTAATCTTGTATATGAGGATTAGCTTATTAATATTGATTGACATATAAACACATTAACTAATTGTTAAGTTTCCAATTTGGTCTTATACATCTTTTCATTATTAACTAGTAAATTTCTCATTTGTACTATTGTTCTCAATTAATCTTTACTGGAATTGCACACATAATATCCCTTTACTTATGAGTTTACCAATTAGCCAAAAGAGTAATAAGCATTGCAGCTCTTTCTGGTTAGGCCCACAGGACATCCACACAGTGAGCTGCCTTCGGCTAGCTCAGAGTAGAGCTGAGCAGAAGCAGTGAAACAGAGGAGGAGGAGTGGCGGCAGAGCCGTGCGGCGTCGCCGGCGAGGAGCGGCCAGGGTGGCGACGGCGACCAGCGAAATGGGTTCCCCGGGCGACGCGGAAGCTTGAGCGGCAGCAGCTCCGGTCGGGGTGGCGCTAAGGTGGACCGGTGGCGGTGCTAGGCGGTCGGCGATGGAGGGGAAACGGGGCGCCGTCGGCCGAGTGCGAGGGGGGAGGAAAGGAGGCGCGCCGGAGCACGAGTAGGATAGGGGAAACTCACCTGGGCGGCCGGCATGAGCGGAGGGTGGCTGCAGAGGGCCGGCGACGAGCACACACGACGGCGCGGGGAGACGATCATGGCGGGAACGCTTGGGCGGCGGAGGGCAGCGGCCAACCACCGGGGTGGCTTCGGGGCACCGATGGGCAGCTCCCGCCGTGAGGAATCGACCGGGGGCCGATCGAATGGGTGGCGGCGGTGGAAATGGCGACAGCCGGCCGGGGATGGAGGAGGCGCGCGCGCGACGTTCTCGGGCGGCGGTTTTACAATTAATCGCCGGAGGAAGCAATGTGCACGCGGGGGCACGCCGTGACGCAGGCGATTTGTGGCGTGGTCACCGGAGATGGTCGAGACGGGGAGGGGCGGTGGCGGCACCAGCTTGGCAGCTCGGATGGACGCAAGTCGAAGGCGACGGAGGAGAGGAGCAATGGGGATTTGGCCGGCTTCTTATAGGCGGTGAGTGTGGGTGGTAACTGGGCGAGGTGAAACCGGGGCGAGGCCAAGCAAACCTGGGGGCGGCGCTAGCTGGACCACGGCGGAAAGGAGGGAGGAGACGACGCGCGGCCGAGCTAGGGAAGACAGGGCGGTGCTAGGCCGGTGGTAGGGCAGCAAATGCACGTACGGAGGCGAGCTGCGGCGGCTGTAGCTGGTGGGCGAGGCCGAAGCATGGGGCTGGGCCGGCGATGCCATGAGCAGGGAGGAGAGGGAGGAAGAAACGGGGAGGAAGGAGAAAACGACCACGGTCGGGTGGGCCAGGGCCGAAGAAAGAAAGGGCAGGCCTACGGGCCAGAAAGGAAAAGAAGAAAAGGGAGGTCGGGCCGGGAAGAGAAATGGGCCAGCCCAGGAGAGGTTTTAGTGATTTTAAGTATTTCTAGAAATTTGAATTTGTAAAGTAGTTCTGAATTTGTAACTTGGTTCATATTTTTGAATTCAATGATTTAATTTTTAAGGTTGCCTAGTTTTGGGAAATAAAACTTAGTTTTCTGAATTTGAATTTCTAGATACAAAAATTGGATTGAAGGATTTTTGTATTGGTTCTCAAATTTCCATCCTCGGTTTTGAATATCAGGATTCCAAATTTTTAAACATGGAAATACGACTCTCAAGGATAATGGATTTCTCTGAACTGGATTTTAAATCTTGGTTCTCGATCCCAAGGTTTTGATTTTCGTTAGTCGGGCTTTCGGCTAGAAATCAACTCGAGAATTCGAGTAACACCAAATACTTTTTGGAGAAATTGTTCGTCGCGAGACCACAAACGACGAATGCCAAGTCCCCAATTCCCAATGGAACGACGGCTTGACCTTGAATTGCAGAACGAACAATGGATCGCCTAATTTTCTCTCAAAGTCCTCACATGAACTCTGGTGTTGAAAGAACAAGCAATAGCTATGTTTCAATCTTATGCATAAAGTTGGTCCCCTTCTAAAGGCTGCCAATACAAGGCTTGTATAGCCCATTGGGACATCCATATGGTCCCCAAACCAATTACAACCCAACCCTATATGGTTTTGGATACGAACTCTCACAAAAAGAAAACTATATTTTTCACCCGTCATATTGTTTCGGTCCTAAATTTTTATCCGTGACGAATTTGAAGGTGGGACTAGATCCATTGCGTAGCCCTTGAAATTAGCTTTCCAACGAGTACAAGAACACCTGAATCGGATTCCGTTTGTGAAAGTTATAGCCTTTTTAGTAACTGCCTGTCAGGCTGTCCCGAACCGAATCGAATTGAATTCTGAGTTGAATCCGAGTTTGAATTGGGTTGAGCACGTGGGAAGTCCGAATTTAGCTTGAAAATCTTATCCAAAACTTGTAGTTTAAGTCCTTAGCCTTCTCCCCTTTTGCTCTCCCACTGCATGGGCTTCTTTCCTCCTTGATCATCTGCATGGGTTGCTTGGCTTTCTTCTTTCCATTCCCATGGGCTTTGAGCTTTTTGTTCTTGGTAGCAAATATGATTAACCTCCTTGTGCTTCTCCATTGCTTTGGCCCCGGACTCATCATAATATTCAAATTAATCATGTGCTAGATACTAACTAGTGATTTTAAACACGAAATTTCCATTAGGTACTAACTAGTGATTTTATACACGAAATTTCAGCAACATTCTCAATCACACTAGATAGCTCTCTAGGATCATCAAACATGATATAGCACAAAGAATCACTAGAAGATATTCGAGTAAGAACTTCTTTATGAGTAATCAATTCCACATTATGTAAATTGAGCAAAGAAATTTCAGAACATGGAATTTTCATTCGCACATATGAGTTCTCACAAGTACTCACCGTTCCATAATTAATTCCAGCGCAAATATTGTTACCTTTATTGTTCTCCTGAGTTGATATAGATGTTGTAGGTATTAAATCATCATGATCTAACAACGGGGCAGCAAGTACTTCATCTTCAACCGTGGTTATCTCCTCATCGTTGACTTCCAATGATGCCGGTTGTTGAATGTTTAACTTCTCATCTTCAATGTCAACCTGCACAATGTGAGAAACAACACTAGAAGTAGACATTATGTGTTAGTGTCAAAATCATCCTCACTTGGTCCATCATCCACCTCTTTCTTCTCTTTTGGTGTTTCTCTCACACTCTCAATTGGGATGCTTTCAAATTCACATATGGTGGAATCACACACCTCACTCTTTTTAATACTCTCTTTCTCTTTGGCTATGTGGCTCTCACTCTCACATGGGTTTTGAGGCATCTCAAGAGTTGTTTGTAGCCATGGGGCAGCACGTGCACTAGGAGTAAAACTTCCACTGGATGGATTAGTTTTAAACGAATTGAAACGAGATGTGGTTTTACCTCCTGTAGGTGCTGTACGGGAAGTGTAGGAAGATGATTTTGAAACCTTCATGTCCTCCTCGGTCTCATTGTGCAGAACGACCGAAGGGCCGTGCACACTTGTGTCATCAGCTGGTGCACCCCCACGTAGATTGTGGTGTGCGAACATGGCATGCAGCTCCCGAAAGTTATTGTTGATGGTCGTACGCAACTGTTTGACCTCCACCCCGAGGGTGTTCAGTCCAGTCTGAACTTCCATGAGCTCATCGCGCACGCCATTGTCACCATTATGACGTTGTTTTTGTCGCATCTCGCGCAACCGAGTGTATTCAGTCCACGTAACTGGCGCCTCCAGATTAGGTGGATCCTCCTCGTGACCTGACATTGGAACGACTCACAAACAAGAAACAGGGTTATATCCGGGTTAGTAAAACAAAAGCTCTCTTTATGCTTGCAACTCACTGTCCTGAAAACAAGGCAAGCTTACCGTTCCAAAGTGAATCAAGGACGGCAAATCAACAATTGTGACAGCGAACGATACCAACCCGGTAATGTTTGAGCGTAACCAAGAGCAAGGGTGTACACAAATGGGTGTCGGTGGAGCTTGGACAGTTATGTATTTTGTAGCAAGGGAAAACAATCAATTAATTTCAGAAATTGCACAGAATTGAATTATAGTTCGTATCTAGCACTTAGCCTATGTTGCTGATCAACCAAGGATGGAAGAAGGCTAAAATAAGTGTATGGCAATGTATGGGTGTGGTAAATACAAGATAATTCAATCGAATGCAATCTGGAATTGAAGAACACAATGGTTGACCCAAAACATGAAAACTGAGGATTGCTGTCTACTGGACAGCACGTCGGTATTTCGGCCGTAACTTTTTGTCAGCTGCCTTTTTTTCAATGATTCATTTTGTCTCAGTTTCCTGACGGCTTTTTCTACAACTTTTGTTTTGGGGCCAAGTTTTGGAAACCGACAGAACAATTCGCACAAAATTCACAAGTGCCGACTGTTGCAGATTCAATTCAGAAATTTGGGTCAACTTTCACCGCATATATCTCTTAACTGCCTTTCTGGAATGACGTGAAATTTTACAGATAGATGGACAACGACGTTTTGAATCTAATGGCGGTAGTCTCATTCAAAAATAATCTTGGAATCAAAAGTTATGGCGTTTTTGGTGGCGGCTGCAGAGAAAGGACAAATCAGCCGAATTGGAATTAGGGTTTGGGGTGGGGAATTTTTTTTTGTTTGGATTTTTAATGGAACAAAGATATGACCAGCAACTAGACAATGCTAAGACGGACACGAATTCAATTTAGCAAACCAGAACTAACAGATTGAAAGGCACAATGGGGTTTTTACAGCGGAAATTAACTCTTTTTGTGGGGCAATTTTTTTTTCTAGACTATAGGAAAGAAAAACTAATCTACTAACTACGGGTAAAGAAATTCTCACCGAGTAAACCTAGAATCTGATACCACATGATACGGGAAGGGGTCCCGATCTTCTCGGTGAGGAAACGTGGATAGTTGATGCGAAGTAGACGATGTCGCTAGTTGAACACTCGCGCCAATGCACGAACCCTCAACTCTTCGGAATACGCCCAAAACACACCGGATAATTGTTCGTCGCGAGACCACAAACGACGAACGCCAAGTCCCCAATTCCCAATGGAACGACAGCTTGACCTGGAATTGCAAAACGAACAATGGATCGCCTAATTCTCTCTCAAAGTCCTCGCATGAACTCTGGTGTTGAAAGAACAAGCAATAGCTATGTTTCAATCTTATGCATAAAGTTGGCCCCCTTCTAAAGGCTGCCAATACAAGGCTTATATAGCCCATTGGGACGTCCATATGGTCCCCAAACCAATTACAACTCAACCCTATATGGTTTTGGATGCGAACTCTCACAAAAAGAAAACTATATTTTTCACCCGTCATATTGTTTCGGTCATAACATTTTATCCGTGATGAATTTGAAGGTAGGACCAGATCCATTGCGTAGCCCTTGAAATTATCTTTCCAACGAGTACAAGAACATCTGAATCGGACTGCGTTTGTGAAAGTTATAGCCTTTTTAGTAACTGCCTGTCAGGCTGTCCCGAACCAAATCCGAATTGAATTCTCAGTTGAATCCGAGTTTGAATTGGGTTGAGCACGTGGGAAGTCCGAATTTAGCTTGAAAATCTTATCCAAAACTTGTAGTTTAAGTCCTTGGCCTTCTCCCCTTTTGCTCTCCCACTGCATGGGCTTCTTTCCTCCTTGATCAGCTGCATTGGTTGCTTGGCTTTCTTCTTTCCATTCCCTTGGGCTTTGAGCTTTTTGTTCTTGGTAGCAAATATGATTAACCTCCTTGTGCTTCTCCATTGCTTTGGCCCCGGACTCATCATAATATTAAAATTAATCATGTGCATATCCGCATCATCCTCCCCTTCATCAAGAAAAGCCGTCCTCGGCTTTTGGAAGCCTGAAATTGTACTAAGCAAAGAATACAACGTATATGCATGGTATATGTATTTGTCATCAACACTTCTTTTGCTTAGCATATCAAGAACATCTGAAGGCGTAGTAGATAAAAAGAAAAACACATACGCATGGTATATGTATGAATCAATTATTGTGTCATTCTCGTTGTTCCACACAAACCAGTTAATATAACGACAACCATAATACACATTGCAGTATTGTCTTTCATGTCATTCTCCCTCCCATGAGAAAAAGTCGTCCTCGACTTTGCTAAGCACATGGACAAGTCATTAATGAGCCAAACCAAATTAAGTTGTTCAAATATGGGGGAGAAAATTTTTAGTTCCTTCCATGCTTCAACTGCGCTACTCTGATTATTTGTACATGATTGTACATTAAAGGATGAATAAGTAGGCTTAAGAAATCTTTTAAAACATGAATCACAATTGTTGAAACTCATCTCATTATGGTCATGATATGGCACAAAAGTCTGTTTATCCAAAATATGAAATTTCCATTCAGCAAGCTTATCACATGTAATGCATATTCGGTAAACATAAAATTTATCATCTGTACCATAATTTCCAATCAAATTGAACTTATATGTATATGCATAGGTACTAACTAGTGATTTTAAACACGAAATTTCAGCAACATTCTCAATCACACTAGATAGCTCTCTAGGATCATCAAACATGATATAGCACAAAGAATCACTAGGAGATATTCGAGTAAGAACTTCCTTATGAGTAATCAATTCCACATTATGTAAATTGAGCAAAGAAATTTCAGAACATGGAATTTTCATTCGCACATATGAGTTCTCACAAGTACTCACCGTTCCACAATTAATTCCAGCGCCAATATTTTTACCTTTATTGTTCTCCTCAGTTGATATAGGTGTTGTAGGTATTAAATCATCATGATCTAACAACGGGGCAGCAAGTACTTCATCCTCAACCGTGGTTATCTCCTCATCGTTGACTTCCAATGATGCCGGTTGTTGAATGTTTAACTTCTCATTTTCAATGATTCGTTTTTTCTCAGTTTCCTGACGACTTTTTCTACAACTTTTGTTTTGGGTTCAAGTTTTGGAAACCGACCGAACAATTCGCACAAAATTCACAAGTGCCGACTGTTGCAGATTCAATTCAGAAATTTGGGTCAACTTTCACCGCATATATCTCTTAACTGCCTTTCTGGAATGACGTGAAATTTTACAAATAGATGGACAATGAAGTTTTGAATCTAATGGCGGTAGTCTCATTCAAAAATAATCTTTTAATTACCGTTTTACCCCTGGTCAGCAAAAACACCCAAAATTTTGTTGTGGCCAGTACCCTATCTAGACCTTACGAAGGCTAGACACGAGATTTCAGGTAACCATTTTCATAAAAAAAATCCTTTCATCTTTTGAGACTAGCTGTTGCATACTACTCCAGCTAGGGGCTGTTTGCATTGCACTTCGTTTGTCTTTACGTGTGCTCCACGTCGTGTGAACAATCTATGCCCTAACATTGGCTTCAAGTAGTCAGCTAGCGTCTCTCCTAGTACTTGTTGTGAGATTTCTCCTTGCTTGCATCAGGTCACATTATTCTTTGCATGCAAACCTACTGAACCTTTTCTCACCTTGTTTATATCAGCAACTTGTGGCTGTGCTTTGAACAATTATTCAACTTGCATTTGCTGAATTGATCATGCTAACCCTTGCTACAGAGTGAGACATTCCTATAGCTCCACAGATTTCTACAGTAAACAGATTTCGTGTCCCTGGCAATCGCTCCATCCAATCTCCGCTGGTTGACGCCGCTGGTCGCAGGTCACCCCTGTTGGCTTGGTAAGAATTGGTAAGAACTTGATAACGGTTTTAGCCGAGTGATCTGAACAGCACTACTCCCTATTAGTTGTTGGGCACATTTGTTTTCCTTTCTCTATTGCATCCTTGCGCTAACAATGACAGGACCTTCGGAGGAACCGGGAGACACCATCCAACATTCTCCTCGAACAAAGGGCATCATTCAGCATTTTGAGCGGCAAGTGGGTGATGAGGACATGACCCCTATGGATACAACCATATTTCCTATGCTTGTTGTCCTAATTACAAGAGTTCCTTCGCATCGCTTAAATTATAAGGTGAGCTCGTTTCAAAGAGGTTTCACTTTGTTTGACAAAGAACTTATGATATTACATAATGAGAGTTTGTTGCGTTTGTTATTATGTACCGACATTTATGATGAAGATCATGCAATACGTGAGGCTACACATATGCTAAAACCGAGGACGGTTTTTCTATCAAGAAGGGGAGGATGATGTGACCATGCCACAAACACATACGACAATAGCGCCCAGTATCAAGATTGAACTAAAGGTGAATTCGTTTCTTCAGCCTTCATATGTTACTAAGAATAGACCGCTACCTAATGCAAGTGATTTAATTGTGCTTAGGAACTTGGGAAAGGATGAAGGAAAGGGACATGGAGTCCTGGACATGCATGGAAGGAATAATGGAGGTCACCACGTCACTTTGGGACCAAGTCAAGCACGAATTCGAGTTGGACACGTTTTGGAATCAGACTCGGACCACTGCGAAGGTACCAAGTTCAAACGGGCATAACTTCCTCATACGGACTCCGTTTGGGACGTTCTTGTACATCATGGAAAGCTTATCAAGTCTACTTTCCAATGGATCCAACCTCATCTTCAAACTCTATCCGAGCCGGCCGCAATCGTCAAAAGAGTCTACGTTGGTCACGTACTGGAATCGGATTCGGACTGCTGCAATGGTGCAAGTTTAAACGGACATAACTTCCTCATACGGACTCCGTTTGGGACGTTCTTGTACTTCATGGAAAGCTTATCAAGTCTACTTTCCAATGGATCCAACCTCATCTTCAAATTCCATCCGAGTCGGCCGGAATCATCAAAACAATTCACGTAGGTTTCTGAGTCCGAGTCAAAAGGGTGCTGCGCCACCTCCACTTGGGCCCATGGGCCTTGTAACCCTAGGGTGTACCCTTTGGGACGCCTCCCCTGGTTGTTTTCACTATATAGGAGCCGCCGCCTCCGTTTCTAGGACTTAGGTTTTGTTTAGATCAGTTTAGCCCTTGTGCAAACTCCACGTTCTCTTGTGTCGGCTAGACCAACAGATTCGTGTTACAGAACCTCAACTATCCTTGTGCGACTTTTATATCTAGCAAGTTTCAGGTTGCTCACTATCCTTGTTCTTGCGTGTTCTTCAGTTGCATGCAGAAAATAGACCTTCGTGGTCAGGTCAACCGCGTTCTTGGCACGGTTGATAACATCTTGGGGTTGGTTCAGCGATTGCTAAGGCGCAAGTGACGTCTCGTACGGTTGTAGTCGGATCGCAAGAGTCATCTCCACCGAAATCGATAGTTATCATCCTATCGGAAGATCGGGACCCCATCGCCTCATCAGTTGGTATCAGAGCTTCAGTTGACCGGTAGGAATTTCTTGTATCCTTATTTAGTAGATTGATTTTTGTTTCCCATAGTCCAGAAAAATTGCCCCACAAAAAGAGTTAATTTCCGCTATCCAAACCCCGTTGTGCTTTTAGATCTGTTAATTTTGGTTTGCTAAATTGAGTTTGTGTTCGTCTTAGCATTTTCTTGTTGCTGGTCATATTTGTGGTCCATAAAACTCCCAAAAAAAATCCCCACGTCCAAAACCATCAAAATCACATCAAACCCTAATTTCCAATTTCGGCCAGAAGACTCCCTCTTGTGCAGCCGCCACCAAAAATACCATATCTTTTGTTTCCGATATCTTTTTTGAGTGAAACCACCGCCACTAGACCCATAGATTCCTTATATAACTGCTCCTAAAATTTCGCTTCATTCCATTAAGGCAGTTAAAAGATATCTGCGGTGCAAGTTGTCCCAAATTT
The DNA here is from genome assembly GCA_017311315.1 of Dendrocalamus latiflorus. NCBI lineage: Eukaryota > Viridiplantae > Streptophyta > Magnoliopsida > Poales > Poaceae > Dendrocalamus > Dendrocalamus latiflorus. The sequence continues at coordinate 43,574,071 of CM029642.1, read as the reverse complement.
CCGAACTGAATCTGTAACAGTCTGCGCTTGTGATTTTTGTGCGATTTTATCTGTCTGTTTCTAGAATATGGCCCCAAAACAAAAGTTGTAGACAAAGCCGTCAGGAAACACAGAAAAAAAGAATCATTGAGAAAAAGGCAACTGACAAAAAGGTACGGCCAAAATACCGACGTGCTGTCCAGTGGGCAGAAATCTGCTTTCTCAGAATTGGGTCAATCCTTGTGCTTTTCAATTCCAGATTGCATTCTATTGAATTATCTTGTGCGCATCACTCCTATACATTGTTACACACTTGTTTTGGCCTTCTCCTATCCTTGTTTGATCAGCAACATAGGCTAAGTGCTAGATACGAACTATAATTCAATTCTGTGCAATTTCTGAAATTAATTGATTGTTTTCCTTTGCTACAAAATACATAGCCTATCCAAGCTCCACTTTTCTACTAACCGAACAGGCCTCGCTGTACCTTGCAATCGCTTTACTCATCACTTGAGTTAGATTTATCACGAACCAGCCACCGGTTGCACCACCTGTTTGCTTTGGTAAGAACTTGTAAGAATTTGGTAAGAGCTTGAGAGATGCGTGACTTGATTTGATGCCTCCATATCCTAGTAGTTGATAGGAACATTTACTTGTGATTTGTTTCCTTGTTTTCTACTAACAATGACGGCTTGAGAAAATTGGTAGATTATGATGTCATCGCGGGCAGATTTGAACTCGAAGGGAAACAATTACCAGTATATATCTTGCCACTCACCGCTGAGAGTACGTCGTCGGACTACTTCTTGTGGGTTACTATGATGGATAACTACTTTGAAAAACAAGATCTTGATCCTTATGAGAAGATGAGCATGGCAAGGACGGCGCTGATTGGTGATGTTCAACATTGGTGGTCAAATCTCGAGTTCCACTATATATACACATGGGAGGAGATGAAAAAGAAATTACGACATCGTTTTGTACCTCCAGCACCCACGGTCACAAGCGAGGTGGAACCTGAGGTAATTGAAAATGTTGATATTGTTTTGGTTCCTACTCCATCTACAGATACCACCGAGATACTTGAAGAGGTGAAGGATGATCTGGTGCATCTTATGCCATTAGAGGAGAAGTTTGAGGTACCTACAGTATCTGATGAGGACGATAATGACAAAGGTACTGATTTGGTGCTACAACAAGACATAGATCAACCTTGTGAGTATATACCTGCTGTAGTGCAATTTTTTGATATTCCTTGTGTTGACTTGAACGAACCATGTGCTGATCTAAATGCTCATAATTTTGCACATGTCGAATTAATTACACATAAGGAAGTATTTGATAGAATATCTCCTGCTGATGCATTGTGCTATATCATGCTTAATGAGGTCGTTAGTTTGGATTGTGCTATGGAGAAAGTTTCTGAACTTGCATGTTTGAAATTCTTGTTTAGTGCCTACACCCCTGGGTATAAGTTTAATTTGATTGGAGATTATGGTGTAGACAATCAATTTTTCGTATATCGAATATGCATAACTTGTGATCACATGGATGAATTGAAGCTTGCTGTTTTAGATAACAATTCTTGTGTGTTGAATCTTGTTCAATATGAGAGGGGAGTAAAATTTAGTATGCATCCAATGCCTATGTGTTCATCTCTTTTTGCATCATCTAGTATGGACAATCTGAATAAAGATGATGAATTATGGAAGAACACACAAATCTCTTCACCCTTGCTGGATAAATTTGCTATTGCTCCATTGGGATATGATTATATGGATGAACTATGCTTAATTCCAAAAGTTGTAGCTTCGCCCATATGTGCCACCACTTCAAGTTTACAACTTCAGATATTTCAATTGCATAAATGCTTCACTTACATTTGCAAATCTAGTTGCAATAATTGCTGTGTGAGAAATTTTAATTTGGTCATTGACATATATGATTACTTTTGGGTTAATAATACAATGAGCTTTTATGATTGCTGCTGTGTTATAGCATTAATTGTGCAACAACGAAGAACCGTTAAAACGGATGACATATACATATACCATGCATACACCTTGGCTTCTTTGTTACCATACTTTCAGTTTATCAAAAGCCGAGGACGGCTTTGTTTTCAAGAAGGGGAGGATGATGAGGACATGACCCCTATGGATACAACCATATTTCCTATGCTTGTTGTCCTAATTACAAGAGTTCCTTCGCATCGCTTAAATTATAAGGTGAGCTCGTTTCAAAGAGGTTTCACTTTGTTTGACAAAGAACTTATGATATTACATAATGAGAGTTTGTTGCGTTTGTTATTATGTACCGACATTTATGATGAAGATCATGCAATACGTGAGGCTACACATATGCTAAAACCGAGGACGGTTTTTCTATCAAGAAGGGGAGGATGATGTGACCATGCCACAAACACATACGACAATAGCGCCCAATATCAAGATTGAACTAAAGGTGAATTCGTTTCTTCAGCCTTCATATGTTACTAAGAATAGACCGCTACCTAATGCAAGAGATTTAATTGTGCTTAGGACCTTGGGAAAGGATGAAGGAAAGGGACATGGAGTCCTGGACATGCATGGAAGGAATAATGGAGGTCACCACGTCACTTTGGGACCAAGTCAAGCACGAATTCGAGTTGGACACGTTTTGGAATCAGACTCGGACCACTGCGAAGGTACCAAGTTCAAACGGGCATAACTTCCTCATACGGACTCCGTTTGGGACGTTCTTGTACATCATGGAAAGCTTATCAAGTCTACTTTCCAATGGATCCAACCTCATCTTCAAATTATATCCGAGCCGGCCGCAATCGTCAAAAGAGTCTACGTTGGTCACGTACTGGAATCGGATTCGGACTGCTGCAATGGTGCAAGTTTAAACGGACATAACTTCCTCATACGGACTCCGTTTGGGACGTTCTTGTACTTCATGGAAAGCTTATCAAGTCTACTTTCCAATGGATCCAACCTCATCTTCAAATTCCATCCGAGTCGGCCGGAATCATCAAAACAATTCACGTAGGTTTCTGAGTCCGAGTCAAAAGGGTGCTGCGCCACCTCCACTTGGGCCCATGGGCCTTGTAACCCTAGGGTGTACCCTTTGGGACGCCTCCCCTGGTTGTTTTCACTATATAGGAGCCACCGCCTCCGTTTCTAGGACTTAGGTTTTGTTTAGATCAGTTTAGCCCTTGTGCAAACTCCACGTTCTCTTGTGTCGGCTAGACCAACAGATTCGTGTTACAGAACCTCAACTATCCTTGTGCGACTTTTATATCTAGCAAGTTTCAGGTTGCTCACTATCCTTGTTCTTGCGTGTTCTTCGGTTGCATGCAGGAATAGACCTTCGTGGTCAGGTCAACCGCGTTCTTGGCACGGTTGATAACATCTTGGGGTTGGTTCAGCGATTGCTAAGGCGCAAGTGACGTCTCGTACGGTTGTAGTCGGATCGCAAGAGTCATCTCCACCGAAATCGATAGTTATCATCCTATCGGAAGATCGGGACCCCATCGCCTCATCAGTGGGGCTGCAAGTAGATGCACTTGCAGAGGATGTTCAGGTCACAAACGAGCGCCTTGGCCAGCTTGAAACCACTCAACTTGGTACAGGTGTAACGCTCAAGGAAATGCAGACAGCCCACGCCACCACCAACACCAATCTAGCCACCATCATGACACGGCTTGAGGAGTTGTCCCAGCAGCTTGCAGATGTTGCCCAACGCCAAGCTGCCCACAGTGAGGTTGACGAACAGAGCGACACTGATTATGGTGGTGACACCGAGCATGCAGACCTTTCCAATAATAACAACGATCGGGAACATCGTCGCCGGCGTGCAAATCAGCAACGTATGCCCCACCACCACCACCGACGGGCGGTACGTAATCAAGATGATCCCTTTGCTAAGGTTAAATTCACTATACCCGCGTTTAATGACAAATATGATCCTGATGCTTATCTTGATTGGGAACTTGCTGTTGATCAAAAATTTGCATGCCATGCTCTTTCCGCACATAATCAAGTTAGGGCTGCTGCTAGTGAGTTTATAGATTTTGCGTCTATTTGGTGGCGAGAACATTGCAGCAAACATCCTAATAACATCCCCACCACTTGGGAAGCATTAAAAGTGCTCATGCGACATAGATTTGTCCCCTCATACTATGCTCGTGATATGCTTAATAAATTGCAGCGATTGCGTCAAGGTACAAATTCCGTTGAAGAGTACTTTCGGAGCTGCAAATTGGTATGCTTCGTTGTGGTTTAGTTGAGAATGACGATGCAGCTATGGCACGATTTTTGGGTGGCCTGAACCGTGAAATTCAGGATGTGCTTGATTATAAGGAGTACAATAATATTACTCGTTTGTTCCATCTTGCTTGTAAAGCTGAACGTGAAGTGCAGGGACGTCACACGAGGACACGAGCTAACTCTTTTGCAGGTCGAACCACCTCGTTCAAACCAGCCACTACACCTGCGTCCACTTCACAGCCGGCTGCACCGTCTCCATCCAGCAGCAAACCACGAGCTTCGGCACCAAATATGTCCACCTCGGCAACGACCAAAGCTCCACCAAGTGCATCTGTTGCTTCCACCGGACGCACAAAGGATATCCAATGCCATCGCTGCAAAGGCTATGGACATGTCATACGTGACTGCCCAAACAAGCGTGTGCTGATTATACGTGATGATGGGGAGTATTCTTCAGCTAGTGAGTTGGATGAAGCCACATATGCTATGCTTGCCACTGACGTTTCAGGACACGATGAAGAACATATTGCTGCTAATGATGCCGAGAAGTATTTGAGCCTTGTCGTGCAACATGTACTCAGTACACAGGTTACACCACAGGAACACAACCAGCGGCACAATCTGTTCCACACCAAAGGCGTTGTTCAAGAGCGGTCAATTCGCATCATCATCGATGGGGAGCTGCAACAACTTGGCAAGCACCGATCTGGTGGAGAAGCTTGCTCTCCAAACTCGCCCACATCGCCATCCCTACCACATCCAATGGCTCAACCAAGGTGGTAAGATGAAGGTAACACGCTCAGTACGTGTACATTTTGCTATGGGTTCGTATATGATTATGTTGATTGTGATGTTGTTCCGATGCAAGCATGCTCTTTGCTGCTAGGTAGACCTTGGCAATATGATATGGATTGTGTGCACAATGGTCGAACAAACCAATACTCACTCATCTTTAAGGGCAAGAAAATTATTTTGCATCCAATGTCCCCTGAACAGATAGTGAAAGATGAACTTGCTAGGGCAAATAGAGAGCAAAAACGAAGTGAGAATAAGATTTTACAAAAAGAGATCAAACTAAAAGCACATGTTTTACTAGCTACACAAGCTGATCTTGATGAGTGGGATGCTTCTAGTTTTCCTTGCTATGCTCTCATGTGCACTCATGTGCTATTCTCACTTGATGATGCACCATCTTTTGTTATGCCTCCTGCTGTCCCTAAGCTTTTGCAGGACTACTCCGATATTTTCCCAAAGGATGTTCCTGCAGGCCTTCCTCCCCTCCGTGGAATTGAACACCAGATTGATCTCATTCCGGGAGCGTCATTGCCCAACCGTGCACCATATTGCACCAACCCAGACGAGAAAAAAGAAATTCAGCGACAAGTACAAGAATTGCTTAATAAGGGCTACATTCATGAGTCTCTTAGCCCTTGTGCTGTTCCTGTTTTGCTAGTACCCAAAAAGGATGGCTCATGGCGCATGTGTGTTGATTGTCGCGCCATTAATAATATAACAATCCGCTATCGTCATCCTATACCTAGGTTGGATGATATGCTTGATGAGCTAAGTGGCGCTGTTGTGTTCTCTAAGGTTGATTTGCGTAGTGGGTACCATCAAATTCGCATGCAATTGGGGGATGAATGGAAAACAGCTTTCAAAACAAAGTTTGGTTTATACGAATGGTTAGTCATGCCTTTTGGATTGACTAATGCTCCCAGCACTTTCATGAGATTAATGAACGAAGTTTTGCGGGCTTTCATAGGCCAATTTGTGGTTGTCTATTTTGATGATATACTAATTTACAGCAAATCTTTGGAGGAACATTTGGATCATTTACGTGCTGTTTTTGATGCTTTGCGAACTGCACGTCTTTTTGGGAACTTGGATAAGTGTAGTTTTTGCACGGACCGTGTGTCTTTTCTTGGCTATGTTGTTACAGCACAGGGTATTGAAGTGGATAGCGCCAAGATCGAAGCAATACAAAGCTGGCCAATTCCTACCACGGTGACGCAGATTCGGAGTTTTCTCGGGCTTGCTGGTTTCTATCGCCGCTTCGTTCGTGATTTCAGCACCATCGCTACCCCGCTGCATGAACTCACAAAAAAAGGCGTTCCTTTCTCTTGGGGTCCAGCACAAGATGAGGCCTTCATGATTTTGAAAGATAAGCTGACCCATGCACCTTTACTTTAGCTGCCTGATTTCACCAAAATGTTTGAACTAGAATGTGATGCTAGTGGAATTGGGTTAGGTGGTGTGTTGCTGCAAGAAGGTAAACCGGTAGCTTATTTCAGTGAGAAACTAAGTGGTGCTAGCTTGAACTACTCCACTTATGACAAAGAACTTTTTGCGTTGGTTAGAACTCTTCAGACATGGCAGCATTACTTATGGCCTAGAGAATTCATTATTCAATCTGACCATGAATCTTTGAAACATATTCGTAACCAATCAAATCTGAATCGTAGGCATGCTAAATGGGTGGAATTCATTGAGTCTTTTCCTTATGTCATCAAACACAAGAAAGGGAAAGAAAATGTAATTGCTGATGCTTTGTCTCGTCGATACACTATGCTTTCACGACTTGATTTTAAAATTTTTGGGCTACACACAGTGAAGGAGCAGTATGTTCTTGATCCTGATTTCAAGGACGTGATGCTGAATTGTAAAGATGGCAGAACATGGGGAAAGTTCTTTATGGATGACGGATTCTTGTTCCGTGCTACCAAGCTGTGCATCCCAGCTAGTTCGATTCGCCTGTTGTTGTTACAGGAAGCACATGGAGGTGGACTCATGGGACATTTTGGCGTTAAGAAGACGGAGGACATCCTTGCAGATCATTTCTTTTGGCCCAAGATGCGACGCGATGTGGAGAGATTTGTCGCTCGCTGCACTACATGTCAAAAAGCTAAGTCACGACTCAATCCCCATGGTTTGTACATGCCTCTCCCTGTCCCTACTGTTCCTTGGGAGGACGTTTCGATGGATTTTGTTTAAGGATTGCCTAGAACCAAGAAGGGGAGGGACAACATATTTGTTGTTGTTGACAGATTTTCAAAAATGGCTCACTTCATACCCTGTCACAAGAGTGATGATGCTACTAATGTTGCTGATTTATTCTTTCGTGAAGTTATTCGCTTACATGGTGTGCCAAACACAATAGTTTCCGATCGTGATGCAAAATTTCTTAGCCATTTTTGGAGAACATTATGGAACAAATTGGGGACCAAGTTACTTTTCAGCACTACATGTCATCCCCAAACTGATGGTCAAACTGAGGTCGTTAATAGAACTTTGTCTACCATGCTTAGGGCTATTTTAAACACGAATCTGAAACTTTGGGAAGACTGTTTACCTTATGTTGAGTTTGCTTACAATCGTTCTATACATTCTACCACAAAGATGTGCCCTTTTCAAATAGTATATGGTTTCATTCCTCGGGCACCAATTGATTTAATCTATGTTCCATTTTCTGATAACATTAATTTTGATGCTGATGAACGCGCTGACCTGATGCTGAAAATACATGAGCAAACAAAACAGAACATTGCATGCACGAATGCAAAGAATCAGGTTGCTGGTAGTAAAGGAAGGAAGCTAATTACTTTTGAACCTGGTGATTTGGTTTGGTTACATTTGAGAAAGGATCGTTTTCCTGCTATGCGCAGGTCCAAATTGATGCCTCGTGCTGACGGACCATTCAAGGTTTTGCAAAAAATTAATGATAATGCCTACATACTTGACCTGCCTACAGAATATGGTGTTTCTTCTAGTTTCAATGTTGCAGATTTGAAGCCATATGTAGGTGAGGAAGAGCAGTTTCCGTCGAGGACGACTCCAATTCAAGAAGGGGAGGATGATGAGGATCACCTCTTCGGTTCCAACCACATCTCCTCCTACTGCTACAACTCCAGAAGCAATTCAAGGACCCATCACTCGAGCTCGTGCACGTGAACTCAATTATGTGATCCTTCTAAGGAATGAAGGTCAAGAAGATGGCAACGAATGAGAGACAAATAAAAGGTGCCGCGCCACCTATCTTTGGGGCAGGGCCCATGTAATAAAGTCATGTTTAGGCAGTTTAGGAAAGGTTAGGAGGGGATTTCGCCCTGCCCTACTTGCTGGCCGAATTCCCCCTCCCCCTCTCCTATTTAGTTCAGGCCGAGCTCTCCTTGTGACTCGGGTTTTCTTTTGTTTAAGTTTAGCCATTGTGCAAACACTGATCTTCAGTTGTGTCCAACGACCACCTGCTAGACAGCAATTGCGAACCACACATTTGAGTGATTTCAGTTTGCCTACATCTTGTTCTTGCTTGTTCTTCGATTGCTTGCAGGAATTGAACCTCGTGTGCAGGTTGATCTCGTTGTTCCAGCACGGTCAATAACCATTTGGAGTTGGTTCTGCGATTGCTAAGGCGACCACGATCTGTTCGTTCGTAGTCGGATCGCGAGAGTCATCTCCTTCAAATCGATATTTATCCTCTCACCGAAAGATCAGGCACTCCAGTCCTATCAAATGGATCGCCTAATTCTCTCTCAAAGTCCTAGCATAAACTCTGGTGTTGGAAGAAACAAGCAATAGCTATGTTTCAATCTTATGCATAAAGTTGGTCCCCTTCTAAAGGCTGCCAATACAAGACTTATATAGCCCATTGGGACGTCCATATGGCCCCCAAACCAATTACAACTCAACCTATATGGTTTTGGATACGAACTCTCACAAAAAGAAAACTATATTTTTCACCCGTCATATTGTTTCGGTCATAACTTTTTATCCGTGCGAATTTGAAGGTGGGACCAGATCCATTGCGTAGCCCTTGAAATTATCTTTCCAACGAGTACAAGAACACCTGAATCGGACTGCGTTGTGAAAGTTATAGCCTTTTTAGTAACTGCCTGTCAGGCTGTCCCGAACCGAATCCGAATTGAATTCTGAGTTGAATCCGAGTTTGAATTGGGTTGAGCACGTGGGAAGTTCGAATTTAGCTTGAAAATCTTATCCAAAACTTGTAGTTTAAGTCCTTGGCCTTCTCCCCTTTTGCTCTCCCACTGCATGGGCTTCTTTCCTCCTTGATCAGCTGCATGGGTTGCTTGGCTTTCTTCTTTCCATTCCCATGGGCTTTGAGCTTTTTGTTCTTGGTAGCAAATATGATTAACCTCCTTGTGCTTCTCCATTGCTTTGGCCCCGGACTCATCATAATATTCAAATTAATCATGTGCATATCCGCATCATCCTCCCCTTCATCAAGAAAAGCCGTCCTCGGCTTTTGGTAGCCTGAAATTGTACTAAGCAAAGAATACAACGTATCTGCATGGTATATATATTTGTCATCAACACTTCTTTTGCTTAGCATATCAAGAACATCTGAAGGCGTAGTAGATAAAAAGAAAAACACATACGCATGGTATATGTATGAATCAATTATTGTGTCATTCTCGTTGTTCCACACAAACCAGTTAATATAACGACAACCATAAGATGTATACATTGCAATATTGTCTTTCACATCATTCTCCCTCCCATGAGAAAAAGTCGTCCTCGACTTTGCTAAGCACATGGACAAGTCATTAATGAGCCAAACCAAATTAAGTTGTTCAAATATGGGGGAGAAAATTTTTAGTTCCTTCCATGCTTCAACTGCGCTACTCTGATTATTTGTACATGATTGTACATTAAAGGATGAATAAGTAGGCTTAAGAAAAATCTTTTAAAACATGAATCACTATTGTTGAAACTCATCTCATTATGATCATGATATGGCACAAAAGTTTGTTTATCCAAAATATGCAATTTCCATTCAGCAAGCTTATCACATGTAATGCATATTCGGTAAACATAAAATTTATCATATGTACCATAATTTCCAATCAAATTGAACTTATATGTATATGCATAGGTACTAACTAGTGATTTTAAACACGAAATTTCAGCAACATTCTCGATCACACTAGATAGCTCTCTAGGATCATCAAACATGATATAGCACAAAGAATCACTAGGATATATTTGAGTAAGAACTTCCTTATGAGTAATCAATTCCACATTATGTAAATTGAGCAAAGAAATTTCAGAACATGGAATTTTCATTCGCACATATGAGTTATCACAAGTACTCACCGTTCCACAATTAATTCCAGCGCCAATATTGTTACCTTTATTGTTCTCCTCAGTTGATATAGGTGTTGTAGGTATTAAATTATCATGATCTAACAACGGGGCAGCAAGTACTTCATCTTCAACCGTGGTTATCTCCCCCTAGTACTTCATCTTCAACCGTGGACTCATCATAATATTCAAATTAATCATGTGCGTATCCGCATCATTCTCCCCTTCTTCAAGAAAAGCCATCCTCGGCTTTTGGTAGCCTGAAATTGTACTAAGCAAAGAATACAACGTATATGCATGGTATAGATATTTGTCACCAACACTTCTTTTGCTTAGCATATCAAGAACATCTGATGGTGTAGTAGATAAAAGGAACAACACATATGCATGGTATATGTATGAATCAATTATTGTGTCATTCTCATTCTCACTGTTTTGCACAAACCAAGTGATACTACAACAGCTATCAAATGCAATGTGTTCATTCACACCATTCTCCCTCCCATAAGAAAAAGTCGTCCTCGACTTTGCACGTGGACAAGTTATTAATGGGCAAAACCAGATTAAACGATTCAAATATGGAAGAGAAAATCTTTAATGCCTTCCATGCTTCAACTGCGCTACTCTGATTATTTGTACATGATTGTACAAGGAAGGATGAATAAGTAGGATTATAAAATCTTTCTAAACATGAAAAACTGTTGTTGAAGCTTATCTCATTGTGATCATGACATGGTATAAAAGGTTGTTTATCCAAAATATGCTTTCAGCGCCAATATTGTTACCTTTATTGTTCTCCTCAGTTGATGTAGGTGTTGTAGGTATTAAATCATCATGATGACAATGGAGCAGCTAGTATTTCATCTTCAACTGTGGTTATCTTCTCATCTTTGACTTCCAATAGTACCGGTTGTGGAACAATCGACTCCTCATCTTTAATGGCAACCTGCATAATATGAGAAGCAACACAAGAAGTAGAGAGTAAGTCGTTAGTATAAGAAGTAATCTCACTTTTCCTATCATCTCTTTCTCTCTTTTCTTTTTGTGTATCTCTAACACTCTCAATTTGGATGCTCTCAAACTCACATATGGTGGAATCACACAGCTCGCTCTTTTTAACACTCTCACTCAATTTGGCTATGTGGCTCTCATTCTCACATGGGTTTTGATGCATCTCAATTGTTGCATGTGTCGTTAGGGCAGCACAAGATGTATCCTTTACCGAAGGGAAAGTCCCATGCTCGGTCATCTTCTCATGCGTCACAGTAGTAGAGGCATAAGAACTGAAGTATGGATATGGATAGAACTGTGGTATATGCCTCTCCAAAAGTCTCTTCTCCTGCTTCATAGCGCAATTCACAAGGTCATGCATGCTACTAAAATATTTACCATGAAGTGCAGTGGCGATCTCAGAATTCAAGCCTTCTTTGAAATATGCCTGCTCCCTTAATGCACTTGTGACACCGGCACGACGCAATGCATGCTTCAACTCATAGTAGTAATCTTGAACAGTGTTACTCCCTTGTGTGACGCTCTCCACATGGTGGAGCAATTCCCGCTCATAATAGGTTGGCACAAATTCAGTTCTCATGATCACCTTCAAATTTGACCAAGATCTAATGAATCGTTTTCCAGCTAATTGTTGCCACCAACTATAAGCATAGTCTTTAAACTGCATAGTGGCTCGCATCACTTCTTGATCTTTGGGAAGCTTCTGAAATCTAAACTCTTTCTCCATTCGCCATTCCCACTCAAGATACTCCTCTGGATCTTCACTTCCATAGAACGGAAGAAACAAATTGTTGGGATTGGAATCGCACCATGAGGAACGAAATACTGAAGATTCATTCCTATTTTGTCCACACCAAGAGGAACGAATTGTTGAATATCCTGTCATGATTAGTTATGCAACATATATATATGTGAAAATCACTCAATCTCACTATTTTCTCTCCCAAGTAAAGTTCTTACCCTTCCGAAGTGAATTAAGGCCAATAAAAACTTACACCTGTTAGAAGTGACAACAGCAACGTGATGATTAAGCGAATTTAAGAGTGTTCACTACTTGCACAACAACGGTTATATGGTGGAGCTTGGTATGGAAGTGTATATCCTAGCAATCTGAAATTCTTGATGTTGTAAAGTTAAGTAATAATCCAAGCTAGAATACTTTGCCTAAGTGCTGATCCAAAAGATTTAAGTGAAGTATATGAACACACACGCAAAGATCAATGTGACTCGATGCAAACAAAGGAATGAGCTAACTAGAGGCAATCTGAAATTAAAGATTAGATAGCTCGTTTTGCACCAAGTACTAGGAGAGACGCTAGCCAATTGCAATGATATGAATGTAAGGGCACGAGATTGCTCAAGAGTTCAAATTGCATAATCTGAATTTATGGACTAAGAACTCACCCAAATTCGGCCAATGTTTTTTTTCTTTCTTTTTCTTTTCTTCTTCTTTTTCAGCTGTCTTTTTTTTAAGGCCGAACTAGCTTTAATTGTTCCTTTGATTTTTTTTGTAGGGCACAAATATTTAACAAAGTGTAAAATACTCAAGAGCAGCCCTAGATGCAATATTCAACAGCTAGTCTCAATTGATGAAAATAATATCAGCAAGATTTTTTTTGGATTTTGGATTGGACACAAAGATTAAGCTACGCAAATAAACATGAACGATCAGCACCTAAACAAAAATTCTAATGGATCAAAACCTAACAAAACTCACAAAATTAACAGATGCAAAAACTAGGGTTTGGATTTTTTTTGGGCAATTTTCGGTTTTAATGGACTATAGGAACAGAAGTAAATAAATCTAAAACTAAGGGTAAATAATCCTACCGAGTAAACCGTGCTCTGATACCAAGATGATACGGGGTCGCCCGATCTTCTCGACGTAGGATCAAGGTACTCACGAGGATTCGACGAACCGTAGTGATCTCCTGTTGCCAATGCAAGAGTTAGCACTCTATAATTCGCCCAACCACACGTGCTGAACTTCACGACCACCGATGAAGTTCCATCGCACTCCCAATCCCAACGGAAAGGTTGAACGATCTTGATTTTCAGCGAACTCCCAATTCGCTCAAGTTGGTTCAGCCAACGGAAAGAACAAGAGTATTCTATTATCAAAAGTGGTCTGTGCCCTAAAGGCTGCCAATACAAGGCTTATATAGCCTCTTGGGACGTCCATATTGTCCCCAAACCAAGTACAACTCAACCCTATATGGTTTTAGATACAAACTCTCACAAAAAGGAAACTATATTTTTCACCTGTCATATTGTTTCGGTCATAACTTTTTATCTGTGATGAATTTGAAGGTGGAACCAGATCCATTGCGTATCCCTTGAAATTATCTTTCCAACGAGTACAAGAACACCTCAATCGGACTCTGTTTGTGAAAGTTATGGCCTTTTAGTAACTGCCTGTCAGGCTGTCCCGAACCGAATCCGAATTGAAATCTGAGTTGAATCCGAGTTTGAATTGGGTTGAGCACGTGGGAAGTCTGAAATTGGCTTGAAAATCTTATCCAAAACTTGTGGTTTATGTCCTTGGGCTCCTCCCTTTTGCTCTCCCATTGCATGGGCTTCTTTCCTCCTTGATCTGTTGCGTCGGCTACTTGGCTTTCTCTTTTCCATTCCCATGTGCTTTGAGATTTTTGTTCTTGACAATATTTAATGCGGCTCACTTCTTTCCAGTGAAATAATGTATTTAACTTAAAAGTGCTAAGCATGTGCGTATCCGCATCATCTAGCCCTGGAACCTTTACTTCCAATTGAGTGAAAAGCACATGTTTTCTAGACAATGCATCAGCTACCACATTTTCTTTGCCTTTCTTGTATTTAACAACGTATGGAAAAGTCTCAATGAATACAACCCATTTAGCATGTCTACGGTTCAGGTTAGCTTGTCCTTTCAAATATTTCAAAGCTTCATGATCAGAATGAATGACAAATTCTTTAGGCCAAAGATAATGTTGCCAAGTCTCTAATGCACGCACAAGAGCATACAATTCTTTGTCATAAACAGGATAATTCAATTGTGCACCATGAAGTTTCTCACTAAAATATGCAACAGGTTTTCTTTCTTGCATCAAAACACCACCAATACCTATTCCACTAGCATCACATTCAATCTCAAAAGTTTTAGCGAAATCAGGTAAAACAAGCAAGGGTGCTTCAGTCAAACAATTCTTCAGTTAGCAAAAGCTTTATCTTGTTTTTCTCCCCACTCAAAAGTGACTCCTTTTTTTGTTAATTCATTTAATGGGGCAGCAATGGTGATAAAATCTTTCACAAATCGTTGATAAAAACTAGCAAGGCCATGGAAGCTACGAATTTGACTAACATTCACCGGAGTAGGCCAATTGTGAATAGCTTCAATTTTAGATTCATCAACTTCAATTCCATGGGCTGAAACAACATAGCCTAAGAACACCACATTATTTGTGCAAAAGGTACACTTCTCAAGATTAGCATACAATTTTTCAGCTCTTAGCACTTCTAGCACTTGTCTAATGTGTTCAACATGTTCTTCCAACGAGCAGCTATATATCAGAATGTCATCAAAATAGACTACCACAAATTTTCCAATGAAGTGTCTCAAAACATGGTTCATTAATCGCATGAATGTACTAGGAGCATTAGATAAACCAAAAGGCATCACTAACCATTCATACAATCCAAATTTTGTTTTAAAAGCTGTCTTCCACTCATCACCATGTTTCATTCTAATTTGATGATATCCGCTACGCAAATCAATCTTAGAAAAGATAGTAGAGCCACTCAATTCATCAAGCATATCATCTAACCTAGGAATAGGATGACGATATCAAATGGTAATATTGTTGATAGCTCTACAGTCTACGCACATTCTCCATGTACCATCTTTCTTAGGAACAAGAATGACAGGAACGGCACAAGGACTAAGACTTTCGCGTACGTACCCTTTTTCCATGAGCGCTTGGACTTGCCGCTGAATTTCTTTTGTCTCCTCCGGGTTTGTGCGGTACGGCGGCCGATTGGGAAGTGGAGCTCCCGGCACCAAGTCAATTTGATGTTCGATGCCTCGAATGAGTGGTAAACCAGCGGGTACCTCCTCTGGAAAGACATCTTCATAAGCCTGTAACACTTGAGAAACCACACTAGGAAGAGAGGTTAAGTCATTAGTAGAAAGGAAAACATCTTTATACAGCAATACCAAATGCTCCAAAGTGGAATCATCTCTCATTTCTCTCAGATCAGATTTGGTGGCTATCATAACCAACTTTTTCTCTCCCTCATCCTTTCTTTTTCCACTCAATTTTAGCTTGTGGCTCTCTCTCACCTTTTGTGGAATCACATTCTTTTGCTCCTTCCCTTTCTCACTTTCCACTTTCACCTCAATCTTCTGCATGTTTTCATGTATAATTTGAGAAGGAGTTAATGGTCGTAACAATATTTCTCTATTATTCCACATGAACTTGTATTGATTAGTTCTTCCATCATGAATCACAGAACGATCATATTGCCATGGTCTACCTAATAACAAGTGACATACTTCCATGGACACAACATCACATTCTACAGTATCATGATAAGAAACAATTTGAAAGCTAACATCAACAGTGTACCCAACATTCATGGACCCATTATTATTCAACCACTGAATTTGATATGGATGTGGGTGTTTCTTGTATTTCAATCCAAGTTTAGTGCAAAGTTCTTTGCTAGCTAGGTTATGACAACTACCCCCATCAATAATAACTTTGCAACACTTACCATCTTTACTTACCTAAGCTCTTGTTTGGAAAAGGTTGCAGCGCTGTTCATGGTTGGGTTTTGCTTGAACGCTCAATACCGAAGGGGTGCACACAAGGATAGGGCCGGACTCGGGGTCACGATACCCATCCCTATGTGTTTCTTCTTCTTTTTCTTCCTCATGGCCATCCTCAAACGCCTCAAAATCAGCAAGGTGCTCTCTATCTTCTTCAGCAGAATCAAATTCTCCATTCTCAGTTACCAACATTACCTTGCTATTTGGGCAATCCTTTTGCATATGTCCGTGACCAAGACACTTGAAGCATTGGATGGAGCTACTCTTCGCCGTAGAACCAACCGAAGATGATGAAGAAGGGGCTGGTCCTTTCGTTGGGAAGGAAGGAGTGGCATTCTTGGTAATCGGGGCAGCACGTGCACTAGGAGTAAAACTTCCACTAGATGGGTTAGTTTTAAATGAATTGAAACGAGATGTGGTTTTACCTCTTGTAGGTGCTGTACGGGAAGTGTAGGAAGATGATTTTGAAACCCTTATGTCTTGTTGTACTTGCCTCTCAGCCTTAGTGGCTTGATGTACCAACTCCACCATGTTGTTGTAGGTTTGAAATTCGACAATTCGCTTGATGGAAGGATACAAACCAGCAAGGAAACAGACCATAGTTTGCTCTTCTTGTTCATAAACATTAGCCCTTATCATAGCCATTTTCATCTCATTGTAGTACACCTCAATCGTGAAACTCCCTTGTGATGAAGACGAGGTGCCCGATCTTTCGATGAGATTGATAACTATCGATTTTGGGTGGAGCTGACCCTGGCGATCCGACTACAAACGCACGACGTCGCTTGCGCCTTAGCAATCGCTGAACCAACTCCGAGATGTTATTGATCTCACTGGAAACGCGATCAACCTAAACACGAAGTTCAATCCCTGCGAGCAATTGAAGAACTAGCAAGAATAAGATGTAGGCAATCTGATATTGCGAATATGAATGAAGCACAAATTGTATTGTGAATCACAAAGGTGGGATTCCGAAGATGTCTTGACAGGTGGTCGTCCGACACAACTGAACAACAAAAGTTTGCACAATGGCTAAACCTAAATTCAACGAAATCCAAGTCTTAACAACGGAGGCGGCGGCTCCTTTATAGGGAGGACGACCAGGGGGGCGTCCAAGGGCACGCCCTAGGGTTACAAGGCCCATGGGCCCAAGTGGAGGTGGCGTAGCACCCTTTTTGACTCGGACTCAGAAACCAACGTGGAGTCTTTTAATGATTGCGGCCGGCTCAGATGGAATTTGAATATGAGGTTGGATCCGTTGGAAAATAGACTTCCTAAGCTTTCCATGAAGTACAAGAACGTCCCAATCGGAGTCCGTATGAGGAAGTTATGCCCGTTTGAACTTGGTACCAACGCAGCAGTCCGAATCTGATTCCTGAACGTGTCCAACTCGAATTCTTGTTTGGCTTGGCCCCAAAGTGACGTGGTGAACTCCATTATTCCATCCAGGCATGTCCATGACTCCACGTCCCTCTCCTTCATCCTTTCCCAGGTTCCTAAGCACAATTAAATCACTTGCATTAGGTAGCGGTCTATTCTCAGTAATATATGAACCTAGGAATGAATTCACCTGGTAATTAAGTTGACGAGCACGAGCTCGAGTGAGTGGTCCTTGTAACACTTGCTGTGGCTGAGTTGTATCCATGGAAGGGATGTCCTCATCATCCTCCCCTTCTTGCATTTGAGTCGTCCTCGACTCAAACTCGTCCTCTTCTCCCAAGTAGGGCTTTAAATCTGCAATGTTAAAAGTGGGACTCACAGCTAAATCTGCAGGCAGTTGAAGCTTGTATGCATTATCATTAATCTTTTCTAACACCTTGAAGGGACCATCAGCTCTTGGCATCAATTTCGATTTTCTCAATTCAGGGAACCTATCTTTTCTTAAATGCAACCAAACAAGATCCCCAGGTTCAAAAGTTAAACGTTTCCTCCCCTGACTACCAGCAAGTTTATATTTAGCATTCATGCGTTCTATATTCTCCTTAGTTGTCTCATGCATTTTTAAAATCAATTCAGCACGCTGTTTAGCATCAGGGTTCAATTTCTCCGAAGATGGAAGAAGCATTAAATCAATAGGAGCACGAGGCACAAAACCATAAACAACCTCAAAAGGGCACATCTTTGTAGTAGAATGCAATGAACGATTGTAAGCAAACTCAACATGAGGCAAGCATTCTTCCCACATTTTTAAATTCTTTTTCAACACAGCCCTAAGCATGGTAGATAAAGTTCTATTCACAACCTCAGTTTGTCCATCAGTTTGGGGATGACAAGTAGTAGAAAATAATAGCTTAGTCCCCAATTTAGCCCATAGAGTTCTCCAAAAATGGCTAAGGAATTTAGTATCACGATCTGAGACTATAGTATTGGGCACACCATGCAAGCGAATAACTTCACGAAAGAATAAATCAGCAATATGGGTAGCATCATCGCTCTTATGACATGGTATAAAATGGGCCATCTTAGAAAATCTATCAACAACCACAAATATACTATCCCTCCCCTTCTTGGTCCTAGGCAATCCTAAAACAAAGTCCATCGAAATATCTTCCCACGGAACGCTAGGAACGGGTAAAGGCATATATAAACCATGAGGATTAAGTCGTGACTTAGCTCTTTGACATGTAGTGCAGCGAGCAACGTAGCGATCGACGTCCCGTCTCATTTTTGGCCAAAAGAAATGATCAGCAAGTATGTCCTCCGTTTTCTTCACACCAAAATGTCCCATCAACCCGCCTCCATGTGCTTCCTGTAACAACAACAGACGAACGGAACCAGCAGGAATGCACAACTTGTTGACTCTAAACACAAACCCATCATGAATGACAAACTTATTCCACATTTTCCCTTCTTGACAATTCAACAGGATTTCCACAAAATCAGCATCGTGCACATATTGCTCTTTAATAGTCTCTAATCCAAAAATTTTGAAGTCAAGTTGTGATAGCATGGAATATCTTCTAGACAAAGCATCAGCAATAACATTCTCCTTTCCCTTCTTGTGTTTTATGACATAAGGAAAAGACTCAATAAATTCAACCCACTTTGCATGTCTACGGTTCAGTTTACCTTGACTTCGAATATGCTTTAAAGATTCATGATCAGAATGTATAACAAATTCTTTGGGCCATAAATAATGTTGCCAAGTTTCTAATGTTCGAAAAAGTGCATATAACTCCTTATCATAAGTAGAATAATTCAAACTAGGCCCACTCAATTTCTCACTAAAGTATGCTACAGGTTTGCCTTCTTGTAACAACACACCACCAATTCCAATTCCGCTAGCATCACATTCTAGTTCAAAAGTCTTATTGAAATCAGGAAGTTGGAGTAGGGGTGCATGTGTTAACTTATCTTTCAATGTGGTGAAGGCGTTCTCCTGTGCGGTGCTCCAAACAAATGGCACGCCCTTCTTGGTAAGCTCATTCAATGGTGCGGCGATGGTGCTGAAATCCTTCACAAAGCGGCGGTAGAACCCAGCAAGTCCTAAAAAACTCCGCACCCGTGTGACTGTGTTAGGAGTCGGCCAACTCTGGATTGCTTCAACCTTGGCTTGATCAACTTCAATTCCCTGTGGAGTAACAACATAGCCAAGAAATGCAACTCGATCGGTGCAAAAGGTGCACTTCTCAAGGTTACCAAATAGGCGTGCCTCACGTAAAGCATTAAAAACAGCACGTAAATGGTCAAGATGTTCCTCTAATGATTTGCTATATATCAATATATCATCAAAATAAACCACCACAAATTTACCAATGAAAGCACGCAAAACCTCGTTCATTAGTCTCATGAAGGTACTAGGTGCATTAGTTAAACCAAAAGACATTACTAACCACTCATATAACCCAAACTTAGTTTTAAATGCCGTTTTCCATTCATCGCCTAATTTCATGCGGATTTGATGATAACCACTACGCAAATCAACCTTGGAAAAGATAACAGAGGCACTCAATTCATCAAGCATATCACCTAACCTAGGAATAGGATGACGATACCTAATGGTAATGTTATTGATTGCTCTACAATCCACACACATGCGCCATGACCCATCTTTCTTTGGTACTGAAATGACCGGAACAGCACAAGGGCTAAGGGATTCGCGCACATACCCTTTATCAAGCAAGTCTTGAACTTGGCGCTGAATTTCTTTAGTTTCTTCTGGATTGGTCCTGTATGGTGCGCGGTTGGGCAAAGATGCACCGGGAATTAAATCAATTTGATGCTCAATCCCACGAAGTGGTGGCAGCCCCGGTGGTATGTCCTTTGGAAAGACATCTTGGTACTCCTGCAAAATGTTAGTGACAGCAGGTGGCAAAGAAGGAGGAATATCCTCAAAGGAAAACAAAGCTTCTTTGCAAACTAATGCATAGCAAACAGAATCACTATCATTCAGCTCAGTCATGTCAGATTTGGTAGCAAGGAAACAAGCACCTTTCAATTTAATTTCTTTATTCTTCGCATGAATAGATTTAGGTTTTCTTTTTATGTTGCTCAAGCTCTTTTGCTACAATCTGATTTTCGCTCTCAGCATTCTCTCGGCTTTTCTCTCTACTAGCTTTAGCAAGATCATCTTTAACAATTTGTTCATGAGTCATAGGATGCAGCACAATTTTCTTTCAATTAAACATGAGAGAATATTGATTATTCCTACCATGATGCACACAATCTGTATCATATTGCCAAGGTCTTCCTAATAACAATGAACAAGCTTGCATAGGAACAACGTCGCAATCAACATAATCATGGTATGAACCCATAGAAAAGTGTACTCTCACCATTCGTGTTACCTTTAACTTACCACTGTTGTTGAACCACTGAATATGGTATGGGTGGGGATGAGGTTTGGTTGGCAAAGCAAGCTTCTCGACCATATCCATACTTGCCAAATTGTTGCAACTCCCACCATCAACAATTATGCGAATCGAGCGTTCCTTGACAACGCCCTTGATTTGGAACAAATTATGGCGCTGATTTTGCTCGGCATGAGACACTTGAGCACTTAGCACGCGTTGCACTATAATGCTCAAATACTTGTCGGCATCTTCGGCGCCAACATGCTCCTCCTCACGGTCAGATCCATCATCATGTCCTGCAGGGTCATTTGCAAGCATAGCATATGTTTCATCATCAAAATCACTAGCAGAGGAATACCCACCATCATCGCGTATAATCAATACACGCTTGCTTGGACAGTCCCGCATCATGTGTCCATAGCCTTTGCAACGATGGCATTGAACGTCTCTCGTTCGTCCTGTCGAAGCAACCGAAGAGGAAGTTTTTGCAGAAAGTTGTGGTGCTGATTTGGGTGCTTCGGAAACTCGTGGCGCCGAATTTGACGTAGTAGAGCGCTACCTGTTGTTGGAGGGTAATGGCGGGGGCGCCAAAGTGGATGAGGAAGAAGGTGTACGCGGCGTCCATGAATTTGTTCGACCTGCAGAAAAGTTAGATCGCGTTCTCGTCTGGCGTCCCTGCAATTCTCGTTCAGCTTTGCAAGCAAGATGAAACAATCTAGTCATGGAGTTGTAATCTTTATAATCAAGAATGTCCTGAATTTCACGATTCAACCCTCCGAAAAACCTAGCCATTGATGCCTCCTCATTCTCAACTAACCCACAGCGCAACATACCAATTTGTAATTCCTGATAGTATTCTTCCACAGACTTTGTACCTTGTTGTAAACGTTGCAGTTTATTTAACAAATCACGAGCATAATACGAGGGAACAAATCGATGGCGCATAAGCAATTTTAAAGCCTCCCAAGTGTTTGGTATGTTATTGGGATGTTGATGGCAATGTTCTTTCCACCAAATAGAAGCAAAATCGGTAAATTCCCTAGTAGCAGCCCTAACTCGTCTATTCTCAGGAAAATCATGGCAAGTAAATTTTTGATCAACAGCTAGTTCCCAATCAAGATAACCATCAGGATCATATTTACCATTAAAAGAGGGCATAGTGAATTTAACCTTAGCAAAAGCATCATCGTGGTCACGTACCTCACGTCGTGGGGGATCTCTTTGCATACCCTGTCGGTTAAAACGCACATTGTCAACTTCATCTTGTCCCTCTACCGTCACAGCAGGGGGAACAACAGCCGAAGATTGGGCAATCTCCTCAAGGCGCGCCATAATTTCTGCCAAAGAATTGTTAGTGATACCTTGTGCTTTCTTCATCGCAGCAAGCGTTGTGTTTGTCTCAATCTGGGCGCCCTCAAGTTGAGCAAGTCGCTCATTTGTGACTCTGACATCCTCCTCAAGGCCCTCCGCACGACGATTCATTTCGCCTGTGAAATGTTGTATGATTCCCTTCGTACGAGGACTATGAGATGAGTTCTGATCTGAAAACTCTCCAGAACCTGCCATTGTTAGCAAAAACACAAGAATATGTCCCTAACAAGTACTAGGGTATGGTGCTCGCACTCAAACCTTCTATCGAATTCTTACCAATTCTTACCAAGCGCACAGGGGCGATCGGCAACCAGTGATGACAATATATCTTCGAAGATTGGATGGAGCGATTGCCAGGTAAAGCTCAGCCTGTACGGTGTAGAAAAGGTGTAGCTGGGAAGGCTCAAGTTTAGTAGCAAGGAATAGCAATAATCAATTCAGAAAATGCAAGCTGAAAAATCGTTCAACGCCGGTTGGTGCTGGCCCTAGGCTAGACCGTACTAGAGACGCGAGCCTAGAACACAAACGAGTACACCGCGCAGAAAGAAACTAGATGACGTTGCACACGGAGTTCCGGAGCTCGAAAAAGGATGCTGTCTGCACGGGGAACCTTAGAATCACTTGTAGACGGTTCCTGTCAATTTTGAGCGAATTCTGAGAAACTTGATTTTTCCTCGGTTTGGGCCCGTTTTGAGGGCCTAAACGACGTTTTTTGGGGTCGGAGCTGCCGCGTATGTGCCAGGAAGCTTACGCGGATCTGAAATCTCCAGTTTTTCCAGACTTCTTTTTTTCGCTCTAACTTCCGATTTCCTTTCCAACGGATCAAGAATCACCTCAATCGGAGGTTGTATGCAAAAGGTAGCTGTTTCTCTCTCCTCTCTCTTTTTTTTTCTTTTTTTTCTTCTTTTTTTTTCTTATGCCGTGGCTCTTTTAAATGCGGCTGCCTGTTCCTTCTTTTTTTTCTCTTTTTTTCCTACTCCGAAACCAATTCCGAGATCGTGTCCTACTCCGAAACCAACTCTGAGATTGTGGCCTACTCCGAAACCAACTCTGAGATCCTGGCCTACTCCGAAACCAACTCTGAGATCGTGGCATACTCCGAAACCAACTCTGAGATCGTGGCCTACTCCGAAACCAACTCTGAGATCGTGGCCTACTCCGAAGCCAACTAGGGCAAAGCCTCCCTAGAAACCGAGTCCTCCTTTCCCTTCCTCACCGTGGCAGTTCGGATCTAACTGCAGCGGTGAGACCAAAACGTGAACAGAACTCGAAACTCTAGAGGAACTAGACACTAAGACCAGCAAAGGACACGACGATGCAACCGAAAGTTCAACAATGCAATGTACTGAAAAGAAAAATTGCGAGGCTAAGACTGGTTTGGACAGATTGATCTACTGCTATTTTTTTTGGTTTTTGTGTACTCTAGGTAAGGAATAGCAATCTAATCTACTAAACTGGAAATTCTCACCGAGCAACCTGGCGCTCTGATACCACTTGATGAAGACGAGGTGCCCGATCTTTCGATGAGATTGATAACTATCGATTTTGGGTGGAGGTGACCCTGGCGATCCGACTACAAACGCACGATGTCGCTTGCGCCTTAGCAATCGCTGAACCAACTCCGAGATGTTATTGATCTCACTGGAAACGCAATCAACCTGAACACGAAGTTCAATCCCTGCGAGCAATCGAAGAACTAGCAAGAATAAGATGCAGGCAATCTGATATTGCGAATATGAATGAAGCACAAATTGTATTGTGAATCACAAAGGTGGGATTCCGAAGATGTCTTGACAGGTGGTCGTCCGACACAACTGAACAACAAAAGTTTGCACAATGGCTAAACCTAAATTCAACGAAATCCAAGTCTTAACAACGGAGGCGGCGGCTCCTTTATAGGGAGGACGACCAGGGGGGCGTCCAAGGGCACGCCCTAGGGTTACAAGGCCCATGGGCCCAAGTGGAGGTGGCGTAGCACCCTTTTTGACTCGGACTCAGAAACCAACGTGGAGTCTTTTAATGATTGCGGCCGGCTCAGATGGAATTTGAATATGAGGTCAGATCCGTTGGAAAATAGACTTCCTAAGCTTTCCATGAAGTACAAGAACGTCCCAATCGGAGTCCGTATGAGGAAGTTATGCCCGTTTGAACTTGGTACCAACGCAGCAGTCCGAATCTGATTCCTGAACGTGTCCAACTCGAATTCTTGTTTGGCTTGGCCCCAAAGTGACGTGGTGAACTCCATTATTCCATCCAGGCATGTCCATGACTCCACGTCCCTCTCCTTCATCCTTTCCCAGGTTCCTAAGCACAATTAAATCACTTGCATTAGGTAGCGGTCTATTCTCAGTAATATATGAACCTAGGAATGAATTCACCTGGTAATTAAGTTGACGAGCACGAGCTCGAGTGAGTGGTCCTTGTAACACTTGCTGTGGCTGAGTTGTATCCATGGAAGGGATGTCCTCATCATCCTCCCCTTCTTGCATTTGAGTCGTCCTCGACTCAAACTCGTCCTCTTCTCCCAAGTAGGGCTTTAAATCTGCAATGTTAAAAGTGGGACTCACAGCTAAATCTGCAGGCAGTTGAAGCTTGTATGCATTATCATTAATCTTTTCTAACACCTTGAAGGGACCATCAGCTCTTGGCATCAATTTCGATTTTCTCAATTCAGGGAACCTATCTTTTCTTAAATGCAACCAAACAAGATCCCCAGGTTCAAAAGTTAAACGTTTCCTCCCCTGACTACCAGCAAGTTTATATTTAGCATTCATGCGTTCTATATTCTCCTTAGTTGTCTCATGCATTTTTAAAATCAATTCAGCACGCTGTTTAGCATCAGGGTTCAATTTCTCCGAAGATGGAAGAAGCATTAAATCAATAGGAGCACGAGGCACAAAACCATAAACAACCTCAAAAGGGCACATCTTTGTAGTAGAATGCAATGAACGATTGTAAGCAAACTCAACATGAGGCAAGCATTCTTCCCACATTTTTAAATTCTTTTTCAACACAGCCCTAAGCATGGTAGATAAAGTTCTATTCACAACCTCAGTTTGTCCATCAGTTTGGGGATGACAAGTAGTAGAAAATAACAGCTTAGTCCCCAATTTAGCCCATAGAGTTCTCCAAAAATGGCTAAGGAATTTAGTATCACGATCTGAGACTATAGTATTGGGCACACCATGCAAGCGAATAACTTCACGAAAGAATAAATCAGCAATATGGGTAGCATCATCGCTCTTATGACATGGTATAAAATGGGCCATCTTAGAAAATCTATCAACAACCACAAATATACTATCCCTCCCCTTCTTGGTCCTAGGCAATCCTAAAACAAAGTCCATCGAAATATCTTCCCACGGAACGCTAGGAACGGGTAAAGGCATATATAAACCATGAGGATTAAGTCGTGACTTAGCTCTTTGACATGTAGTGCAGCGAGCAACGTAGCGATCGACGTCCCGTCTCATTTTTGGCCAAAAGAAATGATCAGCAAGTATGTCCTCCGTTTTCTTCACACCAAAATGTCCCATCAACCCGCCTCCATGTGCTTCCTGTAACAACAACAGACGAACGGAACCAGCAGGAATGCACAACTTGTTGACTCTAAACACAAACCCATCATGAATGACAAACTTATTCCACATTTTCCCTTCTTGACAATTCAACAGGATTTCCGCAAAATCAGCATCGTGCACATATTGCTCTTTAATAGTCTCTAATCCAAAAATTTTGAAGTCAAGTTGCGGCCGGCTCAGATGGAATTTGAAGATGAGGTCGGATTCGTTGGAAAATAGACTTCCTAAGCTTTCCATGAAGTACAAGAACGTCCCAATCGGAGTCCGTATGAGGAAGTTATGCCCGTTTGAACTTGGTACCAACGCAGCAGTCCGAATCTGATTCCTGAACGTGTCCAACTCGAATTCTTGTTTGGCTTGGCCCCAAAGTGACGTGGTGAACTCCATTATTCCATCCAGGCATGTCCATGACTCCACGTCCCTCTCCTTCATCCTTTCCCAGGTTCCTAAGCATAATTAAATCACTTGCATTAGGTAGCGGTCTATTCTCAGTAATATATGAACCTAGGAATGAATTCACCTGGTATTTAAGTTGATGAGCACGAGCTCGAGTGAGTGGTCCTTGTAACACTTGCTGTGGCTGAGTTGTATCCATGGAAGGGATGTCCTCATCACCTTGCTTCAAATTCTGCAACTTATCAAAAAGGTCACGTTTGTAATGTTTAGGAACAAACCTTGCCCTCATATGGTACTTCATCTATTCCCATGTTGTGATGGGTGGATCATTGTTCTCCATCCTTTGGTTTTGCACTTGTTCCCTCCAAACCAAAGCATAATCTTTGAATTCTAATCCTGCTATATGGATTTTCTTTTCTTCAGAATAGTTGTGCAAGCGGAACACCTTGTCTACCTTGAGCTCCCAAGAGAGGTATTCTTCGGGTTCATGTGTACCTGAAAATGAAGGCATTGTAAATTTGAGCTTACCAAATTTCTCCTCGTGTGGTCGTTCTTCGCCGTAACGATTACGGCGGTGGTAGCCGTCATCGTAGTGCAGAAAGTCATCGTCATCAAAGTGAAGTGCTCCCCCACCACGACCTCCATGTCCATGGCCCCTCCCGGGACCATGGAAGCCGCCCCTGCACCTCTCCCAGGCGTGGGTGGGCGGATGGCGTTTGCCGCCATGCAGTCTCGCCGTTGTTGTGCATCTGTGATGTGACCACGCCACAAACACATACGCCAATAGCGTCCAATATCAAGATTGAATTAAAGGTGAATTCGTTTCTTCAAACACAACATATTTTTGAGAATATGATGCTACCTAATGATGAAAATATATATTATTTACAGGACCACGTCACTTTTACACCAATTCAAGCAAGAGTTCAAGATGGACACGTTTTGGAATCCAATTCGGCCTCCAGATCAATTCGATTCAGCCTGACAGGCCCAAATTCAAATGTGCATAACTTTCACATATGAAGTCCGTTTGAGGTCCACGAGTACTTGCTGGAAACCTTACCAAGTCTAATTTCTAAAGGATTCAACCCCGACTTAAAATTCTATCCGAGCCGGCCGCAATCGTCAAAAGAGTCCATGTTGGACACGTACTGGAATCAGATTCGGACTGCTACAATGGTGCAAGTTTAAACGGACATAACTTCCTCATACGGACTCCGTTTGGGACGTTCTTGTACTTCATGAAAATCTTATGAAGTCTACTTTCCAATGGATCCAACCTCATCTTCAAATTCCGTCTGAGCCGGCCGCGATCATCAAAAGAGTCCAAGCTAGAAAATATTGCCTATATGCTGGTCCAATAGATATAAGTGAAGTGTATGAACGCACACGCAAAGATCAATGTGACTCAATGCAACAAAGGAATGAGCTAGATGGAAACAATCAGGAACAATAGCTCGTTTGCATCAAGTACTAGGAGAGATGCTAGCCAATTGCAATAACAAGAATAGAGGGAACAGGATTGCTCAAGAATTTTAGTTACTCAAACTAAAAATATGAAATAGAACTACTCACCCAATCAGCCCTCTCTCTCTCTCTTTTTCTCTTTTTTTGCTCACCTCTCTCTTTTTGTTACCTTGCCAATCACCCAAATATGTTCAACTATATGGGTCGCAAACTTTGAATTTTTTTTAATTGGCCGGGGTGAGTGATGCACAAGCCCAATGTTCAGCTAGGACTATTCAGGAGTAGCCCTCAATGCAACATCAATGACTAGTCTCAAGTATTCAAAGGATATAAGTGAAGCTTGTATGTATGGTGTTCAAGAAAGCCAACGCGAACACTAACACCTCCCTAGAGTTGGTTTCAGATAGCAAATTCCACACGGATTCGAAAGTGGACAGCTAGCCAAATCCGACTTGGATTCTAGGGTTGTACTCGGATTGATCTGGAAGGAGTTAGGGACACGGACTCAACTTCAAGAGTAAATTGAATCTACTTTTTTTTATGGGGACACAAGATCAACTAACGCGAAGGAACACAAAGATCAGCACGTAAACAAAATTTCTAATGGATCAAAACTTAACAAAACTCACGTAAATAACATATGCGAAACTAGGGTTTGGATTTTTTTTGTGTTTTCGGTTTATGCACTATAGGACAGCAAGTAATAAACTGAAATTTAAACGGATAAGATCCTACCGAGTAAACCACGCTCTGATACCAAGATGATACGGGGTCGCCCGATCTTCTCGACGTAGGATGGATACTCACGGGAGTCTTGATGAATCGTAATGATCCTCCAATGCCAGTTCAAGGGACGAACACTCTTTAATCCGGCAAAACACACTCGTGTTCATTTCGCCGACCACCAAGCGAAGATCTATCGTGCACCCAATTCCCAACGGCAAGGCTGAACGATCTTGATTGAAGAAGATACTCCTAATTCCATAAGGAATTTCGGTAGCAATGCTAAACTCGAAAACTTTAGTAGATTGATTTTTCTCAAACGTGGTCTGAGCCCTAAAGGCTGCCAATACAAGGCTTATATAGCCCCTTTGGACATCCATATGGTCCCCAAACCAAGTACAACTCAACCCTATATGGTTTTAGATACGAACTCTCACAAAAAGGAAACTATATTTTTCACCCGTCATATTGTTTCGGTCATAACTTTTTATCCGTGATGAATTTGAAGGTGGGACCTGATCCGTTGCGTAGCCATTGAAATTATCTTTCCAACGAGTGCAAGAACATCTGAATCGGACACCGTTTGTGGAAGTTATGGCCTTTTTAGTAACTGCCTGTCAGGCTGTCCCGAACCGAATCCGAATTGAATTCTGAGTTGAATCCGAGTTTGAATTGGGTTGAGCACGTGGGAAGTCCGAATTTGGCTTGAAAATCTTATCCAAAACTTGTAGTTTAAGTCCTTGGGCTCCTCCCTTTTTGCTCTCCCACTGCATGGGCTTCCTTCCTCCTTGTGCTTCTCCATTGTTTTGGCCTCGGAATCATCATAATATTCAAACCTAATAATAAACAAGAATTTGGCATAAGGTAGTATATCGTTCCCACGAATAGAAGGAAATTCATTAAGAAACAAATTCACCTAACAATATTTAGTGCGGCTCAATACTTCTTTCTAGTGAAATAATGTATTTGACAGAAAAATGCTAAGCATGTGCGTATCCGCATCAGGGTGGGGATGGGGTTTGGTCGGCAAAGCAAGCTTCTCCACCATATCCATACTCGTCAAATTATTGCAACTCCCACCATCAATAATTATGCGAATCGCGCGTTCCTTGACAACGCCCTTGATTTGGAACAAATTATGGCGCTGATTTTGCTCAGCACGAGACACTTAAGCACTTAGTACGCGTTGCACTATAATGCTCAAATACTTGTCGGCATCTTCGGCGCCAACATGTTCAGATTCATATCTTGTCCTGCAGGGTCATTTGCAAGCATAGCATATGTTTCATCATCAAAATCACTAGCAGAAGAATACCCACCATCATCGCGTATAATCAATACACGCTTGCTTGGACAGTCCCGCATCATGTGTCCATAGCCTTTGCAACGATGGCATTGAACGTCCCTAGTTCGTCCTGTTGAAGCAACTGAAGAGGAGGTTTTTGCAGAAAGTTGTGGTGCTGATTTGGGTGCTTCGGAAACTCGTGGCGCTGAATTTGACATAGTAGGGCGCTGCTTGTTGTTGGAGGGTAATGGTGGGGGCGCCACAGTGGATGAGGAAGAAGGTGTACGCGGCGCCCATGAATTTGTGCGACCTGCAGAAAAGTTAGATCGCGTTCTCGTCTGGCGTCCCTGCAATTCTCGTTCAGCTTTACAAGCAAGATGAAACAATCTAGTCATGGAGTTGTAATCTTTGTAATCAAGAATGTCCTGAATTTCACGATTCAACCCTCCCAAAAACCTAGCCATTGATGCCTCCTCATTCTCAACTAACCCACAGCGCAACATACCAATTTGTAATTCCTGATAGTATTCTTCCACAGACTTTGCACCTTGTTGCAAGCGTTGCAGTTTATTTAACAAATAACGAGCATAATATGAGGGAACAAATTGATGGCGTATAAGCAATTTTAAAACCTCCCAAGTGTTAGGTATGTTATGGGATGTTGACGGCAATGTTCTTTCCACCAAATAAAAGCAAAATCGGTAAATTCACTAGTAGCAGCCCTAACTCGTCTATTCTTAGGAAAATCATGGCAAGCAAATTTTTGATCAACAGCTAGTTCCCAATCAAGATAACCATCAGGATCATATTTACCATTAAAAGAGGGCATAGTGAATTTAACCTTAGAAAAAGCATCATCGTGGTCACGTACCTCACGTCGTGGGTGATGAGGCGATGGGGTCCCGATCTTCCGATAGGATGATAACTATCGATTTTGGTGGAGATGACTCTTGCGATCCGACTACAACCGTACGACGTCGCTTGCGCCTTAGCAATCGCTAAACCACACTCCAAGTCGTTATCAACCGTGCCAAGAACGCGGTTGACCTGACCACGAAGGTCTATTCCTGCATGCAACCGAAGAACACGCAAGAACAAGGATAGTGAGCAACCTAAAATTTACTAGATATAAAAGTCGCACAAGGATAGTTGAGGTTCTGTAACACGAATCTGTTGGTCTAGCCGACACAAGAGACAACGTGGAGTTTGCACATGGGGCTAAACTGATGTAAACAAAACCTAAGTCCCATCAAAGGAGGCGGTGGCTCCTATATAGGGACAACAACCAGGGGGGCGGCCAAGGAGCATGCCCATAGGGTTACAAGGCCCATGGGCCCAAGTGGTGGTGGCGCAGCACCCTTTTGACTCGGATTCAGAAACCTACGTGGATTATTTTGATGATTGCGGCCGACTCGGATGGAATTTGTAGATGAGGTTGGATCAATTGGAAAGTAGACTTGCTAAACTTTCCATGAAGTACAAGAACGTCCCAAACGGAGTCCGTATGAAGAAGTTATGCCCGTTTAAACTTGCACCATTGCAGCAGTCCGAATCCGATTCTGGTACGTGCCCAACACGGACTCATTTGATGATTTCAGTGCGCACAGAAGGAATTTAGAGGTGATACCAGATCCATTGGAAAGAGGACAATCAAAGCTTTCCAACAAATACTCATGGACCTCAAACGGACATCGTATGTGAAAGTTATGCACATTTGAAGTTGGGTCTGTCAGGCTGAATCCGAATAGATCTGGAGGCCGAATTGGATTCCAAAACGTGTCCAACTTGAACTCTTGCTTGAATTGATGTAAAACTAACGTGGTGCTGTTAAAATATATATTTTCATCATTAGGTAGCATCATATTCTCATTTAGTTCAATCTAAAGAAACGTGGTCCGAAAGTTATGTTTAAGCTGAAGAAACGAATTCACCTTTAGTTCAATCTTGATATTGGGCGCTGTTGTTGTGTGGGTTTGTGGCGTGGTCACATCATCCTCCCCTTCTTGACAGAAAACCGTCCTCGGTTTTAACATATGTGTAGCCTCACGTTGATGAGGGCATCCCAAACACTTATACATCTTCTCCTATTGGTGGTCATGCACATACTGATGAGAACATCCCCATTACATATACATCTTCCATTCCAAGCATGCATGAGAATAACCAAGAACCAGAGGGCCCAATGACGAGGGCCAGAGCCAAGCGTTTAAACAAACAGGTGCTTTTGTTTCTTAAGGAGTTTCCTTTAATTGATGATGAACTTGGAATACTACCTCATGCTAGTGTTTTATGTATTCTTAGGTATGACTCATGTGAAGACTTAGGAGAGCAAAAGGGAGGAGACCAAGGACTTAAACTACAAGTTTTGGAAAAGATTTTCAAGCCAAATTCGGACTTCCCACGTGCTCAACCCAATTCAAACTCGGATTCAACTCAGAATTCAATTCGGATTCGGTTCGGGACAGCCAGATAGGCAGTTACTAAAAGGCCATAACTTTCACAAACGGAGTCCGATTCAGGTGTTCTTGTACTCGTTGGAAAGATAATTTCAAGGGCTACGCAATGGATCTGGTCCCACCTTCAAATTTGTCACGGATAAAAATTTATGACCGAAACAAGATGACGGGTGAAAAATATAGTTTTCTTTTTGTGAGAGTTCATATCCAAAACCATATAGGGTTGAGTTGTAATTGGTTTAGGGACCATATGGACGTCCCAAGGGGATATATAAGCCTTGTATTGGCAGCCTTTAGAAGGAGATCAACTTTATGCATAAGATTGAAACATAGCTATTGCTTGTTCTTTCAACACCAGAGTTCATGCGAGGACTTTGAGAGAGAATTAGGCGATCCATTGTTCGTTCCGCAATTCAAGGTCAAGCCGTCGTTCCATTGGGAATTGGGGACTTGGCGTTCGTCGTTTGTGGTCTCGCGACGAACAATTATCCGGTGTGTTTTGGGCGTATTCCGAAGATTGAGGGTTCGTGCATTGGCACGAGTGTTCAACTAGCGACATCGTCTACTTCGCATCAACTATCCACGGTACCTCACCGAGAAGATCGGGACCCCTCCCCGTATCATGTGGTATCAGATTCTTGGTTTACTTGGTGAGAATTTCTTTACCCGTAGTTAGTAGATTGGTTTTTCTTTCCTATAGTCCAGAAAAAAAATTGCCCCACAAAAAGAGTTTATTTCCGCTGTCCAAACCCCGTTGTGCCTTTCAATCTGTTAGTTTTGGTTTGCTAAATTGAATTTTTATCCATCTTAGCATTGTCTAGTTGCTGGTCATATCTTTGTTCCATTAAAAATGCCATAACTTTTGATTCCGAGTTTATTTGTGAGTGAGATCACCGCCATTAGATTCAAAACTTCATTATCCATCTATCTGTAAAATTTCACGTCATTCCAGAAAGGCATTTAAGATATATATGCGGTGAAAGTTGACCCAAATTTCTGAATTGAATCTGCAACAGTCGGCACTTGTGAATTTTGTGCGAATCTTTCGGTCGGTTTCCAGAACTTGGCCCCAAAACAAAAGTTGTAGAAAAAGCCGTCGGAAAACAGATAAAAAAAGAATCATTGAGAAAAAGGCAACTGACGAAAAGTTACGGCCGAAATACCGACGTGCTGTCCAGTAGACAGAAATCCTCAGTTTTCAAGTTTTGGGTCAACCCTTGTGTTCTTCAATTCCAGATTGCATTCGATTGAATTATCTTGTATTTACCACACCCATACATTGCCACACACTTATTTAGCCTTCTTCCATCCTTGGGTGATCAGCAACATAGGCTGTGCTACATACAAACTATAATTCAATTCTGTGCAATTTCTGAAATTAATTGATTGTTTTCCCTTGCTACAAAATACATTACTGTCCAAGCTCCACCTACACCCGTTTGTGTACTCCCTTGCTCTTGGTTACGCTCATACATTACCGGGTTGAGGTCGTTCGCTGTCACAATTGTCGATTTGCCGTCCTTGATTCACTTTGGAACGGTAAGCTTGCCTTGTTTTCAGGACAGTGAGTTGCAAGTATAGAGAGAGTTTTTGTTTTACTAACCCGGATATAACCTCGTTTTTGCTTGTGAGTCGTTTCCATGATAGGTCACGAGGAGGATCCACCTAATCCGGAGGCGCCGGTTACGTGGACCGAGTACACTCGGTTGTGCGAGATGCTCCAAAAACAACTTCATGATGGTGACAATGGTGTGCGCGATGAACTCGGGGAAGTTCAGACTGGACTGAACACCCTCGGGGAGGAGGTCACACAATTGCGTACGACCATCAACAATAACTTTCTGGAGCTGTGTGCCATGTTCGCACACCACAATCTACGTGGGGGTGCACCAGTTGATGACACAAGTGTGCACGGCCCTCTGGTCGTTCTGCACAATGAGACCGAGGAGGAGCGTGCTATTCGTCTGGATGAGAAGCGACGTCATCGACAGGCGCATCGCATGGCAGTGCCGCCAAACATCGAGATGGCAGCCGCGGCACGCCCTTCGGCACATGGGCCTGGCCGAGGCAACGGCGGCCAGGGTGGAGGTGCACCACAAGGTGGCCACGGAGGAGGTGTGCATCGTGCACCTCGTAGCTGGGCTGATGCGGATGAGCACTGGGATGACGATTTCCCCATTGACAACTATGATGATCGACAGCGCCACCACCGCAGCGTCCTCGCAACGACGACGCCGAGGATTGTGTTGCTAAGCCCAAATTTAATCTTCCTATATTTTCAGGTGGTACAGATGTGGAACAATACCTCACTTGGGAGTTGAAAGTTGATAAGTTGTTTCGGATGAACAACTATTCCAATGAGAAGAAGCTGTTGCTTGCGTCCAATGGTTTGGATGATTATGCCACACACTGGTGGGAGCAGTTCATCTGTAAGCGCATGGAGCTCCATGAGTTGCCGATTAACACCTGGGAGCAGATGAAGCAGCATTTGCGGGCACGCTTTGTACCTCGCCACTACAAACGCTCACTATTTGAGAAGTTGACAGGGCTGCGACAAGGTATGAAATCAATTGATGAATATCATAAAGAAATGTAGACTATCATGATACATGCAGATGTCCGCGAGAATGACGAACAGACCATGGCGAGATTTCTAGCTGGCATGAATCATGCTGTCAAGCGCATTGTCAATCACCATCCCTATAATGATATGATTGAGTTGCTGCACCAAGCACGTGAAGCTGAGAGACAAGTGATTGAAGATGCACGGTTCGCTGCCCGGTCACGTTCTTCAGCCAGTCCGGGACAGCCATATAACAACAGCCAACCAAACAGGAGCACTTCGGCTGCAAGCAATTCGGCGACGCGCAGTTCAACAAATAAGAAGCCGGAGAGTACACCACCACCAGTGCGTCGACCTGTGGCGCCCGCTCCTAGTGCGACCTCGTCTATGGGGTCCACAAGCCGTTCACGTGACATTATTTGCCACAAGTGCAAGGGTGTTGGCCATTTTCAGAGGGACTGTCCAAATGTCAGAACTATGCTCATCACAGAGGATGGCGGTTATGTTTCAGCTGGTGATGATGAGTCACCTGATGCACAGGCAGTCTTGCACACTGACGACACAGAACAATGTGAGTGCGATCCTGAGTTTCCTAACACTGAGCAGTACTCCATTGTTTGCACGCCCAAGGTGCTTAGTGTAATGCCATCGCCGTCACTCGAACAGCGGTGCAACTTGTTTCAGACTTGGGCAAAGCTTAATAAGGGTAAGGTGTGCAAAGTGATCATTGATGGCGGGAGTTGTCACAATCTGGCTAGCAAGGATATGTGCCATAAGATGGGTTTGAAATATTTGCCGCATCCGCGTCCTTATCATGTGCAATGGTTAAGCGACAAAGAGGAAGTGAAGGTGAACTATATGGTGCGTGTGACGTTTTCTATTGGGAAGTACACCGATACTGTGGACTGCGATGTTGTGCCTATGACGGTGTGTCACTTGTGATGCGGATCCACTAGCAAGCTAGCTGAACCCCGTTGCTTTGGCCCTGATCTTTCACGATACGCCTTGTTGGATGCCCTCTCCAAGATAAGCCTTCTCCCACGCACACCGCAGCACGTGAACAAAGGGTAGAGAAACCGAAGTTTCAGCGAGTAGAATCCAACACCACAATTGGATTCAACACACCAAGAGCAATTCCTCGATGGAAATCTCAAGAATACGCCAACAATGGCCACCAAACCATGGTGATTTTCTGGTTTCTATTTCTCCAATCATAACCTAAGTTACAATGGGCTAAGGCCCTGGCCTTATATTGGTGCACAATGCACGGCCTTGATTACAACTCACGCACTACTTGGCCTAAGGCCGAAACAAACTCCAATACGAACTAAAAAGGAAATACCTAAACTGCTACCTCTGGTTTCTCTCTCAATTTACGACTTGACTGTGAGGATTCCGTGGCTGGCACCTCATCCATTGTGTGGGGCTTTAAAAAAGCTTTCCAACGAGTCTAAGAACGCCCAAATCGGACTCCGTTTGTGAAAGTTATGGACGTTTTAGTATCGGTCTTGCCAGCTGTCCCAATCCGAGTCCGAATCGGTTTCAAATCTTTATATGTTTTGTTTTCTTGTTCAAGGGGCTTCCAAATCCGTTTGGAACCTGAAAAGGAGTCCTTCTCAACCTTTAGAAAGCCATGGTGTGGTCGGATTTTATTCTTACTTGCATTGCAATACTCGAACTCTTTATGTTTGGCAAGTCTCGCGCGTCTCTCCGGACAGCTCGTGCAGCATCCAATGAAATTGCCATAACTTTGTGTAGGAAGCTCCAAATCAAGTGCCGTTTGATTCGTTGGAAAATAGACTTCATTATCTTTCCAAATATGTCTCTTGTGCACATTAGAAATCTGAGAATTGGTATTCAAAGCTTCTTGAACATTATGCACGGAACTGCAAGTACTAACCAAAGTTGTAGTGCTACTTGCTGCCACATCATCCTCCCCTCCTTGAAGCAAAGCCGTCCTCGGCTTTGCGGTAATCTTGGGAGTTTGCTTCTTCTTGGCTGTAATTTCTTCATCAACATAAATATCACTCTCGAATTTTGGTTTCAACACATGCTTCTTTCCCCCATGTACAAAAGTGTATGTGTTGGACCGGCCCTCATGCTAGCATTGCGATCATATTGCCATAGTCTTCCCAACAATAACCCACATGCATCCATTGGAACTACGTCGCAATCCACCTTGTCAACATAGTCACCAACAACAAACGGAACACGTACCTTGTGAGTTATCTTTAGTCTTCCGGAGTTGTGTAGCCACTCCACATGATGTGGCTGAGGATGCCTCCACATGGACAGCCCTAAAGCATACACCAAATCTTTACTAATCACATTGGTATAACTTCCACCATCTATGATCAACTTGCATGCTTTATCTTTGATCTTGCACTCCGCTTGAAAAACACTCCACCGCTGTCCTTTTGTTTCAGTTTCTTTACTTTGCACCATTTGGACCAAAAGATTAACACCATTCAATTCTGGATCACAATAGACAACATCCTCCTTGGAATCGTCGGATTTTTCGCTTTTAGAATCACTACTAGAACTTGTTGAAGCATAGCCATCTTTAGTGAGAAGCACTCTTCGTTGATTTGGGCAATCACGCATCATATGACCTCTTCCCTTGCACTTGAAACACTCAATTTCTCTAGTACGAGCATTAGCAGGCAAACTAGAATCAGTTTTAGTTGCTTCTTTACCTCTGTTGCATGCCTCCTTTGAAAGAGCACCATTTGAACGGCTTGATGCCGCCACTTTGGAGTGTGAACCCACATCATCGCCTTGCTGTAATGAACGCCTCCATAACTTTGTTTGGGCGTTGGCATGTCCATCCTTGACTTGTTTGCGCTTCAATTGTTGTTCAGCACGTTCGGCTTGATGCACCAAGTCTTGAATGTTGTAGTAATGGACCATCTCCACCCTATCTTGCACATCTTCATTCAACCCATTAAAGAAACGTGCCATAGTAGCATCATCATGCTCCTCTGTCCCTGTACGGATCATCAACGTCTCCATCTCTTTATAATATTCATCAACACTAGAATTACCTTGGCGTAGTTGTTGCAACCGGTTGTACAACGTCCTAGTGTAGTGTGCTGGGACAAAACACTGCCTCAAAATATTCTTCAATTGTACCCAAGTATTCGGACGAGCTCCTACGCGACATAATTGATTCCACCAAACAAGAGCATATCCGGTGAACTCAATTGTCGCCAAACGAATCTTCTTATCCTCAGTATAGTGATGGCTGTCAAAAATTTGTTCGACACGCATCTCCCAATCCATGTACTCCTCCGGTTCAGCTTTACCATTAAATGATGGGATAGAAATTTTTATCCGCCCAATTCCATCATCCACGGCAACACGCTGAGCAAACCCGACACCATCACGCATACCTCCACCATGGGCAGCACCTCTGCCACGCATGTCCCAACCACGGTCAGCACCACGGTAGTCCCGAGCATGGCGCGGTTGTAGAGTAAAGCCCGCTGCACCATCAAAGATCTCCTCGTGTTCGTCGTCTTCATATGGTGCACGCCGTTCGGGATATTGAGGCCCCCGTTCAGCATGCTGAAATTGTGGTGGCTGGTTGCGTATCTCCCCCGTCAAAGCATCAATTCGCGCCCCCAAATCATCAATCTTGCCTTCAAGCTTCTGGTGACAACTTAAGAAGTAGTCACGTGTCACTTCAAACCCGTGTCGCATCTCGGGCAGCAAAGACGCCGCATATTGGGGCACCTCCCCGATTGGCTCGGCATGATTATGTCGCGCCTTGCCATCTTCAATCTTCATAGAACCCGCCATCAAGAAAAAAATTTAGCAACCTCGTACCGTGATCAACCACGCTCTGATACCAAGATGATGCGGATCCACTAGCAAGCTAGCTGAACCCCGTTGCTTTGGCCCTGATCTTTCACGATACGCCTTGTTGGATGCCCTCTCCAAGATAAGCCTTCTCCCACGCACACCGCAGCACGTGAACAAAGGGTAGAGAAACCGAAGTTTCAGCGAGTAGAATCCAACACCACAATTGGATTCAACACACCAAGAGCAATTCCTCGATAGAAATCTCAAGAACACGCCAACAATGGCCACCAAACTATGGTGATTTTCTGGTTTCTATTTCTCCAATCATAACCTAAGTTACAATGGGGCTCAGGCCCTGGCCTTATATTGGTGCACAATGCACGGCCTTGATTACAACTCACGCACTACTTGGCCTAAGGCCGAAACAAACTCCAATACGAACTAAAAAGGAAATACCTAAACTGCTACCTCTGGTTTCTCTCTCAATTTACGACTTGACTATGAGGATTCCGTGGCTGGCACCTCATCCATTGTGTGGGGCTTTAAAATAGCTTTCTAACGAGTCCAAGAACGCCCAAATCGGACTCCGTTTGTGAAAGTTATGGACGTTTTAGTATCGGTCTTGCCAGCTGTCCCAATCCGAGTCCGAATCGGTTTCAAATCTTTATATGTTTTGTTTTCTTGTTCAAGGGGCTTCCAAATCCGTTTGGAACCTGAAAAGGAGTCCTTCTCAATCTTTAGAAAGCCATGGTGTGGTTGGATTTTATTCTTACTTGCATTGCAATACTCGAACTCTTTATGTTTGGCAAGTCTCGCGCGTCTCTCCGGACAGCTCGTGCAGCATCCAATGAAATTGCCATAACTTTGTGTAGGAAGCTCCAAATCAAGTGCCGTTTAATTCGTTGGAAAATAGACTTCATTATCTTTCCAAATATGTCTCTTGTGCACATTAGAAATCTGAGAATTGGTATTCAAAGCTTCTTGAACATTATGCACGGAACTGCAAGTACTAACCAAAGTTGTAGTGCTACTTGGTGCCACATCAACTTGCTCTTGGGACGGCCATGGCAATATGACCGTTCCGCTGTTCACGATGGGCGTACAAATCGCTACACATTTCGATGGAACAATTTGGATGTCATCTTGAAGCCACTTACACCACAACAGATTGTCAGTTCCTCCATGTAGAAAATTGAGACACACGTTGAGAGTGCACAAGAGCGAGAGAACCATCGGAGTAGTAACAAGAATCAAGAGGGAGAGAAGAATTTAGTAATGTTAGCCACCAAATCAGAGATGAGAGAATTCAGCGAGGATCCTAATTTGGTGCACGTGGTGCTGCTGTACAAAGACGCATTGCTTTCAACTAATGACAAAACTTCTCTTCCTAGTGGTGTTGTTTCTATTTTGCAGGATTTCAGCGACGTCTTTCCAGATGATGAGGACACGACCCCTATGGATACAACCATATTTGCTATGCTTGTTGTTCCAATTACAAGAGCTCCTACGCATCACTTAAATTATAAGGTGAGCTCGTTTCAAAAAGGTTTTACTTTGCGTGATAAAGAACATATGATATTACATAATGAGAGTTTGTTGCGTTTGTTATTATGTACCGAGATTTATGATGAAGATCATGCAATACGTGAGGCTACACATATGCTAAAACCGAGGACAGTTTTCTATCAAGAAGGGGAGGATGATGTGACCACGCCACAAACACATACGACAATCGCGCCCAATATCAAGATTGAACTAAAGGTGAATTCGTTTCTTCAGCCTTCATATGTTACTGAGAATAGACCACTACCTAATGCAAGTGATTTAATTGTGCTTAGGATTTTGGGAAAGGATGAAGGAAAGGGACATGGAGTCCTGGACATGCATGGAAGGAATAATGGAGGTCATCACGTCACTTTGGGACCAAGTCAAGCACGAATTCGAGTTGGACACGTTTTGGAATCAGACTCGGACTGCTGCAATGGTGCAAGTTTAAACGGACGTAACTTTCTCATACGGACTCCGTTTGGGACGTTCTTGGACTTCATGGAAAGCTTATCAAGTCTACTTTCTAAAGGATTCAACCCCATCTTCAAATTCTATCCGAGACAGCCGCAATCATCAAAAGAGTCCGTGTTGGTCACGTACTGGAATCAGATTCGGACTGCTGCAATGGTGCAAGTTGAAACGAACGTAACTTTCTCATACGGACTCCGTTTGGGACGTTCTTGTACGTCATGGAAAGCTTATGAAGTCTAATTTCCAACGGATCCAACCTCATCTTCAAATTCCATACGAGCCGGCTGCAATCATAAAAACAATCCACGTTGGTTTTTGAGTCCGAGTCAAAAGGGTGCTGCGCCACCACCAATTGGGCCCATGGGCCTTGTAATCCTAGAGCATGCACTTTGGACGCCCCTCCTGGTTGTTCTCCCTATAAAGGAGCCGCCGCCTCCGTTGCTAAGACTTGGATTTCGTTGAGTTTAGGTTTAGCTATTATGCAAACTTCTGTTCTTCAGTTGTGTCGGACGACCACCTGTCAAGACAGCCTTCGGAATCCCACCTTTTGATCTTCATATCAATATTTGCAATTTCAGATTGCTTGTTATCTTGTTCTTGCGTGTTCTTCGATTGCATGCAGGAATAGACCTTCGTGGTCAGGTCAACCGCGTTCTTGGCACGGTTGATAACAACTTGGAGTGTGGTTTAGCGATTGCTAAGGCGCAAGCGACGTCGTTCGGTTGTAGTCGGATCGCAAGGGTCACCTCCGCCAAAATCGATAGTTATCATCCTATCGGAAGATCGGGACACCATCGCCTCATCAGTTGGTATCAGAGCTTCAGTTGACCGGTAGGAATTTTTTGTATCCCTAGTTAGTAGATTGATTTTTATTTTCCCATAGTCCAGAAAAATTGCCCCACAAAAAGAGTTAATTTCCGCTGTCCAAACCCCGTTGTGCCTTTCAATCTGTTAGTTTTGGTTTGCTAAATTGAATTTGTGTCCGTTTTAGCTTTGTCTAGTTGCTGGTCATATCCTTGATTCCATAAAAAAATCCCAACAAAAAAAATCCCCACCCCAAACCCTAATTTCCAATTTCGGCTGATCTGTCCTTTCTCTGCAGCCGCCACCAAAAAACGCCATATCTTTTGATTCCGAGATTATTTTTGAGTGAGACCACCGCCATTAGATTCAAAAATTTATCATCCATCTATCTGTTATATTTCACGTGTTTCCAGCAAGGAAGTTAAGAGATATCTGCGGTGCAAGTTGACCTAAAATCCAGATTGAATCTGCAACAATCGGCACTTGTGAATTTTGTGTGAATTGTTCCGTCGGTTTCCAGAACATGGCCACAAAAGAAAAGTTGTAGAAAAAGCCGTCAGGAAAAGGAGAAAAAAAGAATCATTGAAAAACAGGCAACTGACAAAAAGTTACGGCCGAAATACCGACGTGCTGTCCAGTGGACAGAAATCTTCAATTTTCAAGTTTGGGATCAATCCTTGTGTTCTTCAATTCCAAATTGCATTCGATTGAATTATCTTGTATTTACCACTCTCATACATTGTCATACACTTGTTTTGGCCTTCTCCTATCCTTGTTTGATCAGCAACATAGGCTAAGTGCTAGGTACGAACTATAATTCAATTCTGTGCAATTTCTGAAATTAATTGATTGTTCTCCATTGCTACATATCTAGCCTTCCAAGCTACACCTTTTACTAACCGAGCAGATCACATCGAACCGACCCTTGCAATCGCTATACACATCACTTGAGTCAAGTTATCACGAACCAGCCACCGGTTACACCACCTGTTTTGCATTGGTAAGAACTTGTAAGAGCTTGGTAAGAGTTTGAGAGATGTGTGACTTGTGAAGCTCCACCTCCTAGTAGTTTATAGGGACTTACATAATTCTTGTGTATTTCCTTGTTTTCTACTAACCATGACAGGTTCAAGATCACATTGTAGCAATTTTTGTGAGACCAACAACTTGTTGGATCGTATTAATAAGACCCTCACCACCATCAACAACAGAATTGAGGGCTCCAATGATCGCGACCGTTGTCGACTTCGACATAATCGACAAGGTACAGGTAGGTTAACAAGAGAGGTATGTGATGATGATGCCAAGTTTACAATTCCTCCATTTGCTGGTAGATATGACCCTGAAGCTTATCTTGAATGGGAAATACAATTAGATCAAAATTTTCTGTGCTATGATTTTCCTGATGATAAAAGAGTTAGGGCTGCTACTAGTGAATTCACTGATTTCGCATTATTTTGGTGGAGGAAACAATGTAGACTACCACATGTACCTAAAACTTGGAATGCTTTGAAACGAATCATGAGATCTACATTTGTTCCTTCATATTATTCACGTGACTTGTTAAAAAGATTGCAACGTTTAGAACAAGGTAGGAAAACTGTAAGTGAATACTATGAAGAATTGAAAGCTCTTTTGTTGCGTTGTGATTTAGAGGAACATGTAGAAGGTATAGAGAATAGATTCTTAGGTGGGCTTAATCAAGAAATTAAGAACATTCTCGTCCACAAAGAATATAATTCTCTCTATGATTTGTTTATACTTGCTTGTAAGGTTGAAAGTCAAATTGAGAAAGAATTGAGAATAGTTGATAATAGGACACATGAGAGCAAACCTGTGGTTGTGCCTTTTTCTGTAACTAACAATTTGCAGCAAGTTGAAAACCATGCTGAAGAGAAGAATGAGTTACTTGAGCTACCAACTCCATTACTTGAGAAGGAAGATGAGGAGATGGATGTACCTACATCATCTGAGGGGAGCCAAAAAGATAAAGATCATGGTGCTATCATCACTCACGGTGAGTATGCTTGTGAAGAACAACAATTATGTACTGTTCATGCTATTTTAGAGCAAAACTTAGTGGAAAACAATTCTGACACGCCCATATTTCAAGTAGAGAATTTACACTG
This sequence comes from Dendrocalamus latiflorus, assembly GCA_017311315.1. Taxonomy (NCBI): domain Eukaryota; kingdom Viridiplantae; phylum Streptophyta; class Magnoliopsida; order Poales; family Poaceae; genus Dendrocalamus; species Dendrocalamus latiflorus. The sequence continues at coordinate 43,530,537 of CM029642.1, read as the reverse complement.
CATTGATTTGAGTATTGAGAATGAGTTTAGTGCACCTTGTCAAAAAATAATTGAATTGCCTGCTGTTTTGAGTGATTCATGTGATGAATTAATCACATACAATGATCATGTGGCTTTGGTTAGACATAAAGAAGTTTTAACTAGAATTTCTCCTGCCAATTCATTGTGTTACATCATGTTGGATCTTCCTATGAAATTGTCACATGCTTTGGAGAAAGTTGCTGAACTTACATGTTCAAAATTCTTGTTTAGTGCCTACACCCCTGGGTATAAGTTTAATTTGATTGGAGATTATGGTGTAGGAAATCAATTTCTTGTATATCGAATATGCATAACTTGTGACCACATGGATGAATTGCAGCTTGTTGTTTTGAACAACAACTCTTGTATGCTCAATCTTGTTCATTATGAAAGAAAAATAAATTTTAGTGATCATTCAATGCCTATGTGTTCTTCTCTTATTGAACCATCTAACATTGGCAATCTGAATAATGAAATTGATGTATGGAAGAACTTGCAAATATTTTCACCCTTACTAGATGAATTTGCTATTGCTCAATTGAAATCTGATTATATGGATAAACTTTGTTTGATTCCAAAAGTTGTAGCTTTGCCTATATGTGCCACCACAACAAGTTTACAACTTCAAAGATTTGAATTGCATAAATGCTTCACTTACATTTGCAAAACAAGTTGCGATAATTACTGTGTGAGAAATTTTGATTTGTTCATTAACATATATGATTACTTTTGGGTTAATAATACAATGAGCTTTTATGATTGCTGCTGTGTTATAACATTAATTGTGCAACAACGAATAACTGTTAAAACGGATGACATATACATATACCATGCATACACCTTGGCTTCTTTGTTACCATACTTTCAGTTTATCAAAAGCCGAGGACGACTTTGTTTTCAAGAAGGGGAGGATGATGAGGACACGACCCCTATGGATACAACCATATTTGCTATGCTTGTTGTTCCAATTACAAGAGCTCCTACGCATCACTTAAATTATAAGGTGAGCTCGTTTCAAAAAGGTTTTACTTTGCGTGATAAAGAACATATGATATTACATAATGAGAGTTTGTTGCGTTTGTTATTATGTACCGAGATTTATGATGAAGATCATGCAATACGTGAGGCTACACATATGCTAAAACCGAGGACAGTTTTCTATCAAGAAGGGGAGGATGATGTGACCACGCCACAAACACATACGACAATTGCGCCCAATATCAAGATTGAACTAAAGGTGAATTCGTTTCTTCAGCCTTCATATGTTACTGAGAATAGACCACTACCTAATGCAAGTGATTTAATTGTGCTTAGGAATTTGGGAAAGGATGAAGGAAAGGGACATGGAGTCCTGGACATGCATGGAAGGAATAATGGAGGTCATCACGTCACTTTGGGACCAAGTCAAGCACGAATTCGAGTTGGACACGTTTTGGAATCAGACTCGGACTGCTGCAATGGTGCAAGTTTAAACGGACGTAACTTTCTCATACGGACTCCGTTTGGGACGTTCTTGGACTTCATGGAAAGCTTATCAAGTCTACTTTCTAAAGGATTCAACCCCATCTTCAAATTCTATCCGAGACAGCCGCAATCATCAAAAGAGTCCGTGTTGGTCACGTACTTGAATCAGATTCGGACTGCTGCAATGGTGCAAGTTGAAACGAACGTAACTTTCTCATACGGACTCCGTTTGGGACGTTCTTGTACGTCATGGAAAGCTTATGAAGTCTAATTTCTAACGGATCCAACCTCATCTTCAAATTCCATACGAGCCGGCTGCAATCATAAAAACAATCCACGTTGGTTTTTGAGTCCGAGTCAAAAGGATGCTGCGCCACCACCAATTGGGCCCATGGGCCTTGTAATCCTAGAGCATGCACTTTGGACGCCCCTCCTGGTTGTTCTCCCTATAAAGGAGCCGCCGCCTCCGTTGCTAAGACTTGGATTTCGTTGAGTTTAGGTTTAGCTATTATGAAAACTTCTGTTCTTCAGTTGTGTCGGACGACCACCTGTCAAGACAGCCTTCGGAATCCCACCTTTTGATCTTCATATCAATATTTGCAATTTCAGATTGCTTGTTATCTTGTTCTTGCGTGTTCTTCGATTGCATGCAGGAATAGACCTTCGTGGTCAGGTCAACCGCGTTCTTGGCACGGTTGATAACAACTTGGAGTGTGGTTCAGCGATTGCTAAGGCGCAAGCGACGTCGTTCGGTTGTAGTCGGATCGCAAGGGTCACCTCCGCCAAAATCGATAGTTATCATCCTATCGGAAGATCGGGACACCATCGCCTCATCACCAGAGGAGGTACCAGCTGGGCTACCACCAATACGCGGGATAGAACATAAGATCGACTTGATTCCAGGAGCATCGCTGCCGAATCGACCATCGTACCGCACCAATCCCGAGGAGACAAAGGAAATTCAGAAACAAGTACAAGAGCTTCTCTCCAAAGGTATGTCCGTGAAAGCTTAAGCCCTTGTGCTGTTCCTGTTATTTTAGTTCCTAAGAAAGATGGTTCATGGCGTATGTGCGTAGATTGTCGAGCGATTAATAATATCACAATTTGATATCGTCATCCTATACCTCGCTTAGATGATATGCTAGATGAATTGAGTGGTGCTGTTATTTTCTCTAAGATAGATTTGCGCAGTTGTTACCATCAAATTAGGATGCATGAAGGGGATGAGTGGAAAACAGCCTTTAAAACAAAATTTGGGTTGTATGAGTGGTTAGTCATGCCTTTTGGTTTAACTAATGCACCTAGTACATTCATGCGCTCAATGAATCATGTTTTAAGGCATTTTATTGGTAAATTTGTGGTTGTGTACTTTGATGATATTCTGATTTACAGTCGCACTGAATCTGAACACATAGACCATCTTAGACAGGTTCTACATGTTTTGCATGAGAATAGGTTATTTGGTAACTTAGAGAAGTGCACTTTTTGCAAAGATCGTGTCATCTTTTTGGGCTATGTTGTTTCTGCACAGGGAGTTGAAGTAGATGAGTCTAAAATTGAAGCGATTAAAAATTGGCCAACTCCTGTGAACGTAAGTCAGATTAGGAGCTTTCATGGTCTCGCTGGTTTTTATCGGCGTTTCGTGAAGGATTTTAGCATCGTCGCTGCCCCTTTGAATGAACTTACTAAAAAGGGTGTTGAATTTGTGTGGGGGGTAGCGCAAGAGAATGCTTTTGCTGAACTTAAGAAACGCTTGACTGAAGCACCGTTGCTTGTTTTACCTGATTTCACTAAAAATTTTGAAATTGAGTGTGATGCTAGTGGATTGGGTATTGGCGGTGTTTTAATGCAAGAGGGTAGACCGGTAGCTTATTTTAGTGAGAAACTGAATAGTGCTCAATTGAATTATCCGGTCTATGACAAAGAGCTTTATGTGTTAGTGCGTGCGTTAGAAACTTGGCAACACTATTTGTGGCCTAAAGTGTTTATTATTCATTCTGATCATGAGGCTTTGAAGTATTTAAAGTGCCAAGCAAACCTGAACCGTAGACATGCCAAATGGGTCGAATTCATTGAGTCGCTTCCTTACATTGTGAAATATAAGAAGGGAAAAGAAAATGTGGTAGCTGATGCTCTTTCTAGGAAAAGTGTGCTTTTAACTCAATTAGGAGTGCACGTTCCTGGTTTAGCGAGTGTGCGTGATTTATATGCTCATGACCATGATTTTTCTGTTCCTTATGCACGTTGCAAAGAGGGAAAAGGCTGGGATAAATTTCACATCCATGATGGGTTTTTGTTTCGCACTAACAAATTATGCGTTCCAGAATCCTCCGTGCGTTTGCTATTACTGCAGGAATCACATGCAGGTGGATTGATGGCACATTTTGGACGTGAGAAGATGTTGTCTATGCTGAGCGATCACTTTTATTGACCTAAGATGAGGCGAGATGTGGAGAGGTATGTGCAGCGATGCATTACTTGCCACAAAGCGAAATCGAAGTTGCATCCACACGGTTTGTATACCCCTTTACCTGTTCCCAATGCCCCATGGGAGGATATTAGTATGGATTTTGTTTTAGGACTACCTAGAACTAAGAGGGGGAGTGATTATGTTTTTGTCGTTGTGGATCGTTTTTCAAAGATGGCACACTTTATTCCGTGCCACAAGAGCGACAATGCGTCGCATATTGCTGACTTGTTTTTCAGGGAGATCGTGAGGCTACATGGCGTGCCACGTACTATTGTGTCGGATCGCGACGTAAAGTTCATGAGCTACTTCTGGAAGACGCTTTGGGGTAAACTGGGGACGAAGTTGTTATTCAGCACAACTTGTCATCCCCAAACTGATGGTCAAACCGGGGTGGTGAACCGCACACTTTCGATGCTACTCCGGACCATGATCAAGAAGAGTCTGCGTGAGTGGGAGGATTGTTTGCCGCACGTGGAATTCGCTTATAATCGGGCCTTGCATTCCACTACGCAGATGTGTCCATTTGAGGTAGTTTATGGCTTCAAGCCCTTTACGCCGCTTGATTTGTTGCCGCTTCCTAATCAACACCATACCCATATGGAGGCGTCCAAGCGAGCTGAATATGTGAAGAAATTGCATCTCAAGACAAAAGAAGCGATAGAGCGCAAGGTCAAGTACTATGCTGAAAAGGCGAACAAGAAAAGGAAGAAGATAGTTTTTCAACCAGGTGATTTAGTTTGGGTACACTACCGGAAGGATCGTTTTCCAGAACGTCGCAAGTCTAAGTTACTACCGCGCGGTGATGGGCCTTTCAAGGTGCTTGCGAAGATCAACGACAATGCCTACAAGATAGAGCTTTCCGGCGATGATTATGGCGTGAGCTCTACGTTCAATGTCGCTGATTTATCACCTTTCTTTGGTGGTGTAGATCCAGCGTCGAGGACGACGCCTTTTCAAGAGGGGGAGGATGATGAGGGTATCCCAAACACTTATACATCTTCATTCCAAGCATGCATGAAAATAACCATGAACCAGAGGGTCCAATGACGAGGGCCAGAGCCAAGCGTTTAAACAAACAGGTGCTTTTGTTTCTTAAGGAGTTTCCTTTAATTGATGATGAACTTGGAATACTACCTCATGCTAGTGTTTTATGTATTCTTAGGTATGACTCATGTGAAGACTTAGGAGAGCAAAAGGGAGGAGACCAAGGACTTAAACAACAAGTTTTGGAAAAGGATTTCAAGCCAAATTCGGACTTCCCACGTGCTCAACCCAATTCAAACTCGGATTCAACTCAGAATTCAATTCGGATTCGGTTCGGGACAGCCTGACAGGCAGTTACTAAAAAGGCCATAACTTTCACAAACGGAGTCCGATTCAGGTGTTCTTGTACTCGTTGGAAAGATAATTTCAAGGGCTACGCAATGGATCTAGTACCACCTTCAAATTCGTCACGGATAAAAAGTTATGACCGAAACAAGATGACGGGTGAAAAATATAGTTTTCTTTTTGTGAGAGTTCGTATCCAAAACCATATAGGGTTCAGTTGTAATTGGTTTAGGGACCATATGGACGTCCCAAGGGGCTATATAAGCCTTGTATTGGCAGCCTTTAGAAGGAGACCAACTTTATGCATAAGATTGAAACATAGCTATTGCTTGTTCTTTCAGTTCATGCGAGGACTTTGAGAGAGAATTAGGCGATCCATTGTTCGTTCTACAATTCAAGGTCAAGCCGTCGTTCCATTGGGAATTGGGGACTTGGCGTTCGTCGTTTGTGGTCTCGCGACGAACAATTATCCGGTGTGTTTTGGGCGTATTCCGAAGAGTTGAGGGTTTGTGCATTGGCGCGAGTGTTCAACTAGCGACATCGTCTACTTCGCATCAACTATCCACGGTACCTCACCGAGAAGATCGGGACCCCTCCCCATATCACACGTATTGCATGGTCTTCATCATAAATCTCAGTACATAATAACAAACACAACAAACTCTCATTATGTAATATCATAAGTTCTTTATAAAACAAAGTAAAACCTCTTTGAAACGAGCTCACCTTATAATTTAAGCGATGCGTAGGAGCTCTTGTAATTGGAACAACAAGCATAGCAAATACGGTTGTATCCATAGGGGTCGTGTCCTCATCAGTGGGGTTTCTCTTCGCATATCTTGTTGGTTAAAACGCAATTGTTGATGAGCTCGATCGTTGTTGTGGTTAGCCCTGCCATCTACCCAGGAATCACCCACATCGTCGAATTCATCTTGTCCCTCTTCCGTCACAGCAGGGGGAACAGCGGCTGAAGCTTAGGCAATCTCCTCAAGGCGCGCCATAATATCTGCCAAAGAAGTGTTAGTGATACCTTGTGCTCTCTCCATCGTAGCGAGCGTTGCGTTTGTCTCAATCTGGGTGCTCTCGAGTTGAGCAAGTCACTCATTTGTGACTCTGACATCCTCCTCAAGGCCCTCCGTACGAAGATTCATTTCGCACGTGAAATGTTGTATGATTCCCTTCATACGAGGAGTATGAGATGCATCCTGATCTGTAAACTCTCCAAAACCTGCCACTTTTAGCAAAAACACAAGAATATGTCCCTAACAAGTACTAGGGTATGGTGGTTCAAGAGTCGCTCACACACAAACCTTCTATCGAATTCTTACCAATTCTTACCAAGCACTCAGGGGCGATCGGCAACCAGCGATGACAATATGTTTGCGATGATTGGATGGAGCGATTGCCAGGTGAAGCTCAGCCTGTACGGTGTAGAAAAGGTGTAGCTGGGAAGGCTCAAGTTTGGTAGCAAGGAGTAGCGATAATCAATTCAGAAAATGCAAGCTGAAAAATCGTTGAACGCCGGTTGGTGCTGGTCCTAGGTTAGACCATACTAGAGACGTGAGCCTAGAACACAAACGAATACACTGCGCAGAAAGAAACTAGATGACGTTGCACATGGAGTTCAGGAGCTCGAAAAAGGATGTCGTCTGCACGGGGAGCCTTAGAATCACTTGTAAAAGGTTCCTGTCAAATTTGAGCAAATTCTGAGAAACTTGAATTCTTCTCGGTTTGCGGGCCAGTTTTGAGGGCCTAAACGACGTTTTTTGGGGTCGAAGTTGCTGCGCGTGTGCCTGGAGGCTTATGCGGATCTAAAATCTCCAGATTTCCCATGAGTTGCCGATTATCACCTGGGAGCAGATGAAGCAGCATTTGCGGGCACGCTTTGTACCGCGCCACTACAAGCGCTCACTATTTGAGAAGTTGACAGGGCTGCGACAAGGTATGAAATCAATTGATGAATATCATAAAGAAATGGAGACTATCATGATACATGCAGATGTCCGCGAGAATGAAGAACAGACCATGGCGCGATTTCTAGCTGGCATGAATCATGCCGTCATGCGCATTGTCAATCACCATCCCTATAATGATATGATTGAGTTGCTGCACCAAGCACGCGAAGCCGAGAGACAAGTGATTGAAGACGCACGGTTCGCTACCCGATCACGTTCTTCAGCCAGTCCAGGACAGCCATATAACAACAGCCAACAAAACAGGAGCACTTCAGCTGCAAGCAATTCGGCGACGCGCAGTTCCGCAAGTAAGAAGCTGGAGAGTACACCATCACCGGCGTGTCGACCTATGGCGCCCGCTGCTAGTGCGACCTCGTCCATGGGGTCAACAGGCCGTTCACGTGACATTATTTGCCACAAGTACAGGGCGTTGGCCAATTTCAGAGGGACTGTTGATGTGGCTAAGAGTGTGAATACTACATTGATTTGTGCTTCACCTATGCAATCTGAAGTTACAAGGCTTAGTAGCTCTAAATTGCGCAAGGAGAAAGAAGCAATCGGTTATGGGAGAAAGAAGAATATCCTAGTTGGTCGGGAAAGATCGGGCCATCCCTACGCATCAACTAATCCTTAGTTGGTCCGTATCATCGTGGTATCAGAGCGTGGTTTATCGCGGTACGTGCTTGTGTTTCTTGCTTATTTCAGGATGTCGGGTGCAAGTAGAAGATGTTCGAGCGGCTACCACAGCAATGAATTGGGCGAACCACTCGGTGATGATTTACCACCCGCTGTATGGCACCGAGCCAAGGCACTTAATGGCCACATCAAATGCCGGGAGGACGTCATACGTGCTGATTTCGACCAAAGCATCAATGGTGTGCATACAAGAATCAATGGCGTGAACGCTCGCCTCACGGAGGGCTTCAACAATCTGGAGGTGACACTCCGCCGCTTGGAAGGACGACTACCGCCGCCGGGAGGGGCCGGCGCACAGCACCAAGTACCCAACTTTGTGCGACGTGCGCGGTCGCATGACGACACACGTTACTATGAAGATGAAGAGGACATGTCCGATGGCCGTGGAGGCTATCCACGACCACCGCGGCGTGATTTTTTTTTATCGCCGGGGTGCTGCACATGGAGGACACCATGGAGGAGGTGTGGAACGTGAGGACGACAGTATTGGTCGCATCAAAATCACCATACCGGAGTTCAAGGGCAGAGCTGATGCGGAGGCTTATTTGGAGTGGGAGATGCGTGTAAATCAGATTTTTGCCAACCACAACTACTCCGAAGAAAAGAAGGTTCGTGTTGCTTCGATTGAGTTCACCGAATACGCTATTATTTGGTGGGATCAGTTGAACCGTGCAGGTGAACGTCCACGCACTTGGGAGGCGATGAAGTGAGTCATGAGGGACCGTTTTGTACCAGCATACTACACATACACTGCATACAAAGCTACGACGGTTGAATCAAGGCTCCAAGTCCATGGATGAGTACTGTCAGAAGATGCAAGTGCTCATGATCCGTACCGGAGTTCGTGAGTCCGAGGAGGCTACTATGACAAGATTCTTTGAAGGGCTGAACGACGATGTGCGGAATCGTGTTGATTTGATGCAATACGACACCGTACAAGAGCTACTTCACCAAGCAGAGCATGGTGAACAATGGGTAAAAGGCAACCATCCCAAGGTTGCCCGAACTCATACATCAACGTGGAGACGCCCAAATCAGAAAGAGGGCGAAGGAGGCATAAGTTCTAAGCCGATTGCATCCACTAAATCAGTTGGAACTCCGTTTAAAGAAGCATCAAAGGCGACAAATTCTGCGAGCAAGGAGGCATCCAAATCTGATTCAAGTATCTCTCCACCAGTACAACAAGTCAAATTGAGTGTTTCAAGTGTAAGGGCAGGGGTCACATTGATACGGGGTCGCCTGATCTTCTCGACGTAGGATTCGATACTCACGTGCCCTCTCTTGAATCGTAGCGATCCTCCGTTGCCAATGCAAGAACGAACGCTCTTTATTTTGCAAGATCACACACGCCGGACTTCACGACCACCGAGCGAAAGCCCTATCGCGCTCCCAATTCCCAGCGGAAAGGTTGAACGATCTCAAATTGCAAGAACTTGCAAAAATTCTATTGGATTGATTGGCTATCCGAAATAACAAAATCATGCACAAGCTCTCAGTTTTCATTATCTAGTCTCCAAGTGCTCTCCTGTCACGTAGTATTCCCCATGGATTTTCTAGTCGGTCCCTTCTCATCTCTTCGTTCCAGCCTTTTATACGGCGGCGGTCCTCATGCACACGCGCAAGGTACGCAAGGGATTGAGTGGGCCGAACTCCAGCGCTGTTCGGTTGGACGGGCCGGACTGGTCACTAATAAAGATAAATAAAAAAATGTATACTAAATAAACTTCGGTCAAATACTCGGCACGCATCTATGCTCAATGTGCACTCGTGCATAGGCTGAGCCGATGTGACTTCTTCCTTACTTCTGCTTGTATCCTTGGACTTCCTTCTTTACTGGTGATTCTCCAGTCTTCAATTTGTTTAAACCTAAGAATGCATAAAGAACTTGCATTAGGTAGTATAAAGCTCTCATCAATACAAGAAAATTCATTAAGAAACAAATTCACTTGATAATATTTAATGCGGCTCAATAATTCCTTCCAGTCAAATAATATTTTTAATTGAAAAGTGTAAGACATATGCGCATCCGCATCATCCTCCCCTTCTTCAAGAAAAGCCGTCCTCGGCTTTTGATAGCCTGAAATTGTACTAAACAAAGAATACAACGTGTATGCTTGGTATATATATTTATCGTCAACATTTCTCCTGTTTAGCACATCATGAACATCTGAAGTCGTAGTAAACAAAAAGAATAACACATATGCATTGTATATGTATGAACCAATTATTGTGTCATTCTCATTGTTTTGTCTAAACCAATTAGTACAACAGCAGCCATAAGATGTATATATTGCAATAATGTCATTCACATCATTCTCCCTTCCATGAGAAAAAGTTGTCCTCGACTTTGCTAAGTATATGGACAAGTCATTAATGGGCCAAACCAAATTAAGTTGTTCAAATATGGGGGTGAAAATTTTTAGTGTCTTCCATGCTTTAACTGCGCTGCTCTGATTATTTGTACATGATTGTATATTAAAGGATGAACAAGTAGGCTTAAGAAACCTTTTGAAACAAGAAGCACTATTGTTGAAACTCTTCTCATTGTGATCATGATATGGCACAAAAGATTGTTTATCCAAAATATGCAATTTCAATTCAGCAAGCTCATCACAGGTAATGCATATTCGGTAAACATACAACTTGCCATCTAAACTGTAATCTCTGATCAAATTGAACTTATAGGTGTAGGCATATATACTAACTAGTGATTTTAAACATGAAATTTCAGCAACATTCTCAATCACACTAGATAGCTCTCTAGGATCATCGAACATGATATAGTACAAAGAATCATCAGAAGATATTCTCGTAAGAACTTCCTTTTGAGTAATCAATTCCACATTATGTAAATTGAGCAAAGAAATTTCAGAACATGGAATTTTCATTCGCATATATGACTTCTCACAATTACTCACCATTTCACAATTAATTTTAGCACCAATTAGGTAGACCATGGCAATATGATCGTTCTGTGATTCATGATGGAAGAACTAATCAATACAAGTTCATGTGGAATAATAGAGAAATATTGTTACGACCATTAAGTCCTTCTCAAATTACACATGATAACATGCAAAAGGTTGAGGTGAAAGTGGAGTGAGAAAGGGAAAGAGCAAAGGAGTGTGATTCCACAAAATGTGAGTGAGAAAAAGAAAGGGTGAGGAAGAGAAAAAGTTAGTCATGATAGCCACCAAATCTGATTTGCGAGAGATGAGAGATGATCCCACTTTGGACCATTTGGTATTGCTGTATAAAGAAGTGTTGCTCTCTACTAATGACTTAACCTCTCTTCCTAGTGTGGTTTCTCATGTGTTACAGGATTATGAGGATGTTTTTCCAGAGGAGGTACCCACTGGTCTACCACCCATTCAAGGCATCGAACATCAAATTGACTTGGTACCAGGAGCTCCACTTCCCAACCGGCCGCCGTACCGCACAAACCCAGAGGAGACAAAAGAAATTCAGCGGCAAGTGCAAGCGCTCATGGAAAAAGGGTACGTACGCGAAAGTCTTAGTCCTTGTGCCGTTCTGATGAGGACATCCCTTCCGTGCATACAACCATGCCGACTCGACATCAAATTGAAACTATGATACAAGGACCAATGACTAGAGCGCGAGCGCGTCAACTTAACCATCAGGTGAATGCGTTCCTAAGTTTGCATACAGATGTTTCAAAGAATGGAATTGATGTGACCACGCCACAAATACACACGACCATAGTGCCCAATATTAAGATTGAACTAAAGGTGAATTCGTTTCTTCAGCTTCAACATATTTTAAATGAGAATATGATGCTACCTGATGGAAATATATATTTTGACAGCACCACGTCATTTTAACACCAATTCAAGCAAGAGTTCAAGTTGGACACATTTTGGAATCCAATTCGACCTCCAGATCAATTCGGATTTAGCCTGACAGGCCCAACTTCAAATGTGCATAACTTTCATATACGAAGTCCGTTTGAGCTCCATGAGTACTTGTTGGAAAGGTTTTCTTGTCCTCTTATCAATGGATCTAGTATCACCTCTAAATTCCTTCTGTATGCACCGCAATCATCAAAAGAGTCCGTTTCACAATTAATTTTAGCATCAATATGGTTACCTTTATCGTTCTCTTCAGTTGATGTAGGTGCTATGGGTATTAAATCATCAGAATGTAACAATTGGGCAACAAGTACTTCATCTTCAACCGCGGTTATCTCCTCATCGGTTTTCTCCAGTAGTGCCAGTTGTGGAATATTCGACTCCTCTTCTTTAATGTCAACCTGCACAATGTGAGAAACAACACTAGAAGTAGACATTAATGTGTTAGTTTCTGAAGCAACCTCACTTTGTCTAATATCTATCTCTCTTTTCTTTTGGTGTATCTTTCACACACCCAATTTGGAAACTCGCAAACTCACATATAGTGGGATCACCTCTCATCTCTCTCAAATCAGATTTGGTGGCTCGCATGACTAACTTTCATTTTTCACTCATTTTTAGCTTGTGGCTCTCACTCACATTCTGTGGAATCACACTCTTTTGCTTCTTCATTTTCTCACCTTCCACTTTCACCTCAACCTTTTGCATCTTATCATGTATAATTTGAGAAGGAGTTAATGGTCGTAACAATATTTCTTTATTATTCCACATGAACTTGTACTGATTAGTTCTTCCATCATGAATCACAGAACGATGATATTGCCAGGGTCTACCTAATAACAACTGACATACTTCCATGGACACAACATCACATTCTACAGTATCGCGATAAGAACCAATCTGAAAGCTAACATCAACAGTGTACCCAACATTCATGGAACCATTATTATTCAACCACTGAATTTGATATAGATGTGGGTGTTTCTTGTATTTCAATCCAAGTTTAGTGCAAAGTCCTTTGCTAGCTAGGTTATGACAACTACCTCCATCAATAATAACATTGCAACACTTACCATCTTTACTTACCTGAGCTCTTGTTTGGAAAAGGTTGCAGCGCTGTTCATGGTTGGGTTTTGCTTGAACGCTCAATACCGAATGGGTGCACACAAGGATAGGACCGGACTCAGGGTCACAATACCTTTCTTGTCATCCCTATGTGTTTCTTCTTGTCTTTCTTCCTCATGACAGTCCTCAATGCCTCAAAATCAGCAAGGTTGATACGGGGTTGCCCGATGTTCTCGACGTAGGATGGATACTCACGGGAGTCTTGATGAATCGTAATGATCCTCCAATGCCAATGCAACGGACGAACACTCTTTAATCCGCCAAACACACACTCGTGTTGATTTCGCCGACCACCAAGCGAAGATCTATCGTGCACCCAATTCCCACCGGAAAGGCTGAACGATCTTGATTGAAGAAAACACTCCTTCGGCAGCAATGCTAAACTCGAAAACTTTAGTAGATTGATTTTTCTCAAAGTGGTCTGAGCAAAACAAAGGTGATACAAGGGGGTTTTATAGTGCCTCCCCGAACTCACGCAAGGAAAGTCTTGGCTGAATCAATCCATTATACGGTCAAGGTATCCTGTTCCAATTCCTAAAACTTAGCAATCTGTTTCCTTTATTTTCGGGCTAAGCCCCTATCCTATTACAAGACCGAGATTGAGTTGGACTCGGCCACCCTTTGGCACGCAGGCCACATCTTGTGCACGCCATGAGATATGTGATCACGTGGCATTCCGTTGATTAGCTACTTGCCCGCATGGACTCTTCTTGTCATGACTCGTGGCCACTTGGTCCTTCTCCACTTGATCTTCGGTCGCTTCAAAACTGAGAACACATAACATATTTGCATTGGTGGTGTTTTGATGCAAGACAGAAAACCTGTTGCATATTTTAGTGAGAAACTTCGTGGTGCACAATTGAATTATCCTGTTTATGACAAAGAATTGTATGCTCTTGTGCGCGTATTAGAGACTTGGCAACATTATCTTTGGCCTAAAGAATTTGTCATTCATTCTGATCATGAAGCTTTGAAATATTTGAAAGGTCAAGCTAAACTGAACCGTAGACATGCCAAGTGGGTTGAATTCATTGAGACTTTTCCATACATTGTTAAATACAAGAAAGGCAAGGAAAATGTGGTAGCTGATGCATTGTCTAGAAAACATGTGCTTTTCACTCAATTGGAAGTTAAGGTTCCAGGGCTAGAAAGTTTGAAAGATTTATACGCTTCTGATCATGACTTTTCAACACCATATTTTAATTGCAAGGATGGGAAAGGGTGGGATAAGTTTCATGTTCATGACGGTTTTCTCTTTCGTATGAACAAACTATGTGTTCCAGATTCTTCTGTGCGTTTGCTACTATTGCAGGAGTCTCATGCAGGAGGATTGATGGGTCACTTTGGAAGAGAGAAGACATACATGATGTTGGCCGATCACTTCTATTGGCCAAAGATGAGGCGCGACGTCGAGAGATTTGTTCAAAGATGCATCACATGCCATAAAGCAAAGTCAAAACTCAATCCACATGGTTTGTACACTCCACTTCCAGTTCCTAGTGTTCCTTGGGAAGATATTAGCATGGATTTTGTGTTGGGATTACCTAGGACCAAGAGGGGGAGGGATTCAGTCTTTGTTGTTGTGGATCGGTTTTCTAAAATGGCACATTTTATTCCCTGTCATAAGAGCGACGATGCGTCGCATGTAGCTGACTTGTTTTTCAGGGAGATTGTGAGGTTGCATGGAATGCCAAGAACTATTGTTTCCGATCGTGACGTCAAGTTCATGAGCTACTTTTGGAAAACTTTGTGGGCCAAGCTTGGGACAAAGTAGTTGTTTTCAACAACTTGTCACCCACAAACAGATGGACAGACGGAGGTGGTGAACCGTACACTCTCAATGCTGCTGCGGACGATGATCAAAAAGAATTTGAATAAGTGGGAAGATTGCCTACCGCATGTTGAATTTGCATATAATCGGGCGGTGCATTCTACAACTGAATTGTGTCCATTTGAGGTGGTGTATGGTTTCAAACCAATCACGCCACTTGACTTGATGCCACTTCCATTACAAGAACGTACAAATATGGAGGCTTCTAAGCGTGCTGATTTTGTGAAAAAGCTCCATGAAAAGACTAAAGAGGTAATTGAAAAGAAGGTACGTGCTTATGCTTCTAAAGCTAACAAGGCTAGAAAGAAAATGCTATTTGAACCAGGTGACTTAGTATGGGTGCATCTTCGCAAAGAACGCTTTCCGGAGAAGCGTAAATCAAAATTGATGCCCCGTGGTGATGGTCCTTTTAAAGTACTTGCCAAGATCAATGACAACGCATACAAGATAGAGCTTCCGGGAGACGATTATGGGGTGAGTACTACTTTTAATGTTGCTGATTTATCACCATTCTTTGGACAAGATGGCACAGAGTCGAGGACGACTCCTTTTCAAGAGGGGGAAGATGATGGGGACATTTCTATTACACATTCTTCATCCACTCCAAGTGTGCATGACAAAGCTAGTGATGAGGCTCCAAAAGGTCCTATGACAAGAGCAAGAGCTAAGCTACTTCAACAACAGGTGCTTTTGTTTCTTAGAGAGTCTTCCATTACGTTAGATGAGAATAGCATACTACCTAATGCAAATATATTATGTGTTCTCAGATTTGAAGCAACAGAAGATCAAGTGGAGAAGGACCAATTGGCCACGAGTCATGAGAGGAAAGAAGCCCATGCAATGGGAGAGCAAAAGGGAGGAGCCCAAGGACTTAAACCACAAGTTTTGGATAAGATTTTCAAGCCAAATTCAGACTTCCCACGTGCTCAACCCAATTCAAACTCGGATTCAACTCAGGGTTCAACTCGGATTCGGTTCGGGACAGCCTGATAGGCAGTTACTAAAAAGGCCATAACTTTCACAAACGGAGTCCGATTCAGGTGTTCTTGTACTCGTTGGAAAGATAATTTCAAGTGCTACGCAATGGATCTGGTCCCACCTTCAAATTCGTCACGCATAAAAAGTTATGATCGAAACAATATGACGGGTGAAAACTGTAGTTACCTTTTTGTGAGAGTTCGTATCTAAAACCATGTAGGGTTGAGTTGTAATTGGTTTGGGGACCATATGGACGTCCCAAGGGGCTATATAAGCCTTGTAATGGCAGCCTTTAGGGCTTGGACCACGTTTGAGAAAAATCAATCTACTAAAGTTTGTTCGAGTTTAGCATTGCTGCCGAAGTTCCATAGGGAATTAGGAGCGTTCTCTTCAATCAAGATCGTTCAGCCTTTCCGTTGGGAATTGGGTGCACGATTGATCTTCGCTTGGTGGTCGGCGAAATCAACACAAGTGTGTTTTGGCGGATTAAAGAGTGTTCGTCCCTTGCATTGGCATTGGAGGATCATTACGATTCATCAAGACTCCCGTGAGTATCCATCCTACGTCGAGAAGATCGGGCGACCCCGTATCATCTTGGTATCAGAGCGCGGTTTACTCGGTAGGATCTTTTCCCTTTAAATTTCAGTTATTACTTGCTGTCCTATAGTCCACAAACCAAAAACACAAAAAAAATCCAAACCCTAGTTTTGCATCTGCTATTTTCGTGAGTTTTATTAAGTCTTGATCCATTAGAAATTTTGTTTACGTGCTGATCTTTGTGTTCCTTCGCGTAACTTGATCTTGTGTCCCCATAAAACAAAAAAAAGGTAGATTCAATTTACTCTTGAAGTTGAGTCCGTATCCATAACTCCTCTCAGATCAATCTGAGTACAACTCTAGAATCCAAGTCAGTTTTGGCTAGCTGTCCACTTCCGAATCCGTTTGGAAGTTGCCATCCGAAACCAACTCTAAGGAGGTGTTAGTGTTCACGTTTGCTTCCTTGAACACCATACGGCCGAACACCACACATACGAGCTTCACTTATATCCTTTGAATACTTGAGACTAGTCATTGATATTGCATTGAGGGCTGCTCCTGAATACTTATAGCTGAATATTGGGCTTGTGCATCACCACTCCAGCCGATAAAAAAAATTCAATGTTTAGAGAAAGAGATATCCCTACCTTCCACAAAAGTTTGTGACCCATATACCTTAATAGACTCAGAACGGTGAGTTGAACATATTTGGGTGATTGGCAAGGTAGAAAAAAAAACAAAAAAAAGGTGAGCAAAAAAAAAAGAGACAGAAAAAAGAGAGGAGGCTGATTGGGTGAGTGGTTCTAGTTCCTATTTGGGTGAGTGATTTGAGCAATCTTGTGCCCTCTATTCTTGTTATTGCAATTGGCTAGCGTCTCTCCTAGTACTTGATGCAAACGAGCTATTGTTCCTATTTGTTCCCATCTAGCTCATCCTTTGTTGCATTGAGTCACATTGATCTTTGCGTGTGCGTTCATACACTTTACTTATATCTTTTGGATCAGCACATAGGCAATATTTTCTAGCTTGGATTATTACTTAATTTTACAACACCGTGAAATTCAGATCGTGTAGGATAAATACTTCCTAACCAAGCTCCACAAAATATCCTTTGCCGTGCAATTGTGAGTCACTTTTAAATCCGCTTGATCATCACTTGTTATTGTAGCCACCACCAAGTGTAAGTTTCTTTTGGCCTCAATTCACTTCGGAAAGGTAAGGACTTTACTTGGTTGAGGAAAAGTGAGATTGAGTGACTCCACATATTACCCATATATTTGTGGTTTTTGTGTCTTCTTGCTACTAACCATGTCAGGTGGAGACGACAACATGGGTGAGGAGCATGGTGTGAATTCCCCGGTGACTCGTTTTCGATTCCAAGCTTTGAGGGGAACTTTGCGCAACGAGTTCGCCGCTACTACTTCTGCCTTGGAGGAGCAACTCAAAGCTGAGATCAACAACTCCACACAAGACATCCGCATTGAGATGAACCAACAAATGAATGTGCTACGTACCAACATCGTCAACGACGTGGTGCGCGCACTTCGAGCACAACAAGAGGAAGGCAGTGTTCATCGTGGGGTGGCACTACCTCCGCGAGATGAGGAAGCAAGTGTTGCTCGAGGTGGCCAAGATGCACAACAACGGCAAGACCACATGGTGGCAAACGCCATCCGTCCACCCCCGCCTGGGAGAGGTGTAGGGGGCGGCTTCCATGGTCCGGGGAGGGGCCATGGACATGGAGGCCGTGGTGGGGGAGCACTTCACGTTGACGACGATGACGATGGCTACCACCTGTCGTAATCGTAACGGCGAAGAACGACCACACGAGGAGAAATTTGGTAAGCTCAAATTTACAATGCCTTCATTTTCAGGTACACATGAGCCCGAAGAATACCTCACTTGGGAGCTCAAGGTGGACAAGGTGTTCCGCTTGCACAACTATTCTGAAGAAAAGAAAATCCATATGGCGGGACTAGAATTCAATGATTATGCCTTGGTTTGGTGGGAACAAGTGCAAAACCAAAGGATGGAGAACAATGAGCCACCCATCACTACATGGGAAGAGATGAAGTACCATATGAGGGCAAGGTTTGTTCCTAAACATTACAGACAGTGACCTTTTTGATAAATTGCAGAATTCGAAGCAAGGAAGTTTCACGATTGAGGAGTACTACAAAGAGATGGAAATGGCTATGACTAAGGGCTAATGTTTATGAAGCAAGAAGAGCAAACTATGGCCCGTTTCCTTGCGGGTTTGCATCCCTCCATCAAGCGAATTGTGGAATTTCAACCCTACAACAACATGGTGGAGTTGGTGCATCAAGCCACTAAGGCTGAGAGGCAAGTACAATAGGACATGAGGGTTTCAAAATCATCTTCCTACACTCCCCGTACAGCACCTATAGGAGGTAAAACTACATCTCGTTTCAATTCGTTTAAAACTAATCCATCTACTGGAAGTTTTGCTCCTAGTGCACGTGCTGCCCCGAGTACCAAGAATGCCACTCCTTCCTTCTCAAAGAAAGGACCAGCCCCTTCTTCATCATCTTCGGTTGGTTCTACGGCCAAGAGTAGCTCCATCCAATGCTTCAAGTGTCTTGGTCGCGGGCATATGCAAAAGGATTGCCCAAATAGCAAGGTAATGTTGGTAACTGAGAATGGAGAATATGACTCTGCTGAATAAGATGGAGAACACCTTGCTGATTTTGAGGCGTTTGAGGATGGCCATGAGGAAGAAAGAGAAGAACAAACACATAGGGATTGGTATTGTGACCCCGAGTCCGGTCCTATCCTTGTGTGCACCCCTTCGGTATTGAGCGTTCAAGCAAAACCCAACCATGAACAGCGCTGCAATCTTTTCCAAACAAAAGCTCGGGTTAGTAAAGATGCTAAGTGTTGCAAAGTTATTATTGATGGAGGTAGTTGTCATAACCTAGCTAGCAAAGAACTTTGCACTAAACTTGGATTGAAATACAAGAAACACCCACATCCATATCAAATTCAGTGGTTGAATAATAATGGTTCCATGAATGTTGGGTACACTGTTGATGTTAGCTTTCAGATTGGGTCTTATCGTGATACTGTAGAATGTGATGTTGTGTCCATGGAAGTATGTCACTTGTTATTAGGTAGGCCATGGCAATATGATCGTTCTGTTATTCATGATGGTAGAACTAATCAGTACAAATTCATGTGGAACAATAAGGAAATAACACTACTGCCATTAACTCCTCTCAAATCATACATGATAACATGCAAAAAGTTGAGGTGAATGTGGAGAGTGAGAAAGGGAAGGAGCAAAAGAAAGTGATTCCACAAAAGGTGAGAGAGAGCCACAAGCTAAAATTGAGTGGAAAAAGAAAGGATGAGGGAGAGAAAAAGTTGGTCATGATAGCCACCAAATCTGATCTGAGAGAAATGAGAGATGGTTCCACTTTGGAGCATTTGGTATTGTTGTATAAAGATGTTTTGCTTTCTACTAATGACTTAACCTCTCTTCCTAGTGTGGTTTCTCAAGTGTTACAGGCTTATGAAGATGTTTTTCCGGAGGAGGTACCCGCTGGTTTACCCCCATTCGAGGCATCGAACATCAAATTGACTTGGTACCGGGAGCTCCACTTCCCAACCGGCCGCCGTACCGCACAAACCCGGAGGAGACAAAAGAAATTCAGCGGCAAGTCCAAGCGCTCATGGAAAAAGGGTACGTACGCGAAAGTCTTAGTCCTTGTGCCGTTCCTGTCATTCTTGTTCCTAAGAAAGATGGTACATGGAGAATGTGCGTAGACTGTAGAGCTATCAACAATATTACCATTCGATATCGTCATCCTATTCCTAGGTTAGATGATATGCTTCAGTGAATTGAGTAGGCTCTACTATCTTTTCTAAGATTGATTTGCGTAGCGGATATCATCAAATTAGAATGAAACATGGTGATGAGTGGAAGACAGCTTTTAAAATAAAATTTGGATTGTATGAATGGTTAGTGATGCCTTTTGGTTTATCTAATGCACCTAGTACATTCATGCGATTAATGAACCATGTTTTGAGACACTTCATTGGAAAATTTGTGGTAGTCTATTTTGATGACATTCTGATATATAGCCGCTCATTGGAAGAACATGTTGAACACATTAGACAAGTGCTAGAAGTGCTAAGAGCTGAAAAATTGTATGCTAATCTTGAGAAGTGTACCTTTTGCACAAACAAAGTGGTATTCTTAGGCTATGTTGTTTCAGCTCATGGAATTCAAGTTGATGAATCTAAAATTGAAGCTATTCGCAATTGGCCTACTCCTGTGAATGTTAGTCAAATTCGTAGCTTCCATGGCCTTGCTAGTTTTTATAGGCGATTTGTGAAAGACTTTAGCACCATTGCTGCCCCACTAAATGAATTAACTAAAAAGGGAATCACTTTTGAGTGGGGAGAAAAACAAGACAAAGCTTTTGCTGAATTGAAGAAATGTTTGACGGAAGCACCATTGCTTGTTTTACCTGATTTCACTAGAACTTTTGAGATTGAATGTGATGCTAGTGGAATAGGTATTGGTGGTGTTTTGATGCAAGACAGAAAACCTGTTGCATATTTTAGTGAGAAACTTCGTGGTGCACAATTGAATTATCCTGTTTATGACAAAGAATTGTATGCTCTTGTGCGCGTATTAGAGACTTGGCAACATTATCTTTGGCCTAAAGAATTTGTCATTCATTCTGATCATGAAGCTTTGAAATATTTGAAAGGTCAAGCTAAACTGAACCGTAGACATGCCAAGTGGGTTGAATTCATTGAGACTTTTCCATACATTGTTAAATACAAGAAAGGCAAGGAAAATGTGGTAGCTGATGCATTGTCTAGAAAACATGTGCTTTTCACTCAATTGGAAGTTAAGGTTCCAGGGCTAGAAAGTTTGAAAGATTTATACGCTTCTGATCATGACTTTTCAACACCATATTTTAATTGCAAGGATGGGAAAGGGTGGGATAAGTTTCATGTTCATGACGGTTTTCTCTTTCGTATGAACAAACTATGTGTTCCAGATTCTTCTGTGCGTTTGCTACTATTGCAGGAGTCTCATGCAGGAGGATTGATGGGTCACTTTGGAAGAGAGAAGACATACATGATGTTGGCCGATCACTTCTATTGGCCAAAGATGAGGCGCGATGTCGAGAGATTTGTTCAAAGATGCATCACATGCCATAAAGCAAAGTCAAAACTCAATCCACATGGTTTGTACACTCCACTTCCAGTTCCTAGTGTTCCTTGGGAAGATATTAGCATGGCTTTTGTGTTGGGATTACCTAGGACCAAGAGGGGGAGGGATTCAGTCTTTGTTGTTGTGGATCGGTTTTCTAAAATGGCACATTTTATTCCCTGTCATAAGAGCGACGATGCGTCGCATGTAGCTGACTTGTTTTTCAGGGAGATTGTGATGTTGCATGGAATGCCAAGAACTATTGTTTCCGATCGTGACGTCAAGTTCATGAGCTACTTTTGGAAAACTTTGTGGGCCAAGCTTGGGACAAAGTAGTTGTTTTCAACAACTTGTCACCCACAAACAGATGGACAGACGGAGGTGGTGAACCGTACACTCTCAATGCTGCTGCGGACGATGATCAAAAAGAATTTGAATAAGTGGGAAGATTGCCTACCGCATGTTGAATTTGCATATAATCGGGCGGTGCATTCTACAACTGAATTGTGTCCATTTGAGGTGGTGTATGGTTTCAAACCAATCACGCCACTTGACTTGATGCCACTTCCATTACAAGAACGTACAAATATGGAGGCTTCTAAGCGTGCTGATTTTGTGAAAAAGCTCCATGAAAAGACTAAAGAGGTAATTGAAAAGAAGGTACGTGCTTATGCTTCTAAAGCTAACAAGGCTAGAAAGAAAATGCTATTCGAACCAGGTGACTTAGTATGGGTGCATCTTCGCAAAGAACGCTTTCCGGAGAAGCGTAAATCAAAATTGATGCCCCGTGGTGATGGTCCTTTTAAAGTACTTGCCAAGATCAATGACAACGCATACAAGATAGAGCTTCCGGGAGACGATTATGGGGTGAGTACTACTTTTAATGTTGCTGATTTATCACCATTCTTTGGAGAAGATGGCACAGAGTCGAGGACGACTCCTTTTCAAGAGGGGGAAGATGATGAGGACATTTCTATTACACATTCTTCATCCACTCCAAGTGTGCATGACAAAGCTAGTGATGAGGCTCCAAAAGGTCCTATGACAAGAGCAAGAGCTAAGCTACTTCAACAACAGGTGCTTTTGTTTCTTAGAGAGTCTTCCATTACGTTAGATGAGAATAGCATACTACCTAATGCAAATATATTATGTGTTCTCAGATTTGAAGCAACAGAAGATCAAGTGGAGAAGGACCAATTGGCCACGAGTCATGAGAGGAAAGAAGCCCATGCAATGGGAGAGCAAAAGGGAGGAGCCCAAGGACTTAAACCACAAGTTTTGGATAAGATTTTCAAGCCAAATTCAGACTTCCCACGTGCTCAACCCAATTCAAACTCGGATTCAACTCAGGGTTCAACTCGGATTCGGTTCGGGACAGCCTGATAGGCAGTTACTAAAAATGGCCATAACTTTCACAAACGGAGTCCGATTCAGGTGTTCTTGTACTCGTTGGAAAGATAATTTCAAGTGCTACGCAATGGATCTGGTCCCACCTTCAAATTCGTCACGCATAAAAAGTTATGATCGAAACAATATGACGGGTGAAAACTGTAGTTACCTTTTTGTGAGAGTTCGTATCTAAAACCATGTAGGGTTGAGTTGTAATTGGTTTGGGGACCATATGGACGTCCCAAGGGGCTATATAAGCCTTGTAATGGCAGCCTTTAGGGCTTGGACCACGTTTGAGAAAAATCAATCTACTAAAGTTTGTTCGAGTTTAGCATTGCTGCCGAAGTTCCATAGGGAATTAGGAGCGTTCTCTTCAATCAAGATCGTTCAGCCTTTCCGTTGGGAATTGGGTGCACGATTGATCTTCGCTTGGTGGTCGGCGAAATCAACACGAGTGTGTTTTGGCGGATTAAAGAGTGTTCGTCCCTTGCATTGGCATTGGAGGATCATTACGATTCATCAAGACTCCCGTGAGTATCCATCCTACGTCGAGAAGATCGGGCGACCCCGTATCATCTTGGTATCAGAGCGCGGTTTACTCGGTAGGATCTTTTCCCTTTAAATTTCAGTTATTACTTGCTGTCCTATAGTCCACAAACCAAAAACACAAAAAAAATCCAAACCCTAGTTTTGCATCTGCTATTTTCGTGAGTTTTATTAAGTCTTGATCCATTAGAAATTTTGTTTACGTGCTGATCTTTGTGTTCCTTCGCGTAACTTGATCTTGTGTCCCCATAAAACAAAAAAAAAGGTAGATTCAATTTACTCTTGAAGTTGAGTCCGTATCCATAACTCCTCTCAGATCAATCTGAGTACAACTATAGAATCCAAGTCAGTTTTGGCTAGCTGTCCACTTCCGAATCCGTTTGAAGTTGCCATCCGAAACCAACTCTAAGGAGGTGTTAGTGTTCACGTTTGCTTCCTTGAACACCATACGGCCGAACACCACACATACGAGCTTCACTTATATCCTTTGAATACTTGAGGCTAGTCATTGATATTGCATTGAGGGCTGCTCCTGAATACTTATAGCTGAATATTGGGCTTGTGCATCACCACTCCAGCCGATAAAACAAAATTCAATGTTTAGAGAAAGAGATATCCCTACCTTCCACAAAAGTTTGTGACCCATATACCTTAATAGACTCAGAACAGTGAGTTGAACATATTTGGGTGATTGGCAAGGTAGCAAAAAAAAGGAAAAAAAGGTGAGCAAAAAAAGAGAGAGAGAGAGAAAAAAGAGAGGAGGCTGATTGGGTGAGTGGTTCTAGTTCCTATTTGGGTGAGTGATTTGAGCAATCTTGTGCCCTCTATTCTTGTTATTGCAATTGGCTAGCGTCTCTCCTAGTACTTGATGCAAACGAGCTATTGTTCCTATTTGTTCCCATCTAGCTCATTCCTTTGTTGCATTGAGTCACATTGATCTTTGCGTGTGCGTTCATACACTTTACTTATATCTTTTGGATCAGCACATAGGCAATATTTTCTAGCTTGGATTATTACTTAATTTTACAACACCGTGAAATTCAGATCGTGTAGGATAAATACTTCCTAACCAAGCTCCACAAAATATCCTTTGCCGTGCAATTGTGAGTCACTTTTAAATCCGCTTGATCATCACTTGTTATTGTAGCCACCACCAAGTGTAAGTTTCTTTTGGCCTCAATTCACTTCGGAAAGGTAAGGACTTTACTTGGTTGAGGAAAAGTGAGATTGAGTGACTCCACATATTACCCATATATTTGTGGTTTTTGTGTCTTCTTGCTACTAACCATGTCAGGTGGAGACGACAACATGGGTGAGGAGCATGGTGTGAATTCCCCGGTGACTCGTTTTCGATTCCAAGCTTTGAGGGGAACTTTGCGCAACGAGTTCGCCGCTACTACTTCTGCCTTGGAGGAGCAACTCAAAGCTGAGATCAACAACTCCACACAAGACATCCGCATTGAGATGAACCAACAAATGAATGTGCTACGTACCAACATCGTCAACGACGTGGTGCGCGCACTTCGAGCACAACAAGAGGAAGGCAGTGTTCATCGTGGGGTGGCATACCTCCGCGAGATGAGGAAGCAAGTGTTGCTCGAGGTGGCCAAGATGCACAACAACGGCAAGACCACATGGTGGCAAACGCCATCCGTCCACCCCCGCCTGGGAGAGGTGTAGGGGGCGGCTTCCATGGTCCGGGGAGGGGCCATGGACATGGAGGCCGTGGTGGGGGAGCACTTCACGTTGACGACGATGACGATGGCTACCACTGTCGTAATCGTAACGGCGAAGAACGACCACACGAGGAGAAATTTGGTAAGCTCAAATTTACAATGCCTTCATTTTCAGGTACACATGAGCCCGAAGAATACCTCACTTGGGAGCTCAAGGTGGACAAGGTGTTCCGCTTGCACAACTATTCTGAAGAAAAGAAAATCCATATGGCGGGACTAGAATTCAATGATTATGCCTTGGTTTGGTGGGAACAAGTGCAAAACCAAAGGATGGAGAACAATGAGCCACCCATCACTACATGGGAAGAGATGAAGTACCATATGAGGGCAAGGTTTGTTCCTAAACATTACAGACATGACCTTTTTGATAAATTGCAGAATTCGAAGCAAGGAAGTTTCACGATTGAGGAGTACTACAAAGAGATGGAAATGGCTATGACAAGGGCTAATGTTTATGAACAAGAAGAGCAAACTATGGCCCGTTTCCTTGCGGGTTTGCATCCCTCCATCAAGCGAATTGTGGAATTTCAACCCTACAACAACATGGTGGAGTTGGTGCATCAAGCCACTAAGGCTGAGAGGCAAGTACAACAGGACATGAGGATTTCAAAATCATCTTCCTACACTCCCCGTACAGCACCTATAGGAGGTAAAACTACATCTCGTTTCAATTCGTTTAAAACTAATCCATCTACTGGAAGTTTTGCTCCTAGTGCACGTGCTGCCCCGAGTACCAAGAATGCCACTCCTTCCTTCTCAAAGAAAGGACCAGCCCCTTCTTCATCATCTTCGGTTGGTTCTACGGCCAAGAGTAGCTCCATCCAATGCTTCAAGTGTCTTGGTCGCGGGCATATGCAAAAGGATTGCCCAAATAGCAAGGTAATGTTGGTAACTGAGAATGGAGAATATGACTCTGCTGAAGAAGATGGAGAACACCTTGCTGATTTTGAGGCGTTTGAGGATGGCCATGAGGAAGAAAGAGAAGAACAAACACATAGGGATGGGTATTGTGACCCCGAGTCCGGTCCTATCCTTGTGTGCACCCCTTCGGTATTGAGCGTTCAAGCAAAACCCAACCATGAACAGCGCTGCAATCTTTTCCAAACAAAAGCTCAGGTTAGTAAAGATGGTAAGTGTTGCAAAGTTATTATTGATGGAGGTAGTTGTCATAACCTAGCTAGCAAAGAACTTTGCACTAAACTTGGATTGAAATACAAGAAACACCCACATCCATATCAAATTCAGTGGTTGAATAATAATGGTTCCATGAATGTTGGGTACACTGTTGATGTTAGCTTTCAGATTGGGTCTTATCGTGATACTGTAGAATGTGATGTTGTGTCCATGGAAGTATGTCACTTGTTATTAGGTAGGCCATGGCAATATGATCGTTCTGTTATTCATGATGGTAGAACTAATCAGTACAAATTCATGTGGAACAATAAGGAAATAACACTACTGCCATTAACTCCTCAAATCATACATGATAACATGCAAAAAGTTGAGGTGAATGTGGAGAGTGAGAAAGGGAAGGAGCAAAAGAAAGTGATTCCACAAAAGGTGAGAGAGAGCCACAAGCTAAAATTGAGTGGAAAAAGAAAGGATGAGGGAGAGAAAAAGTTGGTCATGATAGCCACCAAATCTGATCTGAGAGAAATGAGAGATGGTTCCACTTTGGAGCATTTGGTATTGTTGTATAAAGATGTTTTGCTTTCTACTAATGACTTAACCTCTCTTCCTAGTGTGGTTTCTCAAGTGTTACAGGCTTATGAAGATGTTTTTCCGGAGGAGGTACCCGCTGGTTTACCCCCATTCGAGGCATCGAACATCAAATTGACTTGGTACCGGGAGCTCCACTTCCCAACCGGCCGCCGTACCGCACAAACCCGGAGGAGACAAAAGAAATTCAGCGGCAAGTCCAAGCGCTCATGGAAAAAGGGTACGTACGCGAAAGTCTTAGTCCTTGTGCCGTTCCTGTCATTCTTGTTCCTAAGAAAGATGGTACATGGAGAATGTGCGTAGACTGTAGAGCTATCAACAATATTACCATTCGATATCGTCATCCTATTCCTAGGTTAGATGATATGCTTCGTGAATTGAGTAGCTCTACTATCTTTTCTAAGATTGATTTGCGTAGCGGATATCATCAAATTAGAATGAAACATGGTGATGAGTGGAAGACAGCTTTTAAAACAAAATTTGGATTGTATGAATGGTTAGTGATGCCTTTTGGTTTATCTAATGCACCTAGTACATTAATGCGATTAATGAACCATGTTTTGAGACACTTCATTGGAAAATTTGTGGTAGTCTATTTTGATGACATTCTGATATATAGCCGCTCATTGGAAGAACATGTTGAACACATTAGACAAGTGCTAGAAGTGCTAAGAGCTGAAAAATTGTATGCTAATCTTGAGAAGTGTACCTTTTGCACAAACAAAGTGGTATTCTTAGGCTATGTTGTTTCAGCTCATGGAATTCAAGTTGATGAATCTAAAATTGAAGCTATTCGCAATTGGCCTACTCCTGTGAATGTTAGTCAAATTCGTAGCTTCCATGGCCTTGCTAGTTTTTATAGGCGATTTGTGAAAGACTTTAGCACCATTGCTGCCCCACTAAATGAATTAACTAAAAAGGGAATCACTTTTGAGTGGGGAGAAAAACAAGACAAAGCTTTTGCTGAATTGAAGAAATGTTTGACGGAAGCACCATTGCTTGTTTTACCTGATTTCACTAGAACTTTTGAGATTGAATGTGATGCTAGTGGAATAGGTATTGGTGGTGTTTTGATGCAAGACAGAAAACCTGTTGCATATTTTAGTGAGAAACTTCGTGGTGCACAATTGAATTATCCTGTTTATGACAAAGAATTGTATGCTCTTGTGCGCGTATTAGAGACTTGGCAACATTATCTTTGGCCTAAAGAATTTGTCATTCATTCTGATCATGAAGCTTTGAAATATTTGAAAGGTCAAGCTAAACTGAACCGTAGACATGCCAAGTGGGTTGAATTCATTAAGACTTTTCCATACATTGTTAAATACAAGAAAGGCAAGGAAAATGTGGTAGCTGATGCATTGTCTAGAAAACATGTGCTTTTCACTCAATTGGAAGTTAAGGTTCCAGGGCTAGAAAGTTTGAAAGATTTATACGCTTCTGATCATGACTTTTCAACACCATATTTTAATTGCAAGGATGGGAAAGGGTGGGATAAGTTTCATGTTCATGACGGTTTTCTCTTTCGTATGAACAAACTATGTGTTCCAGATTCTTCTGTGCGTTTGCTACTATTGCAGGAGTCTCATGCAGGAGGATTGATGGGTCACTTTGGAAGAGAGAAGACATACATGATGTTGGCCGATCACTTCTATTGGCCAAAGATGAGGCGCGATGTCGAGAGATTTGTTCAAAGATGCATCACATGCCATAAAGCAAAGTCAAAACTCAATCCACATGGTTTGTACACTCCACTTCCAGTTCCTAGTGTTCCTTGGGAAGATATTAGCATGGCTTTTGTGTTGGGATTACCTAGGACCAAGAGGGGGAGGGATTCAGTCTTTGTTGTTGTGGATCGGTTTTCTAAAATGGCACATTTTATTCCCTGTCATAAGAGCGACGATGCGTCGCATGTAGCTGACTTGTTTTTCAGGGAGATTGTGAGGTTGCATGGAATGCCAAGAACTATTGTTTCCGATCGTGACGTCAAGTTCATGAGCTACTTTTGGAAAACTTTGTGGGCCAAGCTTGGGACAAAGTAGTTGTTTTCAACAACTTGTCACCCACAAATAGATGGACAGACGGAGGTGGTGAACCGTACACTCTCAATGCTGCTGCGGACGATGATCAAAAAGAATTTGAATAAGTGGGAAGATTGCCTACCGCATGTTGAATTTGCATATAATCGGGCGGTGCATTCTACAACTGAATTGTGTCCATTTGAGGTGGTGTATGGTTTCAAACCAATCACGCCACTTGACTTGATGCCACTTCCATTACAAGAACGTACAAATATGGAGGCTTCTAAGCGTGCTGATTTTGTGAAAAAGCTCCATGAAAAGACTAAAGAGGTAATTGAAAAGAAGGTACGTGCTTATGCTTCTAAAGCTAACAAGGCTAGAAAGAAAATGCTATTCGAACCAGGTGACTTAGTATGGGTGCATCTTCGCAAAGAACGCTTTCCGGAGAAGCGTAAATCAAAATTGATGCCCCGTGGTGATGGTCCTTTTAAAGTACTTGCCAAGATCAATGACAACGCATACAAGATAGAGCTTCCGGGAGACGATTATGGGGTGAGTACTACTTTTAATGTTGCTGATTTATCACCATTCTTTGGAGAAGATGGCACAGAGTCGAGGACGACTCCTTTTCAAGAGGGGGAAGATGATGAGGACATTTCTATTACACATTCTTCATCCACTCCAAGTGTGCATGACAAAGCTAGTGATGAGGCTCCAAAAGGTCCTATGACAAGAGCAAGAGCTAAGCTACTTCAACAACAGGTGCTTTTGTTTCTTAGAGAGTCTTCCATTACGTTAGATGAGAATAGCATACTACCTAATGCAAATATATTATGTGTTCTCAGATTTGAAGCAACAGAAGATCAAGTGGAGAAGGACCAATTGGCCACGAGTCATGAGAGGAAAGAAGCCCATGCAATGGGAGAGCAAAAGGGAGGAGCCCAAGGACTTAAACCACAAGTTTTGGATAAGATTTTCAAGCCAAATTCAGACTTCCCACGTGCTCAACCCAATTCAAACTCGGATTCAACTCAGGGTTCAACTCGGATTCGGTTCGGGACAGCCTGATAGGCAGTTACTAAAAAGGCCATAACTTTCACAAACGGAGTCCGATTCAGGTGTTCTTGTACTCGTTGGAAAGATAATTTCAAGTGCTACGCAATGGATCTGGTCCCACCTTCAAATTCGTCACGCATAAAAAGTTATGATCGAAACAATATGACGGGTGAAAACTGTAGTTACCTTTTTGTGAGAGTTCGTATCTAAAACCATGTAGGGTTGAGTTGTAATTGGTTTGGGGACCATATGGACGTCCCAAGGGGCTATATAAGCCTTGTAATGGCAGCCTTTAGGGCTTGGACCACGTTTGAGAAAAATCAATCTACTAAAGTTTGTTCGAGTTTAGCATTGCTGCCGAAGTTCCATAGGGAATTAGGAGCGTTCTCTTCAATCAAGATCGTTCAGCCTTTCCGTTGGGAAATGGGTGCACGATTGATCTTCGCTTGGTGATCGGCGAAATCAACACGAGTGTGTTTTGGCGGATTAAAGAGTGTTCGTCCCTTGCATTGGCATTGGAGGATCATTACGATTCATCAAGACTCCCGTGAGTATCCATCCTACGTCGAGAAGATCGGGCGACCCCGTATCATCTTGGTATCAGAGCGCGGTTTACTCGGTAGGATCTTTTCCCTTTAAATTTCAGTTATTACTTGCTGTCCTATAGTCCACAAACCAAAAACACAAAAAAAATCCAAACCCTAGTTTTGCATCTGCTATTTTCGTGAGTTTTATTAAGTCTTGATCCATTAGAAATTTTGTTTACGTGCTGATCTTTGTGTTCCTTCGCGTAACTTGATCTTGTGTCCCCATAAAACAAAAAAAAGGTAGATTCAATTTACTCTTGAAGTTGAGTCCGTATCCATAACTCCTCTCAGATCAATCTGAGTACAACTATAGAATCCAAGTCAGTTTTGGCTAGCTGTCCACTTCCGAATCCGTTTGAAGTTGCCATCCGAAACCAACTCTAAGGAGGTGTTAGTGTTCACGTTTGCTTCCTTGAACACCATACGGCCGAAACACCACACATACGAGCTTCACTTATATCCTTTGAATACTTGAGGACTAGTCATTGATATTGCATTGAGGGCTGCTCCTGAATACTTATAGCTGAATATTGGGCTTGTGCATCACCACTCCAGCCGATAAAACAAAATTCAATGTTTAGAGAAAGAGATATCCCTACCTTCCACAAAAGTTTGTGACCCATATACCTTAATAGACTCAGAACGGTGAGTTGAACATATTTGGGTGATTGGCAAGGTAGCAAAAAAAAAAACAAAAAAAAGGTGAGCAAAAAAAAAAGAGAGAGAGAAAAAAGAGAGGAGGCTGATTGGGTGAGTGGTTCTAGTTCCTATTTGGGTGAGTGATTTGAGCAATCTTGTGCCCTCTATTCTTGTTATTGCAATTGGCTAGCGTCTCTCCTAGTACTTGATGCAAACGAGCTATTGTTCCTATTTGTTCCCATCTAGCTCATTCCTTTGTTGCATTGAGTCACATTGATCTTTGCGTGTGCGTTCATACACTTTACTTATATCTTTTGGATCAGCACATAGGCAATATTTTCTAGCTTGGATTATTACTTAATTTTACAACACCGTGAAATTCAGATCGTGTAGGATAAATACTTCCTAACCAAGCTCCACAAAATATCCTTTGCCGTGCAATTGTGAGTCACTTTTAAATCCGCTTGATCATCACTTGTTATTGTAGCCACCACCAAGTGTAAGTTTCTTTTGGCCTCAATTCACTTCGGAAAGGTAAGGACTTTACTTGGTTGAGGAAAAGTGAGATTGAGTGACTCCACATATTACCCATATATTTGTGGTTTTTGTGTCTTCTTGCTACTAACCATGTCAGGTGGAGACGACAACATGGGTGAGGAGCATGGTGTGAATTCCCCGGTGACTCGTTTTCAATTCCAAGCTTTGAGGGGAACTTTGCGCAACGAGTTCGCCGCTACTACTTCTGCCTTGGAGGAGCAACTCAAAGCTGAGATCAACAACTCCACACAAGACATCCGCATTGAGATGAACCAACAAATGAATGTGCTACGTACCAACATCGTCAACGACGTGGTGCGCGCACTTCGAGCACAACAAGAGGAAGGCAGTGTTCATCGTGGGGTGGCACACCTCCGCGAGATGAGGAAGCAAGTGTTGCTCGAGGTGGCCAAGATGCACAACAACGGCAAGACCACATGGTGGCAAACGCCATCCGTCCACCCCCGCCTGGGAGAGGTGTAGGGGGCGGCTTCCATGGTCCGGGGAGGGGCCATGGACATGGAGGCCGTGGTGGGGGAGCACTTCACGTTGACGACGATGACGATGGCTACCTCCGTCGTAATCGTAACGGCGAAGAACGACCACACGAGGAGAAATTTGGTAAGCTCAAATTTACAATGCCTTCATTTTCAGGTACACATGAGCCCGAAGAATACCTCACTTGGGAGCTCAAGGTGGACAAGGTGTTCCGCTTGCACAACTATTCTGAAGAAAAGAAAATCCATATGGCGGGACTAGAATTCAATGATTATGCCTTGGTTTGGTGGGAACAAGTGCAAAACCAAAGGATGGAGAACAATGAGCCACCCATCACTACATGGGAAGAGATGAAGTACCATATGAGGGCAAGGTTTGTTCCTAAACATTACACACGTGACCTTTTTGATAAATTGCAGAATTCGAAGCAAGGAAGTTTCACGATTGAGGAGTACTACAAAGAGATGGAAATGGCTATGATAAGGGCTAATGTTTATGATGAAAGGCGATGGGGTCCCGATCTTCCGATAGGATGATAACTATCGATTTTGGCGGAGATGACCCTTGCGATCCGACTACAACCGTACGACGTCGCTTGCGCCTTAGCAATCGCTGAACCACACTCCAAGTTGTTATCAACCGTGCCAAGAACGCGGTTGACCTGACCACGAAGGTCTATTCCTGCATGCAACCGAAGAACACGCAAGAACAAGATAACAAGCAATCTGAAATTGCAAATATTGATATGAAGATCAAAAGGTGGGATTCCGAAGGCTGTCTTGACAGGTGGTCGTCTGACACAACTGAAGAACAGAAGTTTGCATAATAGCTAAACCTAAACTCAACAAAATCTCAGTCCTAACAAGGGAGGCGGCGGCTCCTTTATAGGGAGAACAACCAGGAGGGGCGTCCAAAGTGCATGCTCTAGGGTTACAAGGCCCATGGGCCCAATTGGTGGTGGCGCAGCACCCTTTTGACTCGGACTCAAAAACCAACGTGAATTGTTTTGATGATTGCAGCCGGCTCGGATGTAATTTGAAGATGAGGTTTGATCCGTTGGAAAGTAGACTTCATAAGCTTTCCATGAAGTACAAGAACGTCCCAAACGGAGTCCGTATGAGAAAGTTACGTTCGTTTCAACTTGCACCATTGCAGCAGTCCGAATCTGATTCCAGTACGTGACCAACACGGACTATTTTGATGATTGCGGCTGTCTCGGATAGAATTTGAAGATGGGGTTGAATCCTTTAGAAAGTAGACTTGATAAGCTTTCCATCCAGTACAAGAACGTCCCAAACGGAGTCCGTATGAGAAAGTTACGTCCGTTTAAACTTGCACCATTGCAGCAGTCCGAGTCTGATTCCAAAACGTGTCCAACTCGAATTCGTACTTGACTTGGTCCCAAAGTGACGTGGTGACCTCCATCATTCCTTCCATGCATGTCCAGGACTCCATGTCCCTTTCCTTCATTCTTTCCCAAATTCCTAAGCACAATTAAATCACTTGCATTAGGTAGCGGTCTATTCTCAGTAACATATGAAGGCTGAAGAAACGAATTCACCTTTAGTTCAATCTTGATATTGGGCGCGATTGTCGTATGTGTTTGTGGCGTGGTCACATCATCCTCCCCTTCTTGATAGAAAACCGTCCTCGGTTTTAGCATATGTGTAGCCTCACGTATTGCATGATCTTCATCATAAATCTCGGTACATAATAACAAACGCAACAAACTCTCATTATGTAATATCATACGTTCTTTATCACACAAAGTAAAACCTTTTTGAAACGAGCTCACCTTATAATTTAAGTGATGCGTAGGAGCTCTTGTAATTGGAACAACAAGCATAGCAAATATGGTTGTATCCAAAGGGGTCGTGTCCTCATCATCCTCCCCTTCTTGAAAACAAAGCCGTCCTCGGCTTTTGATAAACTGAAAGTATGGTAACAAAGAAGCCAAGGTGTATGCATGGTATATGTATATGTCATCCGTTTTAACAATTCTTCGTTGTTGCACAATTAATGTTATAACATAGCAGCAATCATAAAAGCTCATTGTATTATTAACCCAAAAGTAATTATATATGTTAATGAACAAATCAAAATTTCTCACACAGTAATTATCGCAACTTGTTTTGCAAATGTAAGAGAAGCATTTATGCAATTCAAATCTTTGAAGTTGTAAACTTGTTGTGGTGGCACATATAGGCAAAGCTACAACTTTTGGAATCAAACAAAGTTTATCCATATAATCAGATTTCAATTGAGCAATAGCAAATTCATCTAGTAAGGGTGAAAATATTTGCAAGTTCTTCCATACATCAATTTCATTATTCAGATTGCCAATGTTAGATGGTTCAATAAGAGAAGAACACATAGGCATTGAATGATCACTAAATTTTATTTTTCTTTCATAATGAACAAGATTGAGCATACAAGAGTTGCTGTTCAAAACAACAAGCTGCAATTCATCCATGTGGTCACAAGTTATGCATATTCGATATACAAGAAATTGATTTCCTACACCATAATCTCCAATCAAATTAAACTTATACCCAGGGGTGTAGGCACTAAACAAGAATTTTGAACATGCAAGTTCAGAAACTTTCTCCAAAGCGTGTGACAATTTCATAGGAAGATCCAACATGATGTAACACAATGAATTGGCAGGAGAAATTCTAGTTAAAACTTCTTTATGTCTAACCAAAGCCACATGATCATTGTATATGATTAATTCATCACATGAATCACTCAAAACAGCAGGCAATTCAATTATTTTTTGACAAGGTGCACTAAACTCATTCTCAATACTCAAATCAATGCAGTGTGACTTCTCTACTTGAAATATGGGCATGTCAGAATTGTTTTCCACTAAGTTTTGCTCTAAAATAGCATGAACGGTGCATAATTGTTGTTCTTCACAAGCATACTCACCGTGAGTGATGATAGCACCATGATCTTTACCTTTTTGGCTTCCCTCAAATGATGTAGGTGCATCCATCTCCTCATCTTCGTTCTCAACGAATGGAATCGATGGTTCAATCAACTCATGCTCCTTTTCGACATGGTTCTCAAATTCCTGCAAGTTGTTAGTCACAGAAAGAGGCACAAACAAGGGTTTGTTCTCATGTTTTTTGGCATTAAACATTCTCAGTTTCTCCTCAATCTGACTTTCAACCTTACAAGCAAGTATAAACAAATCATAGAGAGAATTATATTTTTTGTGAATGAGAATGTTCTTAATTTCTTGATTAAGCCCACCTAAAAATCTATTCTCTGTAGCTTCCACATGTTCCTCTAAATCACAACGCAACAAAAGAGCTTTCAATTCTTCATAGTATTCACTTACAGTTCTCCTACCTTGTTCTAAACGTTGCAATCTTTTTAACAAGTCACGTGAATAATATGAAGGAACAAATGTAGATCTCATCACTCGTTTCAAAACATTCCAAGTTTTAGGTACATGTGGTAGGCTACATTGTTTCCTCCACCAAAATAATGCGAAATCAGTGAATTCACTAGTAGCAGCCCTAACTCTTTTATCATCAGGAAAATCATAGCATGCAAAATTTCGATCTAATTGTATTTCCCAATCAAGATAAGCTTCAGGGTCATATCTACCAGCAAATGGCGGAATTGTAAACTTGGCATCATCATCACATACCTCTCTTGTTAACCTACCTGTGCCTTGTCGATTTTGTCGAAGTCGACAACGGTCGTGATCATTGGATCCCTCAATTCTGTTGTTGATGGTGGTGAGGGTCTTATTAATACGATCCAACAAGTTGTTGGTCTCACAAAAATTGCTACAATGTGATCTTGAACCTGTCATGGTTAGTAGAAAACAAGGAAATACACTAGAATTATGTAAGTCCCTATAAACTACTAGGAGGTGGAGCTTCGTAAGTCACACATCTCTCGAACTCTTACCAAGCTCTTACAAGTTCTTACCAATGCAAAACAGGTGGTGCAACTGGTGGCTGGTTCGTGATAACTTAACTCAAGTGATGAGTATAGCGATTGCAAGGGCCGGCGAGACCTGTTCGGTTAGTAGAAAAGTGGAGCTTGGATAGGCTATGTATTTTGTAGCAAAGGAAAACAATCAATTAATTTCAGAAATTGCACATAATTGAATTATAGTTCGTATCTAGCACTTAGCCTATGTTGCTGATCAATCAAAGATGGAAGAAGGCTAAAATAAGTGTATGGGCAATGTATGAGAGTGGTAAATACAAGATAATTCAATCGAATGCAATTTGGAATTGAAGAGCACAAGGATTGATCCAAAACTTGAAAACTGAAGATTCCTGTCCACTGGACAGCACGTCGGTATTTCGGCCGTAACTTTTTGTCAGTTGCCTTTTTTCAATGATTCTTTTTTTTCTCCGTTTTCTGACGGCTTTTTGTACAACTTTTGTTTTGGAGCCAAGTTCTGGAAACTGACCGAACAATTCGCACAAAATTCACAAGTACCGGCTGTTGCAGATTCAATCTAGAATTTTAGGTCAACATGCA
This sequence comes from Dendrocalamus latiflorus, assembly GCA_017311315.1. Taxonomy (NCBI): domain Eukaryota; kingdom Viridiplantae; phylum Streptophyta; class Magnoliopsida; order Poales; family Poaceae; genus Dendrocalamus; species Dendrocalamus latiflorus. Next base: position 43,493,831 of record CM029642.1, on the reverse strand, counting down.
CCGCAGATATCTCTTAACTGACTTTCTGGAATGACGTGAAATTTTGTAGATAGATGGACAATGAAGTTTTGAATCTAATGGCAGTAGTCTCACTCAAAAATAATCTCGGAATCAAAAGTTATGGCGTTTTTGGTGGCGGCTGCAGAGAAAGGAAAGATCAGCCGAAATTGGAATTAGGGTTTGGGGTGGGGGGATTTTTCTTTTGTTTGGATTTTTATTGGAACAAAGATATGACCAGCAACTAGACAAAGCTAAAACGGACACAAATTCAATTTAGCAAACCAAAACTAACAGATTGAAAGGCACAACGGGGTTTGGACAGCGGAAATTAACTCGTTTTGTGGGGCAATTTTTCTGGACTATGGGAAATAAAAAATCAATCTACTAACTAGGGATACAAGAAATTCCTACCGGTCAACTGAAGCTCTGATACCAACTGATGAAAGGCGATGGGGTCCCGATCTTCCGATAGGATGATAACTATCGATTTTGGCGGAGATGACCCTTGCGATCCGACTACAACCGTACGACGTCGCTTGCGCCTTAGCAATCGCTGAACCACACTCCAAGTTGTTATCAACCGTGCCAAGAACGCGGTTGACCTGACCACGAAGGTCTATTCCTGCATGCAACCGAAGAACACGCAAGAACAAGATAACAAGCAATCTGAAATTGCAAATATTGATATGAAGATCAAAAGGTGGGATTCCGAAGGCTGTCTTGACAGGTGGTCGTCTGACACAACTGAAGAACAGAAGTTTGCATAATAGCTAAACCTAAACTCAACAAAATCCCAGTCCTAACAAGGGAGGCGGCGGCTCCTTTATAGGGAGAACAACCAGGAGGGGCGTCCAAAGTGCATGCTCTAGGGTTACAAGGCCCATGGGCCCAATTGGTGGTGGCGCAGCACCCTTTTGACTCGGACTCAAAAACCAACGTGAATTGTTTTGATGATTGCAGCCGGCTCGGATGTAATTTGAAGATGAGGTTTGATCCGTTGGAAAGTAGACTTCATAAGCTTTCCATGAAGTACAAGAACGTCCCAAACGGAGTCCGTATGAGAAAGTTACGTTCGTTTCAACTTGCACCATTGCAGCAGTCCGAATCTGATTCCAGTACGTGACCAACACGGACTCTTTTGATGATTGCGGCTGTCTCGGATAGAATTTGAAGATGGGGTTGAATCCTTTAGAAAGTAGACTTGATAAGCTTTCCATCCAGTACAAGAACGTCCCAAACGGAGTCCGTATGAGAAAGTTACGTCCGTTTAAACTTGCACCATTGCAGCAGTCCGAGTCTGATTCCAAAACGTGTCCAACTCGAATTCGTACTTGACTTGGTCCCAAAGTGACGTGGTGACCTCCATCATTCCTTCCATGCATGTCCAGGACTCCATGTCCCTTTCCTTCATTCTTTCCCAAATTCCTAAGCACAATTAAATCACTTGCATTAGGTAGCGGTCTATTCTCAGTAACATATGAAGGCTGAAGAAACGAATTCACCTTTAGTTCAATCTTGATATTGGGCGCGATTGTCGTATGTGTTTGTGGCGTGGTCACATCAACGGGTTTCGCTGGGTAGTACAAACTCCATGATCACAAATCGGTGAACGGAATGAAACTGAGTGCCAAACACCTTTTACGGAGTTTATGTACACCTTACATGATTTTGGCATGCATTTTGAATACGTCCGAGTTGGTGTGACACTTTCCGACATGACCTGTTCCGTCTGAAACTACAAACTCCATTCGTACAAAATTGTGGCATGAAATGAACAGAGTGCCAGCACCCTGAATGGGGTTCGTACGCGCCCTAACGCATTTCAGCAGGCATTTCAAAGCTATCTGAGTTGGTGTTAAACATTCCTCGACGAGGGGTTCTATTAGGACGTACAAACTACATGAACGCAAAAATCTTGCACGCAATGAAACTGAGAGCCAACACCTCGAATGATGTTCATTTGTGTCCTAACTCATTTTGACATGTATTTCGAATCCATCCATGTCGGTGTGAAACTTTCCTCCACGACGGGCTCCATTGGGCAAATCAAACTACAGGCGCACAAAATCAAGGCACGTACCGAAATTGTGCACCAAACACCACGAGTGGAGTTTATATGTGTCATATCTCATTTCGGTATGTATTTCAAATCCGTTTGAGTCGGTGTGAAACTTTCCACCACGATGGATTCCAGCTGAAACTACAAACTCCATTTGTACGAAATAGAGGCACGAAATGAAACTGAGTACCAAATACCCCGTATGGAGTTCACATGCACCCTAGCTCACTTTGGCATGCATTTTGAATTCGCCTGAGTCAGTATGAAACTTTGCTCTAAGATTGGTTTCAATCGAAACTACAAACTCTTTTCACACGAAATCGAGGCATGAAATGGAACTAAGTGCCAAACACCGCGAATAGAGTTCATATGCATCCTAGCTCAGCTCGCCCTGCATTTCGAATCCGTGTGAGTCGGTGTGAAATGTTCCACCACGACGAGTTCCAATTGAAACTACAAACTCCATTCATACCAAATTGAGGCAAGAAATGGAACTGAAGGCCGAACACCCCGATTGGAGTTCATATGCGCCCTAACTGATTTTGGCATGCATTTGGAATCCATCCGAGTAGGTGTGAAACTTTCCTCCACAATGGGTTGCAACGGAAACAACAAACTCATGCACACAAAATCGTGGCATATAACGAAACGAATGGAGTTCATATGCACCCTACATCATTTTGGAATGCACTTTGAATCTGTCTGAGTTCGTGTGAAACTTTCCACAACGACGGGTTCCAACTGTTACTAAAGCGCCATTCATACGAAATCAATGTGTGAAAAGAAACTAAGTGAAGAACACCTCGAATGGAACTCATATACACCCTAGCTCATTTTGGCATGCATTTCGATTTCATCCGAGTCGGTATGGCACTTTCCTGTACGACGAGTTCCGTCTGAAACTTCAAACTCTATTCATACAAAATCAAGTCACGAAATGAAACTGAGTGCCAACACCCTGAATGGAATTCATATGCCCCCAGCACACTTCAACATTTATTTTGAATCCGTCTAGGTCGGTGTGAAGTTTCCTCCACGACAGGTTCTAATTGGAAGTAGAAACTCCATTCATACAAAATCAAGGCACGAAACAAAACTAAGTGCGAAACACCCGAATGGAGTTTAGATGCGATGTAGCTCATTTCGGCATGCATTTCGAATCCGTAAAACGTGGTGTGAAACTTAACTCAATGACGGTACCATTGGATAGTACAAACTCTACGAGCACAAAACCAACGAACGAAATGAAACTGAGTGCCAATACCTCGGATGGAGCTCATATACGCCCTATCACATTTTGGCATGCATTTCAAATCCGTCCGAGTCAGTGTGACACTTTCCTCCACGATGGGTTCCATCTGAAGCTACAAACTCCATGCGTACGAAATCAAGGCATGCAATGAAACTGAGTGCCAAACACCCCAATGGAGTTCACATGCGCCTAGCTCATTTTGGCATGCATTTCGAACCCGTTTGAGTCCATTGGGCAATACAAACTCCATGCACAGAAAATCGAGCAACGTAATGAAACAGTGTGCCAACATCCCGAATGGAATTCATATGTGCCCTAGCTCATTTCAGCTCGCATCTTGAATCCGTCCGAGTCGGTGTAAAACTTGTTTCCGCGATGGGTTCCACCTAAACTACAAACACAATTCGTATGAAATCTCGCCCAAAACGAAATTGAGTTCCAACACTACGAATGGAGTTCATCTATGCTCTATCCTATCTTGGCATGTATATCGAAGCTGTCAGAGTTGACGTGAAACTTTCCTCGATGACGGGTTTCGCTGGGTAGTACAAACTCCATGATCACAAATCGGTGAACGGAATGAAACTGAGTGCCAAACACCTTTTACGGAGTTTATGTACACCTTACATGATTTTGGCATGCATTTTGAATACGTCCGAGTTGGTGTGACACTTTCCGACATGACCTGTTCCGTCTGAAACTACAAACTCCATTCGTACAAAATTGTGGCACGAAATGAACAGAGTGCCAGCACCCTGAATGGGGTTCGTACGCGCCCTAACGCATTTCAGCAGGCATTTCAAAGCTATCTGAGTTGGTGTTAAACATTCCTCGACGAGGGGTTCTATTAGGACGTACAAACTACATGAACGCAAAAATCTTGCACGCAATGAAACTGAGAGCCAACACCTCGAATGATGTTCATTTGTGTCCTAACTCATTTTGACATGTATTTCGAATCCATCCATGTCGGTGTGAAACTTTCCTCCACGACGGGCTCCATTGGGCAAATCAAACTACAGGCGCACAAAATCAAGGCACGTACCGAAATTGTGCACCAAACACCACGAGTGGAGTTTATATGTGTCATATCTCATTTCGGTATGTATTTCAAATCCGTTTGAGTCGGTGTGAAACTTTCCACCACGATGGATTCCAGCTGAAACTACAAACTCCATTTGTACGAAATAGAGGCACGAAATGAAACTGAGTACCAAATACCCCGTATGGAGTTCACATGCACCCTAGCTCACTTTGGCATGCATTTTGAATTCGCCTGAGTCAGTATGAAACTTTGCTCTAAGATTGGTTTCAATCGAAACTACAAACTCTTTTCACACGAAATCGAGGCATGAAATGGAACTAAGTGCCAAACACCGCGAATAGAGTTCATATGCATCCTAGCTCAGCTCGCCCTGCATTTCGAATCCGTGTGAGTCGGTGTGAAATGTTCCACCACGACGAGTTCCAATTGAAACTACAAACTCCATTCATACCAAATTGAGGCAAGAAATGGAACTGAAGGCCGAACACCCCGATTGGAGTTCATATGCGCCCTAACTGATTTTGGCATGCATTTGGAATCCATCCGAGTAGGTGTGAAACTTTCCTCCACAATGGGTTGCAACGGAAACAACAAACTCATGCACACAAAATCGTGGCATATAACGAAACGAATGGAGTTCATATGCACCCTACATCATTTTGGAATGCACTTTGAATCTGTCTGAGTTCGTGTGAAACTTTCCACAACGACGGGTTCCAACTGTTACTAAAGCGCCATTCATACGAAATCAATGTGTGAAAAGAAACTAAGTGAAGAACACCTCGAATGGAACTCATATACACCCTAGCTCATTTTGGCATGCATTTCGATTTCATCCGAGTCGGTATGGCACTTTCCTGTACGACGAGTTCCGTCTGAAACTTCAAACTCTATTCATACAAAATCAAGTCACGAAATGAAACTGAGTGCCAACACCCTGAATGGAATTCATATGCCCCCCAGCACACTTCAACATTTATTTTGAATCCGTCTAGGTCGGTGTGAAGTTTCCTCCACGACAGGTTCTAATTGGAAGTAGAAACTCCATTCATACAAAATCAAGGCACGAAACAAAACTAAGTGCGAAACACCCGAATGGAGTTTAGATGCGATGTAGCTCATTTCGGCATGCATTTCGAATCCGTAAAACGTGGTGTGAAACTTAACTCAATGACGGTACCATTGGATAGTACAAACTCTACGAGCACAAAACCAACGAACGAAATGAAACTGAGTGCCAATACCTCGGATGGAGCTCATATACGCCCTATCACATTTTGGCATGCATTTCAAATCCGTCCGAGTCAGTGTGACACTTTCCTCCACGATGGGTTCCATCTGAAGCTACAAACTCCATGCGTACGAAATCAAGGCATGCAATGAAACTGAGTGCCAAACACCCCAATGGAGTTCACATGCGCCCTAGCTCATTTTGGCATGCATTTCGAACCCGTTTGAGTCCATTGGGCAATACAAACTCCATGCACAGAAAATCGAGCAACGTAATGAAACAGTGTGCCAACATCCCGAATGGAATTCATATGTGCCCTAGCTCATTTCAGCTCGCATCTTGAATCCGTCCGAGTCGGTGTAAAACTTGTTTCCGCGATGGGTTCCACCTAAACTACAAACACAATTCGTATGAAATCTCGCCCAAAACGAAATTGAGTTCCAACACTACGAATGGAGTTCATCTATGCTCTATCCTATCTTGGCATGTATATCGAAGCTGTCAGAGTTGACGTGAAACTTTCCTCGATGACGGGTTTCGCTGGGTAGTACAAACTCCATGATCACA